>JAVIAB010000092.1:39915217-40556574 GCA_032433765.1 Megaustenia siamemsis
TATTTTAAATAGACGTTTTGGTCTGCATGACCGATGGTTTTTGTTTCAAAGTTAATATAAATGTCTGATTATTTCTTTTAGATGAGACCTTAGTCGTTCAGTCCTTTTTTAATGTCAGGGAGCAACTATTGGTGAAAGCTCAATCTAAAGATCCAGGTAATTTTCGATTAAGTGTTGCGGGAGCATGAAGTTGCTTTTCGAAGGGCGGATGAGAGAAGAGTTAGGAGATATTCAGCGGTATTAAAGCTATTCAGCAGGATTTGGATATGGTACTCAGCAGGATTAGGAGATGGTATTCAGCAGGATTTGGTGATGGTATTCAGCAGGATTTGGAGGTGATATTGGTAGGATTTGGAGGGGGTATTCGGCAGGGAAAAATGCTAACAGACAATTAGGATATTATAGATAGATGGCAGGAATATATAACAGAACTATTTCAGGATCAAAAAGACAAGAAACCAGTTATAAAATGTACATCAGGCTACACAATTTTAAAATCTGAGGTGGAAAAAGCCATAAAAACAATGAAAAAGGGAAAAGCAGCAGAACTTGACAGCATACAGATAGAGGTGATACAGACACTAGAAGATTTTGGCATTGAAGTGATTACAGAAATATGCAACGACATATACCACACAGGATACACACAAAATGAACTAAAAACTTCAACTTTCATTGCACTGCCTAAAAAGAATGGTGCAGTTAATTGCAGTGACTTTAGAACAATAAGCTTAATGAGTCATGTTACAAAAATCTTGCTAAAAGTTATACAAGGAAGGATTCAGAATAAAATCAATACTGAATTAGATAGCAGCAATTTGGATTTAGGAAAAATAGCGGGTCAAAAGAAGCCATATTCTGCATGAGAACATTAATCGAAGAATACACAGAAGTAAACAAACCAAATCCTGCTTCATAGACTACACCAAAGCTTTTGATAGAGTACACCACAAACAACTTAATTAATACCTAAAAGAGATACATCTAGATGACATGGACAGACGACTAATATATAATCTATACTGGGAACAAACAGCAACAATAAAATATAACAAAGAGAACTCTACACCCATTGATATAAAAAGAGAAGTAAGACAGGGATGCATCCTATCACAAAGCTTGTTCAATCTATACACTGAGCAAATTTTTAAAAACATCATAGAGATGCCAGGCCTACAAATTAATGGCAAGATAATCAATAACCTAAGATATGCTGATGATACTGTACTACTAGCAGAAAATCCTAAAGATCTACAACAATTACTTAATGAAATAAACTTGACAAGCAAAAAATATGGACAAGATACGAATATCAAAAAGACTAAAACTATTATCATAAACAAAGAAGATACTCAAAACCCACAAGTGGATATCAAAATAGAAGGAATAGACCTGGAGACAGTTCAGATCTACAGCTCCTTGGACATACTATAACCAGTGATGTAAAATGTAAGACTGAAATAAATAAAAGAATAGGAATGGACAAAGTAATTTTAATGTCATGAACATACTAACATCAAAACAAATAACACCAGGGTTAAACTAAGAATAACAAAATGTTACATCTTCTCAATATTCCTATATGGTGCAGAAACATGGACATTAGACAAGAAAACAGAACAGAGAATTGAAGCCTTTGAAATGTGGATATATAGAATAATAGGTAGAATTGGATGGAAGGAAAAGAAAACAAACGATGAACTACTAAGCACAATCCAAACAAGACAAATACGGTTTTTGGGCCATGTTAAAAGACACAACAGCCTACTAAAAGTAATCCTGGAGGGGAAAATACAAGGTAAAAGAGGCAGACCAAGACTAACATGTACGAGTAACATCAAAAGATGGACAAATCAGACTATGACAACCTGCACCATCAAAGCAAGAGACAGCAGAATGGCGCTCCACGGTAGCCAACCTTCGTTGCGGAGAAGGCACTCGATGATGATGATGATTCAGCAGGATTTAGAGGTGGTATTCATGAAGATTTGGAGGTGGTATTCAGCAGGGTTTTGAAGAAGTATTCAGCAAGATCATAAACAAATAAAATACTCAAAACCCACAAGTGGATATCAAAATTGAAGAAACAGACATGGAGACAGTTCAGAACTACAACTACCTTGGACGTACTATAATCAATGACGGAAAATTTACAACTGAAATAAACAAAAGAGTAGGAATGGCAAAAAAAAGTAATTTTAATGTCATGAAAAATATACTAACATCAAAATAAATAACAACAGGGCTGAAACTAAGAATAGCAAAATGTTATATCTTCTCAACAGTCCTTTATGGTGCAGAAACATGGACATTATACTAGAAAACAGAACAGAGAATTGGTTATTGGTTATGGTTATGGAAGGCATCGGTATCACTGCAAACGAATTAAAATCCATAATTGCTCAACCGTCCTTGCCAGTGGAATCATCCGAATTACTAACTCATCTCCCAAACAAAGAAAGGTAACTGTAGTCCCCATCGTAGCAGTCTCAGCACACGCCAAAATACATAAGGCGAAACCGCGCAGAAAGTGAACACAGCCAACTGTTCCCTGTCATACGATATCATCATTCATCATAAACAATCGGAATATCGAAACATGATCAATCAAAACGGATAAGATACACAGCTCACTGTGTGCACAGAGCACTTAACTCAGTAGCTCCTGCAACAACCCGGACTTGGAATATGAGGAAACTGCAACAAAGAACACTTTTCAGACATAGCCTGCAATGGTTCCTGCCGCCTATCCACCATATACCATGGAATTTCACGTCCTCCCGAAAATGATGATCGTCATATTGAGAACAAAAAATGTATAGCGCTTGATGATGTTAGGACATCGTTCTTGACTCCAACCGAAAATATAAACACACAGTTAGTCGTCGAATTATCCCCGTCACACATCAAACAACAAACCCTGCGGTTAGCGCACAACGAACGAAACACGGTGCAAATTCCCCAAATAGGAAAATCTTCGGTCGCCTTGACGGAGCAATCCATTAATGCGTTTCAGCATGTATATAACTTGCGTCAAACAATTCAAACGTCGGCCATTGAACAGCACTCAATGTGACGTAAACGGCATGTCAACACTAGACGGTGAAGGTCGCTTTGATACTTGACTTGTCAAAAAGAAGCATAGCTGTATGCACTCGGCGGCGCAGATTTGTCCCATTGTTCGGCGCAGATTTGCTAAGTAGAATATCATTTTGATTTCAACACAGAAAATTGCATCAGTGAGCCGAAATTAAGCACACCCCAGATGCATTTTCTGCAGAGATCGTGAGAACGTGAAAAGTTCCACCATTTTGAAGCGGAAGTCAATTGAGTCAACAGAGAATTGAAGCCTTTGACATGTGGATATAAAGAAGAATATGTAGAACTGGATAGAAAGAAAAGAAAACAAATGATGAAGTCTTAAAACAATTAAAAATGAAAAGAGAACTACTAAACACAATTCAAACAAGGCAAATGCTATTTTTGGGCCATGTTAAAAGACACAACAGCCTACTAAAAGTAATCTTGGAGGGGAAAATACAAGGTAACAGAGGCAAACCAAGACTAACATGGACGAGTAACATCAAAAGATGGACAAATCAGCCTATGACGACCTGCACCATCAAAGCAAGAGACAGAAGAATGGCGCTCCATTATAGCTAACCTGCGTCGCGGAGATGACACTCAATGATGACGATGATGATTCAGCAAGATTTGGAGGAGGTATTCAACACTTTTGTGCAAAGATATCAACTCTGCTAATTAACTAACTTTACAATACACAATGTGTGTGTGTGTGTGCGTGCGTGTGTGTGTGTGTGTGCGTGTGTGTGTGTGCGTGTGTGCGTGCGTGTGTGCGTGTGTATGTGCGTGCGTGTGTGTGTGTGTGTGTGTGTGTGTGTGTGTGTGTGTGTGTGTGTGTGTGTGTGTGTGTGTGTGTGTGTGTGTGTGTGTGTGTGTGTGTGTGTGTGTGTGTGTGTGTGTGTGTGTGTGTGTGTGTGTGTGTGTGTGTGTGTGTGTGTGTGTGTGTGTGTGTGTGTGTGTGTGTGTGTGTGTGTGTGTGTGTGTGTGTGTGTGTGTAAAGCGTTATATTTATGTAAGGTGTTCATTATCTTTGCACTCGTGACGAAATTTCTGTGAAGCGAATGAACAATTTCTTACACTGACTAATGAAAAAAACTGCTAAAGAGGCAGATGATTTCTTAGTCACGACGTGAATGTTGCCACTGTTTATCAGAAAAAGGTTGAAAACAAGCTGGCAGATTTAACGAGCAGAACATTTTGCGACACACTGACAGGAAAGATGATATTATAAAGTTAGTCAAAGATCACTCTAAACTGCTGACGTAATTTGTATTGTCAACCAAAGCTGTTGTTGTCTTCCCAATCTCCGTGACGTAATCTCACGTCTTCGACACCCCTCCCCCCCCCCCTTCCGGGCCCACCTTTGGCAACTTCTGTGAAACTAACACTCCCTTTTCTTGAAAAGTCTACCACCCCAAGTCCATACCACTCAATATTGGAATCACTGATTTAAAATTATCACTTTAAAATTATTTGAATTTACAATTACTTCATTAAATATATCGATTATCTCTGGAGGTATTATCATTATTTTTAATTAACTAGCTCCTCCATTTTCATTGATAAGATAATTAAATCACCCAATCGATCTTTTCTCGTGATGTTTCTTTGTAGGAGTATCACAGTAGATATGCACCGGAAATTCTAGGCCAGCGTTGCGCTATCACAGTGAGGAGAAACAAAGACGCGAGCGGTCTGCCCATTAGAAGGCTTATATCTTACATCACCTTGTCACCTACATCGCACAGGAAATAGAGGATGCTCTACAAGAAAAGAAACACACACTGGTAGTGTGGATCGACATGGAGAAGGCTTTTGATAGGGTATGGCAAGAGGGTTTAAAGAACAAGCTTTTTAGACTTGGCATCCAGGGTCGTTTATTCAATTGGGTCTCTCAATACCTTCAGGATAGAACGGCCAGAGTACAAGTAGAAGGTCAACTAAGTAAGAAGGTCACAATCGAACAAAATGTCCCACAAAGCGGAGTCTTGTCCCCAACACTCTTTTTAATTTTCATAAATGACATAGTAATGGACATTCCACTCCGAATACACTCAGCAATATAAGCAGATGATCTGACATTATGGGCTCGCGAGTAAAGTATGTCAGTGCCTGGTTCCAGGATGCAAGATGCCCTAGGTGAACTTGAAAAATGGACGAACGCCTGGTTCTTACCAATTAACGAAAAAAAAACTACATATACAATTTTCAGCCTATCAAGAAACCTACTCTCTGCAAACTTGAAGATAAAAGACCATATACTCCCTATTGACCAAAAGCCAACATATCTTGGCGTCACCAGGAATCGCAGAATGACTTGGAAAAATCACATAGACAGAGCAAGAAAAAAAAGCCAGAAAACGAATTAATATTATGAAAAAATTAACAGGAACGGACTGGGGAGCAGACAGCAATATCTTGAAACGACTATACGTAGGAAGAGTCAGACCAGTCCTAGAGTATGGAGTCACAGCCTGGGCTATGGCTTCCAAATCACACGTTAGCAAAATTAACAGAACACAGAACCGAGCTGCCCGTATCATCACTGGTGCTATGAAATCTACACCTATTAAGACTCTAGAAACAGTAACAGGTTTACAACCCTTAGATGACAGACGGGTCTCTAGAGTATTGCAACAAGCGGAGAAATATAGAAAGTTCCTTAGCCACCCCATGCACCAAAGAATAACTGGTTTTGGAATTGTACGACTAAAGAGGAGCAACTTTGCCTGAATCGCCAATGAACTAACTACTGGAGACCCAGTACTTTCCCAAACAATATCGAAACCCTTGGGCCCATCTGATATGTCTCCTCATGGGAAACATAAAATACCAGAACTTAAGGAAAAGGTAACAGGAATCATGAAAAAAGGCACCCAATCAGACACAGAAAGAAAACGCGTAGCAGAAAAACACATACACGATACCTACCCAGTAGGACTCTTGGTTCCACATTTACACAGATGGATCTGCTACAAATACCACCAGAAATAGAGGGGTGGTGTGTTCTTGACGCTAAATAACCAGGACGAGATCACCAAGTCAATAGCTACTGGGAAATTCTCAAACAACTTTAAAGCAGAAACTGAGGCCATCAGAGATGCTGCAACACTGGCTACTCAACACAAAAATAACATGAACAATAAATTGGTGATTCTGACTGATACTATGTCAGTACTATCAGCTCTAAAAAGCCCCAAGAACAATGAACTAGATGACTTGAGAACAACCCTGGACCAACTATGCAATAACTTCCAGAGAGTAGTCATTCAGTGGATATCATCACACTGTAATATGCATGGGAACGAACGCGCAGACAAATTAGCTAAAGAGTTAGGGAGATTACCACAAGAGAACCATCCGCTCAGTTATGATGAAGCCAAATCCATCCTCAAATGTCAGTACCATGAAAAATGGAAACGAGAACACCCAAAGCATAACGAGAGGGACGGATACTATCAACTATCAAAAGGAGGGATCAAGTCATCATACTTCGCCTACGCACTGGCCACAATGGAATGAAGAATCACATGTTCACCAAATTCAAAATAGGTACAACCAGCCTATGCCACTGCACACTGGACAATATGACTACAAAACATGTTCTACAGGATTTCCCCCAGAACACAGACTAGAGAAGAGCAATGTGGTCCACACCTAACTCCCTGGATGAGAAACGATATGGGGCGATCGAATCACTTGACTTAAACAGACAGGTGACTTCATGAGAGAGTCTGGAATCCTACTCTGATTGAGCCCTGATCGCAGATATATATATATATATATATATATATATATATATATATATATATATATATATATCTTACATGTGATCATCATAATCACTATGTGCCATGCATGTTGATGTTGGCGATCATGTCCTCCCACAATTCTCTATCCACAGTGCATAGTATTAATTCTGTTGGCGGTTTTCCATGCCATCTTGCATGTCAGTGACGTCTTATACTTCACGGAACTCGCAGTATATCTCGCCGTTCAGTTCATATTTTGGGCGAGCCTCTCAAATCTCAGTAAGGTAATCGATGTAAGCTATCTATGCTCCTCTTATCAGTTTTTTTTTACCTTGGCTCTCGGGGTCAGTCTCTTTTCCTTTTGTTTTCCATTGTGTTTGTCTTGTGATATTCTGGATATGTCTTCTCATCACAATGTTGATATATGCCAACCTCCTCTTCTCGATTATTGAGGAATAGTCTTGAATTCATTCTAACTTATGAACAATATTTTCCATAAACATGTATTTCCTAAAGCCTGTGGCTTATTCTATTTTTTCCCGTCCATTTTCAGCTTTATGTGCATAAGTATAGGATGATAATATATTGGAGTTAAATATCCTAAGCTTGTTTTAATGCTTGTATTTTTTTAAAATTTTCCATTATTTTGAGAAACAAAAGAATAGGTATGGCAAAAAGTAATTTTAATACCATGAAAAATATACTAACAACAAAACAAATAACAGTAGGGCTGAAACTAAGAATAACAAAATGTTATATCTTCTCAGTATTCCTGTTCGGTGCAGAAACATTGACATTAGACAAGAAAACAGAACAGAAAATTGAAGCCTTTGAAATGTGGATTTATAGAAGAATAGGTAGAACTGGATGGAAAGAAAAGAAAACAAACGATGAAGTTTTAAAACAACTAAAAATAAAAACATAACTACTAAATACAATTAAGACAAGACAAATGAAATTTTTGGGGCACGTTAAAAGACACAACAACCTACTAAAAGTAATATTGGAAGGGAAAATACAAGGTAAAAGAGTCAGAGGCAGACAAAGACTAACATGGACGAGTAACATTAAAAGATGGACAAGTCAATCTATGACAACCTGCACCATGAAAGCAAGAAACAGTGGAATGGCGATCCATGGTAACCAACCTTCGTTGCGGAGATGGCACTAGATGGTGATGATTTTGCTGATTTTGAGAAAAAGAGTTACGCCCCTGATAAAAATTTGTGTATACAAAATGCGATATTAGATTAGAAACATACACTTTCCCCACAGGATACAAAAGGTATATATTTTTTTTCCTTTGCGAACTTGAAAAATCAAACAATGAATACTAAAACTGCTACATTCAGTTGAAATGTAAAGGTAGTCAGTCTCACCATATGTGGTATATCGGAGTTTATCTCTAATACTTCTATCACTTCTAGAAGTAGGGAAAATAAAGTGACGGCGTTATCTCCAATGTATAATATAAATGATCTATTATTGCCTTCTTATAAGATAACAGCACATCTGGACTCTGTGATATATATTCATTTTTTAAAATATGCGTAATTACTATCGCAAAGGTTTTCAAACAAAAAGAATCCCTAAATTGAAGAATCAGCCTATAGAGTTAACAGCTTAATTAATTTACGACAAACGGGTCTTTGATAAGACCAACAATATAAATTGATTTAACTTCCGCAAACGGTTATTCATTCTTGACATCCGACCAGTAAATTCTAATATTAATAACATTTCTTTACACATTGCAACAATACGTTAATCAACCTATCACACTGATATCCTTGACAGTCAGATAAAGTTACACATCCTTTTTCACGACTAATAATATTTTTCTTCTTTTATTTATTTTTTTTTAAACAATCCTATTTAATCATTTTTAAAAATCTCCTATCATCATGCGTTCGTCTTTCTCTGAACATAATGGCGTTAAAATCACACTTTGTATCGAGACCGCACTGTTTACGCCCCCATCTTGTTCTCATTTGAACTGCGTGTACCCACAAGATACTGCAAAAGCAGACTAAGACAATTCCTGAAAGACACTATTGTAAAAAATACACTCTGCGAAATAAAATGTATAAGCAATGCATCATCTCTGCTACACCTCAGTACAAAAAGAGTGGAACAAAAGGACAAGAATCGTATACGTTACGCAGGGAAGACAGCTATTACCGTATGACATATGGCAGAAATTCTTGTCACTAAACTAAATCAGTGATTAAATTAGATCTTGTCTATTGGTTTAATTATTTCATTATTTGAATTAATCTGAATTTAGTGAAAGATCTAGTGCAAAAAAGGGACACATTTTTAAAAAAAAGTTGTATGAGTCGTGGCAATTAACGACCAGACGTATGACGAAAATGCGGATTAACCTGTCGTGATGGTTGTTAAGAGGAGTGATATCAGCGAAAAATAATGCATAGGCGCAGTACGGACGGAAGGAAGGAAGGAAGGAAGGAAGGAAGGAAGGAAGGAAGGAAGGAAGGAAGGAAGGAAGGAAGGAAGGAAGGAAGGAAGGAAGGAAGGAAGGAAGGAAGGAAGGAAAGAAGGAAGGAAGGAAGGAAGGAAGGAAGGAAGGAAGGAAGGAAGGAAGGAAGGAAGGAAGGAAGGAAGGAAGGAATAGTGGCACAACTCAGATTTTGAAGCTCCGAGAAGAACAAACAAAAATATGCGTGCAATTCGCCATCAGACCAAATACTTGTTCATTGCATACAATCTAAAGGAGAGTAACTAAATAGTGGAACAATGCTGCATACAATCTAAAGGAGAGTAACTAAATAGTGGAACAATGCTGCATACAATCTAAAGGAGCGTAACTAAATAGTGGAACAATGCTGCATACAATCTAAAGGAGAGTAACTAAATAGTGGAACTTCAAATCCGGCGAACATACAACAGTCAGAAAATGGTAGCTGAATGCTGCAGTCAGGGTCGGCGAACTAGGACTAACCAAGATCCTACATCATCGCTATCTCGTATTCCATGAAACATGCTACTCACTGACCAAGAGCGTTATGGTTGAAGTAGGAAGACAGACTAGACTTTATAAAAAAATATGTTGCAATGACGTCGAAAATGTCGTGCTTATCAACGCAGATGTGACAGACTGGCTGTAAACGTTTACACGTCACAAGCCCTATTTTCAGCGCTAATGGAGGCGAGGAAGGGCTAACAAGTTACGGCACGCAGCTTCGAAAATTCTTTATCATTTCAATCAACGCCGATCTTCTTCTTTCCTTCCTCATTTGTCTTTCAGCGTCGAGAGGAGAGACAGTTTGCAGTGATTTTTTTTTCTTCTGGTTGGGAGCCGCAATAACTCAGTGGTAAGTAAACTGGACAACTAAGGACAAGATGTCTGCTTCGATCCTGATCGACGGCTTCCGCGTTCAACTATAGCTTGTTTCATAACTCGTGCCCAACTTTTAAAATCGATAGCTTTTAAACCGCTTGTTGTAAGTTGTTCAAAATTTGCATGTAAAGTTATAATGATTAGAACCCAACAGGGAATTAATTTCATTTAAAAAAAAACATTTGGTTATTATTGTTGCTTATTTGATTTATATAAATTTATAACGACCCATTGATGTAGTCAAAACTTAATGTTTACAGTATTTTAAGTTAAAAATAACGAGTAAAAATCCATACACGGTAAAATTTACGTGTTTGCACGCTTTCACCGTGGTTTTTTGACACAATTAGACACTTGTAAAAAACACGAGAAATTGTGTGTTCCATTTCCGTTCATTCATAGGTGTAGACGTGGAACGATAACATTTATCATGAGTCTTAAAATGAAATTCTGCAGTTTACAAAACATCGCAATAAAAATGTATGACTATTTTTGCAAAGAGGCTAAACGAGGAAGATTATTTCATTCTTTAGAAAACCCTGAGAATAGGACAAGACACATTTTGGATTTATCTAAACGGTCATTTAATCGCTGGATTCAAGCACGTGACCGTCAATGTTCAAAATATACAAAATCACAAGAAAGAGCAACACAAATGTTGGATAATTTCGACAGTGAACTTATTAGAAGTGAAATTCGCAAAATGTTGGGTATGAATAAAACTGTTACAATAAGAAAATTAAAAGTATCGCTGAAAAAGAACAACAGTATTGAAATATCAAAGTCTACATTATGGAGGAATGTGAGAGCTGCAGGCTTTACATTCAGAAAGTATTCCAATGGACGAAACATCATCTGTGAGAAGCCACATATAGTAGTCATGAGAAGCAAGTACTTACGTGAAGTAAAAGAGGTTCGCAAGCAAGGTTATGATATTGTGTACTTGGATGAAACATGGATCAATGCACACCACACTAACCAAAGGGAATGGCAGTCATCAGATGGAAAGATTAAGAGATTAATACCTAGCAGCAAAGGACAGCGCTTGATAATTGCTCATGCAGGTAGTCGACAACATGGACTAATACAGAATGCAGAGCTCATTTTCTTTCAAAATCCATAGACAATCGGGATTATCCCTCTCTGAGATGAATGGTCACATATTTAGACATTGGATTGAAAATTCTGTTCTCCCAGCACTAGATTGACCATCTTGCCTAATAATGGACAATGCAGCGTACCACAACATTGTTGCACTTGAAGATAAAGTCCCGACGTCATCCAGTACAAAAGATGATATTAAGATATGGCTTACAAAGGAGCACATACAATTTAATAACATGTACTTAAAACCTGAATTACTATCTCTAGTAAAGCAAAAACAAAGGACAAAGATTTTTCAAATAGATAAGATTATCCAAGAGCACGGTCATATAAGTTTGAGGCTGCCACCTTACCATGCTCATTTAAATCCAATAGAACTAATCTGGGCAAAATTAAAAGGACAAGTGGCAGATGAAAATACAACATTCAAAATATGCGATGTAAAGACTCTTGCTAATCTCGCTTTATTAAATATAGACAAAGATTATTGGGCTAAATGTGAAGACCACGTCTTAAAACAGGAAGAGGAATATTGGAAAAATGATGGTTTGTGGAATGTTCAACCCCAAACAGTTATTAATCTTTTAGACTCGTCTGATTCAGTAATGAAAGTATATAGCCCCCACAATGTTGGCCCCTATATTACCTTAAATTAGTTCAACAAACGGTCCTTTTCAGGACCACACAACTATGAAAATTGGACATACAGTTATACCTTGATATTATCGTCCGTCCTCGAACTGAGAAGACAATAATTCTCCTGCTGTTTTGTCTTATTCAGTTATTTCCCCATTACGGCCACGCCTTTACCTAGTGAAAATTAATCATAGACCAGCAACTACGGTAATTTCTATTATTTAGGGGTTCACAATTTACAATTTTGACAAACATCAAAGAAATTCGCCGCTTTAAGAAAACTGCAGCTGCAAGATATTTGTTGAATATACATTTAAAGGGTCTTTTGCTGCATTCTAATAACATTTGGAAAATTTCAACAGTTTTTAACAAACAGTTACTGAGTAATAGCGTTTTAAAGTTGGGCACGTGGAATTAAACGGGTACCGGATTTTTTTTCTGGGGAAAAAATGTGGCAAGGGCGTTATTTGGAATGAAGTGTTGACGAGTGCTCTCTTTGTTTCTATTCTCATTGCTTTGGGGGCCAATGATTCTGTCATTTGGCTAATAATCTGACAAGCATTCCCGCATCTTTAATCTATTTCTGCTATATATATTTGTTATTGCCACAAGACTGCCTAGATTTTTAATTCGACTGCTGGCTTTTGTTGTTTGTCCCTTTCTTTATGTTATGTCTTTCTCTGAAGATTTTCTTCATTTCTCTCTATGTTATGTCTTTCTCTGAAGATTTTCTTCATTTCTCTCTATGTTATGTCTTTCTCTGAAGATTTTCTTCATTTCTCTTTATGTTATGTCTTTCTCTGAAGATTTTCTTCATTTCTCTCTATGTTATGTCTTTCTCTGAAGATTTTCTTCATTTCTCTCTATGTTATGTCGTTCTCTATTGATTTTCTTCATTTATCTTCTTCTTATTATGGTTCACCCGTTAAGTACGTGTGGACGCGTCGTGTCGCTAGTTTACGTCAAACCCGCGATATCTGCCCCTTTCGGACCGAAACATCCTTCTTCAGCATTGGCAGATTTTGATTAATTTTTGACCAGACAGTGGCCATTTTGGCCTATTCTTTACGACTTTAAGCTGTCAAGGGTTCATTAACGTGCGTGAGTGCACACGAGACCTGTTTTTTGCGAGGGCTGGACATCAAATCTCGCTACTCGGAGACTAGGGGATGGTAAAGCCACAAAGTAAAGAAACCACCGATTTTTTTTTTTTTTAGGTGAGGATCGAACTCGTGATGTCCCTATCCAGAGATTGACGCCGAACCTTTAGATCACCCCCTCATTATTTCCACGTTATCAATGTTAATAGCCGAGATAGCTCAGTGGTTAGTGAACTGGACTACAAAGGACAAGAGGTAGGGTTCGATCCCAACTGACAGCTTCCTGTTCACCCAGCTTTTAATGGGTACGAGATTTTTTTCTGGGAAAGTAAAGCGGCACGGGCGTAATACCGACCACATTACCCCAAAAAGCATGTGCCGAAGGTCTGTAAAATTGATGGTCACTAACACCATATTCCCTATACGCCACTTGGCGTGACGGGGGTACTTTACTTTTTCTTTTTTTTAACTATGTTAATTTTCATGTCAAAGTGTGTGCCCCTTTATTTTACATTGTCCGGGTGCTCGTGTAGGTTTTCTATGTACATAGATTCATGCTTGCTATGTCCGACGTTTGCACAGTACATTTGCCAATTATTAAACATAAATTGGATACAGTTATAACGACAATATTTTGATGGTCCAAACGATCTCATTATAACAGATTCCACAGTAAGAACAGTTCAGTTGACAGCACAACAAATATAGTCAAATCCAGGCAGGAAACGATGAATTGGCGAATAAAAGCGTGGAAGTCTGAAGGACATTTGGCAAGATAACATCAGAAAATGGACAGATTTTTACTTTGTCATGTTACAACGAGCAGCTGCAAAGAGTGAGAAATGAAAGATGGTTTCGGCATCAATTTTCACTATCCCCCCCTTTCCCTCGCCAATTCCCCCCCCCCGCCCCCCGCCCCACCCGATTGTTGGCAGATTTGTTGTTGTCTTGGTGGTTGTGCTTACTTCTTGATCCGTTCAAACTCAAACTAAGTCTTGTGTTGGGCCGAAAGGTGCAAATATCACAGTTATACCGTAAACCACAACACAACGCAGACACGCCTACTTAACGTCCTTTTAAGGGCGGATGATGACGAGGTACACTCCTTAAGTCATCGGGCGAACGCAACAAGCAAGACTAAGTCGTTCATGTTACATGAGGCTGCAATTGCCATCCAAAAATAAAAATCACTTTCTCGTAAGACATTTTAAAATCAAACATTGTTGTCAGTTGAAAAGGAATAATTGTTTTGTTTTGTTTTTTGTTTAATATCTCGGTATCATAATGTACACGTTTTAAAGTGAAATATATGTACTTTTACAATCATCATCATCATTATCGAGTGCCGTTTCCGCATCGAAGGTTGGCTACCATTGAGCGCCATTATTCCGCTCTGTCACTTGCT
This sequence comes from Megaustenia siamemsis, assembly GCA_032433765.1. Lineage (NCBI taxonomy): Eukaryota > Metazoa > Mollusca > Gastropoda > Stylommatophora > Ariophantidae > Megaustenia > Megaustenia siamemsis. The sequence continues at coordinate 39,929,660 of JAVIAB010000092.1, forward strand.
TTGATGGTGCGGGTTGTCATAGACTGACTTGTCCATCTTTTGATGATACTCGTTGTAAATCTTTCTTCTGACATTGGTTAAACATGTTCTCTCCATGGCTTTCTTTGGAGTATTTCTTGATGATGCTTAAATCTCTTTCACGATGGTCAGCCATGTTCGTCTTTCGTGAATATGCCTCTTGATTACCACACACTTTGCTGTTTTTCCCTTCTGCCAATTCCCTTCTGATCATTTCCGATTCTTCCGCCCCATCTACCATCACAGGCATTGTGCATTCGGGACGGACATTCCCGCTAGGCTCCATCGTTGTCAAAATATATGCTTGCCTGTTGAAACGCGATCACACGTTAGCCTATTGTTGATAAGTTACACGCCGACACAAGAAGAATAAATCATATTCCGCTGAAATAACGATAAATAACATAGTCCATCCACTCGTCGGAAGTAAACATAACTACAACGTCAATCAACACCATTAAGTACCGGACCTGCTGGCGTAGGTGATCATGTCTCTCCGCAACTTCCAATCACGACAGTTATTTATCATATCTGTTGTTGACCTTCTGCCAAGCCATTCTCTTCAGCTGGTATTTTTTTTTTTTTTTTGCATCCCTCTATCTCTTCGTCCCTCAATTTTCCCAGTTGTTACAAAATATCCCAGTTGTTCTCTTCTCATTACATGACCCAAAAAATTGATGATTGTTTCTTCCTAATATTGGAAATTGCTCTTGTTTTGCTTTGGCCTCTTTCAGAACGTTTTTATCACTCTCATTAGCTGCCCATGGTATTCTCACCATTCTTCTGTAAAACCACATTTCTACAGACTCCAGTGATTTTCTTGTTTTTTGTCCTGTTGTCCATGATTCACACACATATGTTAAGACTGACTCTACATAACATTTAAGAACTCTTTTACTTGTTTCTATTGTCAAAAATGGATTGCATAGTATCTTCCTCATTTTTTGGAAAGCTGCTTTTGCCTGAGCCATTCTGCATCTCACCTGTTTTGTACATCTTCTGTCTGATGTTAACAAAGTTCCCAAATATTTAAATTCATTTCACCATAATGTGCCATACCACTTGGCGTGGGCGATCATGTTCTTCCACAATCTTCTATCTACAGTGCATCGTATCAGTTCTGTTGTTGACTGTTTTCCATGCCATGATACCAAGCTATCCAGTATTTTCTCTCTTTCCCCTTATTTCGCCAGTTGTAACCAAGTGTTCCAATTTTCCTCTTCTCATGATGTGCCCGGAAAATGTTGATTGTTTATTTCTGATGTTTTTTATGAGCTGCCTTTTTGTGTTGACCTCTTTCAGAACTTCCACATTGGTCTTTTTAGCTGTCTAGGGAACTTTCAACATTCTTCTGAGAAATCCCATCTCTGTGGCCTCCAATCGTCTTTTCATTTGTTTGTCTACTGTCCATGACTCGCTTCCGTAGGTCATAATTGGTTCTATATAGCATCGATGAACTCTCTTTCTCATTTCTATTGACATAAATTTGTTGCATAAGATATTTTTCATTTCTGAAATGCTATTTTGGCCTGAGCTATTCAGCTTTTTATTTCCGTGGTGCATCTTCTATCCAATGTTGTTATTGTGCCCAAGTATTTGACGCGTTGCACTTGTTTCAAATTTGTCCAGTTTATTTTTATGCTGCATGCTTGTGATGATTGTTTCTTCGATATGACCATTACTTCTGTTGTCTTACTATTCAGACTGAGACCTTTCTTGTTGCTTTCTACTACTATTATGTCTATCATTTCTTGTAGTTCATTCTCTTTATGCTATTAAGACTGTGTCATCCGCATATCGCAAATTATTTATGTTGTGACCGTTGACTTCAATTCCTTTTTTGTCTACTATTGATCCCATAATATGTACGCTGTTAAGTGAAAACAAATCCGGCGACAGAACACCGCCTTGTCTGACTCCTTGTCTTATAAGTTGAAATTGTCCTATTTGGTTGTTAATTCGCATCGCTGCTGTTTGTTGCCAGTACATGTAAATTCATTTATCTGCTTTAATATTGTTCCACTTGTCTTTATTTTGCACTGAGGTGATGTCTTTTTCTTTGTTGTTACCATTACTTCTGTCTTTTTGCTATAAGGCTGAGTCCTTTATTTTTGCTTTCTTTCACTATAATGTCTAACATTTATTGTAACTCATTTTCACTCTTAGCTGTTAAGTCTGTATCATCAGCATACCTTGGATTATTTATATTATGACCTGCAATTGTTATTCCAGGCATGCCCCTTATGGACATTAAAATAATCTCACTATAAATATTAAACAAATCTGGTGACAGCACACAACCTTGCCTAACATGCTGTTTTATTTGTTGAAACATTCCCAATTGGTTTCCAGTCCTTACGGCCGCTGAACAAATATTATAAATTATTGTATTCTTACTTTTTGCGCGAGATTGTATTCACTTCATACATGCATGAAGAATAAGTTATTTTAGAGCTTAAACATAGGGCACAATTGTAAACAAACAAAGTGCACATTTAAAGTCAACAAAATGAACAGTGTTTTATAGTCAGCCATAAACATCATTCAAAAATCAGAATTACACTATGATTGTGTTCCTTGATTATTTAATGCTTTCCCTTTGAAAATCTGGTGAGGCGCAATGAATGTGATTTTTGCAGCAAAGTTGAAAGAGTTTGGGTTTCATGAATGCAACTAATTGCAACAACACCCAGTGCTATATTTATACTATGACTGCTGCAGAAGTAGGGCTTCATTTAAGTGCACAGACATGAAAACCACTCGGGATAACTGAAGGTAACAACCCTTCCTAGAATGTTTGCACTTTTATTATAAATAGTAGTCTGCGTGGTATAAAAAGCGCTAATATATATATAATGAGGGGGGCATCACAATCAAGAAAGGGCACTTGGAGTTATCTCTAATTTCGCCAAATTACAATGTATTGTGAATATATTCAGGGAAGAACAATGAGAGTCAGTCCATGAACTGAAGATCTAAAGAAGAAATAAAATGAATCAACTAACTGAAAAATTGCAGCAGGATAGGAAAAAAAGATAAGGTCATAATGGTTCATCATCATCATAGTTGAGTGCCGTCTCCACACGAAGGTTGGCTACCATGGAGCGCCATTCCACTCTGTCTCTTGCTTTGATGGTGTAGATCAGTGGTGGCCAACTTGAGGTTGCCCGAGGGCCGGATTAAAGCCAAGGCCAAGACCCGCGGGCCACACTTAAGAATATCGTCAAAAATGACAGTAGGGACCTATGCGATATAGTAATATATAAATAATGCTTGCACTTTGACTACATATTTGATTTGTAACAAATCCATTAATTATTCATTTTAAAATTACCTTTAATGTCTCAGTGCGACGATTGTGACTTGTCACAGCTTTCCACCAGAGATTTGAAGTCCACTTCCATTTTTGACGTGGCGATTCGGAGAGTATGGGACAATGTCGAATCGGTCATTCTGTTCCTGGTCTTAGATTTAATTAACTTCATGGAAGAGAATGTTGTCTCGCAGAGATATGTGCTGCCGAATATAGAGCACATCTTTAGTGCCCATTTTCTCAGACACGGGTAATGTTCATTTGGTAGCAATTTCCAGAAGTCAGCTCCTAATGCCTTTACAGTACTGAGGAAGGGGTCACACTGAAGGTCACACAACTCTAGTTGAAGATCTGATGGCTGGCACTCCACTGTGCACTTAATTGGGTTATTAAAAAGTTCCGTTTGCGGACGAAACATTTCAAAATCTTGAAATCGTCGATCAAATTCACAAATCAAATGTTCAATGTCAGCTGCGTACTTATTGAAGTTTGCACTTTCTATCTCTGACAACAACTGCTTACAACTTGAAAAATGGAACAGATCATTTTTTTGCAAAGAAAGTCTAAATAGATTCAGCTTCTTTTTAAAACCATCAACATATCCCATCAATTGAAAAATGGTTTGCTTTTCCCCTTGTAGCTGCAAATTCAATATGTTCAAATGTTGTGTGATGTCTGTGAGATATGCCAGATTATGAAGGAAATTAATGTCTTTGAGTGCATGTTGAAGATCAATGGAGCATGGTAAGTTCTCTCGCAGGAAGTCATAAATGTCATTCTTCAGTTCAAAAAATATTATTAAACATTTCCCTCGACTAAGCCATCTTACTTCTGTATAAAGCAGGAGATCACCGTAGCTAGAATCTACTTCCTCTAAAAATGATAAAAACTTCCTGTGATTTAAAGACTGGTGTCCTCCTCTTATCAAATTTGTTATTTTCACAACAGTAGCCATGGTGTCTTTTAGATTTATGGACTTTGCACAAAGGGCCTCTTGATGAATTATGCAATGCAATGTAGGTACGTTAATTTTGTTTTGCTTTAGAAGTCCAACAAAACCAGTATTTGAACCAATAAAAGCTTTGCAACCATCAGTACACACTGCAGACAACTTTCCAAAACCACCTACTTCATCTACGGCACTATGAACTGCAGAAAATATGTCTGTCCCTCTACAAGTGTCATGCAAAGAGCAAACTTTCAACAATTCTTCAATAACAGTAAAATCCTCCTGGATAACTTTAACAAAAATAAGAAGCTGGCAAGTGTCAGTGATGTCAGTACTTTCATCAATCGCGAGCGAAAAATATGAGCAGTTTTCAATACAAGATTTTAAACTTTGAGACAGTTGCAGACTGATGTCTTCTGTTCTTCTGGCTACAGTTTGTTTTGAAAGAGGCACAGATTCAAATTCTTTGGCTATTTTTTCTTGACCGAATGCCTTTGCCATTTGAATCGCACATTTCTTCACAGAATTTCCGTCAGTAAAGGGTTTTTTAGATTTTGCAAGCTCATAGGTAACTGTATATGATGCAATGATCGATGACTCTTTAATTTTATTGCCCTTTGTATACATACTTTGCTGTTGATTCAACTTTGTCTTCAGCTGTTCAACCAAAAGCTTCCTAGCTTCAATGCTATGTTTCTCATACATGTTTTGATGATGTGTGGCATAGTGCCGTTTTAAATTATATTCCTTCAAAACGGCTAACACTTGAACGCAAATTAAGCACTGAGGTTTACTATCCTTATTGAAGATGAACAAATAATCTAATTCCCATTCAGGTTTAAATATGCGATTTTCACAATCAACTTTTCTACGTTTTAACATGATTTAATACAAAATCTCACATCAAAGTTAAAAGTCACAGAATGTTGGTCCACTATCGAAAATAAGTCCAGATTTGACAGTTATACACAGACTTGTGTTTGACAATGAAATCAAAAGATTGTGACCAAATAAACACGTTGCAGTCATTTTATGGACAAGACAAGACGATGGGATCAAAGGGAATGAAGGCGAACAGTGAAACATTTTGAATGTAACTTCAAAGACAGAATTAGAGCTACGAAGTCCCCTCACCCCTGTCCCTCCCAACCTCATTAACCCCTTACCGCGAAATGAAAGAGCCACCACAAGTCCAGACGACAAATGTTGAGCCAAAGATCTGACGCTATCACCGCACTGACAATAAAGCAACTTTGCGGTACCAACTCGAAGCAAAGACTTTGAATATTGTCGGCACCATTAGTTGTGCAGTGTGTGTGTGTGTGTGTGCGTGTGCGTGTGCGTGTGCGTGTGCGTGTGCGTGTGCGTGTGCGTGTGTGTGTGTGTGTGTGTGTGTGTGTGTGTGTGTGTGTGTGTGTGTGTGTGTGTGTGTGTGTGTGTGTGTGTGTGTGTGTGTGTGTGTGTGTGTGTGTGTGTGTGTGTGTGTGTGTGTGTGTGTGTGTGTGTGTGTGTGTGTGTGTGTGTGTGTGTGTGTGTGTGTGTGTGTGTGTGTGTGTGTGTGTGTGTGTTTGTTATTTGAAATTATGTTGCCAATCTAGCTGTTGCGAGAAATTGACAGATTTTCAAATTGTGTATTCTTGAACGATAGAAGAGTTAACTCCGACACGGATTAAAACCAGGAGAAATCCGCTATTAGGGGTAAAAAATGAAGTAAGTCCGTGGAGCTTCGCGGGCCAAGAAAACTAGGCTGGCGGGCCGGATCCGGCCCGCGGGCCGCCATTTGGCCACCCCTGGGTGTAGATTGTCATAGGTTGACTTGTCCATCTTTTAATGTTACTCGTCCATGTTAGTCTTTGTCTGCCTCTGCTTCTTTACCTTGTATTTTCCCTTCCAAAATTACTTTTATTAGGCTGTTGTGTCTTTTAACATGCCCCAAAAATTTCATTTGTCTTGTTTGAATTGTGTTTAGTAGTTCTCTTTTCATTTTTAGTTGTTTTAAAACGTCATCGTTTGTTTAACGTTATTTAATCATAATGGTTAGATATAGATAATAAGGGATAAACAGATCATGGCGAATAAAACGGGGACATAGGCAAGAGAGGGCTGAAATATTTAGATTGCAACGAAGGGAATTGAGTAAGCAAAGGTTGATGATAGAGACTTGAGATAGTCAGGGGAGGTAACTGAAACAGAGAAGGTAGAAGAATAAGTGGGGCATTAACTGACACGATATTTTGGGTGAGTTTAAATCGAGAAGTGATTAGGAGACAGTTTATTTTAGATCCTAGACGCTGAGCTGATAGGCTGTGTCGTGACTTAGAGTAGAGCGATTGATAATACACAGAGTAGCGGCTTTATGTTATTAAGTAGAATTTGTCCAGGTACATAGGAAATAATTGTGTTTGTACAAGGAACAGGATTGTATAGGAATTGGACAGTTGACCAGTATGCCTCTAACACAAAGTATGTATAATTCGATGGAATGTCTGTGCAATGCGTATTCTTGATCAATGAATATTACAATCAAATCGTCATGAGTGACTTTTGTTAACTGAGAGATATATTTGTGAGGTATTTCAGAGACAATCATTTGGCTAGGGTCGATAAAGGGCTTATAATTTTAGATGAATTTTTTTTTAATTCCAGTCATGTACTGAGGCTTTCTTTGAGTTAACTTTATTGATGTTTATAATCTATCTCTCTCTCTCTCTCTCTCTCTCTCTCTCTCTCTCTGCGTTCAGGACTAAATCAGAGTAACGATTCCAGACTCTCATATGAAGTCAGCTGTCAGGCTAAGTGTGTTGATCGCCCCCACAGACAGAACATCACAATTAGAGTCTGTCAGATCCACTCTGACTGAACACCCGTTAATACGTTGCACTGTGTTCTGCGCCAGTGGCCCAGTGCATCCGATTTCAGCCAGCATTTTATTCGGGTTTGCTTTCCCTAGCCTTTGATTGTCCCCAATCTTCCTGCAAGGCAGCAGATTGTCTTTTCTGTAGGGGGATTCTGCCCTTAGATGGTAGGCCCTCCCAGGTTTACGAGCACCATCTGCCCGAGTCACTAGAGGTGACTAACACAGACATGCACACACAAAGATGTGAGATGTGACTAACACAGACACGGACACACAAAGGTGTGAGATGTGACTAACACAGACATGCACACACAAAGATATGAGATGTGACTAATACAGACATGCACACAGCGATATGTTTATAATAAGATGAATGCTGTTTGTATTATAAAGAAACAATCATCATTTTTTGGCCATGTGATGAGAGGAGAACAGCTGGAATATATTGTAACAACTTGGAAAATTGAGGGACGAAGAGATAGAGGGAAGCATAGAGAAAAGATGCCGGACAGCTTAGGAGAATGGCTTGGCAGAAGGTCAACAATAGAAATGATAAATAACTGTCGAGATCGAAATTTGTGGAGAGACATGATCACCTACGCCAGCAGGCCCGGTACTTGATGATGATGAATGCTGTTTGAAAGATGAAATTACTCTAACCAGAAACCTTGAGACTATTAGTAAATATAGAGAAGTTACTGTTAATAGTATTGTTCATGTGATTGCCAAAACTATTATCAGCAATACACTAACATCATGTGATGGCCCAAACTATTATCAGCAATACACTAACATCATGTGATGGCCAAAACTATTATCAGCAATACACTAACATCATGTGATGGCCAAAACTATTATCAGCAATACACTAACATCATGTGATGGCGGCTAAAACTATTATCAGCAATACACTAACATCATGTGATGGCCAAAACTATTATCAGCAATACACTAACATAATGTGATGGCCAAAACTATTATCAGCAATACACTAACATCATGTGATGGCCAAAACTATTATCAGCAATATACTAACATCATGTGATGGCCAAAACTATTATCAGCAATATACTAACATCATGTGATGGCCAAAACTATTATCAGCAATATACTAACGGCATGTGATGGCCAAAACTATTATCAGCAATACACTAACATCATGTGATGGCCAAAACTATTATCAGCAATACACTAACATCATGTGATGGCCAAAACTATTATCAGCAATACACTAACATCATGTGATGGCCAAAACTATTATCAGCAATACACTAACAGCATGTGCATCAGATGTGACTGTCAAACCCAATGTTAAATATGCTCTGCGTTTGATGGAGATAATTTCCAGATCTGGGTAGCCCAGTTGGGAAAATCGCTCTACTGCGCCACCGACGTGTGGACAACCCGCGTTCAATTCCCACTGGAAGCAGTGTGAGCTCTACTGGGCCACTGCCGTGTGGACAACCCGCATTCAATTCCCACTGGAAGCAGTGTGAGCTCTACTGGGCCACCGACGTGTGGACAACCCGCGTTCAATTCCCACTGGAAGCAGTGTGAGCTCTACTGGGCCACTGCCGTGTGGACAACCCGCATTCAATTCCCACTGGAAGCAGTGTGAGCTCTACTGGGCCACCGACGTGTGGACAACCCGCGTTCAATTCCCACTGGAAGCAGTGTGAGCTCTACTGGGCCACTGCCGTGTGGACAACCCGCATTCAATTCCCACTGGAAGCAGTGTGAGCTCTACTGGGCCACTGACGTGTGGACAACCCGCGTTCAATTCCCACTGGAAGCAGTGTGAGCTCTACTGGGCCACTGCCGTGTGGACAACCCGCATTCAATTCCCACTGGAAGCAGTGTGAGCTCTACTGGGCCACCGACGTGTGGACAACCCGCATTCAATTCCCACTGGAAGCAGTGTGAGCTCTACTGGGCCACTGCCGTGTGGACAACCCGCATTCAATTCCCACTGGAAGCAGTGTGAGCTCTACTGGGCCACTGACGTGTGGACAACCCGCGTTCAATTCCCACTGGAAGCTGTGTGAGCTCTACTGGGCCACTGCCGTGTGGACAACCCGCATTCAATTCCCACTGGAAGCAGTGTGAGCTCTACTGGGCCACTGACGTGTGGACAACCCGCGTTCAATTCCCACTGGAAGCTGTGTGAGCTCTACTGGGCCACTGCCGTGTGGACAACCCGCATTCAATTCCCACTGGAAGCAGTGTGAGCTCTACTGGGCCACCGACGTGTAGACAACCCGTGTTCAATTCCCACTGGAAGCAGTGTGAGCTCTACTGGGCCACCGACGTGTGGACAACCCGCGTTCAATTCCCACTGGAATCAGTGTGAGCTCTACTCGTGGTTGGAAAAAAAAAGTCATATCATCAATAATCATGAAGGAACAGTCACTTGAATTAAGTGTGTTCAGGATGATAGAATAACTCAGTCCATTCTTTCATCGTTTGAGATGTATGTTACATTTATATTATAAGCATCAAAATGGCTATTTGTACAGAATTAAGCGAAATGAAAGTTAGTCCATTTGCAGATAAATCAAGAAGACTGAAAGTCAGCCCATGAGTTCAAAAATAAAGAGGTGTGACAATTGTCCATGAATTCAATAATAAAGAGGCATGAAAGACAGTCTATGATTTAACGAATAAAGCGGATCAAATAAACTTACAGCTTTACGTTACCATTACAACTCAGAACAATTTTTTTGTCTCTGAAACACCAAGTTTACTGCAGCCCTATATGTAAATGCCTATGAATTCAAATGTTGATTTGTTCACAACTGATCAAATCTTTGCCCTCAAAAAGTCTTTCTTAGATCATCTCCTATTAAGTTCCTTTGTATTAACTAACTTTACAAGCACATTCATTTTCATCTATGAAATATAGTTCCCAATACTTTACCTTTTGTACATCTTCTTCAAACACTATTTTCTTTAGAATGATTTATCTGTATAAAAGATATCCAATAACATGACATAAGGAGTGGAGTATTAAACTTCATCCTTTAATAACTCACAAACAGCACAAAACAGGAGCAATCAATGTACACATCTTGTACTAGCTGTTGTGAAGACCGGTGAAACTGATATGTGAATGTCCTGACTGCAGAGATACTTTCTTGTAACATTCTTCTTCTTCTTTCTTTCCACATTTGCCTTTCAGCGTCGAGGGGAGATATATAAATTTGTGGACTTTTGCTCTTCTGCTATATTATTCTAATATTCAGTCAATCCATCTTTTTTGTGGTTGACCCTTGGGTCTGGTGTTCTCGCAACATTTATTGAGGGCTTGTTGTGTTGTGCTTTGATCATTCTGCCTTGTCATATAGCCAAACAATTTTATCTGTTGTTTCTTTATACATTCTATGGCAGGGGTTATTCCTAGCTTTTTTCTCAATTCTTTATTTCTGATCTTGTCTCTCAGATTGTTTCCTGTAATTCGTCTCAGCAGAGGTTATTTGTCTTGTTATTCTCGCTTCTAGGGTCCAAGACTGGCATTGGTAGCACAACGTTGGGATGAAGATTGCATTATTCCTTGTAATACTGAATCAACAAAAAGTAAATAATCATCATCATCGTGTGCCTTCTCCGCAATGAAGGTTGGCTACCATGGATCGCCATTCTACTCTGTTTCTTGCTTTGATGGTGCAGGCTGTCATAGATTGACTTGTCCATCTTTTGATGTTACTCGTCCATGTTAGTTTTGGTCTGCCTCTTTTACCTTGTATTTTCCCTTCCAATATTACTTTTAGTAGGCTGTTGTGTCTTTTAACATGCCCCAAAAATTTCATTTGTCTTGTCTTAATTATATTTAGTAGTTCTCTTTTTATTTTCAATTGTTTTAAAACTTCATCGTTTGTTATCTTTTCTTTCCATCCAACTATAAATCCACATTTCAAAGGCTTCGATATTATGTTGTTTTCTTGTCTAATGTCCATGTTTCTGCACCATACACGAATATTGAGAAGATGTAACATTTTGCCATTCTTAGTTTCAGCCCTGTTGATATTTGTTTTGTTGTTAGTATATTTTTCATGGCATTAAAATTACTTTTTGCCATACCTATTCTTTTGTTTATTTCAATTTTACATTTTCCATCATTAGTTATAGTATGTCCCAGGTAGTTGTAGCTCTAGACTGTCTCCAGATGTATTCCCTCAGCTGTGATATTTAATTGTAGGTCTAGAGAATTTTCTTTGTTTATGATCATAGTTTTATAGTCTTTTTGATATTCATTTCTAGTCCATATTTTTTGCTTGTTATGTTTATCACATTAAGCAATTGTTGTCTGGTTTTTAGGATTTTCTGCTAGTAGAACAGTATCATCAGCATATCTTAGGTTATTGATTATCTCTCCCTTAATGTTTAGGCCTGGGATCTCTGAGATGTTTTTAAAGATTTGCTCAGTGTATAGATTGAACAAGCTTGGTGATAGGATGCATCCTTGTCTTCTATCTCTCTATTGTCCTCTCGAGCCAAAGACGGCACATAGGGCAGAACCACAATCTCAAAAACAGAAACCTTGCGTGCCAAGCCTCTTTTTATGTCCATGGGTGTATAGGTCTCCTTGTTATATCTTATTATTGCTGTTTGCTCCCAGTACAAATTATATATTAGTCGTATGTCTGTGTCGTCTAGATTTATATCCTTTAGGCAGTCTATAAGTTGGTTATGGTGTATTCTATCGAAAGCTTTGGTGTAGTCTATAAAGCAGGCATATATTGGTTTGTTTACTTCTGTGTACTTTTCAATCAATGTTATCATGCTAAATATGGCTTCTTTTGTCCCACTGTTTTTCCGGAATCCAAATTGTTGCTCATCTAATTCAGTATTGATTTTATTCTGAATCCTTCCTTGTATAACTTTTAGTAAAATTTTTGTAACATGGCTCATTAGTCTTATTGTTCTGAAATCACTGCATTCAACTTCACCATTCTTTTTAGGCAATGCAATGAAAGTTGATGTTTTTAGATCGTTTGATATGTATCCTGTATGGTATATGTCATTGCATATGTCTGTGATCACTTTGATGCCAAACTCTTCTACAGCCTGTATCATCTCTATCGTATATTGTCAGGTCCTGCTGCCTTTCCCAATAAAATAATAATTGTGTTATTAAAAATTATCATTAGTTTTTAATATCACTTCTGAGATGCTGGTGGTAAAAGGTAAAGGGGGGAGGGGGTGGGGTCATCATCTATGAGAATAAAGACAGCATACTCAGTGCAGTCACCACAATGTGGTCAGGTCACAATTTTCATTTCAAACCCCAACAGAGAACTTTAACCCAACTGTGACTTAAACTTGCCATCATGTTATGTAGAGAATGAAAGATGTATGCATTTGATCACCCACTTTCAATTGTGTTAAAGTTTACAAATGTCTGTATATTGCTTTCAATAATGTGTAAACATCTCCCCAAATCCTATGTGTTTATTTTCTGAATAAACTTTAGCAACTTTCTTGTCCCCACCTACATAATGTTAATTTGATTCTTCTTCTTCTTCTATCCTTCCTCTGCTGCCGTTGGCATCAAGGGGAGAAACAATCTGCGATTCTTTGCTCTTCTGTTGGCCTCTTCTGATGTTATCCCTCCTAGTGACTCCTCCTATCCCTCCTAGTTAATTTGATGACTTTATAAATAACCACCTTGTTCATCAAAATGTTACCACATATGACCAATCAAATTAAAGCCTAAATCAACACTAGAAAAGTCTTACATTTCATTGGAAATTAAATTTGCTTAGAAACAATAATTCAAAGCAAATATGAAGAATGTACTGGCCAATAGGTAAATAATTTAAGATTGTCTAGAGAGAAATCATGAATTAAGAAAATAAATCACTGATCAGATATCCCTGGCACACCCAATGAATGGGATAAAAGCCATAACTTTTGTTTTTGTTAAATAATTCACAACATTTCAGAGACAGATATGAAAAAAAAACTGAAAAACAACACTCATGGGCGTTAAACATAAATTTTGGTCCAAGCCTATCTGTTTAATTTATTGTTTACTGTTTAACTGACTCTCCAACATTTCTCCAAAACACAATTTACATACACATGAACCATTAAGTAGAAAGAAATAAAGTGAACACGTATTCAGATTCAGTAATACATTTTAATTATTACAAATAGATATTAATCAGAAACATTCATAAGAGCTTCCAATTTATACAAAATAGCAGTGCATCTAATTGTTGCAAAGTAGTTAATAATACAATTTCAAGATAGTTTTCATCAATCCTTAATTTCATTTATATTGAAAAGTTTGTGAACAGTTTGTCAAATCATTGAACAGATGTCACTACTGCTGTCCAACGAGGAAATAGCACTAGAGACAAAATGGGCACTCTACAATACAATCCTTATTCCAACATTATGCTACCAATGCCAGACGTAGACTCTAGACTAAAGAACTTAAAAGTAACCACTACCAAAGTTAAATGAGTTAAGATGCATGACAGTAGGCAGCTTGACAGATAATAAATTCGGAAATGAACTAACACAAAAAAAAAAAAACTAGGAATAATTCCTGTCATTGAACACATAAAGAAACAACAGAAAAAATGGTTTGGCCAGGTGATAAGGCAGAAAGATAAAAAACATCCCAATGAGTCTTCAATAAACTCTACGAGAATACCAGACCTAAGGGCAGAATATGAAAAAGATTGATGGAACTCTAAAAACACTTGGAAACATAAGAGCAGGAGAAACCAACAGAATAGCAAACGAACACTAACTATATCTCCCTTCAATGGTGAAAGGCAAATGAGGAAGGGAAGAAGACATTACAAAGTAGAAAAAAATAGCCACATAGTATGAGGAATAAATCTGTGCTGCAATGTTAATGTCCACTCAAGACCATAGAGCAGATAAAGACCTAGTGAGTTCTGTTGTAGCTGTTTTTGTTGTAGTTTAGTTATTTTTGTATTTATATATTTTTTGTTCACAAAATGTCTACTTTTTATTTTTTTTTAAATTAAATGTGTGCTAGTAAATAACATAAAGTGTATATTTAAATGTACATTTTTGTTTCTGAGTCCAATAATTATGTCTTTTAAGAAAGAGTAGGCACTTTTACTAACATAAACCATTAAAAAACAGAATTATCAAAAACAAAATCATATTTTTAAACAAACTATGACCTGCTACTCCTAATTTAATGAGAAGAATGTTTTAGGACAATATCCTTTTCAAAATCATAAGTGTATTTTACATTTAATTACTACAAATAAAATTCTGACTGAACTTACAGACAACCAAAACACATATATTCTGTGTTTTCTTCACATCTTACAATATTTCACTAAATTCCATATGGCTATTGGGGCCCTGACCACTGTCAGGGGAGAAAAATATAGGTCCACCATCACCAGCCACGCAAGTCGTTAGAGGCGACTTAGAAGGTTGAGTCAAGGGCCATGAAGTGCGTGCATCTGAAATGAAGTTATCTTCAGTGCTTTTACTTGTGTGTGGCAGGTGTGCTTCATACTGTAGAACATGTTAAAGAGGGGATCTGAGCACGATGGAGTTGTGACTTTGTCTATTGTGCATGAAGATGATCTGTTGATCAAACTAAATCCAAGTTTTCTTCAGATAGTAAATCTTACATTATTTCAAAGTATCCATGCTTTCCTCAGATGTTTAAAAGAACACACTTTTTTTTTCAGAATTGTAAACTTTATAAATCATAAAAGGAACTTATTGTAACACCTTTTATTTAGGTAATCATTAACCTTTGATCTTATGAAAAACGAAGTGGGAAAGACATTATTTCACACCATGAATGCTTTTGTCGGTTTTTAAAAAGATGAGTGTCTTTTTTAAAATCCATTTAAGCTTCAAAGATAATAACACTCAACTCATACTTTCAAAAAGATTGGCACATGCAATAATAATACAATACACAAATATAAATATACATAAAATTCAACCAACATCACTGATGTCATCAGTTTCCATATAACGTTCTTTGATATCCTTAATTTTATCATACTCAAACTCTGCTCCAACAGCACAAGACATGAGGGACTCCAAACTTCTGTCATCAGTTGGGCCAAAGACGTAACCATTGCATTTGTCCACAGCTTTAAGAACCCTTAGCATGCTCTCTTTGTCCTTAAGAGGAGTAACATAAAAGCATAAAACAATATAACAGATTTGTATAAATGCAACATGAAAGATATTACCAATGAACTTCAACACTATAATCAATGAGTATGAAACATAACAAAAATGCTGTACTACCTTATTGTCCTCACAACTCAATGTTTCTGACATTGTTATATAGTTACTTTATGACAACAGGTAACATGAAACCATTTTCTATTCAAATTATTAAAGATGTACAGGTGGGTTTGATAATGCAGTGGCTTCATAACCTAGCAAATTGGTCACTTGTTGGTTTGAAACTTGAAGAACACACTTCAGTGTATCCAGCTTTCAGCTTTTTTTTTTAAAATATTTATTTTGCTTACAGAGTGGGGGAGACAATAAAACCCTTAACACCACTAAAATTGCTGATTACTTCTGTGACCTTCACACCTTTCAATCCCATCTGTATAATTAACTATGGAAACTATGTAACTTCACAAGTCTGCATTATATGTTCAGTTGCCAGGAGACCAGTCATATGGCCATAAAGGTACAAGAGATAACTAAAGATAGGATATTTCAACTTTGCATATAAGACAAGAACGAAAAGTAAATTGATAAATCTAAAATCCTGCAAACTAACTTTTGTTGAGCTTGACTTCAAAAAGTAAGTTCCCTCTATTACTTAAAATGCATGGGATATACGGCGTTAGAGACCATTTTTTTTAAAGACTAATGAACATTTTAAGAACAATATGATTCATGCCAGGTGGCGAACGAAAGATAGATAGATTCATGCCAGGCCATCCTACATGTCCACAAAATCTGTCAACATTTTGAGAGGTGGGTGAATCCTAAATCATGATGGTCAAAATTAGACAATTTAAAAAAAATATTTTCCTCCATTTCAAATGCAAGTGCATTAGCTACTCTGTCGCTGTAATTTCTATACAATGTAACTATTTACTAAAAAGAATTTATCATGAAAACTAAATTATACTAAACTCTATAGAATATATACAAGAACACAAATTAAAACATAAAAATATAAATTAAAACAGAAATTGACAATGCAAATGAAATACTAGCATATCAATATCATCACTTACCTCCACACTCAGAGGTAGAAAACTAACTAGACTGTAGTCTTCTATTATACCAACCAAAGCCTCATTGAGTCTTTTGTACTTTTGCAACAATGGGTCATCCTTTAGAAAGAGACAACAATAAACTGGTACTTAGCTCAAGGACTTGTAAGAGTGACTACAAATGAGCTAAGAAAAAACGTAATTGAAAACACAATGGAAAGTAGACATTAAGTAACATATCATCTACCAAAAAATGGCTAATCTTTATTGCATAATTTCATCTCTATTGTAGAATCTTTTGAAGAAGATTATTCAACATCTCACCTGCAATAAATCCAGTAGGTAGTTTAGGTCCAAAACATCTGTGAAGAAGTCAGGGTTGAAAGCTAGTTTACCATGCTTTTCTATCAGATCTACTTTGGACAAGATATTTACATGAGGAAGACTTAACTAGAAAAAAAAAAGAGAACAGATTTATGAACATTCATGTAGTAACTTTGTT
Organism: Megaustenia siamemsis; assembly: GCA_032433765.1. NCBI lineage: Eukaryota > Metazoa > Mollusca > Gastropoda > Stylommatophora > Ariophantidae > Megaustenia > Megaustenia siamemsis. The sequence goes on from JAVIAB010000092.1 coordinate 39,946,502, forward strand.
ATACATCACAGAATAAATTATTAATTTTCAACAACATAGTTTCATCATTTAAAAGACTTTTCAATATTAAATATGTAATTTAGAGCCACAATTTTATAGAACCAGCTGCGCGTTCTAACAAATGATACGATCTATTTCTTATCTGTGCATTTTTTTAACTTTTAAAATTTCAGAAGTATAATTGATAATTTTCTGAGGCTTGTGTGATGATGATTTCACATCAATTTTCTTCACCTACCCTTTTAGACTTAGTTGTTGGGGTATGATCAATGAGTGTAACTATTCTCAAGTTTACTGCTTCTTGCTGCTAATAAGTATAACACCTTTCTCTATAACAAAAACTGGACTTTTCTTCAAATACAAATTTTAAAAATCTTCACAGACTATTTCATTAGCTGTTCCTTCCTTTAATTAAAAAAAATATGCATTCTACTGTATGTCATTCCTAACACATTAGTTATCACATTACTTGACTTAAATACTTAGCAATCTCCCACAAACAAAAATGTCAAATGTATCATTTGGAAGTAAAACAGACAAAACTCTTTACTGTCCAACTGGTAGGCTCAAAGCAAAAAAATTCAAATAAATGCATAAAAATGCGAAGCTGCAGTAAAACTTAATGTAAGGTGAAATTTTTAAAATATATAGACAAAAATAGAATAAAAACGGTAAGGTTTAAGCTTTACGTAATAAGTGGACAACACAAATCTGAACAATGTTTCAGCCCAATAGGCCTTCAGCAGGAACAAACATACAATACACACACAGATATGTATTTTTTAAACAAAAAATAATAAATAATAAAAAATTTTGAACTGGAATGAAAAATAAAAATAAGAATAAAAGGTCTTCCCTGCATACTGCGCTGTGGCCAGAAATGTTGTTCCAATTTGTGTCATCCACGTATTACGTAAAGCTTTAACCATACCATTTTTTCTATATTTTTTTTTCCTTTCTCCTTACTGTCTAACAGCGGTAGTTGTCTTATTTTCTTTCATCATGCAATTGGTTTTTTTTTTCTTACAGAACAATGCAAGACATGTATGTTGGCAACACCTCACACTTATACATCTCAAGCATTTGTATTATCTCAAAAGCACACAATACAAACCTGCAACATTGTGTTTAAAGAAGTAAGTAGAATAGCAACAAATTTTCCAGGATCTGAGCAGTAATGAGAGTCCACTAAATGTACAGCGGTCAAGCGAATATCCAATGATGTTAATTTCTCCAGCAAGTTTTTAACAGAGTTATGGTGTGTGTAAAGCTCAACCTATAAGATAGTTAGACAATGAAAAATTAAATTAACAATTACCCAGAATTATTACAAAAACAACAAATAATGTTCAAAATAAGGAGATTGTCAGTGGTCAACTTTCTAGAAAAGACTGCAAGAAGACAAACCTTCATCTCTTAAATTTGATATATGATTGGTCAAGCACAGGTGTAGTTAATAATGAAATAACTGATGATAAAATTAGAAACTTGGTTAATAACCAAAAATATATAATAAGTAGTGTAAGATTACTATGAAAAGGAGAAAACAAAAATGAATACCCTGTAAATTTATTTTACTGATTCATGGGCAGGTTCATAGTTCATTCTTTTATCTAGTGCTGAAATTATTAAAACTGTTTTATAAAAATTATTGTTTAATCTACCACCAACTTACCTGACCTGGGAAGTCAAACAAGAGGTATTTTCCTTAACTGAATCCAATTTTTCTTTAAGCCAATCAAAATTCTTTTCAAGGTACTCCATACAATAAACTAGACCACCATTTGGACCTAATCGCAAATGTGACATTACATCTTCAAGGGAAATCAACTCAAAAATATCAACATCACAGGTAAAAGGCAAGTGATCATTTGCAGGGTCCATGTTTACAACTGCAACTTCTCTCCCTAAGGATGTCAAAAACTGGGACATTCCTGCAAATGGAAAGAAAAACACATTCTTAACAAAATTATATCAGATCAAGAAACATTTTTTGTACAAAAGGATGATGCAACAAAAGTTCAGACACTGCTACATTATGATTCCGTCGTAAAAATTACCACCTCAAAATAAAAATTTGACAGTTTGTTGTGTGCAAACATTCCTCCCTGTGCCTTCCTAATTACTACTTCCAGTGACCCCTGAGTGTTGAATTTATTTCCTTTGATAATCTTTTTCAAGTGTGTCATAAAAAGTACGATGGTATCATAAGAATGGGGTTGTTTTTTTTAATTATAAATTTCATCAATTTTAAACAAAATTAGTTTTTTTCCTTTCTCATGAAATCTTCTCAGCCGTCAGCGAGATATCAAAGAAACCTTTCTAACATGGGATAGCCAGCAAATGATGATTTAACCCTACCAGACCGCTGTCCCTAGCTTGCTGTATTTTCCAAATCTGTCACTATGCTGCTGTCCCTAGTTTTCAGTACTTTGCCTAGTACGTGAAAAAATGTGTCACAAACTAAAAATAACCAACCAATCATGGTAAAACCTCATGGTTAGCCATTGCAAATGTCTGTCTCTGTGTGCATGAATTGACTTTGTGTGGTTTGATGTGAAAAAATGATGAAAATTGACAATGAAATGAGCGGCTGATGAACCAAGCACTTCAACAGGAAAGCAAAGTAGGTCTAGGCTTTTCACATTCCAACAGGAGATCGATACTTTGGTTGATTCAGACTTTGAGGAGTCCGATTTTCATAAAAAATATGTTTCCAGTTAAAGTGACACAGACAGTGAGAGTTCGAATGATAGGAGAATCTTGAACTTTATAGATCTAGAGCTAGATCTAAAGTAAGAGATGTTGGACGTGTCCCTCAAATAGATGATGGGGGTACCTCAGTGTGAAACAAGGCTCATCCTGCTGAGTGGATTGACACACAAAGGTGGAATATTGGTACTAGACGAAAGGTAGACCTATTTTCTACAATGTCTCCAAGTTCTATCTTATTCTAACCACTTGTTTGCATATAACTAACATTTTTCTATAACGTGTTGGATTTTTCTTTTTAATGCTCAGGAACCCAGGTATATAGGACAGTTAGGTTCAGGGCCTCAGGTCTGGTAGGGTTAAGGGAACCAAACATACGGCTGGAATGACAGATGTATGAATAGACAACGTAACACCTCCAGTAGCCATGACATGATACGTTTGAACTTCAGGCCATAAATCTAACACAAACCAGGAAATTATATTCTATCTATCTATCTATTGACCTTTCGAGCCGTAACCGGCCCATAGGGCGTAGACCAAGATACACCTTCTCCTATATGAATTTTTGTTCTAGCAGTTTTCTTTTAAAGATATTTTATCAAATCTCGCCATCTGTCTCTGTTCTGTGCAAGCAGTTCTATCTCATTGAGGGAGCCGATTCCTGCTGCTCTTGCCTCTCTCATCAATGTTCTTCTCAGTGTCTCCCTGGGTCTTCCTCTTTTTCTTTTACCTGTTGTTTCCCATATGAGGGCTTGCTTTGCTATTCGATTATTATCTCTTCTCATCACATGTCCAACGTATGACCATCGTCTTTTCTTTATTACTGAAGATATTAGTGGTTGATTGGCGATTTCTCTAATTTCCTCGTTTGTTTTGAATTCGTTCCATTCTATACCAAGTATTTTCCTTAGACATTTATTTTCGAATGCGTTCAACTTTGTTTCTATATCTCTTGTTGTTTTCCAGCTTTCACACGCATACGTAAGGGTTGATAGTACATTTGATTTGAATAGCCTAAGTTTTGTGTTTGTGCTAATGAGTTTTGATTTCCACAACTTTTCAAGGCTTCTGAAAGACATTGCTGCTTTAGCCAGTCTGATTCTAATTTCTTTGCTCGTATCCCCTTCTCGATCAATGTGACTTCCAAGATAGATGAAGTGATCGATCTCTTCTACTGGTTTGTTTTCCATGTATATTTTGTCACTTGTTGGAATTAAACTTTTCATGACTTTAAATGTAAATTATATTACAGCATCCAATTCCTGTGTGTCTGCTTGGGTAAACACACAGTTGTGTAGCAAAAGTTTAAAAAATATTTTTGGAACCCAAATGTAACATTTAAGTGGTAGTAATTTTTTAAACGACGGTATAGAGAAAGTTGAACGCATTCGAAAATAAATGTCTAAGGAAAATACTTGGTATAGAATGGAACGAATTCAAAACAAACGAGGAAATTAGAGAAATCGCCAATCAACCACTAATATCTTCAGTAATAAAGAAAAGACGATGGTCATACGTTGGACATGTGATGAGAAGAGATAATAATCGAATAGCAAAGCAAGCCCTCATATGGGAAACAACAGGTAAAAGAAAAAGAGGAAGACCCAGGGAGACACTGAGAAGAACATTGATGAGAGAGGCAAGAGCAGCAGGAATCGGCTCCCTCAATGAGATAGAACTGCTTGCACAGAACAGAGACAGATGGCGAGATTTGATAAAATATCTTTAAAAGAAAACTGCTAGAACAAAAATTCATATAGGAGAAGGTGTATCTTGGTCTACGCCCTATGGGCCGGTTACGGCTCGAAAGGTCAATAGATAGAGATAGATAGATAGAGAAAACATCACCCGTGCGATGCCGGGGCCCAAAAAGGGAGTAAAGAATAGTGGCGCTGTTCCCTAACAGGCATGTTCATAAGAGGCAACTAAGGCGCGTTGGGCATGGGACTGGCTATCCTGTACAGAAAAAAAATATACGCTGAAAAGAAAATTTCACAAACATGGAAAGTATTCTTGGAGAAGACAGATGAAAGCAGAGATGAAGATGATAGGGAAGACATGGAATGGCCTTAAAAGAATGACTTGGAAAGAGTTTGTTGAAGACCCATGCTCCAAAAGGAGCTGAAAGGTAGAATAGAAGATAGTGAAAACATCATCCACTGATATGTTTCGCAGTCTAGGGTTAAGATTGGTATTTTATTTGCTTTGTTTTAAATTTTATTTGTGCTGATAAATTGTATTCTTCAGTGTTTCTTCTGTTAACCCTAGATTATGATACCTACCTGTAACACTCTCATTTATGATACCATAGTAAAAATTACTACCACTTAAATGTAACATTAGATGCTCTAAAAATTGTAATTTCTCTGAACTCTTGACACAGTCCCATGTGTTCACACCAGGCAAAACACGGGGACTCGAAATTCCTGGCTCAGGTTGATTTATAACCTAAGTTTCGTCTCATGGACCGGACGTGTTACAATGTCTATCAGTATGGTTGCCATAAGCCTGTCAATATGCTTGGCGACCACATAGCATTATTTGCTGTTTCCAGAGTCACAAAGGGTTATTTGATGTCTGCCGATGACCAGGAAATTTCACAGGAAAAAAAAAATAAATAAAAACGGCTAATTTCTTGAAAATTGGCCATTTTTGTCCGCATTAAATAATGTATCTCAAATCTAAAAAAAAATCAACCAGCAATGGAAACAAATTAAACGCTCAGAGGTCACAGAAAGTGGTAATTAGGAAGGTGCATGGAGGGGTGGTAATGTTTAATATGGAAAAATGTCAAATTTGAGGAATTCTTGTTTTGATGCGGTAAATTTTACTAAAGTATTGTAATCTAGGGTTAAGTGGGCATGGATATATTGTCATTAGTTTACGGCAAGCCATGACATCTGCGCCGTCCGGCCCCACTCATCAACCTTCAATGTGGGTAGAATTTTAATTGCTTAAAAATTTGCCTCGATAGCGGCCATTTTTGACAATTCTTCTCAACTTTTATCTGCCAAGAGTTAATGTGTGCAGAGTGCACACATCGCCCGTGCGCTGCAGGGGCCCGAAAGGGAAGTAAAGAATAGCGGTGCTGTACCCTACCAGGCATGTTCGTAAGAGGCGAGAAAGGAGGGTTAGGCATGGGACTGGCTATCCCATACTGTAAAAAAATAAGCCGAAAAAAACTTCACAAACATGAACAAGTCAAAGAAAGATAAAGTAAATCCGCCAACCAGGAAAGAGAAGGGCTCTCTGTCTAAGAGACGTATGACGCAATCCGGAGAAAGCCATAAGGAGTCCGGGTTGCCGACTCACCCTTTGTCTACCAGGAAATCATCCAGAATTGGCACCTGGAATGTTCGTACCCTTAACGAACAGGGAAAGCGGCACAAGTGGCAGCAGAAATGAACAACTACAAGATAGATATTCTGGGAATGTGTGAAACAAGATGGCTGGGAGCGGAGAGAATAAAATTGAATACAGGGGAGATGATTTTATCATCAGGACACCAGGAACCAGGAGCACAACATAGCGAAGGGGTAGCTATAATGCTATCAAAGAATGCACAGAAGACACTAATAGAATGGGAGGCAGTGGGACCAAGACTGGTGAGAGCAACATTTAGAACAACCAAAAACAAAATAAAATTACACATTATACAATGCTATGCACCAACCAACGATAAAGATGACTCAGTTAAAGATGATTTTTATAAACAGCTACAATGCCAGATGGATGCAAGACGAGCCAAGGATATTATAATCTTGATGGGAGACCTAAATGCTAAGGTAGGATCAGACAACAGAGGCTTTGAAGAGATTATGGGAAAACATGGACTTGGAGATATAAACGAGAATGGAGAGATATTTGTGAATTTCTGCGCCCTTAATCAAATGAGCCTAGGAGGAACAATATTCCAACATAAAAGAATACACAAAGCTACATGGGTGTCACCAGATCATAGAACGGAAAATCAAATTGATCACATATGTATTAATAATAAGTTTAAGTCATCCTTACAGGATGTAAAAGTATATAGAGGGGCAGATATAGCTTCTGATCATCATCTGCTGTTAGCCAAACTTAAAATTAAATTAAAAAGGTATACTACAACGAATAAGGGCAGAACGTATTTCAATGTAGGGTTTCTTAAAGAACAAGGAATTAAAGATAAATTCGCAGTCACAATATCAAACAAATACCAAGTCCTCCAACAACTAGAAAATACAATAAATATAGAAGATCATTGGAAACAGGTAAAAAATATATGGAAAGAGACATGCGAAGAAACACTGGGGAAAAGAGAACGCCAGAATAAGGCATGGATGACAGCAGAGACCCTGGATAAAATTAAAGAAAGAAAGAACAAGAAAGCAGACATAAATAAAAGCAAAACAAGAAGTAATAAAGCCAAGACACAGGAAGCTTACACAGAGGTGAACAAAGAAGTGAGAAGATGCATTAAAAGGGATAAGAGGAAATATATAGATGAATTAGCTAAAGAGGCAGAAGAAGCAGCAAATAAAGGGAATATGAAAGAACTGTACAACAGCACAAAGAAATTAGGTGGAAAATACAAACAGATCAACGCCTTTATCAAAGATAAGAAAGGAAATCTGCTTAGTAATATAAAGGAACAAATGGAGAGATGGAAGGAGCACTTTGAAGAACTTTTGAACAGACCTGGCTCAAATAATCCTCCAGATATACTACCAGCAGAAGAAGAATTACACGTTAACTGCGGAAAACCAAGCAAAGAAGAAATAATGAAAGCCATCAAACTGTTTAAGATGGTAAAGCCACAGGACCAGATGAAATTCCTTCGGAAGCCATCAAAGCAGATATTATCACCTCTACCAAGATGTTACATAATCTATTGGATAAAATTTGGGAGAGGGAAGAAATACCTAAAGACTGGAGAGAAGGTTATATGATCAAACTACCAAATAAAGGAAGTTTACAGGAGTGCACAAATTATAGGGGAATTATGCTACTATCAGTGCCAGGAAAAATATTAGGCAGAATCATTCTGGAGAGACTAAAAGAGGCTATAGAGAAACACTTGAGAGATGAACAAGCAGGTTTTAGGAAGAACAGATCATGTGCTGATCAAATAACTACTCTACGTATAATAGTTGAACAAAGTTTAGAACTAAAATCCCCACTTTATATTGGATTCATAGATTACGAAAAGGCATTTGATAGTTTAGACAGAAGAATGCTTTGGAAGTTGCTGAATCATTATGGAATCCCCATAAAGTTTATTAACCTGATAAAAACAATGTATGAAGGAACAAAATGTAGTGTGGTGCATGAAGGACAGCTTACAGAAGCATTTGAAATAAGAACAGGAGTAAGGCAAGGATGCCTTCTGTCTCCATTTCTCTTTCTACTGGCCATAGATTGGATTATGAAAATAACTCAAAACAACAGAAATGGGATCCAGTGGTCACTGACCAAACAACTTGATGATTTAGACTTTGCTGATGACATAGCTCTCCTATCACACAGCCACCAACAGATGCAAGATAAAATGAGTATATTAGATGAGAGATCACAACAGCTAGGACTAAAGATTAATAGAGATAAGACCAACATTATGAGAATTAATGCAGTTGGCAATAACCAAATAAAACTAGGAGAAATACCTCTACTAGACGTACAATCTTATATATATCTGGGCAGTAATATAGATAAAGAGGGAGGAACAGAAAACGATACCAAAATAAGGATATCAAAAGCAAGAGGAGCTTTCATTGCACTGGGAAACATATGGAAATCCAAAGAAATTAGGCTAAATACAAAAATACAAATTTTCAACTCCAATGTTAAGTCGGTTCTATTATATGGCTGTGAAACATGGAGAATAACAAAATTGACAATCACGAAGGTACAGACTTTCATTAATGGATGCTTGCGCAGAATAAAGGGATGGAAATGGCAGGACAAAGTCACAAACGTGGAATTATGGAAATGTACCGGTCAAATACCAGTGGATAAAGAAATACAGCGAAGACGATGGCGATGGATAGGACACACACTACGGAAACCAACTGAGAGTATTACACAACAGGCCCTTTTTTGGAATCCCCAGGGGAAAAGACAAAGAGGAAGACCAAGGAATTCTTGGAGAAGACAGATAGAAGCAGAGATGAAGATGATGGGGAAGACATGGAATGATCTTAAAAGAATGGCAAAAAACAGAACGACTTGGAAAGTGTTTGTTGAAGACCTATGCTCCACCAGGAGCTAAAAGGTAAAAGAAGAAGAGTGCACACATGACCTCCTTTTTTTTTTGCAGTTGTCTGAAAGGGCTAGAGAGATAGGGAGAGGGTAAAGTCATGGAGAAACCACAGACACTAAATGGAAAAATTCTCACCACCTGTGGCAAAATTCAGACCCGGGATCTCCTAATCTACAAACCAAAATCTTTGACACTAGAACTTCCAGCTCCCTTGTAGAGATAAATTAGGACATAAAATATTTTTCTCTTCTCTGTCAACAACAGATAATGTAATATATATTTGTGAGTAAACCTTATTTGCAAATGATCAATATATAATAATGTATACTGATAATAATGGGAACTATTGAAAAAGAGGGTCCTGGTTCAATTCCCAGAGCTAGCAGATTTTTTTTTTTAGGAATGACAAGCTCTGGGGTTAACCCAGCCTCTGAAAAAAGTTACAAAAAGGTTATGACTTTCTGGGAGTAAAGTCAACCTGGCAAGATATCAATCACATCACCCAAGAATGTGCCATCTGTCATGAAAAAATATGGTCACCAACATCATATTCCTCATATGCCCAGTAAAGTGTGGAGGGAACGTTTACTTTACTTATAGGGATAATAGTATGTTTAAAAAAAATTAATTTTAAATAGCACAAAACACTTTGTCACAAAATAAAGTTCAAACCTGCACAATATGTTGTTTTCCCAGACCCAGGTGGGCCAACAACTATCTGACCAAATGGCATTACTCCTGTTGTACTTTTGACTCTGGCCTCTATCCTGCAAAAAATCTGGCCTCGATCCTGCAAAAAAAGACAATATAAACAAGTCATTCTTATTAGTTAAATTTACAAAAACCTACTAGACAATGTCTTTTGTGTTACATAAAGAAAGGACAGATGGGTCAAAACTATGAAAAACTCATATGAAAGACAATATATTTGGCATCAGCTCCATTGATGAAACTGAGAGGCTCATTCCAAATGGTAGAACAGGAACATGTGAGACAGTGTGTTCCCATGCAAAATATAACAATACTAGAAAGATAATATTTGAGTAACAAATCACCTGTCATCGGACAACTGTGGGGACTTTTTTTCAGTCCTATGTGCCATCTTCATAGAAATGAACTAACAAAACAATGGTTGAGAAAATTCACTAATGTAAAAAAAAAGAAATCACATTCCAATAAAAAAAATAAAACATCTTGTGTTACTGTCTAGTGTCAACACTAAAAATAAAATGATTGTACTGTATATCATAATTATGATATGACTGGTTGGTCTTGAGGCAAGACGCCAGTCTTGAGATAGAGAGATTGTGAGTTCAAATCCTGGCTGAATCAGTTGGGATTTTTATTTATGATTTCACTCTGCGGTAACCACCCCTGGTCTCAGCAGGGAGACCCAGCTTGAAACATCAATTACTCATCAACGAAAAAATATGAGTACCTCCTACTTTGCTTCTCTTATAAGTGTTTTTTTAGTGTCTCTTTAGGCCTTCCTCTTTTTCTGTATCCTGATGTTTCCCATAGAAGAGCCTGTTTTGGAATTTTCTTGTTGTCTCTTCTCAGCACATATGTCCATCTTCTTTTATTAAATGTGGTTAAGATGTTTGGTTGCATGGCCATTTCTCTTTTTTCAATATTAGCCTTGAATGTATTCCATTGTACACAGAGTATTTTTGTAGGCATTTGTCTTCAAAAGCGTTTAGTTTTGTCTGAATCTCTTTTTATGTTTTCCAGCTATCCCATGCATAGGTAAGTGTTGATAATATGTTTGAGTCAAATATTCTAAGTTTGGTTTTCTTACACAGTTTTTTTTATTTTCATATTTTGTCCAGGTTTTTTAAATGTGTTGCTCCTTTAGCTATCCTGCTACTGATCTCTTTCTTTGTTTCACCCTGTTGATCTAAATATGTTGGACATGTGATGAGAAGAGATAATAACCGAATAGCAAAGCAAGCCCTCATGTGGGAAATAACAGGTAAGAGGAAAAGAGGAAGACCCAGAGAGACACTGAGAAGAACATTAATGAAAGAGGCAAGAGCAGCAGGAATCGGCTCACTCAGTGAGATAGAGCTGCTTGCACAGAACAGAGACAAATGGCGAGATTTGATAAAATATCTTTAAAAGAATTGAAAACTGATAGAGCAAAAATTCAGATAAGAGAGGGAGTATTTTGGTCTACGCCCTATGGGCCGGCTACGGCTCGAAAGGTCAATATATATATATAGTGGTCTACTCTTTCCAATGCCTGGAGATTGAGAAATACATTGCCCTCTGGGGTATTATTTTTCATTAATATTTGTTTAATCCCAGTTGATTTTTCTGCCATGGATGATAAGGTATCTGTGATATTTTGCATCTTGTTGATATTGTCACTTAGGAGCACTATATCATCTGCAAAATCTAGATCTTCCAAGTAATTCTTGTCATACCATATAATGCCATTATTGCCTTTGCAACATTTACTCATTATGTAATCTATGGTAATTCCAAATAGCAATGGTGGCAGTATACATCCCAGTTTGACTCCTGTTTCAATTTGAAACCAATCACTCATTCCCTTCTCAGTGTGAACTGCGCAAGTATAGCTGTCATATATGTCTTTTATAATGTTGGTAATTTTTGGTGGCATTCGTAATGTTTCAAAATATTTCACAAGGACAATCTATGTATGCTGTCAAACACTTTTTTAAAATCAATGAAATTGCAGATTAATGGTTCTTGTTTTCTGTATGTTCTTCTAGTATTATCCGTGAATATTTGGGTTAAGACAGCTTCTCCCTTTTCTGAATCCTGCTTGTTCTTCATGCATATTATCTATAGCATCTTTTATTCTATTCAGCATGATTCTACAGAAAACCTTGGAGGCAACTGATAAAAGTGTAATTCCTTCCTGTTATAGCAATCTTTAAGATTATCTTTTTTAAGTAGTTTGATAATGATCCCTTTCTTCCAGTTTGTATAAACTTTCTCTTCATCCCAAATTTTATTAAATGACTTTCTAGGGTGGAATAAGTTTTGATTATAACATTCTTTCAGCATCTCTGCAGTTATTTTATCTACACCAGAGGCTTTGTGCCATGTGTTTCATGGTTAATTCAATTTCTGTTATAGTGATTACTTTTATATTGATGTCTAGATGTGGAGATGGTGTATATGTTTTAAACTGTATCATACTGGGATGTGGGTGGTTATGACTATCCTGGAAATGTTCAGCCCATCTGGCTATTTTGTTAGCACTAGAAGTTAGTAAGGTGCCATATTTACTCAGAACTGGTTCGTCATTTGATGTAAAGGAGCTTGTTAGTTGTTTTTGTATATTATTTAATACCTTCCTATTTCCAGTTTTTGAGACTAATTCTGCTTCAACTGCCGGATTATCTATATAAGTTCATTATCACATCTTGCTGAGTTTTTCACCCTACTATCAAGGTCTTTATAATATAATGTAACATTAAACACATATTAGTTAATGTAAACTACTTCGTCAGTCGCAGTTTTGTCTCTTTGGGGAAGTTGCTTCGTGTATTGTTCGTCGTAGACTGTTTACACTTGAGTAATCAGACATAAGTCTAAAGGTATCGAGATTATGAGTTTGGCGACATTGTGTCCTACGTCATCGTATTGGTTCCCTAAACCGGCCGTGCGCAAATCTTACGGTCTGCTGTTTGATGTGCAACAAGAATAAATTGACGACTGACTGTGTGTCTATATGTTCGGAATTGGAGTCATCAACGATGGCCTAACATCATCAAGTGCTACGATGATCATCATTTTCGGGAGGACGTGACTTACCGGTATATGGGGATAGGCGGCGGGAACAAATGGAGGCTATGCATGAAATGTGTTCCTTGTTGCAGTTTCCTCATATTACAAGTCGCATGTCTGTGTTAGTCACCTCTAGTGACTCGGGCAGATGGTGCTCGTAAACCTGGGAAGGCCGACCATCTAAGGGCAGAATCCCCCGACAGAAAAGATCAACTGCTGCCTTGCAGGAAGATTGGGGACAATCAAAGGCTAAGGAAAGCAAACCTGAAAAAATGCTGGCTGAAATCGGATGCACTGGGCCACTGGCGCAGAACACAGTGCAACGTATTAACGGGTGTTCAGTCAGAGTGGATCTGACAGACTCTAATTGTGATGTTCTGTCTGTGGGGGCGATCAACACACTTAGCCTGACAGCTGACTTCATATGAGAGTCTGGAATCCTTACTCTGATTGAGTCCTGAACGCAGAGAGAGAGAGAGTGTTTATACTAGGAGATACAAGGGGACTTGAATTTCCTGGCTCAGGTTGATATATGACATTAAATTTTACCGCATGGTCTGGACGTGTTATATAATGTCTATTCATTAGGCTGCCAAGTCTGTCAGTATGTTCGGCTACCTCAAAGCGCTATTCACTGCATTTCCTGATTTACAAAGGGTTGCTTTATGTCAGCCAATGACCAAGGAAATTTCCCTGGTCATAGCAAAAAAGGAAAAATAACCAAGTTATTTTATGTTCATTTTTACCAGATTATATGAGATCCTATCTCACACAATTTTCAAAAAAATCCAACATCAATGGAAACAAATGCAACACTCAAGGGTAGCCAGAAGTAGTAATTACGAAGGTACACGGAGGCGGAAATGTTTGACCACGGCAAACTCAAATTTTGGAGATATTTACTATGCTATTGTAACTTAGGCTTAAATTATTAAACAATGACTGAAAGTTAAGGTACAAATTTGAAAACACTTCACTAAAACTAAAAAGAATTAGATAATTTTCTAGTTTAGGACATACATTATAGTGATCTCCCCTTAGTTGGCTTCACAACAAAACTACAATGGTTCTCAAATACTAATAATTATCTCTATGTTCAATTCATCACTAACGCAGGGAGTATATTTTTTGGTCAGGGCCCGGTTTGGGTTAGGAAACATACTATAGATAGGACTTTGCCAAATTATATCTTCCCTTGGCAATGAAAGACAAATGAGGAAGGATAGATGATTTCATGGGTCTTCTTATGACAAACTAGAGAACCACCGAATAAAGTGCAATATTGAATGTTTAAAATAATGTTACAAATTGTTACTCAAGGGGATGTTACTCTTTCGAACTGAAATATAATGTATGTTATAATAATGTTGTCCCTAAACACTAAACTAGGACTTTACCCATTTAAAAATAATTAATAATCAGTTTAAGTTTAATTGAATCAATCATGATAATGAAATTCATTATTCTGAATTGAACAAAAGTAAAAGTCTCTGTGTCGGAAAGTAAGAAGAACGGGGTCGGTAAAGTTAGTAAAAGTTGGAGCCCTTGCCTTCTCAGGCCTTCTGCATGATTGTGCCTTCTTTCATTCTAGTCTAGACTTAGACTAGAAGAGTAGATACTAGATACTCCAGAGCTACAAAAAAATAACAACAATCATTACATGGCTACTTATTTAACTTATTATATAATAATTATTATTATATTTAAATATTATATAATTATAATAATAATAAATACTACTACTCAGACTACTGCAAGTAAGTATAGTATAGTATAGTTATAATATAATAGTATCAAAAAATCAAGTACAAGTACACTAAGTACAAGTTTCATTATATTATAATCAATTACAATTCATTTATTATTATGATTTATAAACACTAACACTTACAGCACATATAATCAGGTTTTTTTTCTTCTGCCCAAGAAAATATCTTTTAGCTAGATGATCAACCGATACCACATTGGCGATGTAGGTTGTTACAGAATTAATCAAGAAACAGATAATATTTAAATACACAACCCAAATTGTTTCCCTGTTGTGCCGGAAATTAAAGCAGGCCCGGTCAAACTGGGAGGGATCCTTCAATATTTTCTTTTCCTGAATCAGCTAAAAATTCTCTGTGGCATTTGTATTACCGTTGTTAATTATATACTATATAAACCACTACTATTGTCATTATTAATATTACTATTTCAGATCGACGTGTCTAAATGCTACTCAGTATTGAGTATTAATTATTATTTATTGCATTTTTATCACATTCACTCCTCGTTTTTTAAGAGTATAATAACAGTTTGTGTGTGAAAACAACACAAATGTAGAGAAACAACACGATTAGAAAACGGGTCACGGGCAAGCACTGATAACATAAATCATAAACAGCCCTTACTCTGCGACTGAACTAGCGCAGCGCAGAGGACAATGTAACATACACACAACAGTGCTCAGAGCCAAAATAATGGAGAAACAATCGCGATCATACAGACATAATGTAAATAACATTGCAACCATAAATATTTGCGGTATCAGAGACAAAGAAGAACAATTAATCGACGCAATGATAAAAGAAGAATCAAAATACTCGGAGTAGCAGACACAAGACTGAAGGAGAAACAAACAAGGAAAGCGTACATGAATTATACGATAATTAACACGGGAGTTAACACCAACGAAGTAGCAAAACACGGAGTATGATTCATTGTAGACCCAGAAACGTCCGAAAACATCATAGAAATACATCATCATTCAGAAAGGATAATTACACTAAGAGTAATAGAAAACAAGCGAGAACACAAAGGAAGAGGAAAATCAGAGACAGCAGAGCGGCACCTAACATCACAAATGATATAGACCATAAAATGGTGCTAATAACCATCCAGAAAGCAAAACAAGAACCAATTGAAAACAAGAAAACAATCCCGAAAGGACAATAAAATTAAAACAACTTAAAATAGAAGACAAAAGAAAGAAATAGAAAAACAACTAGAAAGCCAATTTAAACAACTACCACAACAAATAACTACAGTAGATAACGAGTGGCTCACATTCAAAAAATCATTGACGAAAATAGCAACCGCAATATGCGGAACGAAGCAAAGGAAGAAGGAGGGAAAGATGAGCACCCCATGGTGGAATGATGTAGTCAAGAACGCCATAAAAAAGAAAGAAAAAACTATACAAAATCTGGCTAAAAAATAAAAAGCAAAGCGATTATGATATATACACAATAGAAAGAAGAGAAGTGAAGAAATTAATCAAAGAAGAAAAACATAAAGTATGGGTAAAATCTGGAGAAATGATTAGTAACAATCACAAATCGGCATCCAGAGACTTCTATAGAACAATTAAAGCCATAAGACAAAAGAAAGACAATTATGACCCAACTGAAATCATCAATGATAAACGAGGCCAAGCAATAACAAACAAAGCGCAAATCTTAACGAGATGGAAAGAATATTTCGAAGAGCTTTTGAATGTAGAAACAACGAGTCCAAAAACACACAAAAAGCAACTAATAGTTGGTGATAAAGAACCAAATATACTAATTGAAGAAATAGAAGAAACATTGCGACTCGCACCAAGAAACAAAGCCCCCGGAATCGATAACATCCCAGTAGAAATGCTTTAGCAGCAGCGGAAAAGGCAAAATGTAAATGGCTACACAGAATATTCAACGCTGCATGGATAGAACAGCAAGTCCCGGACGATTGGAAACAGTGCATTATATTACCAATATGGAAGCAGAAGAGACTGCAACCAATATAGAGGAATATCGCTATTAAGCCACACAGGGAAGTTATATGCCAAAATAGTTGAAAAAAGATTGAGACCAATTATAGACCCAACAACTAAGCGATGCTCAGATGGGCTTTAGGAGGAACAGAGGTTGCACAGATGCCCTATTTATCATAAAAAAAACTAGCGGAGAAAACAATAGAGCATAATAAAACACTATATACAGCTTTTATTGACCAAGAAATTGCGTTCGATAGGGTGGAGAAGGAACAACTATGGTCCGTATTGCCCTTGTACGGAGTGAGTCACCACCTAGTAGAGATATGCAAGATCCTCTATGAAAGTAGTCGCACTACAGTAAGATCTTCAGCAGGTTACTCTAAACATTTCACCATTAACTCCGGAGTAAGACAAGGCTGCGTGCTTCCCCCCTTACTTTTCATCACGTATATGGACAATATATGCAAATTAGCACTTCCAATCAAAGGAAGTATACCAACAAGGATGATAACAAGCGATAACACAAAAGAGAACGAAATATACGTTCCAGAAAACAGCAGAAGAGAGGAAGAAATAAATGAAATACTATTTGCAGACGACCAAGTTCTGATACATGAAACAACTGAGGACCTGCAAGAACATATCAACAGGCTAAACAACACTTGTAAACAATACAACATGAAGATCAAGATAAACAAAACCGAAGTAATAGCAATAGCGAGAAAGAAAGAAAAACCAAACATCATAATAGATAATACAACTCTGAAGCAAGTAGACAATTTTAAATATCTGGGTAGCACGTTAACACAAGACAATAACCAAGAGACAGAGATAGATATAAGGTGTAACAAAGCATGCCAAGTTATAGGCCAAGTATCAACACTATTGAAAAACAAAGCAATAACTACGGAAGCAAAAAGGGCAATATACAAATCAATTTTTCTACCAACTCTGTGCTATCAGTGCCAAAATTGGATGCTGGACTCTAAAACAATAAGAAAGATAACGACCACTGAAATGAAATGTGTCAGAAGAATGACAGGAAACAGCTTAAGGGACAGAGTAAGAAACACCGACCTGAGGAAGAAACTCGAAATTGAACCAGCCATCGAATACATATAGAAATAACAGATAAATTAGTTCGGCCACATAACACGACAAAAAGAAATAACAATGAATCAAAGAGCCATAAACAAACGCTACGAAAATGCCAGATTAAGATGAAGACCGAGAAAGAGACAGATATAGGGAATAATAGAGTCACTAGGAGGGATAACACCAGAAGAGGCCAACAGAAGAGCAAAGAATCGCAGATTGTATCTCCCCTCGACGCCACCGGCAATGGAGAAAGGATAGAAGAAGAAAACTCCTCGTTACAGAATAGAAATTTCGTGTTTTCCTTAATGAATTTTGTATATTACAAAGACTATTCTATCGCATTTTACTCGCTCTTGTCTTGATTGTGCATTGTCGTAGGTTCACCTGTCCACCTTTTGATATTATCAGTTCACTTTAGTCTTGGTCTGCTTCTGTCTCATCTACCTTGTAACTTCCCTTCCAAGATTAATTTTAGAAGGGTATTATGTCTCTTCATATTAAAAAAAAAAAATTCTCAGATGTCTTTTTTCGAATTATGTTAAGAAGTTCTTTTTTTTTCATTTTCAACGATTCAGAACTTTCTTGTTTGACTTATTTTCCTTCCATCCAATTCTCCCTAAATTCCTACATTTCTACATTTCAAAGGCTTACATTTTATGCGATGTTTTCTTATGTAATGTCCATGTTCTGTTAAATACAGAAATGTTGAGTAAATATAGAAATATATATTCTGATATACATAATGAAAAGACGATTAGAGGCCACAGAGATGGGATTTCTCAGAAGAATGTTGAAAGTTCCCTGGACAGCTAAAAAGACCAATGAGGAAGTTCTCAAAGAGGCCAACACAAAAAGGGAGCTCTTAAAAAAACATCAGAAAGAAGCAATCAACATTTTTCGGGCACATCATGAGAAGAGGAAAGTTGAAATACTTGGTTACAACTGGCAAAATAAAAGGAAAGAGAGATCGCGGGCGACAAAGAGAGAACATACTGGATAGTTTGGTGTCATGGCATGGAAAACAGTCAACAACAGAACTGATACGATGCACTGTAGATATAAGATTGTGGAGGGACATGATCACCTACGCCAACCGGTATGGCACATGATGATGATGATGATGATGATGATGATGATGATGATATGCATAGTTTTAGTTCTGATGTTATTTACTTTGATGGCTTGTGCTGAGACTGCTATGATGGGGACTACAGTTACCTTTCCTTGTTTGGAAGATGAGATATTAATTCGGATGATTACGCTGGCACGGGCGGTTGAGCAATTATGGATTTTAATTCGTTTGCAGCGGTACCGGGGCCTTCCATAACCAAATAACCAAATTACTTTGATGTCAGTATATTTTTCGTGTTGTTAAAATATGTTTTTGCCATTCCTATTTTTTTTTTAAATTTCTGTCTTACATTTTCCATCATTTGTCATAATTTGTCCAAGACAGCTATATTCTTGAACTAATTCTAAATTGTTTCCATATACTTCACAATCGTCTCGTATATTTTGTGCATTTTCAATAATAATTTTAGTCTTTTAAATGTTTATTTCCAATCCATATTCTTTCCTTGTCTTGTTTATCTTGTTCACTAGTTGGTGTAGGTCCTCTAGATGTTCTGCCATTAATACCGTATCATCAGCATATCTTAGATTATTGATTATGTACCCATCTATATGTTTATCTATATGTTATGTCAAAAAGAGAGCTAATTTCCAATATTAGGAAGAGACAATCATCATTTTTTTTTTGCCATGTAATGAGAAGAGAACAACTGGAACATATTGTAACAAATGGAAAAATTGAGGGACGAAGAGATAGAGGGAAACAAAGAGAAAAATAACAGACAGCTTAAGAGAATGGCTTGGCAGAAGGTCAACAACAGAAATGATAAATAGCTGCAGGGTTTATGTTCAGAGTCTTCATGTCGCGTTTACACACGTCTACAAATCGAAGTTTTAGGCGCCCCCCTAGTCCTTTTGTAATCTGCCAATTGTCCGTAGAGTATATCTTTTGGTATGCAGCCATCTTTCATACGGTGTACATGGCCAAGCCAGCATAACCTACGTTGCTTGATCAGCCTATAGATGTTCGAGAGGTCTGTGCGAGTCATGACCTCCACGTTTGTCAATGTATCGTTCCAGTGATACCAAGAATACGACGCTGATATCGCATATGGAATGTTTTTAGCCTTCTCTCCTGCTTTGCATAGGCGGTCCAAGATTCGCTGACATAAAGGAGGATACTAATTATGCAGGCACTGTAAACTGCGGCCTTTGTTTTAATTGTCAGTTTCCTGTATTGCCAGACACGCCTACAGGACGTGCGAAGGTGGAAGCTACCAATGCAGGTGTCAATTTTTGTATCTAAAGATAGTTTCTTGTGAATGATGGACCTCATGTAGTTATACAGCCGCACGACATCAAATTTATAGTTGTCGATAGAGATTACAGGTTCGACATTCTGACCGAGTATGTTAGTTTTCTGCAAACTTATTGTTAGACCGATATATATATATATAGATCATGATCATCATCAAGTACCGAGCCTGCTGGCGTAGGTGATCATGTCTCTCCACTTTCGATTTCGACAGTTCTTTATCATTTCTGTTGTTGACCTTCTGCCAAGCCATTCTCTTAATAAGCTGTCTGGTATTTTCTCTCTTTGCTTCCCTCTATCTCTTCATCCCTCAATTTTTCCATTTGTTACAATGCTATATTCCACTTGTTCTCTTCTCATTACATGGCCAAAAAATGATGATTGTTTCTTCCTAAATTTTGGAAATTAGCTCTCTTTTTGCTTTGGCCTCTTTCATAACGTTTTCATTACTCTTCTTAGCTGTCCATGGTATTCTCAACATTCTTCTGTAAAACCACATATCTACAGACTCCAGTGATATCCTTGTCTGTTGTCCTATTCTCCATGATTCACATCAATACATTAAGATTGGCTCTACATAACATTTAAGAACTCTTTTTCTTGTTTCTATTGTCAAAAATGGATTGCATAGTATCTTCCTCAATTTTTGAAAAGCTGCTTTTGCCTGAGCCATTCTGCATCTCACCTCTGTTGTACATCTTCCATCTGAGGTTAACAGTTTCCAAATATTTAAATTCATTTACCTGTTTTAATATTGTTCCACTATATATAAATCGGAGATTTCTGTATAGTGTCGCCTCAAGCATCGACACTCAGATGCGAGGCGACACTCCTCACCTTCCCAGGGTAATACCCTGGTACCCATTTCTGCCAACAGCTGGGTCGACCGTGGGGGTATTTTTTTTTTCCAACCACGAGTACAATTCACACTGCGGGAATCGAACACGGGTTGTCCGAACGTCGGTAGCCCAGTCGAGTGGTTTTCCCAACTAAGCTACCGTCGTGGCACGTCTACTTCTGTTGTCTATTTCATCTTCAACATCTTGTGTCATCTCCGCAACGAAGGTTGGCTACCATGGAGCGCCATTCCGCTCTGTCTCTTGCTTTGATGGTGCAGGTTGTCATGGGCTAACTTGTCCATCTCTTGATGTTACACGTCCATGCTAGTCTTGGTTTGCCTCTGTCTATTTTAACCCTTATTTTCTCCTCCAAGATTACTTTTAGTAGGCTGTTGTGTCTTTTAACATGCCCCAAAATCTCATTTATCTTGTTTGAATTGTATTTAGTACCTCTCTTTTAATTTTTAGTTGTTTTTAAGACTTCATCATTTGTTTTCGTTTCTTTCCATCCAGTTCTTCCTATTCTTCTATAAATCCACATTTCAAATGCCCTTTCTTTCTATTAATTATGGTTGGATCTCCATAAAGTATAACTGATGCCTTGTGGGATCCACCCATCCTGCATTTGTCATAGTTGGGCTAGCCATTTTAGACGAATGTCATGAAGTGATTGAAAAAAAAAAGGGAAAAAAAATGTCTTATAAAAAGCATTTTTTACTTCTGCAGAAATTACGTGATCCTGACCTAGTAAGTCTGTCTACTGTAACGCAACCTGTTACTCCTCATAGGAGATATCAAGTGAAGTATTGATCAGTTTTGGAATGTGGACACTGTCAGACAGTCAAGTTTAACTTCTCCCTTTCTTGTTTACTTGTTGTTAGAGTTAATATCATAACTCTGGGCAAACGCATAAGAGTTAATTTGCTTTTAACAGATGATGAAGTGAGTTTATGTTAATAGTTTCAGTAGCTTATTGAATGTGTATACACATAGATCGCATTTGTAGGCTACCAGTGACTAAAAGAATACCCAGTTCTCTTCTGCTTCTACCTTTCAGCTGTGGAGCATAGGTCTTCAACAAGCACTTTCCAGGTCGTTCTGTTTCTTGCCATTCTTTTCAAATCATTCCATGTCTTCCCCACCATCTTAATCTCTGCTTCTATCTGTCTTTTCCAAGAATATTTTGGTCTTCCACTTTGTCTTTTTCCTTGGGGATTCCAAAAAGGACTTGTGTAATACACTCAGTTGGTTTCTGCAGTGTGTGTCCTATCCAGCGCCATCGTCTTCGTTGTATCTCTTTATCCACTGGTATTTAACTGGTACTTTTCCATAATTCTATCTTAGTGATAATGTCCTGCCATTTCCATCCTTTTATTCTGCTTAAGCTTCCATTAATGAAAGTCTGTATCGTCATAATTGCCATTTTTGTTGTTCTTCATGTTTCACAGCCATATAATAAGACTGACTTAACATTGGAGTTGAACATTTTTATTTTTGTATTTAATTAATATATTTTCTTTGGGTTTCCTAATGTTTTCCAGTGCAACGAATGCACCTCTTGCTTTTGATATCCTTATTTTAGTATCATTCTCTGTTTCTCCTTCTTTGCTTATATTACTGCCCAGATATCTGTAAGATTGTAAGTCTAGTCTAATTGTATGTCTAAAAAATAGGAGAAATACCTCTACTAATCAAGGGAGCCGCGATAGCTCAGTGGTTAGTGAACTGGACTACAAAGGACAAGAGGTAGGGTTCGATCCCAACAGACGGCTTCCGGGTTCACCCAGCCCTTAATGGGTACCGGATTTTTTCTGGGAAAGTAAAGCGGCACGGGCGTAATACTGACCTCATTACCCCAGAAAATTACGTGCCAAAGGTCTGTAACATTTATGGTCACTAACACCATATTACCTATACGCCACTTGGCATGACGGGGGTACTTTACTACTTTTTTTTTTTAACCTCTACTAATCGTACAATTTTCCGCACTTAAAAAGATGCTTAAAAAGTGGACATAGATGCTTTGTGTTGTGGTTGGCCCAAAACATTCAACTTCAGCATAATGTTTCTGAGTACTGGGTTGCCTTTCCCTCATCGATCACTACTCACCTGGCCAAACTAACTAGACTTTTTCTAGTTAGGGGCACCACGAAGATGTGAAGTAGGACCTGGATAGTCTGGATCATACTCATTCCTGCAAGCAGTCAACTATGTGTCCCTGACTGCTTTCAGCTGTGGTGATGACTTGTGCCATCAACCCCATTTGATAAACATAATATTGATTCAATAAATAAAAGTACACTAGAGCGTTAGGCATATTCACCCATATATACAGAAACATACACATGCACTATTTGTGATTCTCTTGGCATTTATCTCTATCTCTTTCTCTTTCTCACACACACACAGATAAAAAAATATAATGGAAGAATTTAAATACATAGCAGGTCTAGTGACAGAAAAACATTTCACAAGCAGCAAAAATAGACTCAAGATACAACAAAGCTTGTAAAATCATCCGACAACTATCACCATTGCTGTCCAACAAGAAAATAACACTAGAGACAAAACATACACTCTACATCACAATCTTCAGCTCCATATTCTGCTGCCAATGTCAGAATTGGACTCTATAGATTCAAGAACAATAAGAAAAATCACCACTACTAATCCTGTAATATTGTACAATTCCCATCCTGCTTGATTGACACAGACTAGCATTTGTTATTTGATTTAAATCAAAGGTGGTAGCAACTATATGTTCCTATGAAATGAAAAAAATTTTATTTCACTGATTTCTGCTGATTTATATCTTCCATACAAGACACACATTTTAAAAAATCTATTATCACAGGTCAAAATAAAGATTTATGCTTGTTGCTAATAAACAAACTTAATTAAAATAAAATAAACAGTCTGTTAAACATTTTGTTAGTTGTTTAATTACTTTATAAAGAGAATACAGAGAGTGTTTCATCACCATCATCTTCGAATACTGTGCCTGCTTGCATAGGTAATCATGTCTCTCCAAAACTTTCTTTCTCTACAGCTTTTTATTGATTCTGTTGTTGCCTTCTTACCAAACCATTTTCTTAAATTGTCTTTTATCATATCTCTTTTTTCCCCTTGTCTCTTCTTTCCTCAGTAGACTAAAGAACTTGGAAAAGAACAAGCTGACCTTAGACCATTGGTCACGTGACAATCACATTTTTACACTTAGTACTAGCACTGAAGAGTCAAAAGAATTCTAGTCACCACTCCTTAACAACACTGCAGATTTGCAAAGGGTATTTAATAGCTTACAACAGTTTACACTTAGGACAATTCTCAAAATTTACAGGTTTCTGCCAAATTATATGAGCATTATAAAAGTTGTATACTTTGCTCATTTTGTTGTGTAAAAATAGTGACTAGCAACTCCAACTGGTTAGTAGTGATTGGAGTGGATCAAGTTTGAGTCATGTTATCAATGTTATTCACAATAGCAATCTATTGGCTCATGCAGAAATGAACAGGTAACAAGCAATTTAGCAGCAAATGGACAAAAATAAAATATTAGAAGACTCTGATTTTGCAGATGATCTGGCCTTATTGAGGTTATCACAGCCAGGCGCCCAAGATAAAGCAGATTGAACAATCACTTAGTAAGGCAAATAGACCTGCAGATTAACACAGAAAAAAATATAACCCATGGATTTTATCGACACAACCACGGATATATAACTCAGTAAGGAAGTCCAACATCAGGTTATTCACTTTATCTATTTAGAGAGCAACATTTTATGAGATTGAAACAAAATAACTGAAATGATGGCCCATATCACATTAGTATAAAGTGCCTTTAACAGACATACTTGGTATAGAATGGAACGAATTCAAAACAAACGAGGAAATTAGAGAAATCGCCAATCAACCACTAATATCTTCAGTAATAAAGAAAAGACGATGGTCATACGTTGGACATGTGATGAGAAGAGATAATAATCGAATAGCAAAGCAAGCCCTCATATGGGAAACAACAGGTAAAAGAAAAAGAGGAAGACCCAGGGAGACACTGAGAAGAACATTGATGAGAGAGGCAAGAGCAGCAGGAATCGGCTCCCTCAATGAGATAGAACTGCTTGCACAGAACAGAGACAGATGGCGAGATTTGATAAAATATCTTTAAAAGAAAACTGCTAGAACAAAAATTCATATAGGAGAAGGTGTATCTTGGTCTACGCCCTATGGGCCGTTACGGCTCGAAAGGTCAATAGATAGAACAGACATACAAGATCTGGAATAAAAAATGCTTAACATCAAATTGTGTAATCCATGGCCATCTTTAGCTTGGTGTCTCAGGTCTGGCTCACACTGTTTATCTCTGCATCTGCTGATCTCCACAAGGATATCCTTAATATGCTGACATTCTAATATAATTTTTATACCGTTAAAAGTTTATAGCAAGAAAACATTTATTAATTTTAAGATTTTACATTTGTTTGTTGCATTTAATATTTTATACTACATGAACAATTGAACTAAATTAAAATACTATGGCCACATCAAAAACACAGTGGGCTGGAAAGAACAATAATGGAAGGCATGGTTCCTGGGTGACGCATCAGGGCAGACCAAAAAGAAGATAGTTTTAAGACATCAAGGAGACCTTGAAGATAACAACAGAAAAAGTGGGAGATCTGGCTAGAGACAAAGATTCTTTCAGATGGGCTGTGGTGAATGTAATGTTCTGCAAAGGACATGCAACATGATGGTGATTACATGAACAAATGTTGAGTTTAATGAGCGACAGAAATAGTAATGATAGTCTAATAGTAAATAGTGCTATCAAAATCTGAAGTATTTTCAACATGTAAGCATTCACATATTATTGTTTTTTTAAATGGACAGTACATTTGTTGTCTGATACGAACACGATACAAAACAAAACATGGAAGACTTTCAATTATTCAATGTTATGCGCCTACTAACGAAGCTGATGATGAAGTTAAGGATGATTTTTATAACCAACTGCAACAACTTATAAACAAAATACCAAAACACGATCTTTTAATTGTAATGGGAGACTTCAACGCCAAAGTAGGACAAGATAACGCAGGAGTGGAACATGTGATGGGGAGAGAAGGCTGTAATACAACAAGTCAGAATGGAGAAAGATTAATAGAATTATGTTTAATAGAAAATTTAGTTATAGGTGGGACATTATTTCCACACAAAAATATCCACAAAACAACATGGATATCTCCTGATGATAGAACATCAAATCAAATTGACCACCTATGTATTAACAACAATTCAGATCATCATTAATAGATGTAAGAGCATACAGAGGTGCTGATGTTAATAGTGACCA
Organism: Megaustenia siamemsis; assembly: GCA_032433765.1. Lineage (NCBI taxonomy): Eukaryota > Metazoa > Mollusca > Gastropoda > Stylommatophora > Ariophantidae > Megaustenia > Megaustenia siamemsis. The sequence continues at coordinate 39,972,635 of JAVIAB010000092.1, forward strand.
CAACCTGTGCATTGGGAAAATAAGATTAAATTTAGAAACCAACAGAAGAGGTCAATTACACATAAAATTGATAGTCATAAACTGAAAGATGAAGCCATAAAGGAAAAGTTTAACATAGAGCTAAGTAATTGTTATTCAGCACTTGGTGAAATAGACTTAGATATCAATGAAATGTGGGACTCACAGAGCAAAATACTAATGACAGCAGCAGAAGCAAGTGCTGGACTGAAGAAAATGGAAAAACGAGCTTGGATCTCAGACACCACATGGAAATACATCAAAGAAAGAAGAGAAGTGAAGAGAGCCATGACTAATGTAAAGACAGATCTTGGAAAGGTTCTGGCAAAAGCAACATACAAAGAATTAGACAACAAAGTGAAAAGTTCGGCAAGAAGAGATACAAGAGCTTATATAGACAACTTGGCAGAGAAAGCAGAGACAGCTGCAATTACAGGAGACAGCAGAACTCTTTATACTGTACAAAAGATGCTGACAAACACCTATACATCCAGTGGAACACCAATTCTAGACAAATCTGGATTAATGCTAACAACAAGCGCAGACATAAAATCTCGTTGGGCGGAACACTTCAAAGAAATTCTTAACCGTCCACTACCTCACAGTTTAATAGATTTTGAAGCTGAAACACCAGCAGCAGAATTAGATGTAAATTTAGATGACTTCACCTTGAGTGAAATAGAAACCACCTTAAAGCTAATGACCAATAACAAGGCTGCTGGAGAGGATAAGTTAACAGCTGAGATCCTCAAGGCAATTGATAGCCATAATTTAATACATCTCCAAAAAATGTTCAACATCATTTGGAAAACAGAGAAGACGCCTCATAAATGGAAAAAAGGAATCATTGTTAAGATCCCAAAAAAGGGCAATCTTAGAGATTGTAACAACTGGAGAGGCGTGACACTTTTGTCAGTTGCCTCAAAGTTATTCTGTAAAATCATCCTAAATAGAATAAAGGATTCAATAGATACAGTAATGCGTGAAGAACAGGCTGGTTTAGAAAAGGGAGAAGCTGTCTTGACCACATTTTCACTCTACGACTTATATTGGAGGAACACATTGAAAAGCAAAAACCTTTTGTACTTAACTTCATCGACTTCAAAAAAGCATTTGATAGTATTCATAGAGATTCTTTGTGGAAAATTCTGAAGCAATATGGCTTACCATCAAAAATCATAAATATTATCAAAGACATGTATGATGGTTACACATGTGCAGTTCGAACAGAGGAAGGACTGAGCGAATGTTTCCCAATAGAAACTGGGGTTAAACAAGGATGTATTTTATCGCCCTTGTTATTTGGAATTGTTATGGACTTCATAATGAAGAAATGCTGCACTGGTAATAAAGGCATCGAATGGATACAAGGAGACCATTTGGAGGACCTCGACTTTGCTGATGACATAGTTCTCATCAGCAGTCAGATAAAAACGATGCAGGAAAACACAAATGAACTATCATCAATAGCCAGCAAAATTGGGCTTGAGGTCAATCATGAAAAGACTAAAGTCATGAAAAGTTTAATTCCAACAAGTGACAAAATATACATGGAAAACAAACCAGTAGAAGAGATCGATCACTTTATCTATCTTGGAAGTCACATTGATCGAGAAGGGGATACGAGCAAAGAAATTAGAATCAGACTGGCTAAAGCAGCAATGTCTTTCAGAAGCCTTGAAAAGTTGTGGAAATCAAAACTCATTAGCACAAACACAAAACTTAGGCTATTCAAATCAAATGTACTATCAACCCTTACGTATGCGTGTGAAAGCTGGAAAACAACAAGAGATATAGAAACAAAGTTGAACGCATTCGAAAATAAATGTCTAAGGAAAATACTTGGTATAGAATGGAACGAATTCAAAACAAACGAGGAAATTAGAGAAATCGCCAATCAACCACTAATATCTTCAGTAATAAAGAAAAGACGATGGTCATACGTTGGACATGTGATGAGAAGAGATAATAATCGAATAGCAAAGCAAGCCCTCATATGGGAAACAACAGGTAAAAGAAAAAGAGGAAGACCCAGGGAGACACTGAGAAGAACATTGATGAGAGAGGCAAGAGCAGCAGGATTCGGCTCCCTCAATGAGATAGAACTGCTTGCACAGAACAGAGACAGATGGCGAGATTTGATAAAATATCTTTAAAAGAAAACTGCTAGAACAAAAATTCATATAGGAGAAGGTGTATCTTGGTCTACGCCCTATGGGCCGGTTACGGCTCGAAAGGTCAATAGATAGATAGATAGACATTTGTTATATATTCATTGTCAGCACTAAAGTGTAAATAAATCCAAGTTCATGCAACATAATTCAACTTCATTCACTTTTATATTTTGCTAGAACTCTAATATTGATCTCTCATTTTATTTGCCCACATTTAAACATAATATATTGAAAGAAAAATATTACAACAGTATTTAAAAAGTAATAGCTAAAGCAGCAATGTCTTTCAGAAGCCTTGAAAAGTTGTGGAAATCAAAACTAATCAGCACAAACACAAAACTTAGGCTATTCAAATCAAATGTACTATCAACCCTTACGTATGCGTGTGAAAGCTGGAAAACAACAAGAGATATAGAAACAAAGTTGAGCGGATTCGAAAATAAATGTCTAAGGAAGATACTTGGTATAGCGTGGAACGAATTCAAAACAAACGAGGAAATTAGAGAAATCGCCAATCAACCACTAATATCTTCAGTAATAAAGAAAAGACGATGGTCATATGTTGGACATGTGATGAGAAGAGATAATAACCGAATAGCAAAGCAACCCCTCATATGGGAAACAACAGGTAAGAGAAAAAGAGGAAGACCCAGGGAGACACTGAGAAGAACATTGATGCGAGAGACAAGAGCAGCAGGATTCGGCTCCCTTAGTGAGATGGAGCTGCTTGCACAGAACAGAGACAGATGGCGGGATCTGATAAAATATCTTTAAAAGAAAACTGCTAGAACAAAAATTCAGATAGGAGAAGGTGTATTTTGGTCTACGCTCTATGGGCCGGCTACAGCTCGAAAGGTCAATAGATAGATAGATTTAAAAAGTAGTAAAATATATACTTATTATATATCTCTATAATAGTAATAAAATATAACCCCCGCCCCCTCCCCCTCCCCCCGATAAATAAGTTCAACAATGGTGCTAAACAAGGAACTAAAAAGAGGAAACCCAGAGCTAGAAACACTTGATCTAATCAGGATAGGTCTGATTAACAGCAAAATATATAGATGCTGTATATTGAAAGGTTGTGATGGGAGACAAGTTCAAGGGGGAAAAAATGTGTAAACAATCATTACTGGCCTTTTTGATTGCCTACACTAACAATCATCAATTATTGTAAAACTTTATGTTGATATTTAGGCTTCTCATTGAGATGTTTAAACTTCTCATAATCTTCCTCATTATAGAACTTGTAGGCCTCATGTAATGAGCCTGGATTTTCATGGAACCATTTATCTGCAGGTGGTACAAAGTTTCCAGGTCCATCCCAACGCCTTCTCCAGGCACTTGTTTGGAATGGAACCAGTTGTGGGTATGGAACTCCAGTGAAGTTCATTGGATATCCGGACATTGATATCCCTGTGGACAAAAGAAATTATTAGATTTTCAAAGTTTGTTTTGTCAAAAAGTTATTTTATGTCTAGTATTTTAAAATAATAAGGAACACAAAGAACATGTGGAGAGGAACTATCACTCAACCCTTGGAATTTGATGAGATGATGATGTAAAGAAAAGTAGGTGTACTTTTTATACATAACTAAATGTGTTGGAAAAAGTAGGCCACTATATCTATCTTGGTGGTAATATAGATCAAGGAGGTGAAATAAAGAAAAAGATCTGAAGCAGGATGGCAAAAGCGGCAACAAATTAAAAAAAACCTGGACAAAATAAGGAAATAAAGATACTATGCAAGAAAACTAAACTCAGAATATTCAACTCAAACATATTATCAACACTTACCAATGCATGTGATAGCTGGAAAACATAAAAATAGACTGAGACAAAACTAAATGCTTCTGAAGACAAATGCCTAAGATAAAATATGCTTGTGTGCTATGGAATGTCAAATCTATGTCAATAGAAATGAGAAAGAGAGTTCATCGATGCTATACAGAACCAATTCTGACCTATGGAAGCGAATCATGGACAATAGACAAACAAATGAAAAGATTATTAGTGGCCACAGAGATGGGATTTCTCAGAAGAATGTTGAAAGTTCCCTGGACAGCTAAAAAGACCAACGAGAAAGTTCTCAAAGAGGCCAACACAAAAAGGGAGCTCTTAAAAAACATCACAAAGAAGCAATCAACATTTTTTGGGCACATTATGAGAAAAGTTGGAATACTTTGTTACAACTGGCAAAATAAAAGGAAGGAGAGATCGCGGACGGCAAAGAGAGAAAATACTGGATAGCTTGGTGTCATGGCATGGAAAACAGTCAACAACAGAACTCATACGATGCACTGTGAATAGAAGATTGTGGAAGGACACATCGCCAACGCCAACCGGTATGGTACATGATGATGATGACTATGGAATGTATTCAAGAATATTGAAATATGAGAAATTGCCATGCAACCAAAAATCTCATCTACAATTAAGAAAAGAAGATGGACATATGTCAGACATCTGCTAAGAAGAGATAGCAAGAAAATTCTAAAATAGGCTCTTCTATGGGAAACATCTGGTTACAGAAAAAGAAATCTAAAGAGACACTAAAAAGAACACTTATAAGAGAAGCAAAGTTGGTAGGCACAAACTCATTAGATAAGATCAAACATCTCATCTAGAATAGAGATGGGTGCCAAAAAACACTACAAGCCTGTGTGATGTCTAACAGCATAGGAAGGATCAAGATTCAAGAAGAAATGTGTGCATTCTTCATCTTTTTCTTCTTCTTCACTGTGGGCATAAAAAAACATAGGTCAGCATTTCCTGGTATATTTGTATAACAAAAATAAAATGTCACAACCTTGCCCACTTCATGACATCTTTTACATCTTGCGCAAAGTATAGTCTACACTGCGCTTCTCTATCTGTACACCAAATTGACATCTTGGATGTATGAAAGTCACACCATGTCGGGCAATGTAAAATCTCAATTTTCTCATTATCATAGATACTGTAATAATGTCCTGTGCATATGCCTATCTCCAAGTCAATGCTGATGTACAACATCCACTACACAGGGAAATTGGGTGGGAGAAAAAAGGGCAACAGGCTCAAAAGAGGAAAATCATAGATGGTGTGGGACGAGGACATTGTTAAATGTATTTGTTGGTTGGGAAACACTAAGTTCAGGGAAGAGTGGATGCAGGTGCCAGAAAACTGCTCTATTTCCTTTTCAGTCTGCATTACTTTGAACAGAGAATGAAGACATACGGTCATGGAGGCAGAGGTGCAGTCATTGATTTATGAGAAGCACCTGAAGGTAAGGCTGTCATTTACACTTATGGGTCTATTGTTCAGCACATGATCCCTTGCTACCGAACTTTAAGTTGTGTCCCTTGATTTAGCACAGTGTACAGATGGTCAAAGATTGTTATACCTCGGTCAAATATAGTTCCTCAATGTTTTTTTATATTACATCTTCTGCAAGCACTTAAAACAGAATTTAATTATAATAATTTGACAATTTTATGTTATTCTTTTCAATATTCTCTTTTATAAAAGTAAAAAGTAAAGTAACCCCGTCACGCCAAGTGGCGTATAGGGAATATGGTGTTAGTGACCATAAATTTTACAGACCTTCGGCACATGATTTTTGGGGTAATGTGGTCGGTATTATGCCCGTGCCGCTTTAATTTCCCAGAAAAAAATCCGGTACCCATTAAAGGCTGGGTGAATCGGAAGCCGTCGGTTGGGATCGAACCCTACCTCTTGTCCTTTGTAATCCAGTTCACTAACCACTGAGCTATCGCGGCTCCCATTCTCTTTTATAGCATATAGAATAAGTTAGTAATAATTTATAATGGCATTTTTAGAAGGCAACTGATCTGTAATTTTCATACACGTGCACAATTAACCTGACCTAGATATCTAGTATTCCTATACTGTTATTGGAAAAAAGTATTAATGCTTTAAAAAAAATAACTTCGTGACGACGAAACACTTAAATCTAAACACATTATTTAAATGTAAATGAATTGTGACCCACATAGTTGATACAGTTTTTATTTTTTCAATCCTGTCACCGCACAATTTTCTCATAATCATTAAAAAATATAATGGTTACTCTGACTCTTTATTAGCAACAGTCATGATCAATGGTGACTAGTTTAAAACTGTTTTTTCTTAACCTGAATGAACATATGTCAGTGATAAAACTTCACAGAACAATGAATGGTATATTAAATTATTTTTTTCTTGTTAGAAAAGAAAAACATGCAATAGTAACAGGGAATATTGATGTTTTTTACAACATTTTTGGTACAGGATGATATAGGATTTTTTCCCCTCCTTAATTTCATGAGATACGATCTCGTACAATGCAAAAACAAATTTCAAATTTTCAAGAAATTTGTAGTTTTTCCTTTTTCTTTTCTGTGACCAGGAAAATTTCCTTGGTTGTCACTGATATAAAAAACAACCCTTTGTAACTGGGGAAAAGCAGCTAATAATTCTGTGCAGCTGCCGAATTTACTGGACTTATGACGACCATACTGATAGACATTGTAACACATCCAGTCCATGAGATGAAACTTAGGTCAACCTGAGCCAAGAAGTCGCTGTGTCTCACCTAGTGTGAACACATGGCTGTGTGTCAAAAGTTCATAGAAAATAATATTTTTAGAACACTTAATGATACATTTAAGTGGTAGTAATTTTACTACAGTATCGTAAAAACATCAGTCACAGATAGTATCATGATTAAGGGTTAAAAATATGTAACATGTTCTTATATCTATCTATCTATCTATTGACCTTTCGAGCCGTAACCGGCCCATAGGGCGTAGACCAAGATACACCTTCTCCTATATGAATTTTTGTTCTAGCAGTTTTCTTTTAAAGATTTTTATTAAATCTCGCCATCTGTCTCTGTTCTGTGCAAGCAGTTCTATCTCATTGAGGGAGCCGATTCCTGCTGCTCTTGCCTCTCTCATCAATGTTCTTCTCAGTGTCCTCCTGGGTCTTCCTCTTTTTCTTTTACCTGTTGTTTCCCATATGAGGGCTTGCTTTGCTATTCGATTATTATCTCTTCTCATCACATGTCCAACGTATGACCATCGTCTTTTCTTTATTACTGAAGATATTAGTGGTTGATTGGCGATTTCTCTAATTTCTCGTTTGTTTTGAATTCGTTCCATTCTATACCAAGTATTTTCCTTAGACATTTATTTTCGAATGCGTTCAACTTTGTTTCTATATCTCTTGTTGTTTTCCAGCTTTCACACGCATACGTAAGGGTTGATAGTACATTTGATTTGAATAGCCTAAGTTTTGTGTTTGTGCTAATGAGTTTTGATTTCCACAACTTTTCAAGGCTTCTGAAAGACATTGCTGCTTTAGCCAGTCTGATTCTAATTTCTTTGCTCGTATCCCCTTCTCGATCAATGTGACTTCCAAGATAGATAAAGTGATCGATCTCTTCTACTGGTTTGTTTTCCATGTATATTTTGTCACTTGTTGGAATTAAACTTTTCATGACTTTAGTCTTTTCATGATTGACCTCAAGCCCAATTTTGCTGGCTATTGATGATAGTTCATTTGTGTTTTCCTGCATCGTTTTTATCTGACTGCTGATGAGAACTATGTCATCAGCAAAGTCGAGGTCCTCCAAATGGTCTCCTTGTATCCATTCGATGCCTTTATTACCAGTGCAGCATTTCTTCATTATGAAGTCCATAACAATTCCAAATAACAAGGGCGATAAATACATCCTTGTTTAACCCCAGTTTCTATTGGAAACATTCGCTCAGTCCTTCTCTGTTCGAACTGCACATGTGTAACCATCATACATGTCTTTGATAATATTTATGATTTTTGATGGTAAACCATATTGCTTCAGAATTTTCCACAAAGAATCTCTATGAATACTATCAAATGCTTTTTTGAAGTCGATGAAGTTAAGTACAAAAGGTTTTTGCTTTTCAATATGTTCCTCCAATATAAGTCGTAGAGTGAAAATGTGGTCAAGACAGCTTCTCCCTTTTCTAAACCCAGCCTGTTCTTCACGCATTACTGTATCTATTGAATCTTTTATTCTATTTAGGATGATTTTACAGAATAACTTTGAGGCAACTGACAAAAGTGTCACGCCTCTCCAGTTGTTACAATCTCTAAGATTGCCCTTTTTTGGGATCTTAACAATGATTCCTTTTTTCCATTTATGAGGCGTCTTCTCTGTTTTCCAAATGATGTTGAACATTTTTTGGAGATGTATTAAATTATGGCTATCAATTGCCTTGAGGATCTCAGCTGTTAACTTATCCTCTCCAGCAGCCTTGTTATTGGCCATTAGCTTTAAGGTGGTTTCTATTTCACTCAAGGTGAAGTCATCTAAATTTACATCTAATTCTGCTGCTGGTCTTCTTATATCTAGACAGGTATAATTAAGTTAAAGCTGAGAAGAGCAAAATAATATGAGTATTACACACTCTTGTTTAGAGCAGAAGCATGGAAATTAAAATATAATAACATTAAAGAAAACTTAAACCCTTGATATACAAATAAGGAGAATTAGTTAGATGAAGAATAAATTATGAACAGATCAATATTAAGAATTTTTTAAAAGGAAATTTAACAAAACAAATTAATAATTTGGACAGGTAAAAAGACAATGAAAGTTATCTAAAAGGAAATATAAAAAGAAAAAAGAAGAGAGGGAGGTGAAGACTAAATTTCAAGACATTAATCTATTACAGAGTACACATTTATGGCAACAAATACAGAGAAATAAGCCGAAAAAACTTCACAAACATGAACAAGTCAAAGAAAGATAAAGTAAATCCGTCAACCAGGAAAGAGAAGGGCTCTCTGTCTAAGAGATGTATGACGCAATCCGGAGAAAGCCATAAGGAGTCCGGGTTGCCGACTCACCCTTTGTCTACCAGGAAATCATCCAGAATTGGCACCTGGAATGTTCGTACCCTTAACGAACAGGGAAAAGCGGCACAAGTGGCAGCAGAAATGAACAACTACAAGATAGATATTCTGGGAATGTGTGAAACAAGATGGCTGGGAGCGGAGAGAATAAAATTGAATACAGGGGAGATGATTTTATCATCAGGACACCAGGAACCAGGAGCACAACATAGCGAAGGGGTAGCTATAATGCTATCAAAGAATGCACAGAAGACACTAATAGAATGGGAGGCAGTGGGACCAAGACTGGTGAGAGCAACATTTAGAACAACCAAAAACAAAATAAAATTACACATTATACAATGCTATGCACCAACCAACGATAAAGATGACTCAGTTAAAGATGATTTTTATAAACAGCTACAATGCCAGATGGATGCAAGACGAGTCAAGGATATTATAATCTTGATGGGAGACCTAAATGCTAAGGTAGGATCAGACAACAGAGGCTTTGAAGAGATTATGGGAAAACATGGACTTGGAGATATAAACGAGAATGGAGAGATATTTGTGAATTTCTGCGCCCTTAATCAAATGAGCCTAGGAGGAACAATATTCCAACATAAAAGAATACACAAAGCTACATGGGTGTCACCAGATCATAGAACGGAAAAATCAAATTGATCACATATGTATTAATAATAAGTTTAAGTCATCCTTACAGGATGTAAAAGTATATAGAGGGGCAGATATAGCTTCTGATCATCATCTTCTGTTAGCCAAACTTAAAATTAAATTAAAAAGGTATACTACAACGAATAAAAATATCTTTAAAAGAAAACTGCTAGAACAAAAATTCATATAGGAGAAGGTGTATCTTGGTCTACGCCCTATGGGCTGGTTACGGCTCGAAAGGTCAATAGATAGATAGATAGACAACGAATAAGGGCAGAACGTATTTCAATGTAGGGTTTCTTAAAGAACAAGGAATTAAAGATAAATTCGCAGTCACAATATCAAACAAATACCAAGTCCTCCAACAACTAGAAAATACTATAAATATAGAAGATCATTGGAAACAGGTAAAAAATATATGGAAAGAGACATGCGAAGAAACACTGGGGAAAAGAGAACGCCAGAATAAGGCATGGATGACAGCAGAGACCCTGGATAAAATTAAAGAAAGAAAGAACAAGAAAGCAGACATAAATAAAAGCAAAACAAGAAGTAATAAAGCCAAGACACAGGAAGCTTACACAGAGGTGAATAAAGAAGTGAGAAGATGCATTAAAAGGGATAAGAGGAAATATATAGATGAATTAGCTAAAGAGGCAGAAGAAGCAGCAAATAAAGGGAATATGAAAGAACTGTACAACAGCACAAAGAAATTAGGTGGAAAATACAAACAGATCAACGCCTTTATCAAAGATAAGAAAGGAAATCTGCTTAGTAATATAAAGGAACAAATGGAGAGATGGAAGGAGCACTTTGAAGAACTTTTGAACAGACCTGGCTCAAATAATCCTCCAGATATACTACCAGCAGAAGAAGAATTACACGTTAACTGCGGAAAACCAAGCAAAGAAGAAATAATGAAAGCCATCAAACTGTTTAAGATGGTAAAGCCACAGGACCAGATGAAATTCCTTCGGAAGCCATCAAAGCAGATATTATCACCTCTACCAAGATGTTACATAATCTATTGGATAAAATTTGGGAGAGGGAAGAAATACCTAAAGACTGGAGAGAAGGTTATATGATCAAACTACCAAATAAAGGAAGTTTACAGGAGTGCACAAATTATAGGGGAATTATGCTACTATCAGTGCCAGGAAAAATATTAGGCAGAATCATTCTGGAGAGACTAAAAGAGGCTATAGAGAAACACTTGAGAGATGAACAAGCAGGTTTTAGGAAGAACAGATCATTTGCTGATCAAATAACTACTCTACGTATAATAGTTGAACAAAGTTTAGAACTAAAATCCCCACTTTATATTGGATTCATAGATTACGAAAAGGCATTTGATAGTTTAGACAGAAGAATGCTTTGGAAGTTGCTGAGTCATTATGGAATCCCCATAAAGTTTATTAACCTGATAAAAACAATGTATGAAGGAACAAAATGTAGTGTGGTGCATGAAGGACAGCTTACAGAAGCATTTGAAATAAGAACAGGAGTAAGGCAAGGATGCCTTCTGTCTCCATTTCTCTTTCTACTGGCCATAGATTGGATTATGAAAATAACTCAAAACAACAGAAATGGGATCCAGTGGTCACTGACCAAACAACTTGATGATTTAGACTTTGCTGATGACATAGCTCTCCTATCACACAGCCACCAACAGATGCAAGATAAAATGAGTATATTAGATGAGAGATCACAACAGCTAGGACTAAAGATTAATAGAGATAAGACCAACATTATGAGAATTAATGCAGTTGGCAATAACCAAATAAAACTAGGAGAAATACCTCTACTAGACGTACAATCTTATATATATCTGGGCAGTAATATAGATAAAGAGGGAGGAACAGAAAACGATACCAAAATAAGGATATCAAAAGCAAGAGGAGCTTTCATTGCACTGGGAAACATATGGAAATCCAAGAAATTAGGCTAAATACAAAAATACAAATTTTCAACTCCAATGTTAAGTCGGTTCTATTATATGGCTGTGAAACATGGAGAATAACAAAATTGACAATCACGAAGGTACAGACTTTCATTAATGGATGCTTGCGCAGAATAAAGGGATGGAAATGGCAGGACAAAGTCACAAACGTGGAATTATGGAAATGTACCGGTCAAATACCAGTGGATAAAGAAATACAGCGAAGACGATGGCGATGGATAGGACACACACTACGGAAACCAACTGAGAGTATTACACAACAGGCCCTTTTTTGGAATCCCCAGGGGAAAAGACAAAGAGGAAGACCAAGGAATTCTTGGAGAAGACAGATTGAAGCAGAGATGAAGATGATGGGGAAGACATGGAATGATCTTAAAAGAATTGCAAAAAACAGAACGACTTGGAAGGTGTTTGTTGAAGACCTATGCTCCACTGGGAGCTAAAAGGTAGAAGAAGAAGAAAATTGAAAACAAAGATGGCATGATATGATAAGTATATTTTCTTTAATGAAATAATCTTAATTTGCCTACAAATGAGTTGTAAACAGATATATGTATTACAAGTGATATCGTTGGTGAAAATGTTATAATTAGAAACTCACTAATCCTTCATTAAACATCTTTAATCTTCTCGTTTTGTGAGATTGAGGGACGTTTTGAATAATGTCTTCTAAATAAGTTATTATTGTTTTTCATTTGTAAAATGTTGCTATCATTAATGTTCATGTTTTAAAACCTTTAAAAAAAATCTGTTGATCAGATTTGGTCTTTTCTTTTAACAATCTTGAATTATTTGGTACCTTACATATTGCTTTGGTGAATGCTAGCATCTACTCAAATTTTAGCAGGAAACTTGACTTGAGAGCATCACTGCTTATGAAATGAATTTAGAGGTTGGTTCATTTCAGAAAAAGGAGAATCCTTCCCTGAATTAACACAACGTAGTTCATGGTTCATCTATTTTAAAATCACAAAATCGAATTATATCAGCTAATTTACATTTTATGGTGCCAATTTACATAAGAACAAATAGGCAACATGTACCTGATGGATTTGGCTTACTGTCTCTTTTCCTCTGAAATTCTCTATATTTCTCTTCACTATCCATATGTATGGCATCACGTCGTGTTAGAGGAGGTAGTGAACGATAGTCTTTGTAGTCCATCCAGGCCCTCTCTGATGGAACATAATAGGCAGGACCTTGATAACAGTGTGACAGTCCATCTCCACTCAGGTATGAATTGACAGGCATTGGGTTCCAATAGCCTCTCTCAAACAAATTTTGTCCCTTACTGTTGCATATTGGCAGAATGCTGGTCCTTTGCTCGTGCTTAAGAATCTGTCTGACATTGCAACATACCAAAAAGTACTAATCTGTTGATAACATTGAAATATAAAACAGTACATTTTTTTGTAACTCTGTCCATACATTTTGTAAAAAGTAGACAGGCTATATAACTTTTAATATTTTAAAATGTAACTACAGGCAAAAGAAAAACATTAGAGTCATATAAACACATAACATACTTTTTTAGATATATTATCCTTACATATTTAAATGTAAAATGAGACACATGCAGTTTGCAGGGACTTCAAGTTCTTGGTGAACTGAAATTATTAAAGCAAGACTAAAAAACTTTTTTCTCCGGCTTGGTATAGAACCGTTGATCAGAGGTTTAACAAGCCGCTATCGTAAAAACGATGTTGTTAATGAAACGTAGACCTGATACAGAATGTGTAAATTAGCAGTAGATAGTAGTGATAGTTTTTTCGGCCCTAAAACAACAACAAAAATAGGATTCTGGAATGTGCGAACAATGGCCGCTCCGACGAAACATGCACAGGTCGCGAGCGAGATGGACAGATACGATCTAGATATTTTAGGATTAAGCGAAATGCGCTGGCCTGGAACAGGTAGGAGATCTATTGATAATAAGAGTTTTTTCTGGAAGGGAAGATGGAAAACACCGTGAAGGAGTAGGCATAATGATGACAGACAAAGCTGCAAGAAGTTTATTAGAATGGGAACCGGTAAATAGCCGTCTGATACGAACACGATACAAAACAAAACATGGAAGACTTTCAATTATTCAATGTTATGCGCCTACTAACGAAGCTGATGATGAAGTTAAGGATGATTTTTATAACCAACTGCAACAACTTATAAACAAAATACCAAAACACGATCTTTTAATTGTAATGGGAGACTTCAACGCCAAAGTAGGACAAGATAACGCAGGAGTGGAACATGTGATGGGGAGAGAAGGCTGTAATACAACAAGTCAGAATGGAGAAAGATTAATAGAATTATGTTTAATAGAAAATTTAGTTATAGGTGGGACATTATTTCCACATAAAAATATCCACAAAACAACATGGATATCTCCTGATGATAGAACATCAAATCAAATTGACCACCTATGTATTAAACAACAATTCAGATCATCATTAATAGATGTAAGAGCATACAGAGGTGCTGATGTTAATAGTGACCACAACCTGTGCATTGGGAAAATAAGATTAAAATTTAGAAACCAACAGAAGAGGTCAATTACACATAAAATTGATAGTCATAAACTGAAAGATGAAGCAATAAAGGAAAAGTTTAACATAGAGCTAAGTAATTGTTATTCAGCACTTGGTGAAATAGACTTAGATATCAATGAAATGTGGGACTCACAGAGCAAAATACTAATGACAGCAGCAGAAGCAAGTGCTGGACTGAAGAAAATGGAAAAACGAGCTTGGATCTCAGACACCACATGGAAATACATCAAAGAAAGAAGAGAAGCGAAGAGAGCCATGACTAATGTAAAGACAGATCTTGGAAAGGTTCTGGCAAAAGCAACATACAAAGAATTAGACAACAAAGTGAAAAGTTCGGCAAGAAGAGATACAAGAGCTTATATAGACAACTTGGCAGAGAAAGCAGAGACAGCTGCAATTACAGGAGACAGCAGAACTCTTTATACTGTACAAAAGATGCTGACAAACACCTATACATCCAGTGGAACACCAATTCTAGACAAATCTGGATTAATGCTAACAACAAGCGCAGACATAAAAGCCCGTTGGGCGGAACACTTCAAAGAAATTCTTAACCGTCCACTACCTCACAGTTTAATAGATTTTGAAGCTGAAACACCAGCAGCAGAATTAGATGTAAATTTAGATGACTTCACCTTGAGTGAAATAGAAACCACCTTAAAGCTAATGACCAATAACAAGGCTGCTGGAGAGGATAAGTTAACAGCTGAGATCCTCAAGGCAATTGATAGCCATAATTTAATACATCTCCAAAAAATGTTCAACATCATTTGGAAAACAGAGAAGACGCCTCATAAATGGAAAAAAGGAATCATTGTCAAGATCCCAAAAAAGGGCAATCTTAGAGATTGTAACAATTGGAGAGGCGTGACACTTTTGTCAGTTGCCTCAAAATTATTCTGTAAAATCATCCTAAATAGAATAAAGGATTCAATAGATACAGTAATGCGTGAAGAACAGGCTGGGTTTAGAAAAGGGAGAAGCTGTCTTGACCACATTTTCACTCTACGACTTATATTGGAGGAACACATTGAAAAGCAAAAACCTTTTGTACTTAACTTCATCGACTTCAAAAAAGCATTTGATAGTATTCATAGAGATTCTTTGTGGAAAATTCTGAAGCAATATGGCTTACCATCAAAAATCATAAATATTATCAAAGACATGTATGATGGTTACACATGTGCAGTTCGAACAGAGGAAGGACTGAGCGAATGTTTCCCAATAGAAACTGGGGTTAAACAAGGATGTATTTTATCGCCCTTGTTATTTGGAATTGTTATGGACTTCATAATGAAGAAATGCTGCACTGGTAATAAAGGCATCGAATGGATACAAGGAGACCATTTGGAGGACCTGGACTTTGCTGATGACATAGTTCTCATCAGCAATCAGATAAAAACGATGCAGGAAAACACAAATGAACTATCATCAATAGCCAGCAAAATTGGGCTTGAGGTCAATCATGAAAAGACTAAAGTCATGAAAAGTTTAATTCCAACAAGTGACAAAATATACATGGAAAACAAACCAGTAGAAGAGATCGATCACTTCATCTATCTTGGAAGTCACATTGATCGAGAAGGGGATACGAGCAAAGAAATTAGAATCAGACTGGCTAAAGCAGCAATGTCTTTCAGAAGCCTTGAAAAGTTGTGGAAATCAAAACTCATTAGCACAAACACAAAACTTAGGCTATTCAAATCAAATGTACTATCAACCCTTACGTATGCGTGTGAAAGCTGGAAAACAACAAGAGATATAGAAACAAAGTTGAACGCATTCGAAAATAAATGTCTAAGGAAAATACTTGGTATAGAATGGAACGAATTCAAAACAAACGAGGAAATTAGAGAAATCGCCAATCAACCACTAATATCTTCAGTAATAAAGAAAAGACGATGGTCATACGTTGGACATGTGATGAGAAGAGATAATAATCGAATAGCAAAGCAAGCCCTCATATGGGAAACAACAGGTAAAAGAAAAAGAGGAAGACCCAGGGAGACACTGAGAAGAACATTGATGAGAGAGGCAAGAGCAGCAGGAATCGGCTCCCTCAATGAGATAGAACTGCTTGCACAGAACAGAGACAGATGGCGAGATTTGATAAAATATCTTTAAAAGAAAACTGCTAGAACAAAAATTCATATAGGAGAAGGTGTATCTTGGTCTACGCCCTATGGGCCGGTTACGGCTCGAAAGGTCAATAGATAGATAGAAAAACTTTACAAAATACTAGCAGATCAGAAGAAACAATAACCAATTACTCTTGTATCCGACGATATTTCAACTGTCAGACCTTGCATAGGACCTGCATTGTTTCTCGCCACATAGCTCTGATCTGGGCGAGTTGTTCAGTTTCTGTGAGGGAGCTGATGCCTGCTGGTGTCGCCTCTTGCTTCAATGTTCTTTTTAGCATTTCTCTAGGTTTGCCTCTTTCTTTTACCATCTGGTTCTCATTTGAGAGCCTGCTTTGAGATTCTTTTGTTGTCTCTTCTCATCTCATGGCTAACATATGACCACTCTTGATTATAGTTGATATTTTTTTATGCTTTGTCATTTCTGTTATTTCTGCACTAGTCTTGAACTTATTCTATGGTATGCAAAGTATTTTCCTTAGACCTTTGTTTTCAAATGCATCTAGTTTATTTTCTACATTTTTAGTTGTTCTCCAGATTTTGCATGTATAAGTAAAGGTATGACTCCCTCTTGATCTATGCAGCTTCCAAGGTATACAAAATGATCTACTTCTACTGCCTTTCCATCAAGGTATATTTATTATTCTATGTGAATTTTATTTTTCATTACTTTTGTCTTTTCTTGGTTGATCTCAAGTCCTATTTTTCCAGCCATTGATGACAAAAACAGTGACAATACAACGTGATTAATTAGGAAAGAGAACATGACCAAGGATAGAGAATATATACTATTCTGGTCACGTGCTACAACATTAACCATGCAAAATTCATTTAGTATACTACTTTAATAATACTCAAATTAAAACTGGCCCATGTTTACTTAGACTTTGACAAACGGTGTTTAGAAATACAAAATGTTGGCCCACATTATAATTATTTGTGTGTCTCTTGATAAATCAAATTGAACTGACGAAGTCCAGATCTGTCAAGTATATGAATGATGCTCTTTAACTATTTTTTCTTGCCTTTCAAGTTTTCTAATTCTCTGTCCTCAGTTCACTTTCTGTGAAAGATGATTTGTGATAATTTATCATATGTCATGATATGTAAGTGCAAGCCCAGACGATCGTGTTATAATTATTTATGACTAGAACGCGCGAGGTTGCGTGTCTTCATGGTGGACAGAAGATTTCGTATTGAATCTATGACTATGTGCCGTCTGATACTCTTCTCTTTTGAACCGTTTCTTTCATGTATGGCCCAAGACACTATTGGACAGAGATGTGTGTTCTGTTAAGGTAGTTATCAATTTCATTTTTTTTTTAAATTATAATCTGAAACGTTTTCTTGATGACGATTCATTATTATTATTATTATTTTATTAAATTATATTATATCATTACTATTCATACATATCAATAATCATAAAGGTCAAGGATAAGTATAATAAATAATAATAAAGATTATTCTTTATAATTAGTTTACACTTTTCACAGTTTATATGTATGAACACACAGAAATCGAAACGATCGCGTTCATGTAAATAAATAATACATTTTGAACTCAGCCTGCTTGTTTCCTGAGAATTTACTGTACCGTACACAAGTGAAAGTGTTTACATGTTGCCAAGCAATACGTGTATATTAGAACTGATTTTCATCACATAAGAGTTTCACTGTTTCCATTGTATTGTACACAGAAGATGGAAGCTTGTTTGCGTTCACTCTCTCTCACTCTCTCTCTCTCTCTCTCTCTCTCTCTCTCTCTCTCTCTCTCTGAGATCAGGACTCAATCAGAGTAGGATTCCAGACTCTCACATGAAGTCAGCTGTCAGGTTAAGTGTATTGATCGCCCCCACATGCAGAACATCACAATTAGAGTCTGCCAGATCCACTCTGATTGAACACCCGTTAAAACGTTGCACTGTATTCTGCGCCAGTGGCCCAGTGCATCCAATTTCAGCTAGCATTTTATTCAGGTATGCATTCCTTAGCCTTTGATTGTCCCCAATCTTCCTGCAAGGCAGCAGATGATCTTTTCTGTAGGGGGATTTTGCCCTTAGATGGTCCGCCCTCCCAGGTTTACGAGCACCATCTGCCCGAGTCACTAGAGGTGACTAACACAGACATGCACACACAAAGATATGAGATATGACCAACACAGACATGCACACAGCGATACGAGGCATGACTAACACTGACACACATCAAGATATATGACACATGATTAACATAAACATGCACATAAAGATATGAGATATGACTGACATAGAAATGCACACACAAAGATATGACACATGCCTAACATAGACATGCACACAAAGATATGAGATATGACCAACATAGACATGCACACACAATCCCCTCTCTCTCTCTCTCTCTCTCTCTGCGATCAGGACTCAGTCAGAGTAGGATTCCAGACTCCCACATGAAGTCAGCTGTCAGGTTAAGTGTGTTCATCGCCCCCACAGACAGAACGTCACATTTAGAGTCCGCCAGATCCACTCTGACTTAACACCCGTTAATACGTTGCACTGTGTTCTGCGCCAGTGGCCCAGTGCATCCGATTTTAGCCAGCATTTTTCAAGTTTGCGTTCGAGCCATGATGTAAACAATGCTGACTTTGCTTGTCTCCAACGGTTTGTCTCATTCTATTAGAGAACATCACGCTATCTGTTATCACAGCGAGTTGGCGGATTTTTATAAATGTAATCACGGGTTTGATAATAAATGTTTGTACACAGTTCGTTAACCATCGTTGTAAATCAAGTCTTTATTCTGCTGGCTTCGTTCGCGGCCTTGGAAGCTAATGGCCTTACTTGTGCAGACGGTTGGTTTGGGGCAAATTGTATGTTACAATGTCACTGCTATAATGACTCAGTTTGTGACAAAACTACAGGGACATGCCCAAACAATAACAGTTGTCAGCACAAATATTTCGGACCCCAGTGTCAGTACTTGGATCTCGTGTACAAATACGCCCAAAAATCTGAACCTAATTTCCTGTTTGATAACAACGACACCACATGTAATCCGGACACAAACTCTACATCAGTTGAGGCAACTCTCAATCAATCTTTGCCATTCTCCTGGTTTAGGATTTATGTGAATGACTTAACAAATCGGGACAGTTTCACGGTAAAACTAAATGGTTCTGCCTCATGTAATAATGAATCAAGGTTTGTAGTCAGCACGAGATTGATGTCTTTTGCTCTGCGGCTGGTCTGATCAACAAGTTACGGATTGAAGGGGCGATAGTTGCAAATATCTGCTCCATCTACATTGGCGGGGGTCGGAATGTGGCTCTCAAACAGAACACAAACCAGGCCGACACATGTAATGCTTGTTATACAGGAGACGGATGTGAACCAGAGGCCGCAATTAATGGCAAAACAAAGACCAATCTCTATGACAATGACTACACACACACAAAATTGAGAAGTGGAACCAATCCTATTTTCTGGTATCTGAATTTTTCCATGCCCCACAAGATTCACACCATTCGAATCTATCATCGAGCTAGCACTATGATTCGGGTAAAGAATGCCACTCTAAAGGCTTTCTCTGACAGTGGCGGCGTAGTGTTCCAGTATAATGATATGTCATACTCTAATGTTTCTGTGAACACTATTGTAGTCACAACACAAACGCCAATGGCACACATTAAAATTTAGTTCTCACCGACCATTTCGCAGGCCGACAGTGCACTGACGGTGTGTGAGGTGCAAACATTTACAGACACCTATTGTCTGGACGGGCATTCTGGGTCGTTTTGTGAATTGTGTAGTGGGTGTAGCAAAGGCTGCAACGTCATCATAGGTACGTGTCACGGCAACTGTTCACATGGGATCTATGGACACGACTGCTCCGGGTCTTGTCTCAGTGTCTGTCCTTTATGTGAGAAAAAATCCGGAAAATGCCTACAATGTAAACATCTTGGCTATACCTGTAATGACACTTGTCCCGATGGTAATTTTGGGGTAGAGTGCGAACAGACGTGTTTTGATGGCTGTGACATCATATGTGACTCGGAAAGTGCAAACTGTACGTGCAAGGAAAAGTACTACGGGTTAGACTGCACTCTCAAATGTCCGGACAACTGTTTCAATGACACCTGTGAACAGTCAACCGGGAACTGTACATGCAAGGGAACGTTCTACGGGTCAGACTGCACTCTCAAATCTCCAGACAACTGTTTGAACGGAAACTGTGAACAATTAACCGGGGCCTGCGTCTCGTATGTCGATGATTCCCACGTTAAGGAGAGTCTGCCGACTACAACAAACCAAAGCATATGGATACCTTTCGCGACCCCTGCTCTTCTACCTCCTCTTCTGCTTCTCTTGAATTGAGTCATGGCTCAATTCTCAGTGTATATCCATGCTAGTTGTAGCTCATATCTTAGTGGGTGTCTGCGATAGCCATGGCTGATATCTTATTGGGTGTATGTGCTGGCCATGGCTCATTATCTTTGTGTGTGTCTGGGCTGGCCATGATTCATATCTTAGTGTGTGTCTGTGCCGGCCATGCTCATATCTTAGTGTATTTACGTGCCAGCCATGGCTCATATCTTAATGTGTTTCTGTGCTAGACATGGTTCATATCTTGTGTGTTTCCGTGAAGCCATGGCTCATATCTTAATGTGTTTCTGTGCTAGCCATGGCTCATATCTTAGTGTGTTTCTGTGCTAGCCATGGCTCATATCTTAGCTTGCGTGTGTGCTAGCCATGGCTCATATCTTGGTGTGTGTCATGTTAGTCATATCTCATATATTGGTGTGTCCGTGTTAATCATGTTTCATATCTTTATGTGTGTCTGTGTTTAGTCATATCTCATATCTTAGTGTGTATCTGTGTTAGTCATGTGTCATATCTTTGTGTGTGCATGTCTGGGTAAGTGATATCTCATATCTTTGTGTGCATGTTTATGTTAGTCATATCGCATATCTTTGTGTGTGCATGTCTGTGTTTGTCACATCTCATATCCTTGTGTGTGCTTGGCTATTTCACATCTCATATCTTTGTGTATGCATGTCTATGTCAGTCACATCTCATATGTTTGTGTGCATGGCTATGTTAGTCATGTGTCATATCTTTGTGTGTGCATATCTATGTCAGTCATATCTCATATCTTTGTGTGCATGTCTATGTTAGTCATTTGTCATATCTTTGCGTGTATGTCTGTGTTAGTCATATCTCATATCTTGATGTGTGTCAATGTTAGTTATCCTCGTATCGCTGTGTGCATGTCTGTGTTAGTCACATCTCATATCTTTGTTTGTGCATGTCTGTGTTAGTCACCTCTAGTGACTGGGGTAAATGGTGCTCGTAAACCTGGGAGGGCCGACCATCTAAGGGTAGAATCCCCCTACAGAAAAGACAATCTGTTGCCTTGCAGGAAGATTGGGGACAATCAAAGGTTAAGGAAAGCAAACCTGAATAAAATGCTGGCTGAAATCGGATGCACTGGGCCACTGGCGCAGAACACAGTGCAACGTTTTAACGGGTGTTCAATCAGAGTGGATCTGGCAGATTCTAATTGTGATGTTCTGTCTGTGGGGGCGATCAACACACGTAACCTGGCAGCTGACTTCATGTGAGAGTCTGGAATCCTACTCTGATTGAGTCCTGATCGCACAGAGAGAGAGAGAGAGAGAGAGAGAGAGAGAGAGTACACAGAAGTATTCTTCATCCTGGTTCGTGGGTTAAAATACACATACGCTACACTAGTGCGCAAACAAATGGGTAGAGTCATTGTTGAAGTAAAAAAAATACATAGGGTCACCTATGTCTACGTCCCTGAAAATGCGAGAGCACGGGGAAATGAAAGAGCGGACAAGTTGGCTAGCTGCGCTGTCGTTGAAGACGGCCAGCCAATGGTTCGGGCGGACATCATTAATGCCCTCCGAGATGTGGGAAGGGCACAGGACTTTGACAATCATGAGTCTCACTACTTCGGATGAAAGAGATGGGAGTTAAGATGGACACAGCCAGAAACGAGAAATTCAGTGGGCGTATAAAAAGATCTATCAACCAACACAGAACTGGAGTCGTCAGTCGATGGACACTGCGGTACTTGCTGAGGAGGAGACCTGAGCACCTAAGGACATGTACAACGTGCAATGATGATGCCCAGCAAATAACTCAATACGCTACACTAGTGTATTCATTAAAAATAATTTAAAAAAATAAATAAATAATCATTTAAGTGACGATACGAAACTAAGTTTTGAGCACATCTCACACACTGTTCTAACATTGTGCCATGCATTATCTTTCCACTGCCCTTTCAACGCGATGTTGGCACGTAGGGCAAACATTCTAGACTGTATTTCCGACCATATTTTTTTAGATTATCAAGCATCAGACCGTGCACATAACCTGCATTGTATCCCGTCAATTGTGTATGTTTCTCTATGTTGGCCTTTTAAAATTTCTTTTACACTTTGCTTCCCCATTTGAAGGTTTGCTTTGAGATTCTCTTACATTCAGAATTGGATGCGACCAAGGGCAGGCGCCCCAAGTGTGGAAAATCCTGAATAGATAGGCGGATGAGTCCATAACCATTAAGGAGAGTATGTGATCGGAATATTAGAGCTGGCAAGGATTGGATAGAAGTAACAGTGGAGAAAAAAACGAGGCTAAGTAATCATTCAGCTCGACAGAGAGTGTCGCAATTGGGCCTATGGAGCTATCGAGGTGGGAATAAGGGAATCCATCGAAAAGGTGTCCTCACCGCAGGATCCGATCATCTACACGGATGGTTCTGTATCCCACGGATAGCGCAATGGTTGGGGTTTTGTGGCATATCAAAGTGGCTAGGGAATCTGGCAAGTGTAGCATTGAGAATGGAGATAGAAGCAGCAACGACGGCGATAACATGGTTGGTTACATGATAACGTGGACCACGCAGTCTTGGTAATTGAGCCGCAAAGTATTCTACAGACGATTACAGACAGTGTCTGCGGCAAGAGTTAATGCAGTTTTTGAATGACTCCAAAGTAAATGCGTTACTCCAAAGTAAATGCGTTACTCCAAAGTAAATGCGTCACTCCAAAGTAAATGCGTTACTCCAAAGTAAATGCGTTACTCCAAAGTAAATGCGTTACTCCAAAGTAAATGCGTTACTCCAAAGTAAATGCGTCACTCCAAAGTAAATGTGTTACTCCAAAGTAAATGCGTCACTCCAAAGTAAATGCGTTACTCCAAAGTAAATGCGTCACTCCAAAGTAAATGTGTTACTCCAAAGTAAATGCGTCACTCCAAAGTAAATGCGTTACTCCAAAGTAAATGGGTCCACTGTTTAGGGCACGCTGGCGTACATGGCAATGAAGTAGCCGATATGCTCGCTGACAGCTCTGGCACTCAGTGTGGCCTTACTCTGGACAAAGTAGACATCGTCAAGTTTTGTCTTCATTCCTTAAGAGAAGAGGAGATTAAAGGGTCGGACAATGATGTATATAATTGAGAGGCTGTGGCTAAAGGTGGAAAATATATCTGATCGATCCGTGGTGCTTATAGGATGCATCTATAATCAACACCTTACAGGAATAATCTGTTTGCATATGCTTTGAGAATTGCTGGGACGGTCGTTGGAACGGATATTGATACGCCCCAACTGCAGTGAAACTGATTCTATGAATAGAATAGAAGGTTTCTGGGTAATTTCCTAGTTTGATCAGATATATTATTTCAGTTTGGAAGAGTGATGTCCCCTAAAATATGTCTGCCAAAATACAGTGGTTCTACGCATTCTTGGCGTTGGGGTCATTACGCTGGCATGTGTCACTCACACTGGCGTTTGGGTCAGCGTGGCGTTCGGGTCAGCGTCTGCGTCCAAATTTGGCGTTCGGGTCAGCGTCTGCGTCCAAATCGAGATGTTAATTAATAATTGGCTGAACCCCTATCCTTTCTTATGCTTCTTCTTACTAATTATCCGCCTATATATATAGGCTAGTTTGTCTAATATTTAAAAACCAGCTAAGCAGTTCTGAGTTCACTTACTTGAATTTGGTACTACTGTATTTGCAAAATGACCGGGCGACCTAGAGCCCCAACTGAAGTTGTGAATGTTGGGCAGATCACGACTTTTCATGACATCATTGCAGAGGATAGATGGAATTTACTAACTCTGATTCCCGAGATTGCCACTAATAAATTGTGTATTCAGTGGTTAGCTAAGCGTAGACTAATAATAAATACGTGTCTATGCAACATTTGTCATATGCCTGCGCGTTTAGTAGCCTACAGCAGAGGAGTAGATGGCTATCAGTGGTCATGTCAGGGGTGCAGTTTTGGAAAGTCCGTTCGTGATGGATCATTTTTCACAAAGAGCCATCTATCACTAAAACAAATTTTAATTATGATCTACTGTTGGAGCAGCGATTTTCCACAGAGCTTGATCCAGCATGAGGCAGGCGTCAATAAAAATACTGTAGTGGATTGGTGTAATTTTTACGCGAGGAATGTGAGAAATACATGGTCAGACACTTCAGTCAAATTGGTGGTATGGACATTCTAGGCCAACCAATCGTTGTGGAAATTGACGAGTCCAAATATTTTCACCGAAAATATCACAGGGGACAATGGAATGAGGGTCACTGGGTGTTCGGTGGAATAGAAAGGATTTCAGGAAAATGCTTTCTAGTAGAAGTACCAGATCGCTCCGAGGCTACTTTAACAACAGAGATAGTTGCCCATATTTTACCTGGAAGCCACATTATTTCTGACGGCTGGTCTGCATATGCCAATATCAGTCGAATTGCAAATGGTATTTATACCCATTGTTCAGTCATCCATCAAGAGAATTTTGTCGACCCAGATGATCCCGAAATTCACACACAGAATATTGAAAATATGTGGATGCGGGCCAAAAGGAAATTGAAGAGACAGTTCGGCACTAGGCGTACATTGTTCCCATCGTTTCTACACGAGTTCGCCTTCAGAAATGAAATCAGACAAGGAAACGTCATAGGGACGCTAATTACAGGAATTGCAGAGAGTTATCCTGTGTAAAATCATCACATCCCTGCAAACTACTGTCCTTTTCAGGACAACATAAGATTGCTCCAAACCTGCCCACTTCACAACTGTCCTTTTCAGGACAACCAAACATTCACAATTAACTATTTTAGATTGCCTAGAGTTTTCACTATGGTCCTTTTGAGGACTTTCATCACACTCGTTGTTATTCTCAAGCTCCGCACCAGATTGCTAATCGCTGACAGGTAATTTGAGGTAATACAGACGTTGCATTGTGTTTCGTAAAGCTATTTCTAGATATTTTTTGTATTTATGTGTGTGTATGTGCATTTTAATTAATCAATTAATTAATTCCCTTCGATCAGAAGATCATAATTAGGCCGAGTGGCGTCGTTTTTGTCACGCGTTATAATATATTTATAAATATTTAACACTAAAGCTAAACCTAACCCCTGGACCCAACGCCCAATCAACAGATACTCCGAAATGATTACATGCCAGCGTAATGACCCCAACGCCAAGAATGCGTAGAACCACTGTATTTTGGCAGACATATTTTAGGGGACATCACTCTTCCAAACTGAAATAATATATCTGATCAAACTAGGAAATTACCGGTTTCTGTTCTGGGTGAGTTGTTCAATTTCGGTGAGGGAGCTGATGTCTGCTTTTGTTGCCTTTCGTTTCAGTGTTTTTCTAGGTTGACCTCTTTTTCTTTTACCCTTTGGTCTCCATTTGAAGGCCTGCTTTGCAATTCTTTTGTTCTCTTCTTATCAAATGACCAACAAAAACATGACCCAATTCTTCTCTTGATTATACGAGACGTTTTCAAAACCCAACCCAATGATTCTTGTATTGATTTTTTGTTTCATCATCAGGTCGCATGTCTTTTGCAGATTCACCACAGCTCGACTGAAAGTATTCCTGTCTCTAGTCATATATCCCATTTCTTTTGTTGTTATGTTCATTGTCTCCTTTATGTCTTCCTTCGCCTTGGTCTGCCTCTGATGCGTCGTCTTGGAACCACGCCTTCCATTACCGTTCTTTTCATCCCGATGTGTCTTGTGAGGTGGCCATAGTATTTTAATGTATGCCTATGTCTCATTCTAATGAGACACAGTGAATGATGGCATGATTTTCGTTTATTTTCAGTGACACTTAAACAAAACAAAAACTAGTCAATTTTTTTTAACCGTTGGGGCGTGGGTTTCTGCAACCAGTTATCTTCATCTGAGGCTGTACATCGTAGCTCATGGCGAAACCATACATGTACATTATTTGATGTTTTCTTACCAACTTTTAATATTTGATATTGATATTCCCGCCTCATGGAAAAAAGGAGACACGCGATCTTACTACTTCAGTTTAGACTTCCGCAGTGGATGCAACATTTCGTAAAATCATCCGAATTATTATGAAACCACCCACCATAGTTAGTGCCACAGTTCAATAATTATCCTATATTGAGGACACTAATTTAATCCTGCGAGTCCAACTTCACTCCAGTCAAACCATATTCTGTTCGTCAATTGTGTCATTTAGCTATGGAGACAGCAATGGTAAGAATACATGCAATTTTTAGCCCTTTCTATAAAAGTGTAGATATATTACTTATACATAAAAAGAGGTGAGATGCAGAATGGCTCAGGCAAAAGTAGCTTTCCAAAAAATGAGGAAGATACTATGCAATCCATTTTTGACAATAGAAACAAGAAAAAGAGTTCTTAAATGTTACGTAGAGCAAGTCTTAACATAAGGATGCGAATCATGGACAATAGGACAACAGACAAGAAAATCACTGGAGTCTGTAGAAATGTGGTTTTACAGAAGAATGTTGAGAGTACCATGGACAGCTAAGAAGGGAAATGAAGATGTTTTGAGAGAGGCCAAAGCAAAAAGAGAGCTAATTTCCAATATTAGGAAGAAACAATCATCATTTTTTGGCCATGTAATGAGAAGAGAACAACTGAAATATATTGTAACAACTGGAAAAATTGAGGGACGAAGAGATAGAGGGAAGCAAAGAGAGAAAATACCAGACAGCTTAAGAGAATGGCTTGGCAGAAGGTCAACAACAGAAATGATAAATAGCTGCCGAAATCAAAAGTTGTGGAGAGACATGATCACCTACGCCAGTAGGCCCGGTACTTGATGATGATGATATTACTTGTTCGCAAACGAATAGCAAAAGACGCGAAAAGGGACACAATGCATTGGTGAATAGATGGGGGATTTGTTGATTTAAAAAAAAAAAAATAATTTAATTTTTTTTTCTCGTAGCAAGAATGGACGTAAAAGAACAAGAAGGTTTAAGTATTCAAACAGTTAATTTTATTGAAAGAGAAGTTCTTAAGACTGTAATCCTTCTATCAACGTATACATAAAAAGTTAATGTTCCGAAGACCTGTAGATAGTTTATCATTGTTCTCAATGGATTCCTGACATCCCTTGTGACGTGCCTAGCGCGAAGTTGCATCGATCAAGTTCTTGGATACCTGGAGTGTTGAACCTGCCACAGCGGTCCTTTTTTAAAATCTGCCAAGGCAACGCCTCCCACCAAGGTTAACTAGACAATATGAAGTGGTGATGAAGTCCAGAATCTTACACAAAACAATGAGGTGCAGGCCTATTCGTATTATTATTAGTGGCTACCAAGTGCATGGTCTGAACACAAAGGTCCGATCTGAACTTCATGACTAAGTTACCCAGTCTGAACATCATAGCTACCATAGGCCCGGTCTGAACCTCGTGACTAACAGTTACCCAGTCTGAACATCATAGCTACCATAGGCCCGGTCTGAACCTCGTGACTAACAGTTACCCAGTCTGAACATCATAGCTACCATAGGCCCGGTCTGAACCTCGTGACTAACAGTTACCCAGTCTGAACATCATAGCTACCATAGGCCCGGTCTGAACCTCGTGACCAACAGTTACCCAGTCTGAACATCATGGCAACCATGTGCCTGTTCTGAACCTTGTGACTAACAGTTACCCAGTCTGAACATCATAGCTACCATAGGCCCGATCTGAACCTCGTGACCAACAGTTACCAAGTCTGAACATCATGGCAACCATGTGCCTGTTCTGAACCTTGTGACTAACAGCTGCCCAGTCTGAACATCATGGTTATGATGTGCCCAGTCTGAACCTCATGACTAACAGTTGCCCAGTCTGAACATCATGGCTACCATGTGCCCTGTCTGAACCTCATAGCTACCATATGCCCGGTCTGAATCTCATAGCTACCATATGCCCGGTCTGAACCTCATGACTAACAGTTGCCCAGTCTAAACATCATGGCTACCATATGCCCGGTCTGAACCTCGTGACTAACAGTTGCCCAGTCTAAACATCATGGCTACCATATGCCCAGTCTGAACCTTGTGACTAACAGTTACCCAGTCTAAACATCATGGCTACCATATGCCCAGTCTGAACCTCGTGATTAACAGTTGCCCAGTCTGAACATCATGGCTACCATGCGCCCAGTCTGAACATCATGGCTACCATGCGCCCAGTCTGAACATCATGGCCAACCATGTTCCCGGTCCGAACCTTGTGACAATCAGTTGCTCAGTCTGAACATCAAGGCAACCATGTGCCCATTCTGAACCTTGTGACTAACAGCTGCCCAGTCTGAACATCATGATTATGATGTGCCCAGTCTGAACCTCATGACTAACAGTTGCCCAGTCTGAACCTAATGGCTGTGATGTGCCCAATCTGAACATCACGGCTACCAGCTTCCTAGTTTGAACCTCATGGCAACTATGTTTCTGGCTTGAACATTACAGCTACCATGTGCATGGTCTGAACCTCAAGACTACCATGTGCCCAGTCTGAACCTCAAGGCTATCTTGTGTCCGGTCTGAACCTCCTGACTATCAAGTACCACATTGCCAGGTCTGAGCCTAGTTGCAATCTGGTGCCCGGGTTGTGATTTATGGATGTTGCAGGTTGAACTGTGTTTGCTCAAGTCACCATTATTTAATGACACTTTTCTTATCCATGGTCAAGAATATAAAAAAATATGCTTTTTTCCAAATTAGGTCTAGGTCGGTTGAAATCACAGAAGTCCACCTCCCCATATCAAGGTTGAAATAAAAACTCTGACCCGAACTACTTGTGACAACTGCACTGGACATGAACTTTTTATTCTCAAACCTCAGAGAAAGTTCCTGTTTCTCCTTCCCCCCGCGCACACTTAAAACAGATTAAAAGATGGAACAACAGCAGCTATCAAGCACTACTCAAAAGTCATGTAATTAAATAACCTTACAAGTGTTAAAACTTTTATTTTTGGATGGCAATTACGGCCTAATATAACATAGAGGGAATACATCTGGAGACAGTCCAGAGCTACAACTACCTGGGACATACTATAACCAATGATGGAAAATACAAAACTGAAATAAACAAAAGAATAGGTATGGCAAAAAGTAATTTTAATGCCATGAAAAATATACTAACAACAAAACAAATATCAACAGGGCTGAAACTAAGAATGGCAAAATGTTACATCTTCTCAATATTCCTGTATGGTGCAGAAACATGGACATTAGACAAGAAAACAGAACAGAAAATTGAAGCCTTTGAAATGTGGATTTTTAGAAGAATAGGTAGAATTAGATGGAAAGAAAAGATAACAAACGATGAAGTTTTAAAACAGCTGAAAATAAAAAGAGAACTACTAAATACAATGAAGACAAGACAAATGAAATTTTGGGGGCATGTGAAAAGACACAACAGCATACTAAAAGTAATATTGGAAGAAAAAATACAAGGTAAAAGAGGCAGACCAAGACTAATATGGACGAGTAACATCAAAAGATGGACAAGTCAATCTATGACAGCCTGCACCATCAAAGCAAGAAACAGAGTAGAATGGCGATCCATGGTAGCCAACCTTCGTTGCGGAGAAGGCACTCGATGATGATGATGATAACATAAAGCCTTAGTCTGACGTTGAACGGATCGTGTCACGCTGAGAAGTAAGCAAAATCTTTAAGACAACAACAACAATCAAGCACTAGATGACCTCTGTCCAACATTGCTGACTGCGGTGTGCATAATTTGCCAAATAATTTTCTATAGTTTCAGCAAAATTAATAACTTTAGTTTGAACCTCTTTACTCAATTATTTTCCCCAAATTTCCACTAAATAAACAATTTTGTCATATGTATGTACAATTAAATGTGTACCTTCTTCTGAACATATATGAAGTGCCTAGTTAATATAACCACATCAGCTTAATCAAACATGTCTGAGATATATAGAACATCCTGCAAAGGATGTATAACACAGCTCATATATCACTGTTTGTAAGAAGTAGGTGATAATGAATCCTCAATTGATACGAACACATTGCATTTTCTATTAAGCAGTTTACCAGAGAGTGACAAAGACTGTTGAATAGCTGAATATTTTAATGTGAGTTCAAAATAGTGACCAGGCTCATGTGAATATAGGTAAGATTAACAAGAAAAAGTTAGGGTGTACTATACGAGTAGCATTACTACCTGCCTTTAGTGACTGTTATGGAAGTCTTTTACTTCTCTTGAGTACATCTTTTTGGAGGAAATTGGTCCAGTATTCTCTTATGAATTACAAACAGATTTAAAAACCTAGATCTGGTCTCAAGAAAAACAATCAGAAGACAAATTGTGGTGGAGGATGAAATAGTGATGGTGAGATTCATGGTAACCCATCCCTTTGTGTATTCTGTCAAACATAAAAACTGAAGTCTCAAGTAGAAGGAATCAGCCATGCCACATGAGGGAAGGAACAAATGGGGTAGGTAGGGGGGAGTAGAACAACGATTTGTGTCTAACAAGAAAGCTAATGACATTGTTGATGTGATTACTAGTTGCCGTCTACTGAAATGGAATGAGCACCTATTGGTTACCCTGGTGCAGTGAGGCCAGTTTTGGAAACTAATCACTTAACAGTACGAGGACGAGCCTTTCTAGTCGATATATGTAAATTACACAGGTGCCATCTTGAATATAGATTTTAAAGGGAATGGATTGAGGTGTCTTAATAAGTATATGACTATAACTTTGATAAATGCCTAAATATATACAGGACAATATGGAATTTACTTAAATTAGCCCTTAATGGTGTATTGAAGACATCAAAAGCAGGAAAGCAAAAGCAGCAGCAAATATTAAAAACCTGGACAAAATATGGAAATAAAAAATACAATACAAGAAAACTAAACTTAGAATATTTAACTCAAACACATTATCAACTTTTACCTATGCATGTGAAAGCTGGAAAACAACAAAATAGATTGAGAGAAAACTAAAGGCTTTTGAAGACAAATGCCTAAGAAAAATACTACGGGTACAATCCAATGAATTCAAGATTAGATAGATAGAGATAAGAGAAATGGCCATGCAACCAACAATTAGGAAGAGAAAAAAGGACATGTGTTGTGAGGAGACAGCAAAAGAATTTCAAAACAAGCTCTTCTATAGGAAATATCAGGATACAAGAAAAGAGGAAGACCTAGAGAGATATTAAAAAGAACAAAAGCTGGCAGGCATAAACTCATTAGATAAGATCGAACATCTCACCAAGTATAGAGATGGATAGCGAAAAACACTACAAGTCCAATGTGACGTCTAGCAGTGCTGGAAGATCAAGATCAAGATGTCAAGGTTTATCTTCTCAATGTTCTAAGTACAAATAAATACTACACTATAAAAGTGCATCTATCTATCTATTGACCTTTCGAGCTGTATCCGGCCCACAGGGCATAGACCCAGACACTCTTTCTCTTGTCTAAATTTTTATTCTAGCAGTTTTAAATCATTCTAAAGATATTTTATCAAATTTCACCATTTGTCTCTGTTCTGTGCAAGTAACTCTATCTCATTGAGGGAGCCAATTCCTGCTGCTCTTGCCTCTCTGATCAATGTTCTTCTCAGTGTCTCTCTGGGTCGGCCTCTTTCCCTCTTACCTGTTGTTTCCCACATGAGGGCTTGCTTTCCTATTCATATAATATATTACTAAAAGTGCATACTGAAGGAATATACAAATAAAAGACAATTCGTCAGCGTGTATCATATTCTTCAAATGCTGTGATAAATAGTCTGCTAATGTTCCTGTTTGTTAAGAACAGGCAGTCTGCATTAAAATATAAATGATTCTTGTACAGTAACAAAAGGAAGGGAAATTGTGACCATTTATTATTTTCAGTTTTAACTGTACTCCTCATTTAAATGTTTTACTGCTCGTTAATCTCTCATTAGCAGACAAACAAGATTACTTGGAGGCTAAAAAATGTTGAAAATACCAAGGACAGCTAAAGAGGAGAGTAATAAAGAAGTTATAAGAAAGTTCAGAAAACAAAGAAACAGTTTAACCTCTGTCAGAAAAAGTATTCTTTTTATTTTTAGCTCATATGATGCAAAAAGGAAAACTGGAAAGAGTAACAGGAAAAATTGAGGGAAAAAGAGAAAGAAATGGCACAGAGAGAAATCAACAGTGGAATTGATAGGCAGGAACTGAGATTATATGAGAAACATATTGAGAAGTATAAGAAAAGTATAAAAGAAATGGAGTGATACGATCATCAACACTTTTAGGCAAAGCACCTGAAGATGATTCTGTTTGTCAAATGACACTCTCACATAGAGAAAAATATTTGTACACATATGAATACTACATTTTCAGCATTTAAGTCTTTTGATCATGCAGAAGCAACTCTTTGTCCTGTTTAATGATGGAGGAGTAAGAATAATATCATGACACATGATGAGCTGGTCACATGGTTGGTACTTGTATGTGCGTGGGTTCTCATTTGGCCACAAAATCTGTGCTGTGGATGATACACTGTCTTTGGCAGGATGGATCGTGGTTTGATATAGGAGTTTTCCATTCCGTAGGGAGGCTGTTGAACCTACCCTGTTGGTGTCAGTCTGGTGTTCTCCCATAGCCTTTCCTTCTTATGGTAACTGCTGGGCAGCAGTGGTTTGTTTTCTGGAGTTATTAGAGGGTCATCATCATTGCATTCTGAACATGTCCAAAGGTGCTCAGATCCCCTCCTCAGCAAGACTCGAAGTGACCAGCGACTGACGACTCAAGTTCTGTGTTGGTTGATTAGTCTTCTTAAATGCCCACTGTGTCCTTCCCACTTCCTGGAGGGCATTGATGGTGTCCGCCTGATCCATTGGTTGACCATCCTCAACAATAGCACAGCTAGCCAACCTGTCCGCTCTTTCATTTTCTCGTACTCTTGCATGTCCTGGGACATAGACGAAGTTGACCTTACGTATTTTTTACTTCTGCAATGATGCTACCCATTGCATACGTATAGATCCCTTCTCCACTTTTCTGATCATGCTTGTTGAATCATTCAGTATACAGGCATGGGTGTAGATTTGTGACTCTAACCAGCTGAATGCCTTGGTCACAGCAATCACCTCCATCATCATGCTACTCGTGTATGCACCACTGTCTTCTTTGATTATTCTGCCTGCCGAGCGTGCTGTAAATGCCCATGCACTCCTTTGGTTTTCCAGAGTGTCCTTTCCCATGGATAGAGCCTTGAATTGCAGATCTTACATGGTTTACCCAGTTGTTAGGCATAAGTGGAATTTTTTAACTGCTGTAACAGTTCCACCTATTGCACCCACAGTGGTAGGAGAGTTCTTCTAACTGGTCTTTAGTTCGTAAAGTCAGATGTGCAGTCCCATTTCCATGTTGAAGTTGACAGTTCTTTCCAGGTCATGATGACAGTTTCATAGTTTCTGCCTCAATTCAGCACTCTCTGATCAGATTTGGCACAGTGGTTCCATGTGGGTTGGACATAGATGGAGGATATGTTCTAGGTCCTGGATACTAGGTCCACATGAACATTCATTTGTCTAGGATATTTTGAGATGATAGAGAGTCTTAGCAAACTACAGTGACCGTTTCTCAGACAAAAGATGACAGTCTGCTGGAATCTGCAGGTGTAGGGGGCTTGTCATTGTTGCTAATGTTTCAACTTTCTTTCCCACTCCATGTGGTATTTGTTGCACATAATGGTTTTATGAAATATTGACTTGCAAAATTCCTGGTATACTCCTACCCTGCGTTTCTTGTCTTGATCTGAAATCATCTGTGTCATTCGTTAATGGCTAAACAGATTGTTACCTTCAGTTGAGTATAGCTTCCACTTATTTTATTTCACTTTGCAAGAACAGTTTACTCCTGAGGTCTCCTACTGAAGACTTTCGGCTACAGTGTTAGTTGTAGCTTGTGATGTTTTCCTACACCACAATCATTTATATCTTCTTTTTTTCACCACTAACATCATCAACTTTACCACAGATTCACTATAGTTTATGCCTCTTGTTTATAAAACACAGTTTACATTTTTGTCTGAAACTTTTTTTTTGTAACTTAAATCTGTCAAATTATTGCAAAATTTAACACATAAATAAAATAAGAAAACATAAATATGTCCTTTAATGC
Organism: Megaustenia siamemsis; assembly: GCA_032433765.1. Lineage (NCBI taxonomy): Eukaryota > Metazoa > Mollusca > Gastropoda > Stylommatophora > Ariophantidae > Megaustenia > Megaustenia siamemsis. The sequence continues at coordinate 40,007,459 of JAVIAB010000092.1, forward strand.
AAATGCAATATCTGAAGACCTCAGACCTTCATAGTATTGTATGGTCTTTTTCCTGATCATCAGAGATATATGTTTGCTTTGTGAGCACATGTAGTATATAAATTGTAACGCTTGACATGAAAGATAAATTGATGAAAGTTTAGAGTAACACAATAATTGATGACTTTACAATTATGAGACTCTGAGAGTCAAACATCAAACTAGATACAGGTAGGATAAGAAACTGAAAGGACAGATAGAAGTATGTATAACTAGAAAACTACAAGCACCATTAGAGTGCAAGCTCAATATCACTTGTTGGGGAACAAAGAACACCTTTGGGTCTGTCCTGACCACAGAAAGTTGATTCTTCTAATCAGAAATCAATTTTCCCCACATTTACTTACATAAATCGATTTACTATAAATTTCTTTACAAAATATCTTTGTAATTTAAAAAAATGAATAACTGATTTTATAAATAAATAACACATACTTTCTTCTATAATCTGGTTATATATTTCATAAGAACAAATACAACAGCTTAATAAATATTACATAAAAACAAGTGTCTAGAAAGTCTAGAATAAAAATAACATTGTAATTAATCAGCAGTTAGATTTATGTGCACATTTTTTTAGTTCAATTAAAAGCTGTGAAAATATTTCATGTGGAGAAAGACAAATTAAATATTTTTAAAATATTCAAAATGCACATAAAGATTTAATTAAATAATGCTGACATTTGGATTTTTAAATGAAAAAAAAAAAATAAGTAACTGAAGCAACAATTCTAGTAACTCTATATGGCTCACAATACATAATACTAATAAAACAAAAGCTATAGATAGGTCACATTGTGTATTAATTTCCTCTAAATGGTTATAATGTCGAATTGTAGTGTGCATACGGTTAGCACTGGTATCACATTTGATGTGCATTGTTTTGTTTGATTGAGAACATAACACTGTGGCAAACATTTTTGGTTGTGGAGATAAAAACAAAAAATAACATGAGAATGGTTCTTCTACCAATAACTTGCTCTCAAATCAATAAAATGAGATACACTCATCAATCTTCAAAACCAGAAATTTAGCTGAAGACATATAATAATACATATAAAATACTGAGATGGTTCAGATCGAAATCATCACTTTTTTTCAAACATCTGACATTCTGTTCAGCAGGACATGCATGAATGAGTATGTGTGTCTATGGCGAAGTTAGTATAAGGCAGAAAAAGAAAAAAAAACAACCAGAAAATAAAATTTTCATTAATTAAAATTACCAGAAAAGAATTATGCAGAAACTTTCGTGCAACTGCTTCCACACAATTATTTTTTGTTCAAAGTTCCCCAAGAATAATAACTGCACTTTTTCAGATCTATTTTGATTTCAATTAGTTTACTCATTTCTTCTTCTAGCAGTCTATGTAGTCCTTTGCCATCTCTGAGATAAATCCATTGGCCATCAACAAAGTCATAACGTTTTGGACCACTGTGGAAGACAAAGTTATTTATTATACAAGATATAAACAAAATCATGTGATTAAATTAGGTGAGACGTACATGTAAAGATTCTACAAACTATAAATCCTTTGCACATATAAGTGATTAATAGCAACAGCATTTTAAACGTAAACTTAGTTTAATCAAAATTGTCCGGAGAAAATGCCCATCAAGAACCTTCTAAACATTAAATTTTAACTTTGTTATTGATTTTGAATTGTACTATTTCTGGGGGGGGGGGGGGGGGGGGGGCGCGGCCTCGGTAGCATAGTTGGGAAAACCAACCGACTGGACTACCGACGTTTGGACAACCTGTGTTCGATTCCTGCTGGGAGCAGTGTGAATTGTACTCATAGTTGGAAAAAAAAAATACCCCCATGGTCAACCCAGCCGTTGGCAGAAATGGGCACCAGGGTATTACCCTGGGGAAAAAAAGTAAAGTACCCCTGTCACGCCAAGTGGCGTATAGGGAAATATGGTGTTAGTGACCCTATACTTTACAGACCTTCAGCACATGATTTTTTGGGGCAATGTGGTCGGTATTACGCCCATGCTGCTTTACTTTCCCAGAAAAAAATCCGGTACCCATTTAAGGCTGGGTGAACCCGGAAGCCGTCGGTTGGGATCAAACCCTACCCTTGTCCTTTGTAGTCCAGTTCACTAACCACTGAGCTATCGCGGCTCCCATTACCTTGGGAAGGTGAGGAATATTGCCTCGCATCGTGAGTTTCAATGCTTGAAGCGACATTATCCAGAAATCTCCAAACATTTCCGGATAGGTGGGTAAGCACATATGGATGGAAACTCACGTGCTAAGATGCCATTTCAAGACTTGTACTTTATCTTTGTAGTATTTCATGCCCTGTTCTTGATATTTTTCAATACATAATGTTATATTATAATTTTTGGTAAAACACATTCCTTTCCTACCACACCCTTCATTTCCAGCTGCCCTAGCTCCTTGCAACTTCTTCTTGTTCCCATATCTAAAGAAAACATTGAAGGGCCACCAATTCAATGAAGATGAGGAGATTCAAACAAATGCAACAAGACAGATGAAAGTCATCTCACAAACTGACTCCCAGAGGTGCTGTCTTAAGTGGCAGAACCACTGGAAAAAGTGTTTTCACTTCACTGTTGTCTTTGAAGGAAATTAGGCTAAAAAGACAGTAGGTTTTGTAGTTAAAAAAAAAAATATGTTTCTGTGGTTTATGAACAATCCTCATATATGGTCTTAGCACAAGTTATGTAATTCTACTCCAAACTGATTTATATGTTTGTTTATATCAAATTAAGCTTGTATTTTCTGATACTTCTTTAAATTTTTTACTGTGAACTAACTCCACATATTACTTTTACTTGATGGAGTTTGTAAGTGACAAAGAAAAATCACACAACTCACCTGATAGGTGATGATAACCAAACCTGTTTATTGGGGGTTTGTTTGTTTATTACATACGTGCCTTCTAAATCACCAATGTGTATAGTTAGTACACCATTCTATGAAAACAATATTAAAAGAATCAAAATATCAGTTTTTTCAGGAAAATTTTTTTCAATATAGCAAAAATACATTACGTAAGTAAACATCAAGAAGAGACAATTTGAACACATAGTGAACATGCATTAAACAAAAAAATAAAACATAATAATTACACTTTTTTAATAACAATGGTGGACAGAGTTATGGTTGTAAATCTGACTTTTAGTTTAGTTGTTGTTTGTTTAATTTTGCAAATATCAATGCAAGAAATTAACATAATGTAACATAAATGAATACTTATGAAATGTTGTGAGAACACCAGACCCAGGGTCGACCACGAAAAAGATGGATGGATGGAATATTAGAAGCACTAGAAAACATAACAGCAGCAGAAGCAAACTGAAGAGCAAAAGACCGCAAATTATATCTCCCCTCGACGCTGAAAGGCAGATGAGGAAGGAAAGAAGAAGAAATACTTATGGCTAAGGCATATCAAAGCTTACTGTAACATATCAGGCATCTAACTGCTACTGAACATTTATATTTAATAAGCAACATGTGTTCTTCGCCAATAGATGACCTTACCCCATATGAACAGTCATAATCTTTTTTGCATGACCCACTTTCAGGCAGATCTTCAAAAAATTCAGTCAACGAACCTAGTGTCTCCTCAACATAAGTTTCATATTCCGCTTCTGATATTTCACAGGGCCTACAAATAAAGTAATGGAATAATCTCCAAAATAAATTATTACTAGCATTCATTGCAAGACATGCTATATCTTTACTATCCACAATTTTTATTATCATTTAAATGAATGTTTGAACATATAAAATATGCATTTAAGATTGGGGGGGGGGGGGGCATTAGTTTTAGTTACAGTAATTCAATGAACAAAAATAAAAATTACAAAATTAAATATGTGTAAAAGCATTTTGTTTTCAAAATTCATAAAGCTTTCTACTTTCAACTAAGCTAAAATAATTTTGTAGGAAGATAACAAAATTATTATTTTAGTCATAGTTATCATATCAAACTGTAAAATGAGAATATGACCTGAATAATTGTATACTAATATATATGTATACTGAAGAAAGCTATATAGTATTATCTAAAATAAAAACTTGTTTCATGGTATAATAGTGTTGTATTTATTTTTAACCTGATATGACTTCATATAAGTAGCAATATGTAGCATTAGTAAACAACCAACTAATTCATTAAGAAGTTGAAATACTTACTTACGATCACCTTCTACTGATAAGTGGGATGTTGTTGAGTGAAAAAGCCTGACCCAGCATAAATGATACTTTTCTCTTGAAGTGTCAGTTTTTTCACTGTTAAAACACTCCCTCTGTCCTAATGTCTGCTGTGATGAGTACTGATGTTTCCAAATAAAGAAAAACATTAAAGAGCACTTAATTTATAAATAGTAAGTATTATGCTATAATCTAATTTTCAATATTAGGAAGAAACAATCATCAATTTTTGGCCATGTAATGAGAAGAGAACAACTGGAATATATTGTAACAACTTGGAAAATTGAGGGACAAATAGATAGAGGGAAGCAAAGAGAAAAAATACCAGACAGCTTAAGAGAATGGCTTGGCAGAAGGTCAACAACAGAAATGATAAATAACTGTCGAGATCGAAAGTTGTGGAGAGACATGATCACCAACGCCAGCAGGTCTGGTACTTGATGATGATGATGTTATAATATTGATAGATGTTCGGTATTAAACAACAATTCAGATCATTTCAACAACAGAAATGATAAATAACTGTCGAGATCGAAAGTTGTGGAGAGACATGATCACCAACGCCAGCAGGTCTGGTACTTGATGATGATGATGTTATAATATTGATAGATGTTCGGTATTAAACAACAATTCAGATCATCATTGATAGATGTATGAGCATATAGATGTGTTGATGTTAATAGTGACCACAACCTGTGCATTGGGAAAATAAGATTAAAATTTAAAAGCCAACAGTAGATATCAACTACAAATAAAATTGATAGTCATAACCTGGAAGATGAAGCCATGAAGAACAATTTTAACATAGAGCTAAGTAATTGTTATGCAGCACTTGGAGAAATAGACATAGATATCAAAGAAATGTGGGACTCACAAAGCAAAATACTAATGACAGCAGCAGAATCGAGCGCCGGACTGAAGAAAGTGGAAGAACGAGCATGGATTTGAGACACTACATGGAAATACATCAAACAAAGAACAGAAGCGAGGAGAGCCATGACTAATGTAAAGAGAGACCTTGGAAAGGTCCTGGCAAAAGCAACATACAAAGAATTAGACAACAAAGTAACAAGTTTGGCAAGATGAGATATAAGAGTTTATATAGACAATTTGGCAGAGACAGCTGCAATTACAGGAGACAGCAGAACTCTCTATACTGTGCAAAAGATGCTGACAAATGCCTATACATCCAGTGGAACACAAATTCTAGACAAATCTGGATTAATGCTAACAACAAGCGCAGACATAAAAGCCCGTTGGGCGGAACACTTCAAAGAAATTCTTAAAAATCCACTACCCCACAGTTTAATAGATTTTTAAGCTGAAACACCAGCAGCAGAATTAGATATAAATTTAGATGACCTTGAGTAAAAGTGAGACCTCCTTAAAGCGTATGAACAACAAGGCTGCTGGCAAGGATAAGTTAACAGCTGAGATCCTCAAGGCAATTGATAGCCATAATTGAATACACCTCCAGAAAATGTTCAACATCATTTGGAAAGCAGAGAAGGTAGCTCATAAGTGGAAAAAATGAACCATTGTTAAGATTCCAAAAAAGCCCAATCTCAGAGATTGTAACAACTGGAGAGGTGTGACACTTTTGTCAGTTGCCTCAAAGTTATTCTGCAAAATCATCATGAAAAGAATAAAGGATTCAATAGATACAGTAATGCGTGAAGAACAGACTGAATAACCCCCTTCCCAGGCAAAGCCACAAAAGAAACCCTGCTCAGAATAATAAATCAGTGTAGAGAAGAAAGATTAATTCTGATAAAAGTTACATTTATTGTGAAGAAGATAAGAAATGAGGTATCAGCAGCTAATGTTCAGAAACTTTGTGTTGAGGTGGAGTAACTTTATGAAACAGCTACTGCTTATTTGGAAAAGTGAATAACAAACTTGAATAAGTTTTCCACCACCTTTACGTGGGTGTTTGAATTCACCTTCAACGTTCCAGGACACAAGCCAATGTGGAAAGATGTTCTCTTCTGTTCTCTAATGAATACGCAGTAGACAAAGGAACAAAATCGTTTGCTCGTGTCAACAGTTGAAGCTTAATTAAATGTTTATTTAATTATTGAATGAACTACATCATGTTTTATGATTACATTATTCAGTGGCAAGATCTTCTCTCGAAGACTTTGAAACAAAAAAAAAAAAAAAGAAGTAAAGTACCCCTGTCACGCCAAGTGGTGTAAAGGGAAATATGGTGTTAGTGACCCTATATTTTACAGACCTTCAGCACATGATTTTTGGAGTAATGTGGTCGATATTATGTCCGTGCTGCTTTACTTTCCCAGAAAAAAATCCGGTACCCATTTAAGGCTGGGTGAACCTGGAAGCCGTCGGTTGGGATCGAACCCTACCCCTTGTTCTTTTTTAATTCATTTCACTAACCACTGAGCTATCGCGGCTCCCAAGGCTTTGAAACCAGAGTCAGGCAAATATGAGATGCAGCCAATGCAAGATTGAACAGGAAACCAAGGTAGTAATTCAGAAAGTACTAATATCCTAATTATTTGTATGATAAAGTGTGAGTTTTCTAAATTTTAATTTATAATAATGTTATTGTTATTTTAATTATTTGCGTAACTAGTGAAAACATTAATTTGTTTAGCATCTCTGAGTTCACTTATGCTGACATCTTATTATGTCCCGGTTCCGCCTCTTAAAAAAAACCCATTTGTCTCAGTTCCAGCTCTGAAGATTATGACAACCTTATAATTATAAACTATATTTTATATAGGTATGGCCCTTTTCGTCTTGTCAGACGGTCTAGTGGAGGCTATTGCGTATTTTTTTGAGGTATTGTTTTTGCCGAACAGCTTCTCTCGTGGCTAATTCTACCAATGTTTGACAAACACACGCGGTCACATAATGAACAGGTCAGGCTCGCTGGTCCACAGGGTTTACCATCCTTTTTCATGAGTCTCTTTTCTTCTAAGTCCTGTCTTAGAACAGTCTCAAATGTTGTTATACCGTTCCTTATACGTGCTCTCCATGATGTGCGATCACTTGCCAGATGTTGCCAGTCGTTTTCACAGATGGAGAAGTCTTTCAGAGATGATTTGCAGATATCTCTATATCGTAGTTTAGGTCTGCCGATTTGTCGTTTTCCGTGTTTTAGCTCGCCATATAGTATTTGCCTAGGAATGCGTTTTTCTTCCATCCGTTGGACATGCCCCAGCCATCTTAGCCTTCGACTTCTGAGCATCGACATGATTGTTAGGGTCTTAGCACGTTGCAGGACAGTTAAGTTGGTTATTTTGTCCTGCCATTTGATGTGCATTATTTTGCGGAGACATCGCATGTGGAAGACATTTAGTCTTTTTTCCTGGTTTGAGTATGTTGTCCAGGTTTCGGATCCATATAGTAGTGTGCTAAGCACACAAGTTTGATATATTAAGAGTTTAGTCTTTTGAGTTAGTTTCGTGTTGTTCCATGCCCTTTTTACTTTGCCTACTCTGCCTGGGCACAGGATATGGAGATAGTGCTTTACCCAGTCGCACTATCCCCCTCTCGACTTCGTTTCAATATATTAATATTTTATATTAATAAATGATTATTATATAAGATAAGCTCAGCTCTTATAGGTATATACAAAATTGTCATATTATATAATAAATATAACTATATTAACATACTATCTATCTATCTAATGTCCTTTCGAGCCGAAGATGGCACATAGGGCAGAACCACAATCTCAAAAACAGAAACCTTGCGTGCCAAAGTCGCACATATTGCAGAGATCACTGCTCTAAAATATATGGCGCTGTATCCATAACAATACTTTTTACAATGACAGCTTGTCAAGCCATCGATCAATCTCCTTAGTCGCCTCTTACGACATGCCTGGAAGGTCACAGTGTCACTATTCTTTACTTCCCTCATAATGAGGCCCCGGTAACACACACAGGAAATTATTAACATACTACAGGAACATAATAAAACTACTAAAGTGCTGAGTATAAAAGAAAAATATTCTTCTTCTTCTTCTTTCCTTCCTCATCTGCCATTCAGCATCGAGGGGAGATATAATTTACGGTCTTTTGCTCTTCTGTTCGCCTCTGCTGCTGTTATGTTTCCTAGTGCTTCTAATATTCCATCGACCCATCTTTTTCGTGGTCGACCCTTGGGTCTGGTGTTCTCACAACCAACGTTTGTTGAAGGCTCGTTGTGTTGTGTTTTGTTCTTTCTGCCTTGTCACGTGGCCAAACCATTTTATCTGTTGTTTCCTTATATATTCTATGGCGGGGGCTATTCCTAGCTTTTTTCTCAGTTCTTCATTTCTGATCTTATTTCTCACACTGTTTCCTGTCATTCGTCTAACACATTTCACCTCTGTAGAGGTTATATTTCTTACTGTTCTTGCATCTAGGGTCCAGGTCTGGCATTGGTAGCACAACGTTGGGATGAAGATTGTATTGTATAGTACTTGTTTTGCCTCTAGAGTTATTTCCTTGTTGGACAATAGTGGCGATAACTGTCCAATGATTTGACAAGCCTTGTTGCATCTTGATTCTATCTCTGCTGTTTGAGAATTATCATTTGTCATTAGACTTCCTAGGTATTTGAATTCCTCTACTTGTTTTAGTTGTCTGCCTTCTATAGTTATGTTGATGTTATGTTTATTTTTGGCGCCTTTCATGACTTCTGTTTTGTTGATGTTGATTTTCATGTTGTATTTTGTGCCTGAGATGTTGAGTTTGTTTAAGTGTTCTTGTAGGTCTTCTATTGTTTCATGTATTAGTGCCTGGTCGTCTGCAAATAAAAGCTCGTTGATCTCCTTTGTCTCTGATGGGTTGGCTAGCTTGCATATATAGTCCATGTATGTAATAAACAGTAGGGGGGATAGTATGCACCCCTGTCTTAAACCTGATCTAACTTCAAAGTGGACTGTGTAGCCTGCTGTTTTTCTGACCCTGCAGCTGCCGTTGATGTAGAGACTTTTAATAAGGTTGGTTAGATGTTGGCTTACTCCGTATGTTGTTAGTATCTCCCACAGTTGTTCTGTTTACTCTGTCAAATGCTTTTTCCTGGTCAATGAAGGCTATGTATAAGTTTTGATTGTGTTCTGTAATTTTTTCTGCAAGCTGTTTTAATGTGAATAGTGCGTCAGTACATCCTCTGTTTTTTCAGAACCCCATTTGAGAATCGTTTAACTGTAGTTCTATTATTGGTCTCAGCCTTTTTTCCAAGATTTTGGCGTATAGCTTTCCTACATGGCTGAGAAGAGATATACCTCTATATTGATTGCAGTCTCTTTTGCTACCTTTCTTTTTCCATATTGGTATAATGATTGCCTGTTGCCAGTCATCTGGGGCTTGTTGTTGGTGCTATGCTGCATTAAATATTCTGTGCAGCCATTGCACTCCTGTTCCTCCTGTTGCTGCTTTTATTTCTATTGGTATGTTATCTATCCCCTGTGCTTTATTTCTTGGAGCATATTTGATTACTTCTTCGATTTCCTCTTTCATGATGTTGGGTTGAGTATTTGTGAGTTCTAGCGTGGTTTTGTTGTCTTAACAAAAGTAAATTAATCTAATTTAATAGTTTATAATTTATAAAAATGTAGTGTTAACTTTATCTTAAGCCTTAATGCGTCACTTAATCATGTTAATCTAGTTTTAATTAATAATAGATTATTGCTTTTTAATTTTATTCTATTAAAATAATGATCGAAGTCATGAATGTCGCCAAAAATAAACATAACATCAACATAACTATAACTATAGAAGGCAGACAACTAAAACAAGTAGAAGAATTCAAATACCTAGGAAGTCTAATGACAAACGATAATTCTCAAACAGCAGAGATAGAATCAAGATGCAACAAAGCTTGTCAAATCATGGGACAGTTATCACCACTATTGTCCAACAAGGAAATAACTCTGGAGGCAAAACGAGCACTATACAATACAATCTTCATCCCAACGTTGTGCTACCAATGCCAGATCTGGACCCTAGATGCAAGAACAATAAGAAATATAACCTCTACAGAGATGAAATGTGTTATACAAATGACAGGTAACAGTCTGAGAGATAAGATCAGAAATTAAGAACTGAGAAAAACGCTAGGAATAGCCCCTGCCATAGAATATATAAGGAAACAACAGATAAAATGGTTTGGCCACGTGACAAGGCAGAAAGAAAAAAACACAACACAACGAGCCTTCAACAAACGTTGTGAGAACACCAGACCCAAGGGTCGACTACGAAAAAGATGGGTAGAGATAGAATATTAGAAGAACTAGGTAGGAAACATAACAGCAGCAGCGGCAGAGGAAACAACAGCAAAAGACCGCAAATTATATCTCCCCTCGACGCTGAAAGGCAGATGAGGAAGGAAAGAAGAAGAAGAAAATAATGATCTTTCTACTTCTACTACAAGACACTGACAGACATTTTAACATATCTAGTTTCTTAAGTTTCTAGCATGGGGCAAATATGAAATATCAAAATATGATATTTAAATATATTAATATTTATACAATTATACATACATTATACATTAGTATGTTTTGTTATGTAGTATGTTTAACAGACATAAGTACAGTACAGGATATAAATATAGTAAGACATTTGTGACATAATAAGTTAGTTAACTTGATATATATATTATCATATTAATTTCTAAACTTCAAATCAAAGACAAAATGGTAAACTGTGTACTGTAAACGAAACGTACCTGCGCCTGCCCAATGTTTTGATTTTGACAATTTTGATTTTGTTTCAGCGAGTTTTTGTACGCCACGAAACTAGAAGTACCAGAAGTACTGTTTCTGTAGCAACGACTACAATAATACATGCAAAGCTTCGATAGCACACTAATATTAGTTACCCTCATGTTCTTTCACTATTTTTTTAAATATTTGTACAAAATGTTGGTTTCTACAGTTTAAAACGGTACATTATTTACCAATTTTTACCCAATTGACAGATACTATAGTAAATGTTGCGTATTTATATTTGGTTTTACTTTTTTAATTTACTGAATAATACTCTTTTACTTCTGAAAACCAAATCTTGTGTATCATCAACATCATGCGCCATACCGGCATACCGGTGGTGTAGAGTAGATGATCTTGTCTTTCCGTTGTTCTCACTCCACAGTGCGCGGAATAAATTGTGTTGATTGTTTACCGTGACATAACACCAAGCTATCAAGTATATTCTCACTTTATGTCTCCCGTGATCTCTCTTTTCCTATATTTTGCGCGGCAATTTGATGAACAAAATTATATAATATAATAGATAGCCTTTGGCGAGAGAAATGCAATGCTTGAATGCTACCTCATTCACATTTTTCCAATACATTATACATCAATTATTTAAAATGTTATGTACGTTTAAGTACCAAATTAGTAATTCAATGTGATTTAATCAGTCACGCCACTTTAGAGAAATTTCTTCAGCCTAAACAAACATAAGAGGCACCAAAAATAATACGCGAACCAAATATATATGTCACCAACTCGCCATAAGGTTACGAGTTACGGCAATTCTTTTCTTTCATTCCTCGTTGTCAGCGTCGAAGAGATTATGGCAATAAGTTATTGAAACAATATGGCGTTATGCATGGGTCAATGTGATTTCATCGTACCGGGAAAAAAAAATTAAATAACAGACCTCCCAGCCTTAAGACATCTTTCATATAGCTCCAGAATGTGGATAAATGAAACTTCTTTCCTTACTCATTTGCCTTTCAGTGTCGAGGGGAGATATAATTTGCGGTCTTTTGCTCTTCTGTTCGCCTCTGCTGCTGTTATGTTTCCTAGTGCTTCTAATATTCCATCCATCCATCTTTTTCGTGGTCGACCATTGGGTCTGGTATTCTCACGTTTGCTGAAAGCTCGTTGTGTTGTGTTTTGAGCTTTTTGCCTTGTCACGTGGCCAAACCATTTTATCTGTTGTTTCTTTATACATTCTATGGCGGGGCTATTCCTAGCTTTTTTCTCAGTTCTTCATTTCTGATCTTATCTCTCAGACTGTTTCCTGTCATTCGTCTAACACATTTCTCTCCATAGAGGTTATTTTTCTTATTGTTTTTGCATCTAGGGTCCAGGTCTGGCATTGGTAGCACAACGTTGGGATGAAGATTCTATTGTATAGTACTTGTTTTGCCTCTAGAGTTATTTCCTTGTTGGACAATAGTGGTGATAACTGTCCAATAATTTAACAAGGTTTATTCCATCTTGACTCTATCTCTGCTGTTTGTGAATTATCGTTTGTGACTAAACTTCCTATGTGTTTGAATTCCTCTACTTGTTTTAGTTGCCTGCCTTCTATAGTTATGTTGATATTATCTTTATTTTTGGCGACATTCATGACTTCTCTTTTGTCGGATGTTGATTTTCATGTTGTATTTTGTGCCTGAGCTGTTGAATTTGTTTAAGTGTTCTTGTATGTCTTCTATTGTTTCATGTATTAGTGCCTGATCGTCAGCAAGTAAAGGCTCGTTGATCTCCTCTGTCTTTGATGGATTGGTTAGCTTCCATATATAGTCCATGTATGTAATAAACAGTAGGGGGTATAGTACGCACCCCGTCTTACACCTGATTTAACTTCGAAGTGGTCTGTGTAGCCTGCTGCTGTTCTGACCCTGCAGTTGAGGCAGAGACTTTTAATAAGGTTGGTTAGATGTTGGCTTACTCTGTATGTTGTTAGTATCTCCCACAGTTGTTCTCTGTTTATTCTGTCGAATGCTTTTTCCTGGTCAATGAAGGTTATGTATAAATTTTGATTGTGAATAGAGCGTCAGTACATTCTCTGTTTTTTTCGGAACCCTATTTTAGAATCGCTTAATTGTAGTTCTATTACTGGTCTTAGCCTTTTTTCCCACGATTTTGGTGTAAGGCTATCCTAAATGGCTGAGAAGAGATATACCTCTATATTGATTGCAGTCTCTTATGCTACTTTTCTTTTTCCGTATTGGTACGATGATTGCCTGTTACCAGTCTTCTGAGACTTGTTGTTGGTGCCATGCTGCATTAAATAATTTGTGCAGTCATTGCACTCCTGCTGCTGCCATTAATTCTATTGGTATGTTATCTATAAATGGATAAATGAATGGTTAATCATATGTAAAAAAAGTCAACAACAGAACTGATAGCACGGTAGATAGAAGTTTGTGGAAGGGCATGATCGCCTACGCCAACCGGTGTGGCACATGATGGTGATAGTAATCATATATCCAAATTAAAGAACTTTTGGAATTGTATTTTTTAAAACAATTTTTCAGTGACAAGATTACGTAAGGTCGTAAAGACGCTATTAAAACCGATTTAAATTGTCTCTATGAGGATAAATACAATTTTTTTTTTTAATTAGAGTAGATTTTGACTTGAAACTTCACATATTTATGTAGAATTTGACGCCGAATATAAAAATGCACACCTATTAACTTTATCTAATCGAACTGCGTAATGAAATTAGATTTTCGTTCAATGGTGATAAAGATCGCAATTTTTAACATTGATCTGTCGATTGAAAAGGTAAAAACTTCGCAATTAAGGAGGGGACAGCTATCACCACCATTGTCCAACAAGAAAATTACCCTACAGGAAAAACGGGCACTCTACAATACAATCTTCATCCCAACGTTGTGCTACCAATGCCAGTCATGGACCCTAGATGCAAAAACAAAAAGACAAATACATTTACCGAGATTAAATGTATTAGACGAACGACAGGAAACAGCCTGAGAGATAAGATCATAAATGAAAAACTGAGAAAAAAGTTAGGAATAATCCCCGCCGTATAATATATAAAGAAACAACAGATAAAATGGTTTGGCCACGTGATATGGCAGAAAGATCACAACACAACGAGCCTTCAGCAAATGTTGCGAAAATACCAGACCCAAGAGCCGACCACAAAAAAGATGGATTGATGAAGTATTTAAAACACGAGCAAAAATAATAGCAGTAGAGGACAACAGAAGAACAAAAGACCACAAATGATATCTCCAATCGACGCTGAAAGGCAAATGAGGAAGAAAAGACGAAATGTTTTATTGTAGCAGTTGTCTGCAGTGTAGCGTAGTCAGAGCTGTCTGGGCAGTCAGTCATCAGATCATTCTTATTTTATGTTGATTGCATCTATCATATTGGCAGATGGTCTGTAGGTAGTAATCTGTAATGTCACCAGGTCTTGTCAGATGTATTCATCGACGAGCAGCTTCTCTTTTTGCTTCCTTTTCTTCAGCGATCAGCAATAACCACGTATTTAGACCAGCTGGGATCACGAACAAGACAGTACGTTTGAAGTCATCACTGGTTCTCCATAACTTGTCATCTAGGGTTGTTTCTGTGGGCCATATTTGTGTTATAGGAAATTTGGACTACTTGGTTACAACTGGCAAAATAAAAGGAAAAAGAGATCGCGACGACAAAGAGAGAAAATACTGGATAGCTTGGTGTCATGGCATGGAAAACAGTCAACAACAGAACTGATAAGATGCACTGTAGATAGAAGATTGTGGATCATGATCGCTTACGCCAACCGGAATGGTACACGATGATGATGATATTTGTGTTCTTATGATGTTTAAAGTGATGCAGTCCTGTAGTGTATGCTCTGGAGTTTGTTTAGCTGCTCCGCAGTCACATGTTGCAATAGCACTGGGTTCTATCTTGTTTATACATCTTATGTGTTTAAAGGCCACAATGACCTGTTCTGAGTCTGAATATCTTGGTCTGCTCATGTCTTCTAAGTTTGTTTATGATGTCATATTCTGGCTTATATTTTCCACGCAACTCCCCTCATTATGTTTTCCTGGCTTGTTGAAGCAAGGATTGTTTTGATTTCTTTCAGGCTCTGGGGTTGGTTGGACTATTTGAAGGCTCACGCCAGCTTTTCTGAGTGCAACTACTTTCTCACTTCCAGGAATGCCACAATCTTCTGGTAGCCACTGCATGACTAGTTATGTCTTTTCTGAAAGCGAACATATGTTGTTCTTTATTTCTTTGATGAGTCTGTCCTGTTTTGGACTTGACATTAATTGTATGGTTGACTTTGCATCGGTGAGAACGAGAATTGTTTGACTTGGGACTTCTTGTGTGTTGAGAGTTTGTATGGCCATGTGGAATGTCATTGCCTCTGCTCTAAAATGTATGCACCTTCCTCCAGCTGGAAGAAAGTGTGATAGTGTTTGTCCACTTGAGTAGGTTATTTAAATGTCTCCGCCTCCCTTCTTTGAGGCTTCAGTTGCGGATCAATCTGTGAAAACCCATGTCCATGTATCTCTCTTGTGGCGTAATTTACCAATATCAAATCCCCGGATCCGACTGCAGAAGGAGCAAGATATAATTGTACTTTTATGTGTGACATCTGACCCTTTTTCTTTTCGCTTTTTCTATTTTCTATATGATCATTGGGATTGTGCCTCTCTTGATTTCTGCACTCCATGTGATGTAAAATGATATGTTGCCATATTGTCCAGGTATCTTTCATTGTAGGGTAATTCCCTCATGTATGTTTTACAGACATCTCTATACAAAGTTTTGGTCTGCCGGTAGATCTCTTGCCATTTCTAAGCTCTTCATCCAGTAAATGCTCAGGGTTGCGATTAATACCCATCTTTCTAATATGACCCAATCACCTTAATCTTCGGCTTCATAACATTTTCTGCATGAATGAATGCTTAGCGCATTGTATGTCGACAAATCCATTAGTTCTCAAATCCCTTCTCCAGCATGTTGTGTCTGACCACACCAACTCACTATTAGTTTAATAATCTTCTTTGGCTTTTTGCTTAGCACTTATGTCTGACTGCTTCCCTTACTTGCTGTTCTTTTGATCTAGTCGTGGCTCATAGTCGTAATCATTATTTGAATCGTTGACCAACCTTTCTGAAGGTATTTGGAATATCAACACACTCCATGATTGCTTGTCCATTCTTCACAGCAGCTGCATCAGCAAACGTGGCAGCACGTTCATGTGTTACGCCTATGTGTCCTGACACAAAGTTACAGATTGTTGCCAACTCTACCCTCCTTCAAGACCCCAAACACTGGTTTTGAGACCAACCTATTTTAGTCTTCCTGAGCATATATCCAGTGACTCACTGAGAAAACAAATAATTTCACGCCATGCAAGAACAGACCACTCCCATTATGCTCTGACTAGGGCATCTGTGTATCATATATAGAGAGCGCATTAAATTTGTTAACGAAATTTGCCCACTTACACAAGTAAATAGTATGAGACAGAAAATAGTCACAAATGAAAGCAGCAAGTGTTAAATTCATAACTATAAGACAACCTACTGTTCTATCTATTAAGATAGAAAGAGATAGTTAATAATTTCCACGACAAGCTTATTATCTTCCGGCCATTGACGATTAGTTCATAACATTTTCTGTCTGAGCATTCCAATACTCGTGTTTCTATTTTGTTTTATTTTATCAACACATTTGACATTTCTTAGTAAATATATCTGGGCTTCCTTAATGTCTGTTACCATTGATATTTTATGTTGTTTCTGTATTTGAGACCTTCTTTAGGGGTCTGAAGGTAAAACACTAGCCTATGGACAAGAAAGTTCCAGGTTCGATTTCCACAACAGGCAGTGGGAATTTTTCAAAAATCAAGTCCGTGGTTTCTTCGTGTCTTTACCCTCCCCAGGTCTTTGGGTTGTGAAATCCGACGTCTAGACCTCTTGGTTAACGGTGGAAAACAGGAGGTGCCGTGTGCATTCTGCGCACGTTAAAGAACTATTGGCACTGAACAAAGAAAAGTAACACAGATAATGGCGCTGGATAGGAACTACACAGGTCATTTAAAAGTATTACACGACATACCCATTTTAGATTTTCCATAGAAGAGAAAAAGTGGAATGCCAAAATATACTCGGAGAAGACAGGTGGAAACAGATGAGGAAAATATTGAGCTATCTTAGGAAATGGCAGCAATCAGGCTGATCAAACGTGTTTCTTGAAGTTCTATGTTCCACAGCGAGTTTAAGAGTAAAAGAAAAATGAATATCTGTGCTTTCCTTTTCTTTTCCTGCTAAAATCGTAACTGATGTTTTTAATTTTGTTAAATTTCATATTGCACACTTTGTTCAGGTAATATAAATACAGTCATCCCTCGCTACTTCGCGGTTCATTTATCGCGGCCTCAGTACATCGCGGATTGTTCAAAAATTCAAAATTGAAGGAATTATGGCATATTTATATCATTTATACATTATTTTATGTATGTTATTTATACTATTAATATTTTATTTATATGTTTGAAACTATTATTTAATGTTCTAATGATAACATATGCACTTATATGGTTTCATATACACTTATTTATATTATACATACACAAAAAATGTTCGTATGTTAAAAATGAGAGGGTGACACTACTTCGCGGTTTTTCACTTATCGCGGCCGGTTCTGATCCCTATTAACCGCGATAACTGAGGGATTACTGTAATACTTTAATTCATTTTTTGTTGCTACTAATATTATTATCCACCCTTACGCATGAAAGAGCAGAAAAAACAACAAAAGAAATAGTATTAAACTGGATGCATTTGAAAACAAACGTCTGGGGAAACAATTTCGTGCACCATGGAATGAGTTCAAGACTATTGTAGAAATAAGATAAAGCCTTAATAAATATCAACTATAATCAAAAGAAAATGGTCATATTTTGGCCATGTGACGAGAATATATATCAAAAGAATCTCAAAGTAATCCCTAAAATTGGAACCAGATGGTAAAATAAAAAGAAGCCGACCTAAAGAAATACTAAAAAGAACATTAAAATGAAAGGCAATAACAGCAGACATCAGCTCCCTCGCCGAGATTGAGCAACTCGTCCAAAACAGAGCCGTGTGGTGAGACACAACGTAGGTCCTGTGCAAGGTCTAACAGTTGAAAGATCGTCGGACACAAGAGTAGAATTTCTCCCCTACTGCCTACGTGCCGTCTTCGGTTCGAAAAGACAACAGATGGATAGATCAGTGCTTGGTCATCTGCAAATATCAGTTTTGTGAGGTTGTTACTTTTTTTTTTTTAATATTTGCTGTTTTGATCTTTGTATGTGGGGAATAGCGAGTATCATGTTACACATCCTTACCATGCACCTGACATTGGTAATATGGAGGTCAGTTCTCTGAGCAGGAAGTTTCTCTTCTTATTTTGCATTGGTTGTTTTGGTAAATGTATTCATACTTGTACATGTTAATAAGATGGATATACACTTTCTAGGGCAGAAATGTATGATAATCTATCATTAATTCTGGTAGCAGGCTTGAAATATGACAACAAAACTAAAAAGAATAAAACATGAAAGTAATGTTTTGATCAAACTTTATTGAACAAATGAAAGACAATAATAAGTATCACAGAAAGAACATTTCTGTTATTGAAGAGAAGATAACTTTTGTTTAAATTTATCAGTTCATTTCCTTGTTTTGATTAATATGAATTTGTCATTAAGTAGTTTACTATTACATGCATACCTAGCAGGATTTTTATGAAAATAAAATTACCTTTGAGAGAATGAAATATTAATACATGTTCAAATCAGTCAGTCACAGACTTACAACCCCTTTTGGAATAATAGCCACAAACAAGTTTGCTCCATCCATCCTTATTCATGGACTTTTTTTCTATTTCCTTAGACTTAAGGCCTTCTTGGGCCTTTCCTGTTTCCTTGTTTCCTATGGGTTCCACAGCAAAGCCTATATTGTGTATTGCTATGCTGGCTTCAGGTTATCCTAGTGTGTGTAAATTTTCTATTTGTAATCTTTTGGTCGATTGGTTTTATTCTATTCTTTCTCTAATATCTTTATTTTGGTATCTTGTCATACCATCTAAGTTCAGAATTAATCTCAGGAATTTGCTACTATATGTTTGTATCATTTGTTTTGTTGTATATTTATCACTCGTATCTCTAAGTCCATGTCACAGGACAATTTTTATTTTAATAGTCTAAGTTTGGTGCTTGTTTTTATGTTTTTTGCAAATAATATTTTGTTAAACTTGATGAAAGCTGCTCTTGCCTTTTTTATCCTCTGATCGACATTTCTCTCTATTCCTCAATCATTATCAGTAATGCTATCCATGTATGTAAAATGATTCTCTTCCTTAATTTAAGGCACTCTCATCTGATTATAGCATATGTTGTTATATTTCATAACCTTTGTTTTATTTAGGGTGTCTCACTTCAAACCTGGTATTTCTTTTTAACAGTTTTACCACTAAACACTCTTTCCTCCAGAGTGTACCAACACAGTTTCCAGCTATCCTGTGTAAATTTAAACTTACTGTATTCTAACACTCATGAACACCAACCGTATTGTGTAGACAACTTCACCCAGATGACAACAATCAGCAGAGAGTCGGATCAGACTGGCGTTTCACCACATTTAGGCACCACACTTTACAGATACATTTCTTTTAATTTCTCACACAATGAATGTACTTATGTTCAAATTTAATTTCAATATCTTTATTGGTGTTAGATTTGTTGAGGAAATGCTAGGTTCATCAGCAAGTGAGACAACCTGTATGAATCCCATAATGGCAGAATTTATACTTAGTGTTTGTAGCTTGGCTTTCATTTGGATGTGACAATGTGCATGGAATGCAGTGTCATTATTTCAGGCGACCAAATACAAATCTTTGTCATGTTGATACTTTAATACAAGTTTCATTCATAGGTCACCACATTGAAGATTGGCTACCAAGAAGCACCATTATACACTGTCTTTTGTCTTGCCGGTGCACGTTGTCATAGGTTTACTTGTCCACCTTTGATGTTAATAGTCCACTTTAGTCTAGGTCTGCCTCTACCTTATACCTTTCCTTCCAAGATGACTTTTAGTGGGGTATTGTGCCTTTTCACATGACCAAAAATCAGTTGTCTTTTTCAAATTGTAATAAGTAGTTCTATTTTCATTTTTAGCTGATTCAGAACTTCCTTATTTGTCTTCTTTTTTTTCCACCCAATTCTCCCCATTTATCTATAAATCCACATTTCAAAGGCTTACATTTTCTGTTCTGTTTTCTTGTTTAATGCCCTTATTTCTGCATCAAACAGAGAATTTTGAGTAGCATAACATTTTACAATTTGTAGTTTTAGCTCTGCTGTTAATGGCTTTGATGTGGTAATACTTTTCATGACATTAAAATTGCTTTTTGCCATTACTATTTTTTTTATATTTCTGTCTTACATTTTTATCATTTGTTATATATCCAAGATAGTCATATTCTTGAACTTCTTCTAGGTTCTTTCCATCTACTTTGATATCCACTTGTATATTTTGTGTGCTTTCTCTAGAGAAAATATATAATATGCAAAAACCAGTTAAATGAATTATCACTTCAGTCTACTAACTTGATAATTCTCAATGACAAATGAAAAGAAGATTGGATTTTGTGCACGTATATACATATAAATAAATATACACCATATATATGTTCTGTTGATCAGTGATCAAGATAAAAAAGGGAAGATAACTAGAAACTAAAAGTAAGTAAGTAACATATCCTTTACAAGATGTTGCTACTACCCCAGCATTTTTTGGCTGTGTGATTGTAATTTTCCAGGCATTATACGTCAGTATATACGTCAGTAAATTTAAATTTAGAAACCAACAGAAGAGGTCAATTACACATAAAATTGATAGTCATAAACTGAAAGATGAAGCAATAAAGGAAAAGTTTAACATAGAGCTAAGTAATTGTTATTCAGCACTTGGTGAAATAGACTTAGATATCAATGAAATGTGGGACTCACAGAGCAAAATACTAATGACAGCAGCAGAAGCAAGTGCTGGACTGAAGAAAATGGAAAAACGAGCTTGGATCTCAGACACCACATGGAAATACATCAAAGAAAGAAGAGAAGCGAAGAGAGCCATGACTAATGTAAAGACAGATCTTGGAAAGGTTCTGGCAAAAGCAACATACAAAGAATTAGACAACAAAGTGAAAAGTTCGGCAAGAAGAGATACAAGAGCTTATATAGACAACTTGGCAGAGAAAGCAGAGACAGCTGCAATTACAGGAGACAGCAGAACTCTTTATACTGTACAAAAGATGCTGACAAACACCTATACATCCAGTGGAACACCAATTCTAGACAAATCTGGATTAATGCTAACAACAAGCGCAGACATAAAAGCCCGTTGGGCGGAACACTTCAAAGAAATTCTTAACCGTCCACTACCTCACAGTTTAATAGATTTTGAAGCTGAAACACCAGCAGCAGAATTAGATGTAAATTTAGATGACTTCACCTTGAGTGAAATAGAAACCACCTTAAAGCTAATGACCAATAACAAGGCTGCTGGAGAGGATAAGTTAACAGCTGAGATCCTCAAGGCAATTGATAGCCATAATTTAATACATCTCCAAAAAATGTTCAACATCATTTGGAAAACAGAGAAGACGCCTCATAAATGGAAAAAAGGAATCATTGTTAAGATCCCAAAAAAGGGCAATCTTAGAGATTGTAACAATTGGAGAGGCGTGACACTTTTGTCAGTTGCCTCAAAATTATTCTGTAAAATCATCCTAAATAGAATAAAGGATTCAATAGATACAGTAATGCGTGAAGAACAGGCTGGGTTTAGAAAAGGGAGAAGCTGTCTTGACCACATTTTCACTCTACGACTTATATTGGAGGAACACATTGAAAAGCAAAAACCTTTTGTACTTAACTTCATCGACTTCAAAAAAGCATTTGATAGTATTCATAGAGATTCTTTGTGGAAAATTCTGAAGCAATATGGCTTACCATCAAAAATCATAAATATTATCAAAGACATGTATGATGGTTACACATGTGCAGTTCGAACAGAGGAAGGACTGAGCGAATGTTTCCCAATAGAAACTGGGGTTAAACAAGGATGTATTTTATCGCCCTTGTTATTTGGAATTGTTATGGACTTCATAATGAAGAAATGCTGCACTGGTAATAAAGGCATCGAATGGATACAAGGAGACCATTTGGAGGACCTGGACTTTGCTGATGACATAGTTCTCATCAGCAATCAGATAAAAACGATGCAGGAAAACACAAATGAACTATCATCAATAGCCAGCAAAATTGGGCTTGAGGTCAATCATGAAAAGACTAAAGTCATGAAAAGTTTAATTCCAACAAGTGACAAAATATACATGGAAAACAAACCAGTAGAAGAGATCGATCACTTCATCTATCTTGGAAGTCACATTGATCGAGAAGGGGATACGAGCAAAGAAATTAGAATCAGACTGGCTAAAGCAGCAATGTCTTTCAGAAGCCTTGAAAAGTTGTGGAAATCAAAACTCATTAGCACAAACACAAAACTTAGGCTATTCAAATCAAATGTACTATCAACCCTTACGTATGCGTGTGAAAGCTGGAAAACAACAAGAGATATAGAAACAAAGTTGAACGCATTCGAAAATAAATGTCTAAGGAAAATACTTGGTATAGAATGGAACGAATTCAAAACAAACGAGGAAATTAGAGAAATCGCCAATCAACCACTAATATCTTCAGTAATAAAGAAAAGACGATGGTCATACGTTGGACATGTGATGAGAAGAGATAATAATCGAATAGCAAAGCAAGCCCTCATATGGGAAACAACAGGTAAAAGAAAAAGAGGAAGACCCAGGGAGACACTGAGAAGAACATTGATGAGAGAGGCAAGAGCAGCAGGAATCGGCTCCCTCAATGAGATAGAACTGCTTGCACAGAACAGAGACAGATGGCGAGATTTGATAAAATATCTTTAAAAGAAAACTGCTAGAACAAAAATTCATATAGGTGAAGGTGTATCTTGGTCTACGCCCTATGGGCCGGTTACGGCTCGAAAGGTCAATAGATACGTCAGTGGTTTGCCATTGCATTCTGACGGTATGTAAGAAACTAAATAAAAAAATATATATGTACAATTAATTAAATACTTTTCCACAGTACTTGATAGTCCGGTAGACCAGTAGATATAAAAATAAATTGAAATTATACCTTGGAATGCTAGTTGGTATAGTCTGATTTTCTTTCCTTTTTTTCATAAAAAAAAATATAATTGTGCTAGTGGTAGAAATTAAAAGACATTTAGAAAGCATTTACATCTTTCCATTAAATTAGTTATAATTAAACTAAACTGTTAATAAAATAATTGAAAGGTTGTAATTAAATATTTGTTTTTATCCAAAACTGAAATTTAAATGTAATTTTTAATTCAACTTTTATTTTTAATTAAAGTTGGCATACAATTTTTGTTTATTTATTCCAGCTAAAAATAACAAAATAAAACATAAACATTTAGATAAACTCTAAAATTGATTAGTAAAACTTTAACACACAAATCTATTAACAATCTTAAATAAAGCTAGTAACAGAAAACTATAGCCTTCTCCAATAATCGAATGGATCTTGAAACAAGTAAGAAATCTTAGCGACAATCAAACAAATTCTGCTTTTTTCTTGTTAGTAACGTCCCAAATTAAAGTCAACAACTAAAAGGTTTAGCACACAAACTGAAAAATTATGTGTTTTTGTCAAAAGCTCTTTATATAATTAACATAAAATACATCATCATCAAGTACCATGCCTGCTGGCATAGGTGATCATGTCTCTCCACAACTTTCGATCTCGACAGTTATTTATAATTTCTGTTGTTGACCTTCTGCCAAACCATTCTTTTAAGCTTCTGATATTTTTTCTCTTTGCTTCCCTCTATCTCTTTGTCTCTCAATTTTCCCAGTTGTCACAATATATTCCATCTGTTCCCTTGTCATAAATACAACAAATAGTTAAAAATGACTATTTGAGAAAATAGTTGAAACAGTAACTGAGTAAAGTGACCTATATATGCCAAAATAATTAAGATGGATAAGGTGGACATTATTAATGCCCTCTGAGATGAGGGAAGGGCACAGGACTTTGACAATCATGAGTCTACATCACTCCTTCAGATAAAAGAGATGGAAGTAAAGTACAACTAAAGACAAGAGGCATTGTGGGTAAATAAATATCTATTAACCAATTCAGAGCTGGAGTCATCAGTTGCTGATTGCTGTGGAACATGCTAAGGATGGGATCTGAGCATTTATGGACATGTTCAGAGTGCAATAATCAATAATTATAACCCTTTAATAACTCAATCAAGATATGTTAAATATAAATATATCTATGTTGTGAAATAGCTAATCAGTAGATGATACAAATTATATAATAAGGATATAACAAATATATATAAACTAAGCAATGTGTACAATAATTTCTCTTAATTCACACTACAATAAAATACAATTGTGCTTGAGAAATTACAAATTTATTAAGGCAATATAACATCAAATAATGAATATACAGTAAGCCAAATACAACGTTTAGTTTGGTATCTATAAGTGCAGTAAGCTATGAAACCCTAACCTTCAGTTTAATGTCACATAGTGAGTGCTGAATCAGCATTTTCTATGCTGAAATGTAAGCCAGTCATAAAGATGCTCAGTTACTTTCAATAGTCAATAAACAACATGCTGGCTCTTGGTTCTACTCGTTGGTTAAATATAGCAGTTTTTTCCTCTCATTTAATCCAAATTTGTGCATTTTCCAAATTGAGCTTTGATCAATTATGTATTCATTCAGATTACAATCACTGAGTTACCTCAATATGTTACCATAATCCATAATCATTGTCTCTATTAAAGGTGCCTGAAAGCTGTTCTGTCAGCTTTCTCGCTGCTCTAGATTCTCCCTTAACCAGGACAATAGATTCCAACTAGTTTCTGAAATGAGGCATCAATTTGTTCTATCAAGGATATACTGAGAGCAGAACTTGATAACAAGAAATCGAAATAGTAATAGGAGAGGATGATGCAATATGGAAAGATGAATGATATTATATTTACAACTTTTTAATAACATATCCCACAATTTTGTGTGACTTGCATAGTCATAAATCTATTATTTGAAAAATAATCACATCAGCTCCAGCAGATTACTAATAGTTTGCTTATTTGTTATTACATTTTCTTAAGTAATATTCCAGTTACAGTTTTTAATGGCTCAGATTGGGTGACAGATATGTTTGTGAGTTACATGAAGAAGGTACAATTCTTGATGACCTCAATATCTGGTTCTGCTTCCATAGTGGAAGTCTGTAGAACTGATTTCTTGTCATTCTGAGGGCAGTAGTGAACTCTTCATCTGACAAATAATCCTAAAGGAAGATAAATTACTTAATTTTTATTACACATATAATGTATTTATTTTCCTTATTATTAATTTTATTGCAATATTTAATAAAATCTCAATATTGAAAATGCAAAATTGCAAAATATAAAAATGTCAAAATAATATCTATCTGTACAGATCTTCTCATATTTTTTCAATCTGCTACCTTTAATATTGTGCATGGTTTTTTTGTCCACCCCAAAAGTGTATACACAAATCCAGCACATGTTCACTTGGTGGCAGGCAATAAATGTTTGCTTGAAAGCTGGTGAACTAGAATTGATATAACCTGCTAATTCTGAAGGTACATAAGGAAAGAAAAAGAAAACAGCCTCTGACAAATTTCTTACATGAGCACTACCGGATCCATTGTCTCTTGACACCTGACAGGATTTTAGCACCAGCACTAAACCAAAATTTAGACAAACACTCAAGTTCACTTTAACATTCATTGTTTCACCTCTTCCAAGCTCACATTACATGGGCTTAACAGTCACATTTGTCATCATCATCATTGAGTGCTGTCTCTGCATCGAAGGTTGGCTACCATGGAGCGTCATTCCACTCTGTCTCTTGCTTTGATGGTGCAGATTGCCATAGGCTGACTTGTCCATCTTTTGATGTTACTCGTCCATGTTAGTCTTGGTCTGCCTCTGCCTCTTTTACCTTGTATTTTCCCTTCTAATAATACTTTTATTAGATTGTTGTGTCTTTTAACATGACCAAAAAATTTCATTTGTCTTGCTCTAATTGTGTTTAGTAGTTCTTTCTTCATTTTTAGTTGTTTTAAAACTTCCTCGTTTCACATTTGTACCCACATATTTTTTTCTGTATGATTTGTACACACATATTTTTTCTGTGTGATTTGTACACATATATTTTTTTCCTCTCATTTAATCCAAATTCGAGTAATTTCCAACTGAAAACAACTGAATAAAGTGAATGATCTCTATCACCATGAAGGACGAACAACATACCTCTTTGTGATTTATATCAATGTCAGGTGGTAGATCTTGCTCTTTCATAAGAAGCTTGTAAGGTATTTTGGTAGTGTTCAGATATGTCAGGTTGGTAATCTACAATTCAAAAATTAAAAATTTAGTAGCAGTACTGTTTCTGTGAACTATCCTGAGACACAATGGAATAGCACCAAAAAAAATCATCAACACCACCAAAGATCTGTACAGTAGTTTCTAATGTAATGTTCACAGCCTTATAGGGGTTTAAGGAGTTTCCTCCACACCTTTGAGAGTTTTATGGAGTTCACTTCACACCTTAGAGCTTAGAGGGGTTTAAGGAATATCCTCTACACCTTAGAGAGTTTTATGAAGTTCACTCCACACCTTAGAGAGTTTTATGGAGTTCACTCCACACCTTAGAGAGTTTTATGGAGTTCACTCCACACCTTAGAGAATTTTATGGAGTTCACTCCACACCTTAGAGAGTTTTATGGAGTTCACTCCACACCTTAGAGAGTTTTATGGAGTTCACTCCACACCTTAGAGAGTTTTATGGAATTCACTCCACACCTTAGAGCTTAGAGGGGTTTAAGGAGTATCCTCCACACCTTAGAGAGTTTTATGGAGTTCACTCCACACCTTAGAGAGTTTTATGGAGTTCACTCCACACCTTAGAGCTTATAGGGAGTTTCCTCCACACCTTAGAGCTTATAGGGAGTTTCCTCCACACCTTAGAGCTTATAGGGAGTTTCCTCCACACCTTTGGGGGATTAGAAAGTTCCTTCCATGCCTTAGAGGGTTTTATGGAGTTCCCTGACACCTTTGGAGATTAGGGAGTTTCCTCCATTTCCATAGTGGGATTTATGGAGTTCCCTCACACCTTAGAGTAGTTTATGGATTTCCCTCACACCTTAGAGTAGTTTATGGAGTTCCCTCACACCTTAGAGTGGTTTATGGAGTTCCCTCACACCTTAGAGTGGTTTATGGAGTTCCCTCACACCTTAGAGTAGTTTATGGAGTTCCCTCACACCTTAGAGTGGTTTATGGAGTTCCCTCACACCTTAGAGTGGTTTATGGAGTTCCCTCACACCTTAGAGTAGTTTATGGAGTTCCTTTCACACCTTAGAGTAGTTTATGGAGTTCCCTCACACCTTAGAGGGTTTTATGGAGTTTCCTCCATTTCCATAGTGGGATTTATGGAGTTCCCTCACACCTTAGAGTAGTTTATGGAGTTCCCTCACACCTTAGAGTGGTTTATGGAGTTCCCTTCACACCTTAGAGGGGTTTAGGAGCTCCTTCCACACATTTGAGGGATTAGGAAGTTCCCTCCACACCTTTGGAGGGTTAGGGATTCCCTCCACACCTTTGAGGGGTTTATGGAGTTCCCTCCACACCTTTGAGGGGTTTATGGAGTTCCCTCCACACCTTTGAGGGGTTTATGGAGTTCCCTCCACACCTTTGAGGGGTTTATGGAGTTCCCTCCACACCTTAGAGGGATTTATGGAGCTCCCTCAACACCTTTGAGGGGTTTATGGAGTTCCCTCCACACCTTTGAGGGGTTTATGGAGTTCCCTCCACACCTTTGAGGGGTTTATGGAGCTCCCTCCACACCTTAGAGGGATTTATGGAGCTCCCTCAACACCTTAGAGGGGTTTATGGAGTTCTCTCCACACCTTAGAGGGGTTTATGGAGTTCTCTCCACACCTTAGAGGGGTTTATGGAGTTCTCTCCACACCTTAGAGGGGTTTATGGAGTTCCCTCCACACATTAAAAGGCTTTAGGGTGTTCCCTTCACGCCTTAGAGGGCTTTAGGGTGTTCCCTTCACACCATAGAGGGCTTTAGAGTGTTCCCTTCACACCTTAGAGGGGTTTATGGAGTTCCCCTCCACACCCTTGAGGGCTTTAGGGTGTTCCCTCCACACCTTAGAGGGCTTTAGGGTGTTCCCTCCACACCTTAGAGGGATTTATGGAGTTCCCTCCACACCTTAGAGGGGTTTATGGAGTTCTCTCCACACCTTAGAGGGGTTATGGGTATTCCCTTCACACCTTAGAGTTGTTTATTGAGTTCCCACCACACCTTAGAGGGGTTTATGGAGTTCCCTCCACACCTTAGAGGGATTTATGGAGTTCCCTCCACACCATAGAGGGGTTATGGGTGTTCCTTCACACCTTAGAGGGCTTTAGGGTGTTCCCTTCACACCTTTGGTGGCATTAGGGGTTCTCTCCACACACACATTAAGGAACAAAATTATGTGAAGTTAGTCCCATATCTTTCAATGACCAGTGACATATTTTATGGGTGATGTATCATGCTAGGTTGCTTACTATCTCAGAAAATTTGGTACTCATTAAAGGACGAGTGAACTTAGAAACCATTGACTGGGATGAAATCTGATCTCTTGTCATTAATAGTCCAATTTAGTAACCACTGAAATGCTATGGCTGTGGTGAAAGAAAGAATTATAGAAAATACTTTTGAGTAAACTGGGAAGAAAAGGCAAAGATAGACAAAGATTGAGAACTTACAATTCTGCCTTGAGCAGACTCATTTCTATTTTGTAACCCCTAAAAGGTATATTGCTGCTTTATCCCAAAGTCATAAAATGATGGTATTTCACGATGGTGCACTTGTTTTCTAATAATTTTAAGTTGCCTTTTTAAAAATTGTTATGTCTTTTCTTGTTAATGTTTAACTTACATAGTATAATCAATTTTATGCTTTAATGCTGCCTAATTTTTTTTCCTTTATTGTATGTGTAATTTACCAGCACATTGATGTCAATGCTTGCATTTTCTTGTCTCATTTGTTTCCTTGCTGCTTCATATGCCAGTTCACCCTGCACAATATTAAATGTATCATTTGTTTATTGTTAATTTAAACAAGAGTAACATCAGAATATAAAATATGTGTATGGAAACAACCAGGAAAAACTTATCTTTAAGTAATATTATATTAAATTTTGTGATTATAGAGACATATTTATTAACTGCTGTATTCTTGTGGTAATATTTATTTATGTTCAATGTGAAAATATTTTCTCCAATATGAATGAACAAAAAAAAATGTATTCTGAGGTTGAGTTTTATGGTTTCTTAAGTCTTACATCAACTACTTGCTCATACCCCATATCCATGTGAGTTCCAGTTTT
This sequence comes from Megaustenia siamemsis, assembly GCA_032433765.1. Taxonomy (NCBI): domain Eukaryota; kingdom Metazoa; phylum Mollusca; class Gastropoda; order Stylommatophora; family Ariophantidae; genus Megaustenia; species Megaustenia siamemsis. The sequence continues at coordinate 40,036,974 of JAVIAB010000092.1, forward strand.
TGAAGTACTTTCTGAATAATGCTGGCTCATGGCCTTGATTACAAAACATAATCTGCATATCACTCTCTTTTCGGCCAGCAGGATCAGAGTCCATATATGCCTATGTAAACAATAAGCACATGAGTATCATGTTACATTGTTGTAAATATTTACTTAAAACAAATATTTTAATATAACACATGCATGCATGCACTCACACATGCACGCACAAATACAAGCACACACACAATCATGGTCTTTGGCATCTTGGTAGATATTTGACAGCATGCAATCATAATTTTTTTATTACTTCATCAATTTTAGTGCTGTTTTTAGCCTAGATGCAATTTTACTGAGTAGCCTTTCTCATTGCTGATTCTGCTAGTATTAGATTGATAGATCTAGATCTAACCATATAAGGAACACTGTTCATTTGTGTTGTCTGTCTCATTTCCTTTCTCTTGTATACTTTGTTTTTTGTTTTCTTATATTAACATCATTTCTAATTTTTGTTCTCCATCTGTTACAATCTGTCACCAGATTCTCCTCTGTGAGCCCTTCTCTCAGGTAAGCCCTGAAATTATCCTTTATGTGATGAGAAGAGATAATAATCGAATAGCAAAGCAAGCCCTCATATGGGAAACAACAGGTAAAAGAAAAAGAGGAAGACCCAGGGAGACACTGAGAAGAACATTGATGAGAGAGGCAAGAGCAGCAGGAATCGGCTCCCTCAATGAGATAGAACTGCTTGCACAGAACAGAGACAGATGGCGAGATTTGATAAAATATCTTTAAAAGAAAACTGCTAGAACAAAAATTCATATAGGAGAAGGTGTATCTTGGTCTACGCCCTATGGGCCGGTTACGGCTCGAAAGGTCAATAGATAGATAGAACCACCTTAAACTCCAACTCCTAAATGTTGTCATGACAGATGAGAGTTTAGCTTGTTACAAAACTATATAATTTATAAAAGGTATTTGCAAATGTTTTTAATTTGAAAAGGAATTCTTGTGTTTGAACATCATATTACATAAAATATTAGGTTGTAGTTGTATGTTTGTTAATTTTGTTTTTATTCAATAGTGTGGTAAGAGCATTATCTATGTCACTGTGGCGATTCTAAATTACCATGTTTTAAGAAAGCAGTTTAATTCTTGATGATGATGATGATGAGTTTAATTCTTAGGCATTTTGTGAAAAAACTGAGGAAAGGTTTTAATTTTATTTGTGAGATGAAAAGAAACTAACGATAATTGTCTTATTAGAATTTCTTCCATTCTCTGTATTTTGTCAAAGGAATTTCTTGGCGGCAGGGAATACAAAATTACATCCACAGTGCAGCTGCCTCATGAGCAGGTCAGAGCATTTATTTCAATCAGGTAAGGTAAGATAAATGTAGTCCCACAGCAATTGCTGTTGGGTAATGAAGTGATTTCATTTTACTAAACCTCAGCCTCATGAGATAGAGTGGCCAGATCCCATTCTTGCTGCCTTTCCTTCCCAGAGAATATCCCTGGTACCTATTTAAAAAGGCTGGATGGACCATGACAGCCTTTTAAGTCTGAAAATTTTATTATCTCAACTGGTGTCTGAACCCAGAACCTTCAAGTTGGCAAGTGAGTGCACTAGCCACAATGCCAGGCAATCAAAAAAGATTATAGCTTTATATGTCTAGATGAAAAAAATGAGCAATTTGATTTACTTTCTTAATTTCTACTGACAATAACTGCCTTCATATTGTTATTGGTCATGTGTTGATTAGCACTTTTTTCACAGTATTTACATAAATAATAGTCTCATAAGCTTGTGATCTTCGTATGAATAGATAATCTATTTCCCTATACTGCAACAGATAAACTAACCATTTTAAATGAGCTATCAATAAAATTAATTTACTATAATAGTTTGAGAACACAAATTAGCAACAGGTATTTATTCCCCAAATTTCTCTGAATTGAAAATTATCATCTTCCAGTGTATTAAAAATCACATATGGTTTGCAGCATCCCTAGCCATAAGACTCTGTTTTGGGTAAGCTTCTCAGTGGGGAAGTCAATGCCTGCTAAATTATCAGTGTTCTTCTTCTCTCTCTCTCACTCTGCGATCAGGACTCAATCAGAGTAGGATTCCAGACTCTCACATGAAGTCAGCTGTCAGGTTAAGTGTGTTGATTGCCCCCACAGACAGAACATCACAATTAGAGTCTGCCAGATCCACTCTGATTGAACACCCGTTAAAACGTCGCACTGTGTTCTGCACCAGTGGCCCAGTGCATCCGATTTCAGCCAGCATTTTATTCAGGTTTGCATTCCTTAGCCTTTGATTGTCTCCAATCTTCCTGCAAGGCAGCAGATGATCTTTTCTGTAGGGGGATTCTGCCTTTAGATGGTCGGCCCTCCCAGGTTTACAAGCACCATCTGCCCGAGTCACTAGAGGTGACTAACGCAGACATGCACACACAAAGATATGAGATGTGACCAACACAGACATGCACACAGCGACATGAGGCATGATTAACACTGACACACATCAAGATATATGACACATGACTAACATAAACATGCACATAAAGATATGAGATATGACTGACATAGACATGCACATACAAAGATATGACAAATGCCTAACATAGACATGCACACAAAGATATGAGATGTCGCCAACATAGACATGCACACACAAAGATATGAGATGTGACTAACATAGCCATGCACACACAGGGATATGAGATGTGACATACACAGACATGCACACACAACGATATGAGATATGACTAACATAAACATGCACACAAAGATATGAGATATCACTAACCCAAACATGCACACACAAAGATATGACACATGACTAACACAGATACACACTAAGATATGAGATGACTAAACACATACACACATAAAGATATGAGACATGATTAACACGGACACACCAAGATATGAGATATGACTAACATGACACACACCAAGATATGAGCCATGGCCAGCACGCGTGCGCATGCATGCGCGCACACACACACGCACGCACACACACACACCCACTAAGATATGAGCCATGGCTAGCACAGAAACACATCAAGATATGAGTCATGGCCAGCACAGAAACACATCAAGATATGAGCCATGGCTTCATGGAAAAACACCAAGAAATGAACCATGTCGAGCACAGAAACACATTAAGGTATCCATATGCTTGGGTTTGTTGTAGTCGGCAGACTCTTCTTAACGTGGGAATCATCGACATACGAGACGCAGGCCCCGATTAACTGTTCACAGGTTTCATTCAAACAGTTGTCAGGAGATTTGAGAGCGCAGTCTGACCCGTAGAACGTTCCCTTGCTTGTACAATTCCTGGTTGACTGTTCACAGGTGTCGTTGAAACAGTTGTCCGGACATTTGTGAGTGCAGTCTGATCCGTAGTACGCTTCCTTGCACATACAGTCTGTACTTTCCGGGTCACATATGATGTCACAGCCATCAGAACACGTCTGTTTACACTGTAGCCCAAAATTACCATCAGGACAAATGTCACTACAGGTGTAGCCAGGACATTTACATTGTAGGCATTTTCCGGATTTTTCCTCACATAAAGGACAGACACTGAGACAAGACCCGGAGCAGTCGTGTCCATAGATCCCATGTGAACAGTTGCCATGACACATACCGATCATGACGTTGTGGCCTTTGCAGCACCCACTACACACTGCACAAAATGACCAAGATTGCCCGTCTGGACAATAGGTGTTTGTAAATGTTTGCACCTGACTCACCGTCAGTGCACTGTCGGCCTGCGAAATGGTCGGTGAGAACTCAATCTTAATGTGTGCCATTGTCGCTTGTGTGGTGACTACAATAGTGTTCACAGGAATGTTTGGGTATGATATATCATTATACTGGAACACTTCACCGCCACTGTCAGAGAAAGCCTTTAGAGTGGCATCCTTTACCCGAATCATAGTGCTAGCTCGATGATAAATTCGAATGGTGTAAGTCTTCTGGGGCATGGCAAAGTTCAGAGACCAGTAAACAGAATTGGTTCCACTTCTCAATTGTGTGTGTGTGTGCAGTCATTGTCATAGAGATTGGTCTTTGTTTTGCCCCTGATCCACATCCATCTCCTGTATATCAAGCATTAAATGTGTCGGTCTGGTTTGTGTTTTGTTTGAGAGTCACATTCCGACCCCCGCCAATGTAGATGGAGCAGATATTTGTAACTATCGCCCCTTCAATCCGTAACTTGTTGATCAGACCAGCCCCAGAGCAAAAGAAATCACTCTCGTACGAACTAACTACAAACCGTGATTCATTGTTACATGAGGCAGAACCATTTAGTTTTACCGTGAAACTGTCTGGATCTGTTAAGTCATTCACATAAATCCTAAACCAGGAGAACTGCAAAGATTGATTGAGAGTTGTCTCAACTGATGTAGAATCTGTGTCCGGATTACATGTGGTGTCGTTGTTATCAAACAGGAAAGTAGGTTCAGATTTTTGGGCGTATTTGTAAACGAGAATCAAGTACTGACAGTGAGGTCCGAAATATTCTTGCTGACAACTGTCATTGTTTGGGCATGTCCCTGTAGTTTTGTCACAAACTGAGTCATTATAGCAGTGACATTGTAACGTACAATTCGCCCCAAAACAAACGGCTGCACAAATTAGGTCATTAACTTCCAAGGTCGCGAACGAAGCCAGCAGAATAAAGACTTGATCTACAGCTGTGGTTAACGAACTGTGTACAAACATTTATTATCAAACGCGTGGTTACATTTCTAAACATCCACCAACTCGCTGTGATAACAGATAGCATGATGTTCAAAGTCAACATTGTTTACACCATGGCTCGGACGCGAACAAGCTTCCATCTTGGTGCGTCCCATGACGTCATATCTTTCTTCTTCTCAGTGCCTCTCAAGGTCGACCTCTTTATCATGTTATTTGTCATTTTATGAGCTTGGTTGATGATTCTTTTATAATTTCTTCTCATTACATGGCTGACATATGCCCAATTTCTTTTCTTGATTACAGATGATATTGTTGGTTGCACAGGCATTTATCCTGTTTCTGAACTATTCTTGAATCCATTTAATTAAAAATTTTATTTAAAAACCAATGCTTTTTTTTCTGCCAATATGGTATAGTACTGTACCACCAGGGAGCCGCGATAGCTCAGTGGATAGTGAACTGGACTACCACGGACAAGGGGTAGGGTTCGATCCCAACCGACGGCTTCCGGGTTCACCCAGCCTTAAATGGGTACCGGATTTTTTTCTGGGGAAGTAAAGCTGCACGGGCGTAATACTGATCACATTACCCCAAAAATGATGTGATGAAGGTCTGTAAAATATAGGGTCAGTAACACCATATTTCCCTATACGCCACTTGGCGTGATGGGGGTACTTTACTTTTTTTTACTGTACCACCACCTTTTCTTCATTCATTTGCTGATTTTTTCAAAACTACATATTATTTGTTGCCAATGGCATATAAATTTGAGCGAGTATTTGAACCTTTTATGGTGAGCACTAGAACCTTTTTTTCCTTTGAAGAAATGCACTGCATAAAACATAAATAATAGAAATTGAAGAAGAAATTAAATATGAGTATTTTCAAATATTATATGTATTTTATGCATTTTAAGAATACATTTTAATGAATTTCAGTTAATAATTTTTAGCTTAAACATGATTTATTTCTTACTTGAATTACTCTTGAAAACACTTCATGGTCTCTGTTCATAACAGAAGATCCAATCCAGATTTGAATCTGACAAAATATAAATATATTTAAATTGTTGATGGATAAGGAGAGAGGAGGATAAGTGATACAGTATCCTAAAGTTTAGGGGAAAAAAATTTTAATTGTATTATTTTCCTTAAGAAATATTTTAAACAGTAAATCAGTCAATAGTTAACATTAAATGATTATAAAAAGTTTTAAATATATGACAAAGAAAACTAACAAAGATACATCTATAATAGCTTTAACATTTAGATTGATTTAGATTGTAAAAGACATTCTAAACAATTACAAGAGAGCTGTTTACCAACAATGATAGAGGTAAGAAAGCAAAATTTTTGACACTTAGAACTTTCATAACCCATTTCCATATCTTCTGAATATGGCAAATGAATGCTGAAGAAGTGATTGGGAAAGCTTATGTAAAACCGATTCAGCTGAAAACACGCTATAATGATGATCTGAAAATTGATGAAACCAAGTTGTAACAAAGTTGTTCGAGATGTTTCTCCATTCTTCCCTGCTGTGAGCACATTTCTAGTTTGGTTCTGATGTTTTCCATGTCCCATCATTGATATCATCAAATCTATTTTTTTACTTTGTCTACCTCTCCATTCTCTGCCCTTCACTCTTCTCTACAAGATGGTCTTGGACAGGCGATTAGATCTTGTGATATATCTGTACTCTTCATGATCGTTATTGATGTTAAAGCATCTATAGTGGGCCCATGTCAACAGTGATGATTTTACAAAGCTTCTTTTGTTTGTACATATCCAGTATCAACACAGATAGCAAAATATATATCTAACACTATTTTCATATACACAAAAAAAATTAATAATTTAAGCAACACTGACCTGGTCATGCAAATCCAGAATAAACATATCAGTGTCACAAAGGTCCTGTATAATGTAACATATCAATAATGTAAAAATATAGAACACGAGGGAACTGCATGCACTTTTCCTTCATCATGTATTAAATGTTCTGTGCCAAATATCTTATAAAAAATAAATTGACTCATATATCTATCTTTATCTTTACTGCATTATCCAATTGCTGTGGGGGGAGGGGGGAAACTATAGGACAGAGAATAAAGTCACTTATCTGGTACAGCGCCACAAGGTGTGTAGATCAAAGTTGAGTAAAAATGTCAGGCAACTTAATACGAGAATAGCATGGTAAAAAGTCAACATCTGAAAAGATAAAGAACTGTTGAAACAAATAGTCGTGGAGAAGCACCTACTCCAGCAGATATGATGCATGAAGAAGATAGTTTTAAATTTCCTGTTTGTTATTCTTTCTGATTATAACTGATTTATAATTGAATTAAACATTTAATGCATGGGTGAAATCGGACTTTAGAAATTTCATGAAGCTGTCAGCATTGACACATCTCTATGTTATCTGTTCTGAGTTGAAGGATGTCTTGCTCAGAAACAAGACATAAGAAATTTCTAATGGACTTATTAGCAATTCATCTACTGGACTTCTAAAGTCTATAAAAATCTATCTTAAAAATGTATACAGATATGTTTACTTCCACTCCTTATTCCATCAGTTTTGTGATCTTGTGTATTCGTTAATTTAACAAAATTATGATAAAGTCTCTGTATGTTCAGGGAGGTATCTGGCACTAGAAAAGTTGGAGGGCATAGGAAATTCCAAGGGGGTCATGGATAAAAATGTGATTCAGGCACTCCTGTCTTCTCCCATTTCAGATCTCCAGGCCATCATCCCTCTGATCTCTGATGACTTCCAGGTTACCGGCATCATCTCTTGTTCCTCTGATACTCAGTTCAATCATGTTGAGAAGCGACTAATAGTCTGTCTTGGCACTCTCCATCCAAGAGATTTAAACTCTTTTCACTATTTTTTTTAATCACTGGTCTCATCTGCCATTCTTTCCTGTGTCCACTTTTTTAAAATTCCCCCTTGCGCTATCTCTATTACCTCTCTGGCTCTTCTTTCCCCTTACCACCTCTGTCTTCTTTGTTTTTCCATCTTTTTTTCTCTTTTTCATTCCACCCTATGGGGCCCCTCCTTTCATCCATCCTTATGAGACCCACTTTCTATTTTTTCACTGTTTGGCTCCTTTTGATCCAATTAACTACCTGCCCTATTGACGATTAATCATGTGACCAACAACTATGTGAATTCTTGCCATCATTTCTTTCTGCCAATTTTAGAGTGTTACTGTTTAGCTTTCATGTTTGGATTTCTGTTTATTTTAGAATAGTTTATGTTTTATACCTGATGAAGGCTCTTGCAAAAACATCATAGTTTGTCTCATAGCTCTATTAGTTTAGCTGCTTTATACCATTTTGTGTTTATTTTACATTGTTTTGTGATTCTCTACTTGCAGCCCCGCATAGTATTTAATGTTCTATATATTTTATATATGTGCTTCTCTCCATGTGAATGAATGTCAAAGATATATAGAATTGACTTACAAGTTTGCCAATCAGAACATTAAAGACTCCGCTTTTATCAGTTCTTTCATGGTTGCTGCTTAATTTCTTAACATTAAACAAATTTAATGTGGTCTCTTGATTTGTGAGTATGTAAAAAAATCTAAAGTAGTATATTTTGTTAACAGAAAATGTTTTGATAACATTATGATTATGCACCTACAAAATGTATTTATGACTTTAAGCACTTAAAATGTATAGATACTGAGAATGTTGGCTATCTCGGCAAAGACGAATTAGTATTAATACTCATTTGTGTATCGTGACTATGGATTTATCCCGCCACTGCAAGACAAGACAAAATCCATGTGCTTAATCTGCAATATTAATTTTCCAAAGAAAGCATGCGACCATGTAAGTTTGACCAGAAGTTTTGTAAACGACTCATAAAGATATAAAAAGATAAAATAACTGGAATGTTTTGTTGATGTGTTGAAAAATAATTTTGAAAATAGATAGATTTACAATGCAAAAACTATTTGTTCAGAAATCTACAAATTTTAATATTGAGTTAACTCAACATTAACATTTGTAGATTTCTAATTTTAAAAAACAAAGGTTTAATCACTACTTATGAAATATCCAAACCGATAGCCAAAGAAGGAAAACCACACACAATAGAGATAAGCACAGATATTAAATAGTATGCAGGCTGCGAGTAAAGCTGCAGAAAACAATGCAAAATAAACACAAAACAGTATTAAACAGTTAAACTAATAGAGAGACAAGACAGACTATGACGTTTCAGCAAAATCCTTCATCAGTTACAATATGAGAAATCCTTCATTTTGTCAGCTGAGTCATATTTTAGCATACATTTCTATGTAACTTTATTCTGTATTGTATATATACAGCTTAATACATATAAAGAAAACATGCTCTGTTTACAAAAAAGCATTTACATAGTGATCTTTTTCAAGAAAAGACAGGGGAGCCATGGGAAGAAAACAAGGTTGGAAGGAGTTCACTGTAAAAAAAAGGTTGACAAACACTGTTCTAGACTAATAATTTTAACTTGAAAACTAGATAGTTTAACACTATTGCATATACTTATATACACTATTGTTTTCAACAACACTGTACCTCTTGAGAAAACTCTGGTATATCTATGAAGGACCATTTTCCAATCTTTTTTGAACACATGGCTAAAGTTGGAGCTTGCCTTTGCAGCTTCTAAAAAATTAGTAAATAATTGTAAAGCTAAAATATATTTTAATTATTTTTTTTTAGCTAACTAGACTGCATTAAGTCATGTAAACTCATTTAACAAAGGGCATTATTCTGTGCACATGTATAGCAAATTTATTTTAAATGTTTATAGTATCTGCAACTGAAGTTCAGAGCTACCTTGAACATACTATAACCAGTGATGGAAAATGTAAAACTGAAATAAACAATAGAATAGGAATGGCAAAAAGTACTTTTAATGCCATGAAAAAAATACTAACATCAAAACAAATAACATCAGGGCTAAAACTAAGAATAGCAAAATATTATAGAATAGGAATGGCAAAAAGTACTTTTAATGCCATGAAAAAAATACTAACATCAAAACAAATAACATCAGGGCTAAAACTAAGAATAGCAAAATATTATATATTCTCAACATTCCTATATGGAGTAGAAACATGGACATTAGACAAGAAAACAGAACAGAAAATTGAAGCCTTTGAAATGTGGATTTATAGAAGTTTAGGAAGAATTGGATGGAAAGAAAAGAAACAAATGATGAAGTCTTTAAACAACTAAAAATGAAAAGCGAATTACACAATTCAAACAAAGGCAATTGAGATTTTTAGAGCATGTTAAAAGACAAAGCAGCCTACTAAAAGTAATATCGAAAGGGAAAATACAAGGTAAAAGAAGCAGCGGCAGAATAAGACTAACATGGATGAGTAACATCAAAAGATGGACAAGTCAGCCTATGACAACCTACACCATCAAAGCATGAGATAGAGTGGAATGGTGCTCCATGGTAGCCAACCTTCAATGTGGAGAAGGCACTTGATGATGATGAGTATTTGCATAACTAAATATGTATATTTATTAAAAACATTGCAAGTTAAATGATAACTTAATTAATCACCTTTCACATGATATTAAAGATAGTTTAAGCTGTCATGCCTTTCTGAAACTTCTTTCTCTGTGATCTACAAATCATTATACGTTTTCCTTTGGTTAAATGATATCAATATATTGAGTTTCTTCTATTTGTTTGCATCAATATATTCTTCTTGTAAAGGCATATTAAATCATATAACATTAACCTGAAAATTATCAAATTTATACAACAGCAAAATGAATAACTCATCAGCATAGTACTAAACAATTATAATTTTGGAGAATTATTTTAAAAAATGATCAGATTTTATCAATAGGCTGTCACTTATTCTTAATTTTTTCATCCCTCATATGCCTTTAAAGTGTTAGCATTGAGGGGAGAGATAGTTTGCTGTACTATTACTTATCAGGTAAACGTTTCATGACACATGTATTTTGAAAACACAAAAAGGCTCTGTTAGCTTAGGGAACAGATTAATTGTAAATCAACAATTACTGAAAAAATTTAGTTGAGCTTGTGGTCAGGCTAACTAATATGGCCAAACAAGTAAGGATCAAGTGGAAGGCAACCTTGTATTAGAAATGCCATGCTGAACACAGATGTGCTGTGTCAATAGGTACAGACATCACAGTTTGCTGTTGATGAAAGGAAGTAGCCATCAAGTGAAAGGAAAAGAAGAATATGAGTTTTCAAGGCAAGAGGCAAACAAGAACTAGCTGGCTTATTGTAAGTTCTAAAAAGCAACAACTGCGTTTGGTTTGAAAATAAATCCCCCCCAAAAAAAATCAAACTGAAAACAAACAACTAAAAACGTGTTGAGATGGGGATAGCTATAAAATTGACAAAATCTAAAAACAGTCATCACCATCATTATCGTGTGCCATACTGGTTGGCATAGGCGATTATGACCCTCCACAATTTTCTATCCACAGTGCATCGTATCTATTCTGTTGTTAACTGTTTTCCATGCCATGACATTAAGCTTTCTAGTATATTCTCCCTTTGTCATCCATGATCACTCTTTTCCTGTATTTTGCCAGTTGTAACAATGTATTCCAACTTTCCTTTTTTCATGATGCACCCAAAAATGTTGATTGTGTTTTTCTGATGTTTTTAGGAGCTCCCTTTTTGTGTTGGCCTCTTTGAGAGCTTCTTTATTGGTCTCTTAGCTGTGCAGGAAACTTTCAACATTCTTCTGATAAATCTCATCTCTGTGGCCTTCAATAATCTTTTCATTTGTTTGTCTACTGTCCATGATTCACTTCCATAGGTCTGAATTAGCTCTATGTAGCATTAATGAGCACTCCTTCTTACTTCTATTGATATAGACTTGTTTCATAAGACATTTTTCATTTTTCTGAAATGCTATTTTAGCCTGAGCTATTCTGCTTTATATTTCTGTGGTGCATCTTCCATCTGATGTTATTATTATGCCCAAGTCAAAACAGTAACCAACTTTAAATATACATGGAATCAAATATCTTTGATTTTGGCTTAAAAACCTCATATACTTTCCATAACTGCACACACATTATTGGCCTTGTCAAAACTAAGAAGAATCTGAAACAAAAAGACCATCCACTCAAAGACTAGAAAAAGAATTGTTTCTATGAAAATGAGATGTTAAATAAACATCCTGTACATTTCCTACCTTAACAACATTACTAATGAAGTATTTCTGAACAGAATCATATAACTTAGAGGTTCCTGTAAATGTCACAATGAGAAAACACAAACTCAGGTTGATTGCCTAAATACCACAACCATCAAACAATGTAAAGGTGAATGGATGAGGAAAATATGGGAAGCAACATTAGAAAATGGACAGGCTTTAACTCTCAGCTGTCAGCATAATTTTACCTCGACTGTTTTGTCTCACTCCCCATACATAAAAGCTCAGCAAATCAATGTGCAAAGCTACAGCTTTCAATCTTGTGTGAGTTATTCCAAAGTGGTCATTGCTAGTCCTTGTCACAGAAGGAATAGTGTGTTAGTTTCTAGTGGTTTCGTAATTTTCTTTGTGTCTTGTAGCACAATATTCAGCTTCTCAAGGTGTTTGTATGCCCTATTATTGTGAGCTTACCAAAGCACTTATCTGTCTTTTCTGGTGACAAAAAGTGTTTTCAAACACTTCATCTTAAATGTTGTCATCTTACATTTTGCACCTTAGACAATGGTTAGGACAATGATTAATAATTTTGTAGGAATATACTCTGTAAGCTTTGTCTTTTGGCTATTATTGTGATGCTCATTCCAATGCTTATTACCTTATTAAGAATTACAACAGCCTTCTGATTGTAAATAGATTACATTTAATATGTGTTCCCTAGATGTAAACCTAGCAGAAATGTTGTTTCTTAAATTGTGAATTAGACTATGTGTGAGTTCATGTGCATGCCACTTGAACAATATTTTAATGCAGAGGCAAATCTGACAAGTAGTGCCAGTTATGGTCCCCACTCTGTGATGGCAGGCAGAGGACCTCATGTATAGAGACAATGGCTGCATGCAATCTCTGACTAGTACAGTCACTGCCAAGAAGGAAAGGAATGGCAAACTACCTTCTTATATTGCCTAGTATAATTATGCCAAAACACAAAAAGACAGCTCCTAAAAAACATCAGAAAGAAACAATCAACATTTTTCAGGCACATCATGAGAAGAGGAAAGTTGGAATATGTGGTTACAACAGGCAAAATAAAAGGAAAGAGAGATCGCGAATAACAAAGAGAAAAAATACTGGATAGCTTGGTGTCATGGCATGGAAAACAGTCAACAACAGAGCTGATATGATGCACTGTAGATAGAAGTTTGTTGAAGGACATGATCGCCTACGCCAACCGGTATGGCACATGATGATGATGATGAAAGGCAAATCGTGATGGTTAAGTATCTATGTTTTTACAGAAATTTAAAGAAAAGTAAAACAGTCTATTAATGTCAGATAATGTTTACTAACATACAGGTATAGAAAACTGTTTAGGATAATCTCCAGCATGTTGCACCAGTGACCAGAAGATTGCTGTTTCTCTTCCCTCTGTGATAATGTCATAATCATGTGACCTAAAACACAGAAGTTATATTTGAATAACTAGAACTATTTAATGATCATTAAAAAAAAAGAAGTTATCAGAAGTTTATTTGTTTATCTAAATAAGCGATATATTTATACATCAATCAGTTAAAGAAACAAAACCCTTTAGATCTTTTTTGGAAGCATAAGCCACAGACTTCTCTCCATCCACTCCTGTTCTTAGACTTCTTTCAGTCAAGATCCATATTGCGCTCATAAATTGTTCAAACATTAATAGTTGTATCAAGTATACACACACATGCTTTTCTGGGACATTAGTCCTATGCTGTCCTTTTTGGCTCTATCTGTAGGACTTCATACGATCTGTTTCCAGATTCCCTTCCTTTTCCAAGAATAGATTTGTTTATTTCCTTCCTGCATTTTTGTAAGTAATTTTTTTACACATTACATTTGAAATATGATCTTTAAGAGAACAGAGTAACATGTAAACTAAAATAACAATAAAATAATTTTGATATTATTGTGAACATTACAGTGATTTGTCTGGCAAACAAAAAACTGTGTGTATTACCTTTCAGGGCATAGATATTTTGGTATTTTTTTAGAGTATTCTCTCTCACAGGCACGAGCATTCTGTTAGAGTTAGAGAAAAAGAAAAGTCCAAATGAATCTGGTAAATTATTTAGTGTAAAATCAATTAATATTAATGTATGTTAAGATAGATGTGGATTCGTTATTACTAACAAACTTTACAGTCATATCAGATTCAATATATTATGAGTTGCCGGACCGAAAAACCTTCAGAAGCTGGATTTTCTGTAAATCTTTTTTGAAAAGGAGGTTAAAGAGAAAGGAGCCACAGTGAGCATCATCACTTTGGTAAGTATGTGACAATAGATACTTTAATCACAAGCAAGTAACCATTGTGGTCAGTGCACTCATTTCCTAATCAAAGGGTCCAGGTTCAGTTAAGTTCCCAGAAATGGTGGATATTGTTAGACTGACATAACTCCAAAGTTTACCCAGCATCTAAAAATGAATACCATGTATTTTCAGGGAAATTGAGGCAGCCAGGCATAATACTATCCACATTGCCCAAAAATGTGGCATTGGTCATAAAACAATATGGTCACAAACATACATAATACAACTCTCCCTAGGAGAGAACATTTACTTATTTACTCTACCAGAAACCTATAAGAGTTTAGAACCACCTGCAGTTCTTATAGAAAGTGACGATAGATGGGATGGATATGTGGGGTGTTTAATCAATGCGCTACTGGAACCATCAACATGATGATTTATCAGAGCTGAATATCTATGAAACTGTAAAATACCCATTAAATAAAAACCAATTGCATAAAAAGTAAGCAATGTGTATGGATACAATCTTCATCCCAACGTTGTGCTACCAATGCCAGACCTGGACCCTAGATGCAAGAACAATAAGAAAAATAACCTCTACAGAGATGAAATGTGTTAGACGAATGACAGGAAACAGTCTGAGAGATAAGATCATAAATGAAGAACTGACAAAAAAGCTAGGAATAGCCACCGCCATAGAATATATAAGGAAGCAACAGATAAAATGGTTTGGTCACGTGACAAGGCAGAAAGATCAAAACACAACACAACAAGCCTTCAACAAACGTTGTGAGAACACCAGACCCAAGGGTCGACCAAGAAAAAGATGGATCGATGGAATATTAGAAGCACTAGGAAACGTAACAGCAGCAGAGGTGAACAAAAGAGCAAAAGACCGCAAATTATATCTCCCCTCGACGCTGAAAGGCAGATGAGGAAGGAAAGAAGAAGAAGAAGAATGTGTATGGATGATTTTTAACAAATGTTTATGTAAATTTGGACAAATATGATATGACAATGTCACATATAAATTGCTTGCAGTTTGTGGTCATTTAGCTGCCTAATGAGACTCAGAAGGTTCCATTTAGCATAATAAATGTCTAAAAAAGAACAGCTATTAAAGGCAGGTAAAAAAGGCCTAGTATGATTTTGTTTGCAATTATATGTGTGCATGTGCACTTTATAGGTTATAAATACCTGCATAATGTTTATTTTTTAATTTGTACATACCTTTCCATACCATAGGATAGTTGTATTTTTGGAGATAACGACATATGCTGCAGACGAATTTAGAGAAGTAGACACTGGTGGCACCTGTTTATAATAGTAATAATTATATAATAAATATTCTGTGAGCTTTATTGATAGTAAAAATAGTGCCATCTTTTGACAATTATTGTGAATTACAAACATACACACATACATGAAGACACACTTAAGAACAATGTATAGGAGACAAATAATAATAAATGAATATTATTATAGAGAGAAACTTCTGAGGTGATAATCAGCGAATCAATTCAGAGGAAGAGGTATGTTTACACCACTTGGACAAAATGACAAATAATCAACAACAGAAAAAAACAAAGAACAATATATGGTCCGAAGCAGGATCAAACCCGTACTCCTTGGCACAGTGCCTTGCCATGGAAAGCCAAATGCTAGGGAACATTGCCAACTCGACCCCCTAGCGTTTGACTTTTTGTGGCAAATTGCTGTTTCAGGGAGTACGGGTTTGATCCTACTTCGGACCATATATTGTTCTTTGTTTTTTTCTGTTGTTGAATTTGTCATTTTTTCCAAGTGCTGTAATCATACCACTTCCTCTGAATTGATTCGAGGGCAATATATATTTGGACACACATGTATGCATGCTTGCAAGCCCATACACACACACATACATATACACATAATTGCCATTTACTTTCAAAAACGATATATTATGGTATTATCCAAATTCTGTGGTTTGCTGGAAAGGCAGGGTAGTTATTGAGGGACTGGAAATACAGACTGCATTCACTGTAGTCATTATGCAGTATACAATTTATTAGTTTTCCTTTCATTCACATTAGAAAAAGCTCTTAGTTCTACCAGAGTGAATTTAACCTGCTTGTGCAAATGACTGAATTCCATATCATGGTTACCTGATCCCCTTACCATACATATAAAACATGTAAGCTCAAAAGATGTAAACTGTGACATTTATCAAAACAAAGTTGACCTTTAATTAAATAAGTTTTTAATAGTTCTCCATATTTCAGTAATCCTCCAAATGCCAGTTGATGTTAAAAGCAAACGTTATTGGAGCCCACAAATTGATATTAAAAATAATATATTGATATTTATTAAACTGTTTATTCACTGTTATTCTTTGCATTTGGAGGCTGAACAATCGAAAAAGAAAAATAGAAAGAAAAAACTGTTGCTATATTATTTTATTGAGTCTGTTTAATGACTTTTCTAAAAGTACTTTGGTCAAATAAAATCAATAACCAAGAACAGCTTAATGGTTGCTACCAAGAGGAAAAGCACAATTTGATAATAGGCAAATAATGGATCTGCATGTCATGTACTTCGAAAAAAAAAAGATGTTATAACAAAATAAAGCTTCCATGCAGATGAAAGGTAATGAAATCTACAAAAAATGCCATTGTCTGAAAAGGATGTAGAAATTTTGCTGGTGTCCTACACGATGTCATTATATGTCTTGACTAATATCTTGTTAGTTCATCCATGGTCAGGTACAAAATATAATCAAAGTTTGTATTGTACTGAGTAAAACATTCTTTCTGTTGGATTGTTTGTTTCAGTTGTATGTCACGTTTTTAAGTCCTTCAGATATAAAATTAAATTAAAGAAATAATGTGTAAGTATCTGCAAAATAAAAATATCTTAGGATGAGAAAAGGAATGTTTAGGATTTTAATTTATAGACTATAGTAGAAGTCAAGTGGTCATGACCTGTAATGATCTTGGAGAGTTTCTGATAATGGTATCTCTTAACATTATCATTATTTATCTTATTATTTTTCAATGAATCATAGGTCAATAACTTTTGCTTTTAAAATACATCTTTATGTCAAACATTACTATTTTAAATGTTATATTTACAGTTTCATTTCTTCCACTAACCTGAGAAACTCTCACACACTCTGGAGCAAGCTCCTGAATACAGAACATACATGTTTTGTTGCAATGCATGATACTATGCACACAGTTATTGTTGGCTGAGATGTCATCTTGCCTCAGATCCCGATCATACTGCCAGTAAATTAAAATATTACTGCCAAAGCATGGAGTACATTTTTGTTAAAATTATAAAAGGACAGTACAAACTACTACTATTTCCAATTTATTTTAATTTTATATAGGGCCATTAGACCACTATAAGAAAACAGTGTGTTAGACAGGGCTGTGTGCAGTCACCAGATTTATTTAATATGTATTGTGAGATTATTTTAAGATCCATAAAAGGGCATGACTGGAATAACAATTGAAGGTCATAATCATAATATAAATAACCTAAGGTATGCTGATGATACAGTCTTAATCGGTAAGAGTAAAAATGATTTACAAGAAATGTTAGACATTATAGTGAAAGAAAGCAAAAAAGAATTACTCAGCCTTAAGAGCAAAAAGACAGAAGTAATGGTAGCAAAAAAAAGATGAAAGACACACCGCCATGCACAATAAAGACAAGTGGAACAATATTAAAACAGGTAAATGAAGCTAAATATTTGAGGATAATGTTAAACTCAGATGGTAGATGTACAACAAAGGTGAGATGCAGAATGGCTCAGGCAAAAGCAGTTTTCCAAAAAAATGAGAAAGATACTGTGAAATCCATTTTTGACAATCATCATCAACATCAAGTACCATGCCTACTGGCGTAGGTGATCATGTCTCTCCACAATTTTCGATCTCGGCAGCTATTTATCATTTTTGTTGTTGACCTTCTGCCAAGCCATTCTCTTAAGCTGTCTGTTATTTTTTCTCTTTGCTTCCCTCTATCTCTTCGTCCCTCAATTTTTCCAGTTGTTACAATATATTCCAGTTGTTCTCTTCTCATTACATGGCCAAAAAATGATGATTGTCTCTTCCTAATATTGGAAATTAGTTCTCTTTTTGCTTTGACCTCTTTCAAAATGTTTTCATTACTCTTCTTAGCTGTCCATGGTACTTTCAACATTCTTCTGTAAAACCACATTTCTACAGACTCCAGTGATTTTCTTGTCTGTTGTCCTATTGTCCATGATTCAATCCATATGTTAATTTTTGACAATAGAAACAAGAAAAAGAGTTCTCAAATATTATGTAGAGCCAGTCTTAACATATGGATGTGAATCATGGACAATAGGACAACAGACAAGAAAATCACTCGAGTCTGTAGAAATATGGTTTTACAGAAGAATGTTGAGAATACCATGGACAGCTAAGAAGAGTAATGAAAATGTTCAGAAAGAGGTCAAAGCAAAAGAGAGCCAATTTCCAATATTAGGAAGAAACAATCATCATTTTTTGGCCATGTAATGAGGAGAGAACAACTGGAATATATTGTAACAACTGGAAAAATTGAGGGATGAAGAGATAGAGGGAAGCAAAGGGAGAAAATACCAGACAGCTTAAGAGAATGGCTTGGCAGAAGGTCAACAATATAAATGATAAAGAACTGTCGAAATCGAAAGTTGTGGAGAGACATGATCACCTGTGCCAGTATGCCCAGTACTTGATGATGATATAAACCCATACACTATTATCCTTTATGTATAATGCATTTCTAACAAGTAATGTTTTGAAATACTAACTGTAGAAATTTGTTTTCTGAATAACGTAGAAAATCCAGGCTACCCATGGACTTTTTAAGACTGCATTATAACAATTTTTTCAAAATTAGAAGATATATTGCTTTGTCTAAATTAAGAAAAATAAGACTGAACTCCAGGTATATGGGGATAGGCGGTGGGAACAATTGAAGGCTATGCATGAAAAGTGTTCCTTGTTGCAGTTTCCTCATATTCCAAGTCCGGCTTGTTGCAGGAGCTACTGAGTTAAGTGCTCTGTGCACACCGTGAGCTGTGTGTCTCATCCATTTTGATCATGTTTCGATATTCCAAATGTTTACAATGAATGCTGATATCGTATGGCAGGAAACAGTTGGCTGTGTTCACTTTCTGCGCGGTTTCACCTTATGTCATTTGGCGTGTGCTGAGACTACTACGATGGGGACTACAGTTACCTTTCTTTGTTTGGGAGATGAAATATTAATTCAGATGATTACGCTGGCACGGGCAGTTGAGCAAATATGGATTTTAATTCGTTTGCAGTGATACCGGGGCCTTCCATAACCAAATAACCAAGAAAAATAAAGTTTTGAACAGTGAAATTGTCAGACAATAAAACCTCATTAATTATTATAAGAAAGAACAATAATAGCACGTAATCACAACTATGTATTTCCATTCTTAGTGTTCTTTAAAGGTTGCAAGCGTCATATATAGTCAGTTTATAATATAGTTGTTGTCTTTGGAATTTTAGTCAAGCTTTAAAACTCCATACATACACTGCATATTCCACTCCCACTCTCTTGTCATTTCTTGTTCTGCTTCTCAAATGTTGTTTCACATGAAATTGGAGGCAAGATAGAGCAGTGGCTAGTGAACTGATCTACTGTGAACAAGAGTTGGTTCATCC
This sequence comes from Megaustenia siamemsis, assembly GCA_032433765.1. Lineage (NCBI taxonomy): Eukaryota > Metazoa > Mollusca > Gastropoda > Stylommatophora > Ariophantidae > Megaustenia > Megaustenia siamemsis. The sequence continues at coordinate 40,056,810 of JAVIAB010000092.1, forward strand.
AGATCAATGGCTTCTGGGCTCACTTAACTTTAAATGGGTACCAATTTTTTGTGGGAAAGAGAAATGCCATTGGCACAATTCTGAACACATTATCCAAAAATGTGCAAACAATTGAAAAAGTAAAAGCATTATCACCATATTCTCTTCATGCCACCCACATGGCATAATAGGGTTTTTTGTGTGTTCATATAAAATATTAAATTACATGAAAAATACAATTTATATAAAAAGAAACATACAGAAGCAGAAGAAAAAAATAAGAAAAGGTGACATACTAAACAAAAATGTTTGACAGAACTCACCACAAGAATGCTTCTTTGTAAAGCTACAAGAAAATGTTGTGGTTCTTTGCCATCTACAATTCTTATCTGCAATAAAAACACTACATTTGTAATGAATAATTCTTTAAAAATTGGTATCCAAATGATCCGTAGCTCAATTTTTACATAGATAACTGATAACTGTTCTCAGAATTATTAATTTAATTTAATCTATGCATTAATGTTTCATGGTGGATATTTATTGGCGCTAACACCACTTGATAGGACTTTTTTCTGTCCTCTTCTTTCTATACAAATTAATATCAAATGCAAACAATAAACAAATAAGTTGTAAGTTTTCTATAACTGGATCACCTAGTCATTGCAAACATGATAAAATCTGGACAATTTCTCCAATTTCATTACTGAGACTGCTCAAATTTTGAACTTTGTGTGAAACTAAAGGATCAGACAAATGAGGAGGCGGTTGGTTGATCTGGAGGTAAGACACTGGTCTTGAGACAGAGAGGTTGTGAGTTCAAATACTAGCTTTGCCAGTTGGGATTTTTATTTGTGATTTCTCTCGGTGGCAACCACCCCTTCTCTCAGCAGTGAGGCCCGGCTTGTAGCGTCATATTTTTCTGGAAAAATTATGAGCACCTCTGAAGACGGAGATATCTGACTGCGCGGTAAGTGACACCTGTGTACATAGCTACCAGGGAAAAATGGATTAACATGCAAAATTAAGTTTTTAGTTTCAAGGGACTTCATCAGAGGTGAAAGCTGGCGAGTGAAGAAAAAAAAAAGACAAATGAGGAGACAAAATAATAGGTGTTTATTACAGCAAGCTACTGAAACCATCAACATGAATACTCTCCATCTTTTCTCTGAAAGAAACTGAACATCTTAGAAGGTGCATTAAATTAAATGAAACTGTTTTGATAATATTTCATATGAAAATAGTTGGTGACTCATAGCTGACTGTTTGCACCAGGATTGGTGAACCAGACTATCTAGATGTTACCCCACCTCTTCACAGTGTCAACCGTGTCAGACTAACCAGTCTAGACAAGTGAGTAAGGAATGAGTAGGAAAGCACCAGTACTAAAAAATGAAGTGTTGGAGACATAAGTGTTGGTTTGAAAGGTACAAATCTTGAAACTTGATGTAAACCACAACACAATGCCTGTATGCACACTTAACATACTTTTCAGGGTAGATCAAGAAGAAGAGTAGTTTTGGATGAACACAGCAGCAGAAGTTACACTGATTTATTAGTTTACAACTTTATAATCTTAAATTGTTAAGTTTGTTTCACAACTGCTTTCCGTTGTGATGTTTCATTTCTCTAAACTAAAAACTGACATTTTGTTGACTGAAAGTGTTATTCTTTATACACAAATTGTTCCAATGTTTAAATAATTGTCTAGTGGTAAAAGTAATCGTCATAGGCAAAAACCAATACACATTTTAATGTATTTGTGTGTATATATGTTAATATATGCTTTGAATCATTCATATGTGTTTATTTTATGTATTTTTAAAAGATTTGATACACAAAAGTAAATTAAAAAACAGAATAAAATGTGAACTCACAATGGTTGTTTTATGTCCCATTACAGAATCCATAGACAAAGCTAACTTCTCAGCTTGGTGCTGACAATCCTTGCTTGTCTTACTACCCTGTGACAAATGTTGAGTCAAACTTCAATATTTTGTAAATAAAAAAACATTTGTGCCATGATAATGTGATAATTTGTTTGTGTCCATATCAAGGACTCACTCACTCATCAAAACATCAAACTACAAAATATATAGAGAGTGTGAGAGTAGTGTAGCAGTTGAGCACTAATTTTGACTCATTCCTTGAAGGACATACACAAATGCATCAAGCTTTTAAAGATAATGTTTAGTTGCAATTAAAATGTTAAATGACACCTAAGTTGAAAGGGTCAGCGACTCACAGCTGACAGTTTACATCAGGATTAGTGAACCACAACTGATCAAGATAAAAATCTGAATTTTCTCTCTTGTGGAACAGGAAATTGACTAACCAGTCTGGCCAAGATGGAGGAATCAAAAAGAAAAGGCAGTTTGATGCCCAAAAAATGCTGTTCTGAAGTAAAATGGTCAAAAGGTGTAGATATACAATTGGCTGTAAACCAAAACACAATGCATTGCCCATTTATTATAATTTTGAGAGAAACATTCATCATGTGCTTGTCATAGCAGAAGAAGAAGTGTTTGTTTAAGAGTAAGATGGAATAAAAATCTAACCTGTATGCCATGTGGGGACTGCATGTATACTTATGACCTTTATTTTCAAGCTGTATACATTATTCTATTCTGATCCATGGAATCAGTTTCATTGCAGTCAGGAATTTTCCATATCCACTACATCACTTGTCACATTATTTCCCAAAATGCATTGGTAAATTCCATTGACAAAGTTGCTTTGTGCATGCCCTACACATGCATAGGCAATAATTACAAACCTCCTTAGTTGCATCTTATGACATGAGTGGCCAGCAACAATGGCTCTATTCTTTTCTCTCCTCACAGTGGGGGCCCCAGTTCCCACACCAGGGAGCCACTTACACATAAACAAGCACACACAAACATACAGAGATCCCAGAAAAATAAATGTTATAAAGATAGTTTTTTTGTTATGTGTGTGTTTTAAATAAAATTATAGAAGATGACAGTAGACAACAGTGAGAAAGATCACTTGCTTCTCTCACCTCCACTTCATGTAAAGCTAAGATACTTCACTCCTCTGTAGTAGCACAGCAGTGCTATTGGACTCTATTTACTTTACTATAATGAAACACAAAGAACTCCTACCTCCCAAAAGTAGATAATAAACTGATCTTCTTCTATTACATTTTCTTTGTAGAGTATGATATAACAATGACATTTGTATAGAACTCTGTGCTGTTCTTGTGGCAGATGTGTTAATATATCTCCATTTACCTGCCACATCTGGGGGAAAAAATGAATGTTTTTATTTCTTCAAAAGTTTATTACGAATTTAGGAATAGTATTACTAATCTATAATCATTGATTAATATAATATATATTTATTAGACATAATACTCTTTACATAAAGCGCTGCAAGAAATTTGTCGAAATAGTAGCTAAAGTAAGTGAAAGTAAAGTACTTGTTTAAACAGGAACAAAAACAGAAATATTAGATGTTTCAAAGAAAAAGGATCCATCAAAAGGCAAGAAAATATAAATGGAGCAGTATCAAACCAGGTCAACAACTTTAAATACCTTGCATGGCACAATTAAAGATTGAGATGTGAGATGCAGCTCTAAAATAAAACAAGGAAAAAGCAGCACTCCACACAATGAAGAGCATTCTCTTTAAGTCTTTTTTAATCGAAGTAAAGAAAGAGAGGTCTTCAATATTACATAAAGCCTGTTGATGAATGGAAGTGAGTAATTGGTAATTAATGAACAAGTAAAACAATTATTTGAGGTGACAGAAATAAGAATGTGTAGAGCAATGTTGAGACTTCTAAAAACAGCTAAAAGTAGAAATGAAGATGCCTTGAATGAAAATATTGAACAAAGAAAGCTTTTTAAGTGCTTTAAAAACACTTTCTTTAGACGTGTGATAAATAGGACATCTGAAAAATATTATGACATGTGGAAAATAGAAGGAAAGAGGGACTTAGGATGACAGAAAATGCTAGATGCGTTAACAGTATGACATAGAAAGAGATAAACAATAGAGCTGATAAGAGACATCGAGGACATGGTTTCAATTAAAGCATAACTTAGAAAACTGACAATGATAATGATGCCTATTTAGATTCATTTTTTTTGTTTTATTATTATACATTTTACAGTTTTCTGAATTAATGTGAAACACTAATTATGTGACAATAAATTATTGTACCATTTGGGGAACTGATTTGAAAATGTGGCACTCATAGTGAGTTTGCAAATAGCAAAATATTGTATTTATATTATTAAAACAGTAATGAAATAGATTTAAACTCTTATTTTTAAAGTAGTAATACAAATAATAGTCACTCTTTAATCTTATTATACTATGGTTATAATATTTCTTGACAATGAAAAACAAACACTAGACGATAAGTATTAATACATCTCATGCCCTTTTATTCTTGCACTGAGTTAATTTTTGGCGACATGTCAGAATGTCGCCAAAAATTAACAGAACATCAACATAACTATAGAATGCAGGTAACTAAAACAAGTAGAGGAATTCAAATACCTAGGAAGTCTAATGACAAACGATAATTCTCAAACAGCAGAGATAGAATCAAGATGCAACAAAGCTTGTCAAATCATTGGACAGATATCACCATTATTGTCCAACAAGGAAATAACTCTGGAGCCAAAACGAGCACTATACCATACAATCTTCTTCCCAACGTTGTGCTACCAATGCCAGACCTGGACCCTAGATGCAAGAATAATAAGAAAAATAACCTCTACTGAGATGAAATGTGTTAGATGAATGACAGGAAACAGTTTGAGAGATAAGATCAGAAATGAAGAACTAAGAAAAAAGCTAGGAATAGTCCCCCCGCCGCCGCCGCCATAGAATATATAAGGGAACAACAGATAAAATGGTTTGGCCACGTGACAAGGCAAAAAGATCACAACGCAACGAGCCTTCAGCAAACATTGTGAGAACACCAGACCCAAGAGTCAACCGCGAAAAAGATGGATCGATGAAATATTAGCACTAGGAAACATAGCAGCAGCAGAGGCGAACAGAAGAGCAAAAGACCGCAAATTATATCTCCCCTCGATGCTGAAAGGCAAATGAAGAAGGAAAGAAGAAGAAGACTGAGTTAATTTTACTTATAATTATTTTGAACATCCAAACAATGGATATTAGTTTGACTTAGGTAATATCTTCTTTTACTTGCAATTGTCCTGTTCCTTATAAAAAAAACCTTTGCCACAATGACAGTTGCATCCTGTGCTATCTTCTTAAGCCATAATACTGTAACCATTCATTTTAAATTCTTTTACCACCTATCTTTTCATTATAGTTTAGAACATTCAATGTTTATCAATGCAGATATTCATGATTAATATTTTTGCATAAATCACATTATATATATATATATATATATATATATATATATATATATATATATATATATGGCCCTTTTCGTCTTGTCAGACGGTCTAGTGGAGGCTATTGCGTATTTTTTTGAGGTATTGTTTTTGACGAACAGCTTCTCTCGTGGCTAATTCTACCAATGTTTGACAAACACACGCGGTCACATAATGAACAGGTCAGGCTCGCTGGTCCACAGGGTTTACCATCCTTTTTCATGAGTCTCTTCTCTTCTAAGTCCTGTCTTAGAACAGTCTCAAATGTTGTTATACCGTTCCTTATACGTGCTCTCCATGATGTGCGATCACTTGCCAGATGTTGCCAGTCGTTTTCACAGATGGAGAAGTCTTTCAGAGATGATTTGCAGATATCTCTATATCGTAGTTTAGGTCTGCCGATTTGTCGTTTTCCGTGTTTTAGCTCGCCATATAGTATTTGCCTAGGAATGCGTTTTTCTTCCATCCGTTGGACATGCCCCAGCCATCTTAGCCTTCGACTTCTGAGCATCGACATGATTGTTAGGGTCTTAGCACGTTGCAGGACAGTTAAGTTGGTTATTTTGTCCTGCCATTTGATGTGCATTATTTTGCGGAGACATCGCATGTGGAAGACATTTAGTCTTTTTTCCTGGTTTGAGTATGTTGTCCAGGTTTCGGATCCATATAGTAGTGTGCTAAGCACACAAGTTTGATATATTAAGAGTTTAGTCTTTTGAGTTAGTTTCGTGTTGTTCCATGCCCTTTTTGTGAGTTTGCCGAAGGTCGTAGCTGCCTTACCAATTCGACAGTTTATTTCTTCATCAAGAGAGATGGTTTGCGTAACTGTGGATCCAAGATATGTAAATTTCTGTACTGATTCTAGTGGGCAGTCTTTTAGAGTAATAGATATAGGTTTGAAGTCACCTTGATTTAGTATTACTGTCTTCTGAACATTAATTGACAGTGAAAAAAGGTCGCATGCTTTATCCAGGTTGTTGATCAGCGACTGTAGGGTGGCCTCACTATGAGCGACTAGGGCTGCATCGTCAGCAAATAAAAATTCTTTAAGTAGGGCAACATTTGTTTTGGTTTTTGCTCTTAGTCGTGCTAGGTTGAACAGTGAGCCATCTGGTCTAGTGCGAATGTAAATATCTCCTGAGCTGTTTTCGAAGGTGTAATTTAGGAGGGCAGCAAAAAATATACCAAAAAGGGTGGGGGCGAGGACACATCCCTGTTTCACTCCTTTGTTGACTTTGAAATTCTCTGATGGACTCCCATCAAAATGGACTTTGCCATTCATGTCTTCATGGAAGGAAATTATCAGCCTAAGTAATTTAGGAGGGCAGCCTATGCCTTCTAACACCTTGTAGAGACCATCTCTGTTTACTGTGTCGAATGCCTTTGTGAGATCCACAAAGGCAATATAGAGCGGCATATTTTGTTCCCGACATTTTTCCTGCAGTTGTCTAAGAGTGAAGATCATATCTATGGTTGATCTCCCGGGTCTGAAACCGCATTGGGACTCGGGAAGCACCCGTTCTGCAAGTCTATGCAGGCGATTAAGTACGACTCTAGCAAAAGCTTTGCCTGTTGTGCTAAGGAGAGAAATGCCTCTGTAATTATTGCAGTCGCCCCTGTCTCCTTTATTCTTGTACAGCGTTATAATCTTGGCATTTCTCATATCATGAGGTATTTCTCCGTTTCTCCAGCATTTAATTAGCAGTTTGTATAGGTGTGGAAGTAGTACGCTTAGGTTGTCCTTTAGTACATCTGTGGGAATGTTGTCATTTCCTGCAGCTTTTCCTTTTGAGAGGGCATTTATAGCGTCAGCAAGTTCGTTCATAGTAGGCTCAACATCCAGTTCAAACATTGTAGGATATTTGGGTATTGATTGTGCTAGAGCTGTGTTTGCTGGTCTGTCGTCACTGTATAGATTAGAGTAGTGTTCAACCCATCTTTGCATTTGTTGTCCCTTGTCAGTAATAGGTTCTCCAAACTTGGATTTTAGGGGGCTAATTTTGTTATTTTTGGTCCAAGGGCCTTTTTTATATTGTCATGCATGGTTTTTGAGTCGCCCCTGTCTGAGGCTTTCTGTATTTCAGAGCATAGAAAATCACATTATATTGTTGTTAATATCTACCATAACATGTTTGTGTAATTTTTTAGTTCTTCATAATTACATGCAACAATTCATGTTAAAAATAATGTATAATTTGTTTAAATAAACTATAATTCAATTTGTGCATATACAACGCCAAAGTGAATGATAGTGTGGAGTTACAAACACAAAGGTACATATTTTATTCCTATATCAAAAAGGTTACAAAGTATTTAGTTATACAAGTATTTACGAAATTAAGGAAAAATCATACAATAAGAATAATATTAAAAGTGATATTTAAGGTGCAGTAGATTATAAAATATTACAGAGCAAGTGCCTGTGACAAGATACCTCAACTGTGCCATTTCCTACTAGAAACTGATCATCCGACCAGTTCTTGCTCAGTTTTGCAACTGTGTGATGGTCTGTCTTTGAGAACAGTACTTTTTCTGAATAATTTTAAAATAAAACTATGAATTAAAATTCAATGAGTGTATACATTTTTATTAATTATGTTAGTACCAACAACTGTTGGTTGATCTGTGGGTGATGCAGTTTGTTTGATGCGATGCAGTATTAAATAAATAAATCTATCTTGAATAAATATGTGATTATGTTTAAAACCTGATCTTGTGAAAGGAAAAAGTTACTTTATTTCCTCATACCGTGGTACTCGAAGTTAAATGCCAAATTAAAAAAAAAAATAACATTTAAACTGAAACAAACCAACCTATATTAGAGATATGATAGCTTCTGACAAGCTGACTGCCTTTAAGAACTCGATCCTTCCAATCAGTGAAGACTTTTTTGAATTTCACTGTTTCATTTCCTTCTATCACACGACATACTGGAGCAGTATAGGGATAACAGTGATGTTGTTTAAAGTTCTGAAATATATGTAATAAAACTTTACACTTTCAAATCTAATAAGGCAATTTATTAAACTAAAGCTTAAATGTAAACAATTTTCTTACAACTGGCTAAGGAATTTATAAATACAGAAGAATGACTAAATTATAATTAAATTCTGAAGTGAGGATAAATCAACATTTTAGGTATTTACCAATGGAAGAAAAATTGTAGTAGAATTGTTGTTCTTGTAAAGTTGATGTACATTTTATCTAATATTCCAGTAATATAAGGAAACAAACTATTACCTCTGCACAGTGAAGAGCATCATATAACCTTTCAGGTTCTGCACTTTTGCCCACCCAAATATACAAGGGACAAAGTGGTCCCATGTCTAGGAGAAAGGAATCCTGCAGTAACATATAGATTCTAATTAATTTCCTTTAATTAAAAAAAAAAAAACATTTTTAAACTACAGATCAGGGGTAACTTTTAAAATTATAATTAAATCTAAATCCTGAATTACCTACATTTTACTTATGTACACTTGCACTTTCATACACTTTACATCAAAGCTGCATTGGTTACTTCTGAAATAATTCATTTTTTATGCTGTATATGCTCTACCAGCAATGCTCATACAACACTACAGCATTCATATTTTTCAATAATATTGTATTTAAAGGTAATATACTTTGTATTACTTCATTTTACATTTATAAGAAAGTATTTATAACTTGTATTTTGGGTTGATTTCCTCCACCTCTGTTGCTTATCAGCAAGGAGCAAAATGGAATTTTTGGTTAAATGCTCTGAATGTATTCTTCTACAAACTAAGTAAGCATTGAGCTAAATTTAATGCAGAAGATTGTAATGGACAGAAGAGGAAGAAATGTAAATGTTTGTACTGAAAACAAATAATTGAAATAAGTGAAAGTTATACAGTGTACAGGTAGTTTGTAGCTTTGTTGAATAGGAAATGGTTAGATGGAAATGATAACAGAAGCCACAAAGTGAACCAATTTATTTAACACTGAATTATAAAAAAAAAAATGAACATTAGTCAATTGATAAAAAAAATGCAGTACAACAGTATAATCTATCTACTAACATTGTGATAATAAATTGATGCATACACATTATCAGTAAAGACAGAAGAAAGATCATCCAAATGGAAATAAGATGTATCAGAAAAATACTGAATGAGACACAAACAGGAATAAAATATTGGAAGCAAAGTAGGTGTAATTCCATTCATGTGTTACATCCAAATTTAACCAATTAAATTGTTTTGTACATATAACATAACCACCAACTGCAGCAAGCATTAACAACTAACTGCAACAATAAAAAGTTGACAAGGATGCATACGAAAAATGGAATGGCCAAACAAAAAATGTCACACAAAATCTACTATGTATAAATCAAATTATAGAACTCTAACAAGAATACTCAATTTTATTTTGGCATCTATAAGTGTAAAACATAAGAGGACTGAGATCTGAACATGTTACATTAAGCAAAATAAATCATCATCCTTATCATCATTATCTTCTTTTTCCTTCCAGTTCCATTGAACATTACACTGGGTTAACGGTGTACTATAAGTCATTGTTCTGAGAAGCAATAATGGAGTTAACGCCTGCTGTCCTTGACACTTTTATCTATGTTCTTCACAGTATCTCTTGATGTAAGCCTCTATTTCTTCTTCCTTTTGTTTCTCATTTGAAGGCTTGCTTTGTAATTCTCTTGTGGTTTTTTTCTCACCAAATGGCCAACATATCCTAACCTTCTTCTCTTGATTATAGATAAGATTGTTGATTAATAAAAAAGACTGGTTAGGCCCATAGGTATTTTGGTGTTATAAATACACTTTGACCTCCTGGACCTTCATCTGCCTCTACCTCTGACTAATACAATGGAATTACAAATATTTTTTCTTATTGTAGCAGACACAAACTAAATGTTTAAGTCACTTGTTGGTTTCTCTTAGGGAGCCATGATAACTCAGTGGTTAGTGAACTGAACTACTAAGGATAATAGGTCGACTTTAATTCTGATTGATGGCTTCCAGGTTCGCCTTAAATGGATACCAAATTGTTTTTTGGGGAAAGAAAAATACTGACCATATTAGCCCAAAAATCATGTGCCAAAAGTCTATTTTAAAAATATGGGTACTAACACCATATTCCCTATCCATCACGTGATGTGAAGGGGCTCTTTACTTTTTTTTCTTTTTGCTTCCTTTCAATATTCAAATTTCACACATTATTTTCTAAATTTATACCTATTCTTGTGATCACTTATCTGCTTAAAATGCATACCATGGTTGTTAGATATTTTTGTTGCAGTGGTTGTATCGAAACAAGAGGTATATCACATAAAACCCTCTCTCCATTTATCCTGAAAAAAAAAAAGAATTATGATATGTGTTGCAATATATCAGTCGTCTTTAATTTATAAATTGTTTAACATAATTAATGTTGACATAAGTACTCTTTATTTATATTTTAATTTTATAAATATAAAAAAAAGCATTGATCAATATTACCTAACAAAATGGTGTAAAAAATCAAACATTTAGAGTGATATTAGAGAGGATTTAACAAAATATAACAAGCAGGGAGGGCCAACAAAAAGTAAGAGCCATAAGCAGGAATCAAACCTTAAAATAAAAGTTTACTCAGGACTGAGCAACAAATACGTGGAGCAGAAATCGTGGATGTTTAGACAAACTTTCTATGCATGCTACTAGTTGTGTTTTAGCTTTAATGATATAATTAGAAAAGACATAAATAAAGCCTTACTTTTAAGCAGAGTCATGTGGCAAGATAGAATGTGGGTTCTATGTAAGGTCTGATGCTTGATAACAAAGATCGTCAGACACAAAGAGTCTAGAATTTCTGTCCTATGTGACATCTTCGGCTTGAAAGGACAATAGATAGATAAAGATAGCTAACTTTTAAACTTCTGAGAGAGATAGAAAGTAGAGTGAGAAATTATTATCTACGCGTGTAGGTACAGTACACAATGATGATGATAGCTTACTTTATATTTTAAGCCAATTAAATACAAATGAAACATCAGTGATGGTAAAAAAATGAGACACCTACTTGTACAAATGAGGTTCATAATTTGTTTCATTTTCTTCAACACTGTCACTAGTATTAATATCAGACTGCTTATCATTGTCAAGTTTTCTCAGAAATGCATCACTCATCTGCTTGTTTTTTTGGTCTGTTTCAAAGGTAAGAAAAATCATAAAACAATATATTATTTAACTGAATTAAAATAAGCCAGAGCAATGTGGTCCACACCCACCTCCCTGGAAGAGAAACTATATGGGGCAATTGAATCACTAAAACAGACAGCTGACTTCATGAGAGAGTCTGGAATCCTACTCTGATTGAGACTTTGTCGCAGAGAGAGAGAGAGAGAAATAAGCATATTTCTGACCAAATAAAATATATCATTGATAATCTTACAGTATTGTGGGTTGTAATTCTGAAAACTTTTTTCCACATTCTAAGTTTGTTATAAACATACAACATACACAAATTATCATTACATACAAACATTTGAAATATATAAAGAAAAAGTAAATGTTCCCTCCACGCTTTACTAGGCATACGGATAATATGGTGCAAGTGACCATATTTTTCCATAATTACGGCACATTTTTTAATGATGTGGTCAGTATTACACCAAGCCCCTTTAATTCCCAGAAAAATTTCTGATAACCATTTTTATATATATATATGAGACTAAAGTGGTGGGGTTGTGTATGAAGAATGGCAAACAATCATATTCCCAAACAAATATTGTATGATGAATTTAGAGATGGAAAGAGACCTAAGGGCAGTCTTGAGATATAAGGATGTTTGCAGGACTTTCTTAAGTGAATTTTTTGTCAGTGCTTGAAAGAAACTGGGAGGATCTGTCTGCAGAACATAGCACATAGAGAACAAAAATAAAAAAGGCACAACAACATTTGAGGCAGCTTTTTGCTATCAACTTCATAAGACAAAAGGTGCAGGAGAAAGGAGATGATGCCAGGCACCATGAATACATCATTTTCATTCTGTGGTCAAATCTATCCAATATTAATAAATTAGTTATGAGAGAAGCTGTTCAGCAAAAAACAGCACCCAGCATAAGGCACTAATATTTTACCAAACAACTGACTTATAATGATACCTTGCTACCAACCATCTGTCAAGATGCCAAAGGCCATTCATATAAATCATATATAATCATTTCATTCAACAAACATACAAAAATAAAGCATCATAGAATATTTAGTTACCACTTATTTTCTCACCTATAACAATGATATGACTTTTGCCATTTCTCTGCCATGTCCTAATTTTCTTAGTAAGTTTGATTGCCTGTTAAATCACACATGAACATTTATATTATAAAGTAATTTTCATACTTTATTTTAATTTTTGTAAAAAAATTTGTGAAAATTTGAAAATTTGTGCATGCTATAATTCATTTTAAAATGCTTTAAATAATAACATCCTTAGTCATTCATCTAATCATCATCATGTGCCATACCGGTTGGCGTCCTTCCACAATCTTCTATCTACAGTGCATCATATCAGTTCTGTTGTTGACTGTTTTCCATGCCATGACACCAAGCTATCCAGTTTTTTCTTTCTTTGTCGTCCGCGATATCTCTTTCCTTTTATTTTGCCAGTTGTAACCAAGCACTCCAACTTTCCTCTTCTCATGATGTGCCCAAAAAATGCTGATTGTTTCCTTCTGATGTTTCTTAGAAGCTCCCTTTTTGTGTTGGCCTCTTTGAGAACTTCCTCATTGGTCTTTTTAGCTGTCCAGGGAACTTTCAACATTCTTCATTCATCTAATATTGACTTAAAAAAAAATATTGTGATTATTTGTTTAATAATTGATGGTCCTCTTCTTTTTCTTCAGCAATTACCCATTATAATGGGTGTTAATGTGTTATGTCATTAGTTTACAGCAGGTTGCAATATTTGTGCTTTTCAGCCTAACACATCCATCATGGGTATGAATACATTTTTAATTGCTTAACAGTTTTGTCCTGGCAATGGCCTTTTGACCTACTCTTTTTAACTTTTACTTGCCAAGAGTTCTTTAGTAAGCACAGAAGACACCTCCTGTTTTTTTTGTCATTATCCAAGAGGACAAGACATTGGATCTCATTATCCAAAACCAGGGGGTCAGCTATCTCCCTCCCCCCTCCCTCCCTTCCCAATTCTGGAATATTTTTGAATGGTTAATAAAAAAAACAATGTAAAACAACATGAAAATGAACTAATAGCAAAAGTAAGGAATGCTGTAAACAGAAATTGTTTAAAACATGAACCCACAACTAGCACTCACCTTGACTCTCAAAACAAAATCAACTTCCTCGCCTACCCATATATATATTCTTGGGCAGCCATCAAGTATAAGTATGTCAGTTGCAGTAGCAGCTTTGACAGAACACTCAGTCTGAAGAGTGATTGTGTATTTGTCAATTTTTTAGTTATAAGCAAAGTCAATTAAAGCAATGTGATGGTTATTACATAAATATCTGTTGTTGCTGTTCTAGCTTTCTTATTTATCTAAAAGTAATAAAATGAATTGCTGCTGTCTGATATAATAACTTTCAATTATTGTTATTATTAAGCTTTAATAGCAACATTAGTTAGTGAGTATGTGAATTGGTTCAATTTTTACTAGTAACATTTTTGTAGACCAACATGATTGAAGAGTTCATTCAGTTTTTGAAAATGCATATAAGATATTTTATCTGGTAAAGTAGGAAAGCTTGAGCATTTCACTAACTACTTCATGAATAAACATGTCATCCATCATAACAATATATTGTCAAGAATAGTATATTCCTTTTATGCCACAAGACACAACAGGAACTCTTTACTTTAAACAAAATATTGTACTTACATTATACTTTAAAATAAAATGTAGCTCATTTATCTTTTGTGCTTCTTTTTGATTATTCATGATAAGCTTTTACATTTGCTATAATTTATTGCAGTATATCAGAATCAATATTCTGAATAATAAAGTAAACACTAAGATAATTCACAATATTCAGTAGCAGAGTAAACATTCTTTTAATAAAATAGATGTAAATTTATTTATTTTTGCTCACACTCAAGTAGAATAGTCTTATATCTTACTTTCTGAGCTCACAAATAATATAATGTGGGATATGATGAAAGCATAAAGAGAACATTGAAATGATGAAAGAACAACATCAAGGAATTATTAAGTCTTAAATATTTGTTAACTCACAATGTGTAGCTGCAAATAGAGAGGAATGAAAAGAAAATGTGATTTCACTTATCAGTGTTATCCTAACCACCAGGATTGTTATAAGGTACAAAGGAAGGAAAGTAATTTGTGAAATAATTAACAACACTGAATAAGTTCTATGTTTAAAATAATGTTACATAAAAATCTAGAAATAATTATAAAATAATTTTTAAAGCAAGAAAACTATGATTTATGTAATACACTTAATGTAACAATATTTGCTATCAGTACAAATGAAAATGTGACTACTAAGATACTTTGATATTTTAAAATGAAAACATGGTTTAAAGTGACATACACATGTAGCAGATGGGAATTTCTTTCCATGAACTCTGTACAGACATTTTACATACTTTACTGATCTTCGCAAAGACTGCTTAAACTTTCCCTCCACAATTCTGAGAAATGAAAGATTGTTGTTGATTGATTAATTTTGTATCATAAGTGACTGAAAAAAAGAAAGTTGTGTAAACAGTAGATATGGACATTTGTGGTTCTATAATTACTAAATAACAGTCTTCCAGTCAATATGGTAAATAATAAACTTTTGGTCAATATGGTAGATCGGTAGCAGGAACTATTGAAGGCTATGTCTGAAAAGTGTTCCCTATTGCAGTTTCCTCATATTCCAAGTCGGCCTGTTGCAGCAGCTACTGAGTTAAGTACTATGTGCACACCGTGGGCTGTGTGTTTCATCCATTTTGATCGTGTTTCGATATTCCAATTGTTTACGGTGAATGATGATATTGTATAACAAGGAACAGTTGGCTGTGTTCACTTTCTGTGTGGTTTCGCCTTATATCTTTTGGCATGTGCTGAGACTGCTATGATGGGGTCTACAGCTACCTTTCTTTGTTTGGGAGATGAGTTAGTAATTTGGATGATTCCACTGGCAGGGGCGGTTGAGCAATTATGGATTTTAATTTGTTTGCTGTGATACCAGGGCCTTCCATAACTATAACAATCTCATGTTGTTACTTAGTTGGCAGTGTACTGTAATGAATAGTCGCTAGTGGCAAGGTGCTGTGTGGAATACAGGTTTAATCCAGCTTTGGACTGTCTATTGTTCTTTATTTTTTTCTGTTGTTGATTATTTGTGTATTTTTTCCAAGTGTTGTAAACATACTTCTTCCCCTGAAATGATTTGTTGATCTGTCGCCTCAGAAAGTTTCCATTCATAATATTATTCATGTATTATTATTTATCTCCAGTTTTGGAGGACATGTTCTATTATTTGTTTGCTCTCCTCGCATGGACACTTGAAGCTAAACCTTATTTTGCTAATTGTATGTTCCAAATTTTAGAAATGCTATTAAATTACTTTACCTTTTTTTATATTTTACTTGTGAAAGTTAAGCCTGCAGTGGTCAGTTTTCAATGAAAAGATCTTTACTTCTACTGCTGTCTTCAGTATGTCTGCTACATCAGTCTTCATGTATTGTTTATGCCATTTTTGTTTCAAATTATTTTTAATTGTATCTTTCATAAAACAATATCATGCTTTGAATCGTCCTGAACGAATCTATTCAAAATCTTGGTTTCAGTTATGATGCAGTAGGCAGAGATCAATTCATTTTAATGAATTTATGATGTCTGTTATTGTCTCTAATAGAGATGAATGGTGGAGAACACTATGAGCTCTATGCAACGTCTATTGATGTTGGAAAGATCAAGATTATTGTGCTTGCCAAGCCAGCTTATTCATTATTATTGCTGTTGTAAGTTGTTTTTCTTTCTAAATATGAGTGAGAATATCATGTGGAGTTTCAGAGCACATTGTAAGCTTAAATATTACAAAATAAATAAGCGGCTGACAGTAACTAATGAATTAATTTTATGTACATATCATAACGACTATCTCTAGTTCACATTTTACTTAGGAGTGAGACTTAATAAATGTAAAGTTTGTATCAATCACAAACTTGAAAACAACCTGTACTGTACACAGATTTCAAAAGATTTAATTGGTATTAATCATAGGTTCAACATTAGACGTTGTAAATAAGTGACTTAAAAACAGACAGACTGTATGGATTGCAGAGAAGTTTAATTCAGTCTGTTATAAAAGTCATTAGGAATTTTTAGCAATAGGCATCAGACAGTTATAGAATTTACCAGACCAACTGTGCAATAACTTCCAGAGAGTGGTCATTAAGTGGATACCATCACATTGTAATATACACGGAAATGAACGTGCAGACAAATTAGCTAAAGAGGGAGGGAGATTACCACAAGAGAACCATCTGGTCAGCTATGATGAAGCCAAATCCATCATCAAAGGCCAGTACCATGAAAAATGGGAACAAGAACACCCAAAGTATAACAAGAGGGATGGATACCTCCAGCTATCAAGGAGAGATGGAGAGATCAAGGCATCATACTTTGCCTACGCACTGGCCACAACAGAATGAGAAACCACATGCTCACAATACTCGAAATAGAAACTACCAGCCAATGCCACTGTACACTGGATAACATGATAACAAAATATGTTCTACAGGATTGCCCCCTGTACACAGACTTGAGAAGAACAATGTGGTCCACACCCACCTCCCTGAAAGAGAATCTAAATGGGGCAACCAAATCACTTAAACAGACAGCTGCCTTCATAAGAGAGTCTGGAATCCTAGTCTGAATGAGCTATGAACGCAGCAGAAGAAGAATTTATCAAATGTTCATCATATTCATTATCATGTATATGGTTTTAACTGTGTTAAAAGTTTTTTAAATTAAAACAAACATTAGTGATTACATGTTGATACTCACATAATTCCATCTTCAAAATGTCTCAGAAAGCTTGGAGTTTCATGTCCTTCATACTATGACACAAACAATTTAATAGTTTACACACATGATGGTTGAATGATGTTAGAAAATACATAGAACAGTTTCCAATCTATTTATTGTTAACAATAACCAAAGTTTTAGGTATACGAACTGTGTTAGAAACGTCATCGATCATCATCATCGAGTACCATCTCCACAACAAAGGTTGGCTACCATGGAGCACCATTCCACTCTATTTCTTGCTTTGATGGTGCAGGTTGTCATAGATTGACTTGTCCATCTTTTGATGTTACTTGTCCATGTTAGTCTTGGTCTGCCTCTGCCTCTTTTACCTTGTATTTTCCCTTCCAATATTACTTTTAGTAGGCTGTTGTGTCTTTTAACATGCCCCAAAAATTTCATTTGTCTTGTCTTAATTGTATTTAGTAGTTTTCTTTTTCTTTTTAGTTGTTTTAAAACTTCATCGTTTGTTTTCATTTTTTTCCATCCAATTCTACCTATTGTTCTATAAATCCACATTTCAAAGGCTTCAATTTTCATTTCTCTTTTCTTGTCTAATGTCCATGTTTCTGCACCATACATAAATATTAAGAAGATGTAACATTTTGTTATTCTTAGCTTCAGCCCTACTGTTATTTGTTTTGTTGTTAGTATATTTTTCATGGCAATAAAATTACTTTTTGCCGTACCTGTTCTTTTGTTTATTACAATTTTACATTTTCCATCATTGGTTATAGTATGTCCAAGGTTAGAAACAAAACAAATTAAATATAAACTGAAAAGTAGGAAGTCAAGAAATAAAAAGGTAATTTAAACTAAAAAAAACTGGAAAAAATATATTCAAAATGACATTATTAAGGAACGTTTTAGTCTCAAAATTTTTAACTTTTTCTAACTGTGAAGGCACCCTTATTATTTCATCAATTTAAAAAGAGCCTTCCATAACAAGCTAATAAAAGCAGTATAGAAATGTATAGTAAATTTTTAAAATTTCCTGTTACATTTATTGCTCTCTACCAGTAATCATCTTAATATATAACACAACATAACATAACACAACATAACGTAACATAACATAACATAACCGTACAGTACGGTGCAGTACAGCACAGTACAGTACATTACAATACAATACAATACAATACAATACAATACAATATAATATAATATAATATAAAATAAAAAAAATGATTATTACTCTGTCCAAGTGAGTACAAAAATTGTAAACAAACAACTTGGGGTAAAAAGATAGTACCAACATTTTCAACAGATTTTGTAATGGTTATCTAAATTATTAAAAATGTGTACAATATTGTATATTTCAAAGTGTCCATGTCCAGAGTTATATTTCACTGGGAGGTTGTGTAGAAATTTTTCAGTGATTAAATTTAATTATTTTATTAAAAAGATAATAACAGAGACAGGGTATACTATATTACAAAGGTTGTTCAAGGTTAACCAAAACTTTGTATGAAAATAATCAATAAATAGCAAGTCTTTTTTCTTCTATCTTTTTAGCTCCCAGTGGAGCATAGGTCTTCAACAAACACTTTCCAAGTCGTTCTGTTTTTTTGCCATTCTTTTTAGATCATTCCATGTCTTCAACATCATCTTCATCTCTGCTTCTATCTGTCTTCTCCAAGAATTCCTTGGTCTTCCTCTTTGTCTTTTCCCCTGGGGATTCCAAAAAAGGGCCTGTTGTGTAATACTCTCAGTTGGCTTCTGTAGTGTGTGTCCTATCCATTGCCATCGTCTTTGCTGTATCTCTTTATCCACTGGTATTTGACTGGTACATTTCCATAATTCTATGTTAGTGATTTGTCCTGCCATTTCCATCCTTTTATTCTGCGTAAGCATCCATTAATGAAAGTCTGTATCTTCGTGATTGTTAATTTTGTTGTTTTCCATGTTTCACAGCCATATAACTGGGAAACATATGGAAATCCAAAGAAATTAGGTTAAATACAAAAATAAAAATTTTCAACTCAAATGTTAAGTCAGTCCTATTATATGGCTGTGAAACATGGAGAACAACAAAACTGACAATCATGAAGATACAGACTTTCATTAATGGATGCTTACGCAGAATAAAAGGATGGAATTGGCAGGACAAAATCACTAACATAGAATTATGGAAATGTACCAGTCAAGTACCAGTGGATAAAGAGATACAGTGAAGACGATGGCACTGAATAGGACACACACTGCAGAAGCCAACTGAGAGTATTACACAACAGGCCCTTTTTTGGAATCCCCAGGGGAAAAGACAAAGAGGAAGACCAAGGAATTCTTGGAGAAGACAGACAGAAGCAGAGATGAAGATGATGTTGAAGACATGGAATGATCTTAAATGAATGGCAAAAAACAGAACAACTTGGAAAGTGTTTTTTGAAGACCTATGCTCCACTGGGAGCTAAAAAGGAAGATAGATAGATAGATAGATAGATAGATAGATAGATAGATAGATAGATAGATAGATAGATAGATAGATAGATAGATAGATAGATAGATAGATAGATAGGTAGATAGGTAGGTAGGTAGGTAGGTAGGTAGGTAGGCAGGCAGGCAGGCAGGCAGGCAGGCAGGCAGGCAGGCAGGCAGGCAGGCAGGCAGGCAGGCAGGCAGGCAGATAGATAGATAGATAGATAGATAGATAGGATACACATGATGGTCTATGAACAATACCTGAATTGGTTTAGAGTAAAAGGTGATGGATTTCTTCAGCTCTAATCATCACCTGTGACAAAACATGGCTGCACAATTTCACCTCAGAGACCAAAAGAACCAGCACAAGGTGTTGATATAAGTATTCACCACTAATCTTCTTCTTTCATTTCTCATTTGCCTTTCATCGTCAAGGGGAGATATAATTTGTGGTCTTTTGCTTTTCTGTTCGCCTCTGCTGCTGTTATGTTTCCCAGTGTTTCTAATATTTCGTCAATTCATTTTTTTCATGGTCGACCTTTGGGTCTGGTGTTCTCGCAT
The DNA here is from genome assembly GCA_032433765.1 of Megaustenia siamemsis. Taxonomy (NCBI): domain Eukaryota; kingdom Metazoa; phylum Mollusca; class Gastropoda; order Stylommatophora; family Ariophantidae; genus Megaustenia; species Megaustenia siamemsis. Next base: position 40,077,189 of record JAVIAB010000092.1, read on the forward strand.
AATTTATTGAAGTCTCGTTGAGTTGTGTTTTGATCTTTCTGCCTTGTCACGTAGCCAAACCATTTTATCTGTTTTTTCTTTATATATTCTATGACGGAGGTTATTCCTAGCTATTTTTTCCACTTCTTCATTTCAGATCTTATCTGTCAGGCTGTTTTCTGTCAATCAACCAACACATTTCATATCAGTAGAGTAGAGGTTATTTTTCTTATTGTTCTTGCATCTAGGTTCGAGGACTGGCATTGGTAGCACAATGTTGGAATGAAGATTACATTGTAGCATGCCCATTATGCCTCTATGGTTATTTCCTTGTTGGACAATAGTGGTGATCACTGCTCAAGAAATGCAAAATGCAACTGTATATTGAAAAGAGCATGGATGCTGTATTCTGAAACATGAATGGCGTTATCTGTATGAATTTCTTGGAGAATGAGATAACAATTAATATCTAATATTACTGTACATTGTTGACTGGTGAAGTTTGAGAATTCATTAACAAGAAAAGTCATAGGATGCTGTATGGAAAGGGCAAGGAAATATCATTCTTCTCCATACCAATGCTTGCTCTCCAATTTAACAACTCTTACCAAAATATATTGCAAAGTTTTAGTCATATCCTCATTACAATTCTAGTTTAGCCTCAAGTTATTATTATCTGCTGAGATTCCTTAAGAGCAAGTGAGATGGGATGAAAAAAATTAAAGAATGAATAAAGTACTTCAGAACGATGTCCACCATTGGCTGAGACAGCACCCAGTTTCTTCTATGACTTAGAAATCAGGAAGTTTCACAACATGTCAGCAGTACTTGAACGCTTATGAAAATGAAACACTGAAATAATTGAATGCTTGTTGTACATTTCCTCTGTAGAAATAAAAATCTCAGTAAAACTTAAACAACCGTGGGTTTAAGGTTAAAACAAAAATAACCTTAAAAAGTAAACTTGTCTTGCCTCAAGTGACATGAAGGATGCTCCACCCAAAGACTTGTCAAGCTCTCTTGCATATGTTTGTACAATATCATGATCTGTCTGTTATACATCAATATCATTATGGAAGCAATAATGAGCTTGTAAAAGAAAATAAATAAAATGAAACCCTATTACTATAATCAATCAACTATACATTTAGTTCAAGCAAAATTCTCTTCATCATCATCTCTTTCATTTTCTACTACATGTATTTATTTTTGCCCCCTGGATGGCTTGTTAGGTGAAGCAATTACTTACCAACATATCACGCTACATGGGAGCCGCGATAGCTCAATGGTTAGTAAACTGGGCTACAAAGGACAAGAGGTAGGGTTCGATCCCAACCGATGGCTTCCAGCCTTAAATGGGCACCAGATTTTTTTTCTGGGAAAGTAAAGTGGCAGATAGAGCTGCTTGCACAAAACAGAGACAAATGGTGAGATTTGATAAAATATCTTTAAAAGAATTGAAAACGGCTAGAACAAAAATTCAGATAAGAGAAGGAGTATCTTGGTCTACGCCCTATGGGCTGGCTACGGTTCGAAAGGTCAATAGATAGATAGAAAGTGGCAAGGGTGTAATATCGACCACATTACCCCAAAAATCATGTGTGAAGGTCTGTACAAATTATGGGCACTAACACCATATTCCCTATACGCCACTTGGTGTGACAGGGCACTTTACTTTTTTTTTCCTATAGCTTGCTATAATGCATCTACTACCAATCTTTGTATACATCTTAGATCTTATTCACCTGTCCTGTCATCCTTTTCTGTAGTGATATTTTTGCCTGCTTGCTGTCTTGTCATTACTACAGATTCTCACAATTTTGATTTTGGTAGTTGTATTCAAGTGTCTTTAGGAGAACATGATTTTAAAAATGCAACGTTTATAAGATTTTATGAGCATTTATTATTGGCTCTGGATTTGTGATTTCATACATCAAAAACATTTGAAGAATTTTCTTTACATATTTTCTGAGAAAATAGTGATTTTATATTTGTTCTTCTGTTATGCTTTTAGGACAGAGATGTATGCAGTGAATGTGAATTAACCATGTGGAGAAACAAAATTATAGAAAATAAAAAATGGGCTATGATTATAACAAAAATTGCAAAGTTTGCAAAAGAAAAAGATTATTACCATCTAGGTTTGACTGAGTATATAGAGTGTTGCATGACATTGCGACACATACAAATAGGGAGCTCTGACACTTCAAGGTCTAGGCTAATAAACTGACCAAGATCTCCCCCTGATGTCTGTATCATGCACTCTGTGAACATCCATAAGCTGATCAGTGAAAGAAGTATTGTTGCTGAATTCAGATGAATCATAGACCCGCTTCACTCATTGTGGATGAATACTAGAAGCATTAATACCATGGGACACATTATATCCACTAGGCAACATTGTATAAATGGGTAGGAGAATGCTTGCTTGCATTCGCCCAATGACTAAAGTATTCTAGAGTATTCATAGACTGTAGAATTCCTCTTCGTCATCCGTCCTTAAAAGGACATTAAGTGGGCATGTCTACGTTGTGTTGTGGTTTGCAGTATAACTGTTATATTTGCGCCTTTCGGCCCAACACATCCGACTTCAGCACGACATTTTTGAGTACCGGGTTGTCTTCCCTCTTCGATCCCTGCTCGCGTGGCCAGACTAGACAGGTTAGTCTGTTACTGGAGGTACTGCGGAGAGGTGGAGCAGGGTCTGGATGGTTCTGGTTCACCGATCCTGGCGCAAGCCATCAGCTGTGGGTCGCTGACAACTTACAGCTCTGATGCTGGGAGGTGCGCCTTCGCCTTCGGTAGGAGAATGATAGCAAATGCAAATAGGGCCAGAGAATAACAAACACAAATGTAGAAAATACTTCTTGCAAGAAATATTTACTAGTTGCATAGATAAAGATTATGCAGTTTGACCAGACTCACAGATGCTTAATCTCTACCAACAGATCATGTGTAGCATACAAACTGATGATTCTTGTAAAGCTGTAGTTAAGAAAACACATAATCCTTTCTTTCCTACGTCTTTTATACTTATATCAAGCATTATTTCCAACATTTCTTCTTCCTTTTCATTCCATCTTTATTTGCTTTTCAGAGTCGAGAGGAGATATAATTTGCGGTCTTTTGCTCTTCTGTTGGTCTCTGCTATTGTAATGTTTTCCAGTGTTTCCAATATTCTATCAATGCACCTTATTCATGATCCTAATATGTGATGTCTGATATTTGACATTATCAACTTCTGTGTCCTCATCTTGGATGGAATTTATTTAGGAAACCATATTGTCTCCTTGTCCATAATTATTGATTTTGCTATGATGATGTTGTGAAAGAAAGCCTGCCATTTTGCTACTACCAGGAATTGCCATATGTGAAGGATAGTAGATTAGAAAACAAGTAAAAATAATTTAAGCTGACTATAACATATTGAATGCTTTAACTAAAATATGTGTATTTGTACAATGTTTTCAGTTTAAAATATCAATATTATTATTATACCTGATGTGACAGACTTCCAAACCATACATGCAAAAAAGTGCAGCCATCCTCATCAGTCTAAAGTAAATAAGAGACAACAAACACTTAATCCAGTAGTTTTTATTATTACAATTCATAATAATTCCATTTTTTATAGAGATTTTTATAATTAAATAAAGGTGCAATAAAATTTTGTCTAAAATTTAAACATCAGAATTTTTAGTCAGTGGAATTGAAAAATGTAGATCTTAAAATTTTAAAAATATTTTTCTTACTTTTAAAAAAAATTAGAGCCTGTACAGCTCTTCAAAAATGTATTACTGTTATTTTAATTCCTCAAATTTTAAAATGTCTTTCTGACCTATTCTTATATATATCCCATAACACATCTCCAACTCCTTGGTACACAAGATGAAAACAATTGACATTAAGACTCATCATCATATAAAAAACAACTGAAACAATTTAACACTGTAACCTCAAATCTTGCCTCATGCAGGGATTTAGCCAATTTACAAACTAAGAAAAGAAAGTTAAAAATATACTACAAACCAAATATTCTAAACCAATTCTATAATTATCTTCATATTCAAAATAATTTATTTATTTCATTTTTATCTCTTTCAAAATTTTTTTTTTGCATTTAATGTCTACTTACCTTGTGAACCAAGTAACAATTTGTCTGGTGGAAAAACCCATGGTCGATAGCACTTATTCTGTGAAGTAAGTGTTCCTGTCAGCAGAATAAACCAAGGTTGCAGAGCGGGAGAGATTATAAAGAAACTACACACCTATGTTGAAGCTACATAAAAACATGTAAAATTGTTCAAAATAATAGAATAAGGAGCATAGGGTATTAGTTTTGTATGTTTTGTTAAAGATGCAATTTTTTAAATGACTATTTACATGTTTATAAGGGATGGGGTCAGAATCAAGCTGGTCTCCCTTCAGAGATCATAAGTGGCACCTATTTTCAGATATTGTGTAGATTTCAAACTATGTTGGTCAGAAAAAAAAATAGCTACATTTGAAATCAGTTGCATGATGAACAGCAATTTCTTCGATATCATAGCTTCAAAATTGGTGGCTAGTTTAAAAAGTTTGCACAAAATATGAAAACAGACACAATGTATGTTTACTGATAATTTGATGACTATTACATTGTAGCAAAAATAGACACAATTGAGGCAATATAAAACATATGACTTTAGAGAAAGGTGCCTTGGATATATTTTGTTATACAAAATGTCTTATATTTTATCATCACAAAGAGAAATTTAAATTATTATAGGGACAATTTATCTTTCCATTGACTTACACTTGAGAATACAAACAATAAATCTGCCAAAGCTGTCCTTACCTTCTTATACAGGCATCATCATTGAGTGTTTTCTCCTCATCGATGGTTAGCTACAATGGAATTCCACTCTGTCTCTTGCTTTGATGGTGCTGGTTATCAAAAGCTGACTTGTCCATCTTTCGATGCTACTCGACCATGTTAGTCTTAGTCTGCCTCTTTTACCTTGTATTTTCCCTTCCAAGATTACTTTTTAGTAGGCTGATGTGTCTTTTAACATGCCCCAAAAATCTTATTTGATTATCTTTCCATTAATGTTTAGGCCTGGCATCTCTGTGATGTTTTTAAAGATTTTCTCAGTGTATAGATTGAACAAATTTGGTGATAGGATGCATCCCTGTCTTATTCATCTTTTTATATCAATAGGTGAAGAGTTATCTTTGTTATATTTTATTATTGCTGTTTGCTCCCAGTATAAATTTCATATTAGTCATATGTTTGTGTCATCAAGATGTTGATCATTTAGGCAGTCTATACGTTGTTTATTATGTATTCTATCAAAAAGGTAAAGATAAAGATACAAGGCTTGAATCGGTGTCTTGGAACGCTGGATGTTACCCATATATGCTCGGCTTCATATCCAGAAAGGCTTATTGTTCTAAAATATTGCATTCAACTGCACCATTCTTTTTAGGCAAAGCAATGAAAGTTGATTTTTTTAGTTCATTATGTATGGTATGTATCTTGTATGTCATTGCATATGTCTGAGATCACTTCAATGCCAAAATCCTCTAGTGCCTTTAATACCTCTATCTGTAGTCAGGTCTTGCAACTTTCTCTTTTCCATTGCTTGTACAGCTTTTTCCACTTCCGATTTTAAAATGATGTACATTTATAATTGGTTTATTTTCCTTTCCTCATAATTAAGTCTATTATATTTTTCTGCCACTATTGATTATATCTTTGTTGTCTGTTAGAATTTTTTTCTTTTTTCTTTGCAATACATCCACTTTCTGCGACTTAAAAAAAAAATTTACTACTCACTCTCAAAGAGGTCGACCAAAAAATGATGCACCTTAAACTATGTGCTAAGCAGGCTAACGATGCCAAGTAGGATGATTTCTGCAAAAAAAAGTGTGCTCAGGAAAATCGCTAGTCACATTCTGGCGCCTTCATCAGAACATGAAGTATGAAGGGTACAAAACGACACAGAAGCATACAAGACTTCCAGAGCACAGGCCAGATATGGTACAAATCTTATGAGAGCAAAAGGAAGGCCCTGCTTGCCCGCTACATTGAGCAGACTGACCAAAGAAATGAGGCTGTAAGAATGAGGAGACGGGGGTCACTCCTGGAATTGTGTGAAGATGCAGTGCTGGGAGAAGATTTACAATCACAAATGATGTCATTCGCACAAGTCTTAAAAGGTCACACAACACTGCATCTGGTTTCTTCCCCCCCCCCCCCCCCTCTGCGATCAGGACTCAAACAGAGTAGGATTCCAGACTCTCACATGAAGACAGCTGTCTGTTTAAGTGAATTGACATCATAATTAAAGTCAATTAGAGTGTAAGATCTTTAGTAGAAAGAGCCATAGAGGTGAAAACAGATCTATACCTATGTTTCATAGATTACACCAAGGCATTTGATAAAGTAAAGCACCAAGAAATAATCAACATTTTAGAAAGCATAAACGTAGACAGCAAAGATCTAAGAAAAATAAAGAACGTGTACTGGCAACAAACAGCGGTCATAAGAAGTGGAAACCAATTGGGAATGTTTCAACAAATAAAACAGGGTGTTAGACAGGGTTGTGTGCTGTCACCAGATTTGTTTAATATTTATAGTGAGATTATTTTAAGATCCACAAGGGACATGCCTGGAATAACAATTGGAGGTCATAATATAAATAATCTAATATATGCTGATGATACAGTCTTAATCGCTAAGAGTGAAAATGAGTTACAAGAAATGTTGGACATTATAGTGAAAGAAAGCAAAAATAAAGGACTCAGCCTTAATAGCAAAAAGACAGAGGTAATGGTAACAACAAAGAAAAAGACATCACTTCAGTGCAAAATAAAGACAAGTGGAACAATATTAAAACAGGTAAATGAATTTAAATATTTGGGAACTTTGTTAACCTCAGACGGAAGATGTACAACAGAGGTGAGATGCAGAATGGCTCAAGCAACTCGGCATTTGCTTAATAATTCTAGCACCAATGAAAATATTGCAAAAACATTTGAATAGGAGTATGTTCACTGTGTGAAAAATGAAAGGAAATATGTCTGCTGTGTGTGTGTGTGCGCGCGTGGTATCTAATTTCTGCGACACCAAACAGTGGGTCACTAGCCATCTTGTCTGACGCTCCTCCATCATTTGGCTGAGAATGCCTACACAATACGGTTGTTATTCATGAGTGCTATTGTACACACGAAAGCTGAAAACTACAGTATACTCTGTAGGAAAGAGTGTTTTTTTTTTTAATTCGAACTTACGGGAAAAGAAAATCGATAAAGTTGTTTCAACAGCAATTCATGGAGAAGTTTGGAGGCCTACACCCGCAGAGCATGTATAAGTTGATCATATTTTTTTACTGGGAAAGATGGAGAGTTTGCGGAAACAAACCAAGAACCATAGAAACATTGGAGGCAAACAGCAAAGAAGGAATTCAGTCAGTGACAGTGGATGAACTGGCGAGGACTTTTTAAAATATGGCGCGTCTGATTCAATCGTGTGGCGGCGCAAATTGTGATTCTTTTCAGCATATATGATGATGTCGTCAGATTTCTTACAAAATGAAGTAAATCCGCCATTTCTTTGCAAGTTCATCATTAGTGGTACCAACAAACTAAAGAAATATCGAATTTCGTAGCCCGTGAGAGATCCTATAGGAGACAATATAAAACAGGGTAAATATGTGCCTCATTATTCTTTAAAATGACAGTATCTAACATTCAGTGAAAGAAAGCAAAAATAACGGACTCAGTCTTAATAGCAGAAAGACAGAAGTAATGGTAACAACAAAGAAAAAAGACATCACCTCAGTGCAAAATAAAGACAAGTAGAACAATATTAAAACAGGTAAATGAATTTAAATATTTGGGAACTTTGTTAACCTCAGTCGGAAGATGTACAACAGAGGTGAGATGCAGAATGGCTCAAGCAAAAGCAGCGTTCCAAAAAATGATGAAGATACTGTACAATCCAATTTTGACAATAGAAACAAGGAAAAGAGTTCTTAAATGTTATGTAGAGCCAGTCTTAACATATGGATGTGAATCATGGACAATGGGACAACAGACAAGAAAATCAGTGGAGTGTAGAAATGTGGTTTTACAGAAGAATGTTGAGAATACCATGGACTGCTAAGAAGAGCAATGAAAACCTTCTGCAAGAGGCCAAAGCAAAAAGAGAACTAATTTCCAATATTAGGAAGAAACAATCATCATTTTTTGGCCATGTAATGAGAAGAGAACAACTGGAATATATTGTTACTATTGTAACAACTGGGAAAATTGAGGGATGAAGAGATAGAGGGAAGCAAAGAAAAAAGATACCAGACAGCTTAAGAGAATGGCATGGCAGAAGGTCAACAACAGAAAGTATAAATAACTAATAACTGTCGTGATCGAAAGTTGTGGAGAAACATGATCACCTACGCCAGCAAGCCCGGTACTTGATGATGATGATATCTTACATAGGTAAAGTCCTAGTTTAGTCAGATAAAGTAATCTTCGGAAGAGTAACGTCCCCTTGAGTAACATAGCACTTTATTCTGACCTCTAAATTAAATTGTAGAGAACAGAGAAACAAGACACGTGAGTAAAACCATAAACCTAAACCTAAACTTGAAACTCTAAAATAATGTTTAGTAATTGAGAACTATTGTATTTTGTCTGCGGCATCAACTAAAGAGAGGTCACTCGTTTCGCTTAAATAATTTATCTGACTCAACTAGAACTTACCCTAATATATTCTCTAAAATAGAAAATATATATCTCACATACTTACGTCCAATGTCCAAACATTAAGCCCAGCAAGACACAAACTTAACAAACATAAATCGCTGCCATTGTCTGTAGTCTCACGAACTATTCCGTGGGTAGCCGAAGACAAGTTACTTCCTATATTTAAGGATGCAGTTCGTCTCTTTGAGGTCTCTCTACTAACTGTTGAGGTACCGCGAGTAACAGCAGATGTTCCTCGACTTGACCAAAGAACTGGAGTTGCGGAAGGGCCATAATTGAAAGTCGAAGCTGTCAAGTGGCTACCAGCTGAAACAGATCGGCTGTGTCGCGTAGACGTAGTGCGAGATGTAATGCTGGAAGATCCCGGTGTCTTTTCTAATGTCTGTGCTGATCTGTTGTAACCTAGAACATAGAATAATGTGCTGGAGCGAAACGTAAAAGTGTGATTGATTATTCCGTTCTTCTTTTGGTTAAAATTAAATAAAGTCACACACATAATATTTTTTGAGGGAGCAAGGATGGACTTTATAAGACGATTACACAGAAACAAATGCACATGAAGAGCATTCTGAAACATGCTCAAACATCAATCAGCAACAGAAAACAACGGGGAACACGTACAACGATTTCGTTCGGCTCAGCGCCTAGCCACTAGAGATAAACGTACTAACACAAACTGAAAACTCGTTACCTTTAAACAAAATTGTATATATCAGCAAAGTTTACTTTTCGACGTGATAACTAGATCATCATCATCATCATGTGCCATACCAGTTGGCGTAGGCGATCATGTTCTTCCACAACCTTCTATCCACAGTGCATCGTATCAGTTCTGTTGTTGACTGTTTTCCATGCCATGAAACCAAACTATCCAGTATTTTCTCTCTTTGTTGTCTGCGATCTCTCTTTCCTTTTATTTTGCCAGTTGTAACCAAGTATTCCAACTTTCCTCTTCTCTTGATGTGCCCGAAAAATATTGATTGCTTCTTCCTGGTGTTTTTTAAGAGTTCCATTTTTGTGTTGGCCTCTTTTTGAACTTCCTCATTGGTTTTTTTAGCTGTCCAGGGAACTTTCAACATTCCTCTGAGAAATCCCATACATTAAGTTGTGATTTGTCATGATTAGTCGAGGCAATAAAAGAAGGTAGTTTGACATTCCTTTCCTTCTTGGCAGTGACTGTACTAGTTGGAGATCACAGCCATTGTCTCTATACATGAGATCCTCTGCCTGCCATCGCGATGTGGGGACCATAACCGGAATTACTTGTCGGCTGCTCCCACAACATCATCCACCACCTGCTCCAATGGCTTCACATAACCCTGATAGGCTGGATTAACGGGAGCTCCACCTTGACCAGGGGTGTCCCGAAGACTAGTGGAGGAAAGGAGACGTCTTACTCCTCCTTCGGTAGGGCAGAACTCTACCCCGCTAACCACTATAGCTAGATACTACCAGAAAAACTACAGTTGTGTTTGTTGTTTTCAGAACTCTATTTACACATCCGTGTTTCAGCGTGTTTCCTCAGATTTATATAGTCATTACATTTTTTTTATGTGGCGTCGTTTACTGTAGCTATAGAATGTGTTACGGGGGTAAAAAATGTTGCAACTACCAGTAGTAGCCTCTGTCGATCACAGCTGACAATGGATTTTGCAGCGCCCCTATGAAATGCTATTTTTTTTTCAGCGTGTGTTCTCTTTTTCTATGAATCTATCAGTTTCCTGCTTGAGTTGTATCTTTAGATTGTATTTTCAAAGTTTGCGGTCTGCAACTCTTCCCAGACTGCAGGGTTTGTATTCAATGTCTTCGTGCCTCGTTTATATAGATTAATAAATCAGAGTTTTGGGTGCACCCTAATTTTTGTGCCATCTTCTAATTGTCCATAAAGTATATCTTTTGGTATGCGACCGTCTTTCTTATAGTGTAAGTGGCAAAATCAGCATAACTTACATTGTTTGAGTAGTGTTTAGATGTTCTGGAGGTCTTTGCAAGTGAGAACCTCCGCGTTTGTTCTTCCAAGAGATAACAATTACGACGCTGGCATCGCATATGGAATGCATTTAACCTTCTCTCTTTCTTTGAATAAGTTGTTCACGATTTGCTGACACACAAAAGGACACTGATGATGCAGGAACTGTGGCCTTCGTTTTAGTTGTCAGTGTGTTGTTTTGCCAAACGTGCCTCGTAAGAAGGGCGCAAGTCATGACAGTTTTACAGATGCGGGTGTCAATTTATGTATCTAAAGAGAAAATACATATATAGTCTTTCAGTGTATCCGTGTTGTGTCGAGACCAAAATGGAGAAAGCTGGAGTGTGCTCTCCAGGGCGCGAGCTTTGGCAGAAATAATAAGAGAAACGTTGTCGCCCATACAACGTGTTTCTTTTCTCCACGCAGTCGAACAATCTAAAGGTTTGACGGCCAGAATGATTTGGTGCCATTTACGTCGCAGGAGTTGAAAGAGCAATGTCGAAATCAACACTGACTTGCTTTAGGGACTCACATCTCGGGATTTTTACTCAGGGTGTACACCAAAAGTCTAATCCGTGAACGAGTAGACCTGCTAGACAGCACGAGTTTATAATCGGTGTCGGCATTCTAGATATGTTGCCATTTTAAAACTAACCGGTCGCATCAACACAGGGTGGAGATTATGGAGCCTTTAACTCTTCGATGATTTCTTCACATGGCATATGGGGCATTGTATAGAATTAGATACCACACGCAACTAAATGAGTTATTGAGTTATTATCATCGCGGGTCATCATCATTGCACTCCGAACATGTTCAAAGGTGCTCAGATCCCCTCCTCAGCAAGTCCCGCAGTGTCCAGCGATTCCAGTTCTGTGTTGGTTGATAAGTCTTCTTACACGCCCACTAAGTTTCTCGTTTCTGGCTGTGCCTATCTTAATCCCATCTCTATCATCCGAAGGAGTGACGTGGACTCATGGTTGTCATGACCTCTGCCCTTCCCACATCTCGGAGGGTATTGATGATGTCTCCCCGATCCATTGGTTGACTGTCCTCAACGATAGCGCAGCTAGCCAACCTGTCCACTCTTTCATTTCCGTGTACTCCCGCATGTCCTGGGACGTCGACAAAGGTGACCTTAAGTATTTTTGACTTCTGCAATTACTTTAACCATTGCATGCGTACAGGGCCCGCCTCCACTTTTTTAATAACACTCCTCGAATAATTCATTTGCAGGCGTTTGTGTAGTCTTGTAACTGTAACCAGTTGAATGCCCTGGTCACTGCCATCACCTCCATCGTCATGCTACTTGTGGTCACAACGTATGCACCACTGTTTTCCTTGACTCTTTTGCCAGCCAAGTGTGTTGTAAATGCCCATGCACTCCTTTGGTGATGTATTACAGATCCGTCTGTATAGATGACTGCATCTTTCTCATCGGTGTTATCCCAGATGAGACCGTTGACCCGTATTGACCAGGACTGAGTTCTGTTCGCTACATTTCCTGTCGAGTGTGACAATACACGAGAATGTCCCTATGAATGACGTAGACACCGGTATCAACTTTTTGCTAGCGTTGATATTGGTAAGCCCACAGACCTGTTTGATGACATCTTCTGCTCGGCTTGAAAGTCAAGAAGATACCTCATTGCTACATAGGGAGTGTCCCTCGTACACCCCAAGATAATGCGCACAGCTTCATTCTGTATTTTCTTCAAGCTGTCAATTTGCGTTGTACTGACAGTAGGAATTGCCAGGGAATACTCGATTTATCTGAAGACTAGTATCTGGAACAGCAGGGTAAGTAGCCTCTGCTCATTGTTGGCAGCTGCCATGACCTTCAAAGTGGCTAATCCTTTGCGGTTTTTGTTATCATTTGGTCGACGTGGTTTCGAAAACACAGGCTGCGTTCAAATTAACTCCGAGGTATGTCATCAATCTGTCCCTGGTCACTTCATCAGCTCCCATTTGTACCACCTGTGTTTACGTGTGAACGAAATGATTGTTAAGTGAGAACCATGCAATTGATTCTTTATTAAGTTTAACCAATGCATCTGATACTCCACACCAGGAAGATATGCAATCGAGTTCGTTTTGCATGGTGGGGCGATTCCCCGTCTGTCTCTTCCATGTCGATATACCAGAATATCATCAGCAAAAATAATAGTTCTTTCCCTCCCATCCAGTTGTTGTTTCGTGATCGTTATTGTGTACACGTTAAATAGAACTGGTGACAATGGTGAGCCTTGTGGCAGCCCTGAAAAATGAATGTTTCGGATGACCAACTTCCACATTTGAGTATCACCTTCCTCTGAAACATTGCTGCAGCGATCCTCTAATGAGGAAGGGGTGCCTCGCCAGTTTGAGAAGCATGTGCATGATGTATTCAACTGGTACCCTGCTGTATGCATCCTCCAAATCTGTAACAGCAGCATATATCTACTCTCGTCTGTGGAGCCTTCGAAGACGTTATAGGCGAAGACTGCTGCATTGAGCCATGTCTCTTTGTTATATCTATAACCTCCGAGTGTGGGTGGGAATGCGTGTTTCTGTTCAAGGTGACAGGTGAGGACACGGGCAACTATTTTCTACACCAGCTTGCTCGCAGTGTTCTCCATTGTGATGATTCTGTAGGCATTGATCTGAAAATGTCCTTGTTTGGCTTTGATAGTGGTAGTAAGTGGCTGTGTAGCCACTCCTCCTTAAACTGGCCACTCTGAATGCTGGTATTAAATTCTTTGACCAGTTTTTTTTTCAAGTTGTCGTCAGCTAAATCGCCTATGTCGTCGTACACCATATGGACCAGGAGCAGTGTTGGGTGACCTTTTAAGTGTTGTGCGAATGGTATCGGTTGTGACTGGCGAGACCTTCTCCCAGTCAATGTAGCGGGCAAATAGGGCCTTCCCTTTTCTCTCATCAGATTTGTGCCATATCTGGCCTGTGCCATATCTGGCCTGTGCCATATCTGGCCTGTGCCATATCTGGCCTGTGCCATATCCAGCCTGTGCTCTGGAAGTGTGGTAAGCCTTTGTGTCGTGTTGTGCCATTCATGCTCTGATGAAGACGCCAGAATGTGGCTAGCGATTTTTCTGAGCACACTTTTTTTTTTTTTACAAAAATTATCCCACTTGTCATCCATCAAGCTTAGCTTGCTTAGCACATAGTTTAAAGTACTTCAAGCAACTAATACACCCACCCTCTCTAATCACCACTTGTTTTCGTTTTGCGCAGCGGCTGGCTATTTTATTTGCCAATCCTCCTTTCGTTTTATTTAATTTCAGTTAACTGAGGCCATGGGCCGTAATATCTTCTCACTATATAATCTATCTATAATCTACCTCCTCACTTTTAAATGTCCTCACAATATGTCCAACTAGAGGTAGGGTTCGATCCCAACCGACGGTTTCCGGGTTCACCCAGCCTTAAATGGGTACTGATTTTTTTTCTGCGAAAGTAAAGCGGCACGGCGTATTACCGACCACACTACCCCAACAATCATGTGCTGAAGATCTGTAAAATGTATGGTTACTAACACCATATTCCCTATAAGCCACTTGGCGTGATCGGGGCTCTTTACTTTTACATTTATAGATCCCAACATCAATAGGATCGGCAATAAACAAATCATATGAACAGAGTGATTGAATTATATTACAACCAACGTCCACATTAATAGTTAGAGTGTGAGAAAGGGTACGTAACTTCGGCCATACATTCATACATATGTAATAATCGCTGCATAACTTCTTTGTCATAGCTGCCAGTTCTGCTTTCAAGCGATTGTCGTAGGCCATTAGAACTTGGTTGTAGGCTAAAGTGCAGGTCACGATACTGAGCTGATCTCAGCATAATCGAAGCACGACTCCTTCAAGATATTATCTACCCATGATATTACTGGGTGCCTAGCGGCATTTATGCTCTTCCTGGATTACTGTTATCGGGGACATGAAATGATCACTTAAAGACAATTATCCAGTGTGAACCCACCACACACATATGTATGTGTATGTAAATACCTCGTACTAGCCCTCTCACTTCCAAATGATGTTTGCTTTTGAGTTAAAACACTTCCTGCTGTTAAGATGTTTTATATAAGCTCCTTATGTTAGCAAGAAACTGTTACACAAAGCGTAGCATTACATACAGCGATAATCAAATATAAGTCATTGTTTCCAGAAATGATAATTGTATGAGTTTTGACGGTTGTTTGAAAATGCATAGAGCATATGTCTTTTTTTGCGAGATAGAGCTGTACTTAAGATTTAATTTTGTGAGAGCATTATATTTACATATAATACTGGGTCTGCAGCAACAGGCCCTGTTCTTCTACTCGACGCCTATATCCCGTTGTTATCAATAAAATCGTACTTATCGTTGTTATAAGTCTCCATCAATAAAATCGTACTTATCGTTGTTATAAGTCTCCATCAATAAAATCTTACTTATCGTTGTTATAAGTCTCCATCAATAAAATCGTACTTATCGTTGTTATAAGTCTCCATCAATAAAATCTTACTTATCGTTGTTATAAGTCTCCATCAATAAAATCGTACTTATCGTTGTTATAAGTCTCCATCAATAAAATCTTACTTATCGTTGTTATAAGTCTCCATCAATAAAATCTTACTTATCGTTGTTATAAGTCTCCATCAATAAAATCTTACTTATCGTTGTTATAAGTCTCCATCAATAAAATCTTACTTATCGTTGTTATAAGTCTCCATCAATAAAATCTTACTTCATAAAAGACCCAGTCAAGGTTATATTTTTCGTCTCCATTTTTGTTCATCTTTATTGACAGCCAGAGCGAAAGTCAATGTGTTAAGCAAAAAAAAAAAAAAAAAAAAAAAACCCGTTTTAGAAATGATTGTTCTTACAATAAGAAATACGAAAGTGTAACACTATTGCCCCTATTGCAGGAAAACTGTTCTGCAAAAGTTAAATCTTAAAAAAAAATATTTAAGATTATTTCCAAAACAACAACAATTAAATTTAAGGAAATCTAACACTAATCTCTCTCTTATGACTCCTCATTCTGTATTAGGAAAAAAAATATGTTTGCATTGTTTTCATATTCTTTTATCAGCTTTTTGATTACCTCACTATAGACTATAGGTCCCAAAATCCATGGGATCGATCTGTCCTCAATATTTATGAACGTACCTGATATCGACAGGTCGATCAACCGTCTTCCATTCATCCCGTATTGATTTGCTGGCACCTTTTCTTTCACTCGGGTCTACCTGCACAAGTCGTAAATCTCGAAATTCCGTGACACACAGCAAAGGTTCTGTACTATAGAAATTCCAGTTTCTATCGATACACAAACAACACATTTAATAATAAAACATATATTTGTTTATGTAAATAAAAACAAGCATTTAATTTGTTGACATTTTCGTTTGATATTAGTATAGGCGTTGATACCAAATTTAGTTTGGTTTAGGGCTTTCAGGTTCACCTAGCCTTAAATGGGTTTAAAAAAATGGGTACCGAATTTTTTTTGGGGAAAGTAAGCGCCTCAGACGTAATACCGACCACATTACCCCAAAAATCTGTAAAAATCATGGTCACTGACACCATATTCCTTATACGCCACTTGGCGTGACGGCGCTCTTTATTTATTTATTTATTTTTTTTTTATATAGTTTAGTTCAGTTTAGTTTAGTTGACAGATCATCTTCAAGACACAAGGAACAACTCCATAGTTCTCATATCTCCTCAGCACGTTTTCCAGTATAAAGTACAGTATTCGCGTCACACTAGTGAAAGCATTGAAGATGTTTTCAGATGCACAAACTCCGTATCACCGACGAATACCTTGAATCCCGACTCTTTAGTTGCCTCTTACGACATGCATAGCATTGTGACAGAGTTTCTATACTTTTTTCACTGACCGTCAGCGGCTCTATTCTTTTCTTCACTGACCGTCAGCGGCTTTATTCCTTTCTTCACTAACCGTCAGTGGCTTTACCATTTTCTTTATTGACCGTTAGTGGCTCTATTCTTTTCTTCATTGACCGTCAGCGGCTTTACTATTTTCTTTATTGACCGTCAGTGGCTCTATTCCTTTCTTCACTGACCGTCAGCGGCTCTATTCTTTTCTTCATTGACCATCAGTGGCTCTATTCTTATCTTCATTGACCGTCAGTGGCTCTATTCTTTTCTTCATTGACCGTCAGTGGCTCTATTCTTATCTTCATTGACCGTCAGTGGCTCTATTCTTTTCTTCACTGACCGTTCGCGGCTCTATTCTTTTCTTCATTGACCATCAGTGGCTCTATTCTTATCTTCATTGACCGTCAGTGGCTCTATTCTTTTCTTCATTGACCGTCAGCGGCTCTATTTTTTTCTTCACTGACCGTTCGCGGCTCTATTCATTTCTTCATTTACCGTCAGTGGCTCTATTTTTTCTTCACTGACCGTTCGCGGCTCTATTCCTTTCTTCACTGATCGTCAGTGGCTCTATTCATTTCTTTATTGACCGTCAGTGACTCTATTCCTTTCTTCACTGATCGTCAGTGGCTCTATTCCTTTCTTCACTGATCGTCAGTGGCTCTATTCATTTCTTTATTGACCGTCAGTGGCTCTATTCCTTTCTTCATTGACCGTCAGCGGGTCTATTAATTTCTTTCTTGACCGTCAGTGGCTCTATTCTTTTCTTCATTGACCGTCAGCGGCTCTATTCCTTTCTTCATTGACCGTCAGTGGCTCTATTCTTTTCTTCATTGACCGTCAGCGGCTCTATTCATTTCTTTCTTGACCGTCAGTGGCTCTATTCTTTTCTTTCTTGACCGTCAGTGGCTCTATTCTTTTCTTCATTGACCGTCAGCGCTCTATTCCTTTCTTCACTGACCGTACGCGGCTCTATTCATTTCTTCATTGACCGTCAGTGGCTCTATTATTTTCTTCATTGACCGTCAGCGGCTTTACTATTTTCTTTATTGACCGTCAGTGGCTCTATTCTATTCTTCACTGACCATCAGTGGCTCTATTCTTTTCTTCACTGACCGTCAGCGGCTTTACTATTTTCTTTATTGACCGTCAGTGGCTCTATTCTTTTCTTCACTGACCGTCAGTGGCTCTATTCTTTTCTTCACTGACCGTCAGTGGCTCTATTCTTTTCTTCATTGACCGTCAGTGGCTCTATTCTTTTCTTCACTGACCGTCAGTGGCTCTATTCTTTTCTTCACTGAGCGTCAGTGGCTCTATTCTTTTCTTCATTGACCGTCAGTGGCTCTATTCTTTTCTTCATTGACAGTCAGTGGCTCTATTCTTATCTTCATTGACCGTCAGTGGCTCTATTCTTTTCTTCACTGACCGTCAGTGGCTCTATTCATTTCTTCACTGACCGTCAGTGGCTCTATTCTTTTCTTCACTGACCGTCAGTGGCTCTATTTTTTTCTTCATTGTCCGTCAGTGGCTCTATTCTCATCTTCATTGACCGTCAGTGACTCTATTCTTTTCTTCACTGACCGTCAGTGGCTCTATTCTTTTCTTCATTGACCGTCAGTGGCTCTATTCCTTTCTTCACTGACCGTCAGTGGCTCTATTCTTTTCTTCACTGACCGTCAGTGGCTCTATTCTTTTCTTCACTGACCGTCAGTGGCTCTATTCCTTTCTTCACTGACCGTCAGTGGCTCTATTCTTTTCTTCACTGACCGTCAGTGGCTCTATTCCTTTCTTCACTGACCGTCAGTGGCTCTATTCTTTTCTTGATTGACCGTCAGTGGCTCTATTCCTTTCTTCACTGACCGTCAGCGGCTCTATTCTTTTCTTCATTGACCGTCAGTGGCTCTGTTCCTTTCTTCATTGACCGTCAGTGGCTCTATTCTTTTCTTCACTGACCGTCAGCGGCTCTATTCTTTTCTTCATTGACCGTCAGTGGCTCTATTCTTTTCTTCATTGATCGTCAGTGGCTCTATTCTTTTCTTCATTGACCGTCAGTGGCTCTATTCTTATCTTCATTGACAGTCAGTGACTCTATTCTTTTCTTCACTGATCGTCAGTGTGTACTGGATCTTGGATTTGAGATGGTTAAATAATGTACTAAGACCGTGGATATAGAAAGAGATGTTACGTTATTCAGCCCCTTTGAACACTTGTCAGCTTGAAGGACATCTTGAGATAGTGTGATTAGGCTAAAGTCACGTGACCAAAGTCGACGAGCCAAACTAGAGGGCTGGACTAATCTATTCTTGCTGCTACCTTGAACAAACTAGACGTAAGAATAGACCAGGAATTGCGCTTGCGAGACGATAACATCCAGAGAGAATAGCTGACACCGGGACAGTGACAAGTAGATAACTAGAATTGAAATGGAAGATCAGCCAATTATTTAGAAGTATGATGTTTAGTCAGACATAGAATGATTTAGAAGCTTGGGTACATCCTTAATAGTTTTAAATGACTTGGACGTTCTGTTAAAGATAGACATTTAGATGCAACTGAGTAGCAGTTGTTAATTTCTATATTTCGCCATGGAGTGCGTGAGTATGCTGTGACTTATGATTGAAGGTCTTTGTAGTTGTTGGCGTATGATAATACATACCATTAGAGTTATTGGAGTACCGATCAGTGGAGCCAGTCTCTAGACATATTATATGCAGTTGGTATTTGTGTTGTTGTCCAAGAATATATACATATATTACTGTCTACAGCTGTTTGTCCAAGTCTGTAGTGTCTATATTAACTCTTTCCGTACGTTTCGCAGCACTGTGCGCCAATGCGATTTCGACAACGTACGTTTCGCCACATAGTGCGTCACGCTCAATTTGATTAGTGTGATCGCCATCAAACTATATTTTTTTTACATGTCTTGTATCATCTGGATATTGGTGAAATCTTATACCTTGTTCAATTATCTAAATATTCATATATAATATGTTTATGTTAGATAAAAATAAATATGTAGATTAATTCGTAAAACTATGAACAATTTTGTTTCTGAAATCTCTTCCGTTGCGTCGATTAAAGGCTTCCGCGGGGAAAGAGTTAAAAGTTAAGGAGAGGTGTGTGGAGAGATCCGGTCTTACATCATGGCAGACAGACGCTAGGAAATACAACAAGAAGAGAACGTTAATGAACGGTACACGTTGATACTTGGTACCAATGATAAAAAATGATGTAATAAGAACAACTTGAATAAGTGGCTCTATTCTTTTCTTCACTAACCGAGGTCAGGGCCACGGTAATCTAACGAGCGACGTTTATATAAAGTATAATGCATTAATGTCAATAACTGTTGCACTTTGCAAATGCAGTGGTCTTATTATGTTGTTAAATCCTTTCATAGGGAAATCGTGCATTATTCATTTATGTTATATCCAAAATTAGTAGAAGTTGTATGTTTAAATGCTGCGGATAATAAGCTCCAGTAGAGGGCCTCGGTAGCCGAGTTGGGAAAACCACCCGACTGGGCTACCGACGATCGGACAACCCGTGTTCGGTTCCCGCTGGGAGCAGTGTGAATTGTACTCGTGGTTGGAAAAAAAAATACCCCTGCGGTCGACCCAGCTGTTGGCAGAAATGGGTACCAGGGTAATTACCATGAGAAGGTGAGGAATTTCGCTTTGCATCTGAGTTTCGATGCTTGAGGCGACACTATACAAAAATCTCCGAACATTTCTGGATAGGCGGCCGAGCACATATGGGTGTAAACTCGCGTGCTAAGACGCCGGTTCAAGTCTCGTACTTTACCTTTACCTTACCTAAGCGCCAGTAGTACGTCACACATGTATATTTATACATCTTTCTTTCTTATAAGTTTAGTGAATATCCATTATCATCATCGCCAAACTCCCATTGGACCAAGTTAACATTTAAAGTGTATAAATAAGCCGTCTGGGAGGTCTTCCTATATGACACGCAGATCTTGTGTACAACGAAACCAGATCTTGCGTAAAACGAAACCAGATCTTGCGTACAACGAAACCAGATCTTGCGTACAATGAAACCAGATCTTGCGTACAACGAAACCAGATCTTGCGTAAAACGAAACCAGATCTTGCGTACAACGAAACCATAGCCATCTATAGATTTACAAAGGCATACGGCTAACAAGATATTCTCGAAAAACCAACCAGCGTGACGTTTCCAGCTTTGCGAGCAGGTTGTGGGTAGAGTGACGTCAGCCGTCTATATCCTTATAAATCTAAATCTATAAATCTATACAGTAAATCTATAAATGGCTACGAGCGAAACTCACGGACTTAAGCTTCTCTATGGTTGGTGTCGCATAGAGAGTGTCTTTTTTTATGTTCCTCGCTTCTCTAGCCGGTCCCGTAGGTATCTATGTACACAACAAGGTCTATATTTTTAAAATATTTATTCTGTGCACATAAAAAATGTAACTGTAAGTTCATCTCCCTTTCCTTTTAACAAGTGAGGCATCTCATTCTGATTGTCTCTATATGTACAGTACTTAAAAAAAAAAAAACCCATAACTTACAGAGGCTACTTTTAAAAGCTGGTGAATAAAAAAACAAACGCCGTCTGATGATAATTGTCAAATTAGTATTATCAATGCTCGTAGTCATTTATTTTCGAAAGTATTCGATGTTTTAAATCCAAATCCTATGTTGACTTCCAGCTCTCACTGCTGGATATTAGTGCCGGTTCTTCAGTTTTTGGTGTTAAATCTTCAAAGCTGTCATTTCAGTGAATTTGGTTGTCTATCTCCTGTGAGAACGAGGTCATAAAAGCAAGTGTAGCCATTGAACCAATTCTAGACTAAATACAGAAGCAATACAAAAAAAAGTAGTTTGGCCTCTAAAAACAACGCAGAGCGATTGCTTGACATACAAGGCATATATGTTTTTTGAATATCATCTCATGCGAGCGATTTAACCTAGCGCAATTTGACCAGCAGATGTTTCTCAGAGCTTATCACGGATGCCTCCTTAAAGAACATAGCGGTATTAATTGTATTTAGTAGGTTGTTCAATTTGAATTTAGATTCACTGTTTAGTATTTTTGACTTTCAGATATTTGTTATTACGTGAAGTCAAGACAATGAGTGCTACTCTTTTATTGCATTTATTTTCAACATTTGAAAGTATTTCTCATTGAGTCTTGTATGTGTGTGTGGGGGGGGGGGGGGGGGCCGGGGGGGGGGGGGTGGTTGAGAAATTCACACTAATTTTGTGTTCAATGAATCAATCTGGATATCTGATTGGTCTGAAAAGTGGCAGTTGTGGTGTGGTCCTCCACCCCATCTCCCCCTCCACCCCCCCCCTCCACCACCTCCCAATCATTTCCACCAATCTGAAATTCAATGTGTGTCCCGCTCATCATGACTAGTCACCTGTAAGATCCAATTTTCTATGTTCTGTGTTGTAATTTTATAACTTTCTCTTTGTGCAATTATTCATAGCCCAGCAGTATAATACGTTACTGGCACAACAATTAAGTAAATTCAAACATCAACATTTTAAAAAATCAAAATTATAATTAGTTACTGACAATATCAATTTATGAAAAAAAAACAGGACAAATCAAACGTACAAAGTATCTTCAAAATCTAATTGTCATTTCTAGAGCTTGAACAAAAAAGTTTAAAAGACACAACAGCCTACTAAAAGTAATCATGGAGGGGAAAATACAAGGTAAAAGAGACAGAGGCAGACCAAGACTAACATGGACGAGTAACACCAAAAGATAGACAAACCAGCCTTTGACAACCTGCACCATCAAAGCAAGAGACAGAGCAGAATGGCACTCCACGGTAGCCAACCTTCGTTGCGGAGACGCACTCGATGATGATGATGAACAAAAATGTCACACATCGACCTACGTAGAATTTATTATCAGTGCCAAGAAAAGTACAAAGGGGTTATCGTTACTGTAACCAATAACAGCCAACATAAATAACTCAGTGAAACACAAAGGTAGTAAAGTAACAGTTTTTCAATGAAAATAAAATATATAAATTGTCACTTAAAAGCAAACGAATAACAAATTGCAGGTTAATAGAAACGCAAGTTCATGCATAATCACAATACGTGGCATCGCTTTGTCCAGTAGGCTGCAGAACTGGATAAGACACCTCTATGGGTTGTAATTGGTCTGTGAACCATAGCTGACTATTCGAGCCAGGATCAGCGGCAACTACAAAAACCAGTCTGGCCGTTCGCGTTGGGATTGAAAAAAGAAGCAATCAGATACTATAGTCCGTTCAGAATCGTTTGCCGAGATGTTATGATTTATAATTCAAAAAGTTCTGGATGATTTCACATGATTTTTGGCCTACGGTGTTAAAATGTCCATGTCACGAGAACATATGTGTTACTCGATGTCTAGCTATAACGGTTTTCTTAAAGCGGCGAATTCCTTTGATCTTTGCCCATGTAACTATTATTTTGACCCTAATCAAAATGTTTTACAGTAATCTAGTGCAACGATGACCCATAGGCGTGTCCATAAAATTTTACTTGGTGGCAAGTATACAAATTTTAAATTATATATAGAACTTTTGTTCGTAGAGTCAATTTGATATAGTTCCATGCTCTTGGTGTGAGTTTCCCAAATGTTGTCGCTGCCTTTCAAATACGTACATTTAGTTCCTCATCTAAGGAAAGTGTGGCTGTAATAGTGGATCCAAGATAGCTGAACTTCTGTACTGACTCAAGCAGGCTTCCATTCAAAGTAATGGTTGTTGGTTTGCTTATAACATATTTTTGATTGCTTGGGTGGTCTTGAACAATAAACTGTTTAACAAATCAACTAGGAAATTTTGCAAATCAAACTATTTATCTGTAGACTTAATCAGAGTAATGATCATTCAGAATCAGACGAGTCAAATAGGTCGATTACTGCTTTCGGCTGAACAAACAACAAACCATCCTTTTTCCAATATTCCTCTTCTTGTCGTAACACATGATCCTCACATTTTACCCAATAGTCTTTATTTATATTTGATAGAGCCTGATTTGTAAGTGTCTCAACATCGCATAATTTGAAAGTTTTATTTGTATATGCTACGTGTCCTTTAACTTTTGCCCAAACTAGTTCTATAGGATTTAAGTGTGCATGATATGGAGGTAGTCTCAAACATCTATGGCCATGTTCTTGAATTAACTTGTCTATTTTAAATATCTTTGTACGTTGTGTCTGTTTTACAAGGCTAAGCAATTCGGGTTTCAAGTAGCTGTCGTTAACTTGTATGTGTTCTTTTATGAGCCACGTTTTGATTGCATCTTTTGTACTTGATGATGTTGGGATTCTATCTCCTACGTTAACTACGTTATGGTATGAAGCATTGTCCATTATCAGACAAGAAGGTCGATCTAATATTGGAAGGATACTTTTCTCGATCCAGTCTTTAAATATGTGCCCATTCATTTCGGAGTGGTAGTCTCTATTGTCTATGGATTTTGAAATGAAAACGAGATGAGCATTCTGCAACAACCCATTATGTCTGCTACCTGCATGTGCAACTATCAAACGTTGCCCTTTACTGCTTGGTACTGATCTTTTAATACTTCCATCTGCTAACTGCCATTCCTTTTCATTTGTATGATGAGCGTTGATCCAAGTTTCATCTAAATAAACAATATCATAATCATTTTCGCGCATTTCCTTCACTTCACGTAAATACTTGCTTCTAAGAGCTACTAGATGTGGCTTCTCACAAATAATGTTTTTTTCCACCAGCATACTTTCTAAAGGTGAAGCCTGCACTTCTTAATATTTTCCATAATGAAGTTTTTGATATTTCAATGTCGTTGTTAGTTTTCAGCCAAAGCTTCAACTTTCTAAGTGTCACTTCTTCGTTTATATCAAACATTCGACAGATTTCTCTTTTTACTAGGTCCTTATCAAAACTGTCTAACGTTTCTTTCCTTCCTTGCTTTCTTGCATTTGTTGGCAATAAATATCCCTTTCCTTTAACTATTCGATCAAATGAACGTTTACACAAACCTAAAATATGCATTGTTCTCTTCTCAGGGTTTGATAAAGAACAATAAAGATGTCCCTTTTTACGCTCTCTGCAGATGTATTGATAAATCTTTATAGCAATGTTATGCTCAGTAAAATATTTTGCCTTTATATTCATTCTCACATAGACTTGCAGAAGATAATATGGATAGTGCCGCCTCCTTTCTGTAAATATTGAGATTTGCCTCTGAATTATGACTCGAACTCGAGTCTACGGCCGTGATTTTGACGTCACATAATTTCCGGTTTCGGCTAAAATGTCATTTTGTGCTAAACGGGAAATTTCATATGTAACATTTCTTTATAATAATTTATAGTGGAAACATAACTATTTTAGGACGGTGCGCATTCAGCCGTGAAGGTCATGCCTATATGTTAAAGAATCAGCTGTGAGATGTAAGCATCTACATAATCCCGCCGGTGTTTATAATATCGATTAACTTTTTTTTAATATAGGCTAAATAAGTCATCTTTGAAACTGGATCACATTTCTTTGATAAAAAAATATTTTTATAGCGACATTAGTATTCTAAACCTAACTTCAAAAGATCAATGCAAATGAACAATAAGTTTTTGAAAAAAATAAATTAATGTCTAGGCAAACGAATCTGAACGGACTATAAAAAAAAATTCGTGCTGAAGTCGCAAGTGTTGGGCCGGAAGGCGCAATATAACAGCTTAGCCGCATATTACAAGACAAAACATATACGCCCATTTAACTAAGGTGACCAGACGTCCCGATTTTTCCTGGACAGTCCGATTATTTAATGTTTTTCAATCTGTGTCCCGGATTTGTTACTGTCACAAATTTGTCCCGATTTTGGCCGATTTTTTTTAGCTTTTGTCCTGGATTTGTTAAAATACATTAGGGACACAAACGTCTACCAATTTTGCCAATATGGTAAACGTCTCTTCGACTTAAAAATATACATTATTCCGTTGTTGTACAGAAAATGTTTAAAATGTTCAACTGGCTGTTCATTTGATGAAACAGTAACAGTGAAATGCGCTCCAAATTTTAAATCTTGTATACTGAATCAAAATAAGTAGCATCTTTGCGGCCACGACATTTCACATTCTTGTATATTCATTGTGTTACTTTCATTTACACAAACTAATTCTTTTATTCTGTTGTTTAGTGATAGAGGTTATTGCATTCATTAGATTTTATTTACATTGTGCTATTATTCAGATACTTGACATTTTAATGTTTAAGAACTTATGCTATGCATAAGTTTTAGTTATATAACATTATTATCTAAACAATAGTTAGTTTGTAAAGTTTGTAGTTGTTACAACAAATGGTATCAAAACGTAAATGCAGTTTTATTCAAGATTTACAAAAGGAAGGCCTCTTTCTAAAAGAAAGTCTACATCAGACTTCACTATAAGATGCAGTCAGTATATGTGCCTCTGGGTTTTCGATTAACCATAGTGAACGTGGTGATATTAAGAATCACATAAATAGTGCAAAACATAAGAGGGCCGTCGCTACAGCTGCATGAGGTTCGTCGTTAACATTTTTTCGAGCTGAACAGATTGGTGACAAAGAAGAACAATTAGCTGCTACAGAAGGTGCATTTGCCTATCATACAGTGATACACAATCATACATTTAGATCTATGGACTACACGTCACAATTACTTCAGGTTACTTTAGAACCAAAATTTGCTTGTGGACGTACGAAAACAGAAGCCATTATTCAAAATGTGTTCACAACCCATGTTCAAAACGAGTTGAGATGTGACCTAGAAAACTCAATATTTATTTCCTTACTGAAGATGCCTCAACCAAGCATAATCAAGATTTCAAGGAAATCAAGATTTCCTTTGCTTGTCAGATTCTTTGATCACAATAAGGGGCTGGAAGTTAAAATATTAGAATTGAAGTCATTGCCAGGAGAAACATCTGATATTGTTAGTAGTTTTATTAATGACTGTCTAACGGAAAAAGGCTTAGAAAGGAAAGTAGTTGCATTATGTGCAGACAACACAAATTCTAAATTTGGGGTCGCTGAAAGGAAAGGAAAGAACAATGTTTCATAAAACTGAAAGAAAACCTGGGACATGGTTTGAAAGGTGTTGGCTGTGCATGCCATATTTTCCACAACACTGTTCGAGCAGCTGCAGATGTATTAGCTATTGATGTTGAGATGATTATTGCTAAAATGTATCAGCACTTCAAATCATACACAGTTAGAGTTGAAAGTCTCAAGGAGTTTTGCCAGTTTGTGGGCACAGACTTCCAGATGATTTTAGGTTATGCACAGACTAGGTGGCTTGCACTGCTGCCTGCTGTTGAAAGGGGTCTTCACATGTTCCTGCCTTTAAAATTCTATTTTCAGTCTCAAGACAGATACCCAGTCTTTATATAGAAATTCTATAGAAACCTCCTGTATGAAGCATGGCTTATTTTTGTTCACAGTCAGGCATCCCCTTTCCACGAAGCAGTGCAGGAAGTAGAGGGACAGGTGGTCACTGTTTTTGAAGTAATTGACAACATCAATGGGTTGAGAACTATTTTTGGTTCCAAACTGGAAGATGGTTTCTTGCCATCAAGAGTTAATTAAGCTAATTCTTGACAAGCTGGAAATGGAAGGAATTCCACAGGATGATGTGAACATATCTGCAGTCATTCTCAGATTGGTGAAATAAAGGCAGTGATTTGATAACAAAATTAACTTTAAAAAAAGCTGGGGTATCTGCGTAACTGAAGTCGTCCCTTGCAGTGATAAAGTACTATTAATATAAAAAATATCTTCTCAAAATCTATGAGGTCAACACGTTGAAATGTGAGGTCATCCGATGGAAAAAGGAAAGTCCTGCCTTAGAGAGACGAGGTAGTCTTGTAGATTAAAAATGTACAAAACTAATTTTCATACATAATTGCTTCTGATAAACAAAAGACTGTCAAATGTTTACAAGTGATAATGCGAATGATTTCATGTGGCGAGGAGTTTGGTTTACAAATATAAATGAATGTGTATACAATTATGTAGTACTTCTTGAAAACCCTAGATGTAAACATCGATTTCTCTGGTACTATCTTCAAAGGTTAGACGATTTAGTACAGTGACACATGAAATATCTTGGATTTATCGTTCATTTGTAGTTTGCTACAGAAGCATCACGTGGAAGGTATAACACATCATCATCATAATCATGTGCCATACCGGTTGGCGTAGGCGGTCATGTCCTTTCACAATCTTCTATCTACAGTGCACCGTATCAGTTCTGTTGTTGACTGTTTTCCATGCCATGCCACCAAGCTATCTAGTATTTTCTCTCTTTGCTGTCCGAGATCTTTCTTTCCTTGTATTTTGCCTGTTGTAACCAAGTATTCCAACTTTCCTCTTCTCATGATGTGCCTGAAAAAATGTTGATTGTTTCTTTCTGATGTTTTTAAGGAGCTCCCTTTTTGTGTTGGCCTCTTTGAGAATTTCCTCATTAGTATTTTTAGCTGTCCAGGAAACTTTCAACATTCTTCTGAGAAATCACACCTCGGTGGCCTTTAACCGTCTTTTCATTTGTTTGTCTACTGTCCATAATTCGCTTCCATGGGTCAGAATTGGTTCTATATAGCACCGATGAAAACTCTTTCTCATTTCTATTGACAGATTTGTTGCATAAGATATATTTCATTTTCTGAAATGCTATTTTGGCCTGAGTTATTCTGCTTGTTATTTCTGTGGTGCATCTTCCATCTGATGTTATTATTGTGCCCAAGTATTAAGTAAAGTATAACACAACCAAACAGTAAAGCATACTCCTGGGAGATAACTCAGGCTGGAGGCGTTTGCTGGATTAACGCCTAAGCGAAGTAAAAGTCAATACAAAACTCGATAGGGGAAGACTGCAACTTCTGATCAGGCTGTGGGAAATTCAACTCTGAATACACAAAACTGTTACTTTGTAAAAGTGGGAAAGCTAAAGGAAAACGAAGCTATTCCAAATAACTGAGAATATATTGAACATCAAAGTGCAAAATACAATGCAACGCAATTCATCATGTGAAA
The DNA here is from genome assembly GCA_032433765.1 of Megaustenia siamemsis. Classification (NCBI taxonomy): domain Eukaryota; kingdom Metazoa; phylum Mollusca; class Gastropoda; order Stylommatophora; family Ariophantidae; genus Megaustenia; species Megaustenia siamemsis. The sequence continues at coordinate 40,105,838 of JAVIAB010000092.1, forward strand.
GAAGAAGAAAAAATCATACAAATTAGAGAAGCAAACCAGGGTTAGTTACACTAAAAACATGATTTTTGGATTTCTGAATTTAGGACTGGCCATATGGAATTATTTGATCTAGACATATATTGACTACTAACAACGTAGTGGAGGACATTGTATAGTATCAACCAGATATAAGACACTCCACAAAAGAAGGTTATCAACCACGCGAAGTGAAGGAACCTTTTTGTTGCCCTGCAAGATTCAACGCAAAACTTACCGACCATTGACCACCTTTGTGGCTTCTTGGTACGAACAAGATGTTCAACTAAGGTATGGAATGTTTATTGTTAGAGCTACTATTTAGCTATCTGCTAAAATGAATGCAACTAGGCTAGAGTTATAACATCAATATTTCGGTAATTGTACATACTAAAACTAGACTTAAACAATTCACGACACGTGATGGTCCAAAGCCAAAGCATCTATGAGAGCTATCAATGTAGAAGAGTAAAAGTCAAAGAAATAAAAATGCAATTAACAACACATGAGCAAGTGAAAATACGAGTGATTGATATTATATCAGAATGAAACAATTAAGGGAAAATGACAGTAGCCCAAACATTCATTGCTATACTGGGCAGGAAAAGCAGAAATCAGAGCACAGGGAACGCAGAGAATTTAATGAAATATCTTATATATGTCGACTAGTAATTGAGGAAAGAGATTTGGTTAGGCACCGACTAGTGTGTGCGTTCTAGACAAAAGATATGAACAGCAAATAAAAGTGGAAGATTAATAAGAAAACAAAATGATGCCCCGAGTTATGGTTTTTCTTAACCCAATCTTTTTTTGTTGCCTTCTTCTTATACACCTATGAGGAGATTCAGTTTAAGTTCTTGCTTTCAAGCACCTTCAAACATTGTCCTTCGATGCTGTTGCCAGTTGTAGTCTCCTTGATGTTTCTCTCAATCTTACCCCGTATTTGCATCGACTTTTGCCTTTGTCTCCTATTTTTATGTATCTCGCTCATCTTGTCAGTACGACGCAAATTGATTGGCTAGAGAAAATACAAAATGACGCTTTGCGCATTATTTTGGGTTGTACGAGGGATACTCCCTGTGTAGCCACGAGGTATCTTTTTGACTTTCCAACCATGGATGACAGGATCAAGATCTGGAGGGCACGAGCATACCTGACACCTAAGGAGTGCATGGGCATTTACAGCACGCTCAGCAGACAGAATAGTCAAGGAAGACAGTGTTGCATACGTTATGACCACCAGTAGCATGACGATGGAGGTGATGGCAGTGACCAGGGCATTCATCTGGTTAGAGTCACAAGACTCCAGACTCCACGATTGTACCTACGCCTGCACAATGAGTAATTCGATGAGCATGATAAAAAGAACTGGATACAGGCTTTGTACGCAGACAATGGGTACAGTCATTGTAGAAGTAAAAAATACGTAAGGTCACCTTTGTCTACATCCCTGGACATACGGCAGTACGGGGAAATGAAAGAGCGGGCAGATTGGCTAGCTGCGCTGTCATTAAAGATGATCAACCAATGTATGGGCTGAATATCACCAATGCCCTCCGAGATGTGGGAAGGACGCAGGACTTCGACATCAATGACCACGTCACTCCTTCGGATGAAAGAGATGGGATTTAAGATGGGCACAGCCAGAAACGAGAAACTTAGTGGGCGTGTAAGAAGACTTATCAACCAACATAGAACTGGAGTCGTCAGTCGCTGTACACTGTAGGACATGATAAGGAGGGGATCTGAGCACCTTTGAACATGTTAGGAGTGCAATGATGATAACCCGCAAATAACTCAATAACTCAGTCTTTCTCTGTCGTATGGCATATCACCATAGGGAATATTCCGTGCAGATGAAACATTTTATTGTGCTGAAGATTTGATCAAGGTTCGCATATTCATCAAAATTGGGTCTATTTGACTGCTGCTTTTATTATCTCATTTATAATTTTTTTTCGTTTTCTATTTGCTCAGTCACTTTCTTGAAACACATCGTTTCTGTGCTGACTACCGCTCCCCCCCCCCACCCACTCTTTCTCTCTCTCTCTCTCTCTCTCTCTCTCTCTCTCTCTCTCTTTGCCTGCTGTCGTGAATGACCACTTTTTGGCATTGGTTGGTGGAAATTATTTTGTAAAATTATAATTTTCAATCCAGTGACAAAAGAGATTCAGAAAGACTGATGACGGCATTACCATATAAATTACAGAAATATTTCTCAACACGTGTCGTAAAGCAACAGATTTATTGTTAATCTGGTACAAAAAAAACATTTTAAAATTACGATCATATAATCTTAGATCATGAAATGCAAAAACTCGTTTTTAAAACTACGCGGAAGAAGTCACAATATAAACCGACTCAAACGAAAGTGACGCATGAAGAATGTAACGGATCACATTGAGGAACGCCAAGAGACTTAGAACATTTGTTATCCACAACTTTTTGCATTATTATTTGATTATCTCCAACCATCTAAACCTTATCTTGCCTTTTATTTTTTAAAAAGATCAGGACAGGGGACTGAGGTTGATAATAAACTTAACACTGCCTCATTGACATCCGAATGAAGAGCAAGTAACAGCTTCAGTAAATTGGTCTGCAGCTGTATATATTATCGATTGCGATGATCAACTTTAATTCTTTCAATTTTATCAAAATTGTACCATTTGTGCTCATCCATTACGGACTATATTTAACATCAACAACTTTTAAGTCGCAGGCACACTCTCATATGTTAGGCCTGATAATGTGGAATGTTTAAAAATTATATGGAAGTATATAAAAAAAAAACGGCCTTGCACTGCCGGGCCCAACGGGGGAATAAAGAATTTTGGCGCAGTTCCCTATCAGGCATTACTCTTACTCTTCGTAAGAGGCTACTAAGGAGGGTTGGGCATGGGACTGGTTATCCTTCACTTTAAAAAAAAAGTCACAAGAACTTCACAAACATGAGCAAGTCAAGGAAAGAAACAAAGTAAATCCGCCATCCAGGAAAGAAAAGGGGTCTCTTTCAAAGAGATATATAACACAACAAGCCTTTTTTTAAAAAAAAAATACCCACAGGAGGAGACAAATAGGAAGGCCAAAATATATTTGTGACGAAGACAGGTGGATGCAGAGATGAAGAGGATGGGGAAGACATGGAACGATCTTAAGAGAGTAGCAAGCAACAGGGCAGCTGGGAAAGTGTCATTTGAAGACCTATGCTTCACAGGAAGCTGAAAGGAAGAAGAGAAAGAAGATAATATAAAAACAATTAATATTTATATTTAGCATTAATATTAAACTAAATACATAAACACAACTACAAGCAATTATTAAATACAACTACAAGTAAATAATGCATTACCAATATACTTACCTTATTATATTCTTGAAACTAAAAATGAAAAATTGTTTGAGAAAAGATGGAACATTGGGATATTAAAAACTGGACGGACGGAAATTATATGAAATGTTCTTTCTTCATGGAAAAAGTGAGACGACATGTTTCATTAAATAAATTTCTTAAGATAATCACTGCTCTTCCGTGGCATAACCCACACACAGTTTTAGACGACGTAAAGTTGGCCTACATTTCACCATGAAATTGTATCAAACAATTCGACTCCAGACTCCACGATTGTACAAATGACAGGTATTCATGGCATTGATATAAGATTATAGCTTATAATTTATGATTGACCAATGTCAATATATATATATATATATATATATATATATATAAATATATATATATATATATATATATATATATATATATATATAAACGGAACAAAAATCTACATTTTATTAATTAAAACGTGTCTTGCCCTAGGGATTTTACCTCATTGACCAGGCACGACGCGTGCAATAATCAGACTATCTTCTATGTTATAAAGACCGCAACTGGCATTCAAAAATGAAAGAAAAAACTACACTGCGCCCAAGGTAAAATAAATAAAATGACGTGTTTTGTTAAAACGAGGCAACAACACTGGCATTTTGGAACGACCGGACTGTCGAGTGACATGAAAAAAGGGTACTGTCTCCTTGAAAAAAAAGTATGTATGCTATGGTCAGCCTAAGTGTTAAACACAATTTAAAAAAATACAAAACCAGTAATTAAGAATAGAAGCCTTACTCTGCTCAGGAAATATGTTTCAATATATCAAGTGCCGTTGTTTATAATTTAAACATCAAATAATATTTCAGCTTATATGTTGTTATATGTATCTAAAGCACAAACCAGCCTTACTTATAAAAAAAAAAGAATTGATAAATACCCATTATCAGACTTTAACTGTAGTTGATCAAATTCGTCACTGAAGAGCCCCGTTTGAAACCAATCGTCGTCAATTGAGAATGAAAGATTAGCGCCTGCTTTACACCACATTAACATACTTGACTAGACAGAATGCCATGGTCTAAGTCAACAGGTCGGAACATGCTGCTAACTCCAGTAAGAATGTTTACAGTTTGTTGTCCATGGATCCACAGGGACTCGCACGCTTTACCTAGTGTTCTGAATAGGGCAGTAGGTTCGTATGGTTCCGTGTACAAAGGGTTCGTTTTGTCTATGACACGTTTTAACAGATAGCGTTTTCTCTCCGTTTTCATTTTGTCATATGAGAGGGTTAACATAAGTATGTTAAAAATATTTCTGAAACGTTATGGAAGTGGTATTTTAAAAAATCTAAATTAATTTGCAATGGTGGAAGAAAAGAAAATAATGCATTTGGTTATGTGGCTACGTGAGTAAGCAAATAGGAAACAAATTAAATTAGTTTCCACCAAAAAGTCTTTATTAAAAGACATTTTCAAGTCTTTCGTCGATGCTAAGAAATTCGTACATCGGAGCTGAAACCATCTACAGTACTTTCTCTAGTGTATGGCGGTGGTGCTGGATGCTGAGGAGGGGATCTGAGTATTATAGAGCTGTTCACATGCAAATAGATGCTCAGTAATATCCCCATCTCAGATGAGTAGTCCATGTAGGTAATAAACAATAGGAGCGATAGTACGCACCTGTATCGCACCTGCCGGGGCCCGAAAGGGAAGTAAAGAATAGCGGCGCTGTACCCTACCAGGCATGTTCGTAAGAGGCGAGAAAGGAGGGTTAGGCATGGGACTGGCTATCCCATACTGTAAAAAAATAAGCCGAAAAAACTTCACAAACATGAACAAGTCAAAGAAAGATAAAGTAAATCCGTCAACCAGGAAAGAGAAGGGCTCTCTGCCTAAGAGACGTATGACGCAATCCGGAGAAAGCCATAAGGAGTCCGGGTTGCCGACTCACCCTTTGTCTACCAGGAAATCATCCAGAATTGGCACCTGGAATGTTCGTACCCTTAACGAACAGGGAAAAGCGGCACAAGTGGCAGCAGAAATGAACAACTACAAGATAGATATTCTGGGAATGTGTGAAACAAGATGGCTGGGAGCGGAGAGAATAAAATTGAATACAGGGGAGATGATTTTATCATCAGGACACCAGTAACCAGGAGCACAACATATCGAAGGGGTAGCTATAATGCTATCAAAGAATGCACAGAAGACACTAATAGAATGGGAGGCAGTGGGACCAAGACTGGTGAGAGCAACATTTAGAACAACCAAAAACAAAATAAAATTACACATTATACAATGCTATGCACCAACCAACGATAAAGATGACTCAGTTAAAGATGATTTTTATAAACAGCTACAATGCCAGATGGATGCAAGACGAGCCAAGGATATTATAATCTTGATGGGAGACCTAAATGCTAAGGTAGGATCAGACAACAGAGGCTTTGAAGAGATTATGGGAAAACATGGACTTGGAGATATAAACGAGAATGGAGAGATATTTGTGAATTTCTGCGCCCTTAATCAAATGAGCCTAGGAGGAACAATATTCCAACATAAAAGAATACACAAAGCTACATGGGTGTCACCAGATCATAGAACGGAAAATCAAATTGATCACATATGTATTAATAATAAGTTTAAGTCATCCTTACAGGATGTAAAAGTATATAGAGGGGCAGATATAGCTTCTGATCATCATCTTCTGTTAGCCAAACTTAAAATTAAATTAAAAAGGTATACTACAACGAATAAGGGCAGAACGTATTTCAATGTAGGGTTTCTTAAAGAACAAGGAATTAAAGATAAATTCGCAGTCACAATATCAAACAAATACCAAGTCCTCCAACAACTAGAAAATACAATAAATATAGAAGATCATTGGAAACAGGTAAAAAATATATGGAAAGAGACATGCGAAGAAACACTGGGGAAAAGAGAACGCCAGAATAAGGCATGGATGACAGCAGAGACCCTGGATAAAATTAAAGAAAGAAAGAACAAGAAAGCAGACATAAATAAAAGCAAAACAAGAAGTAATAAAGCCAAGACACAGGAAGCTTACACAGAGGTGAACAAAGAAGTGAGAAGATGCATTAAAAGGGATAAGAGGAAATATATAGATGAATTAGCTAAAGAGGCAGAAGAAGCAGCAAATAAAGGGAATATGAAAGAACTGTACAACAGCACAAAGAAATTAGGTGGAAAATACAAACAGATCAACGCCTTTATCAAAGATAAGAAAGGAAATCTGCTTAGTAATATAAAGGAACAAATGGAGAGATGGAAGGAGCACTTTGAAGAACTTTTGAACAGACCTGGCGCAAATAATCCTCCAGATATACTACCAGCAGAAGAAGAATTACACGTTAACTGCGGAAAACCAAGCAAAGAAGAAATAATGAAAGCCATCAAACTGTTAAAAGATGGTAAAGCCACAGGACCAGATGAAATTCCTTCGGAAGCCATCAAAGCAGATATTATCACCTCTACCAAGATGTTACATAATCTATTGGATAAAATTTGGGAGAGGGAAGAAATACCTAAAGACTGGAGAGAAGGTTATATGATCAAACTACCAAAGAAAGGAAGTTTACAGGAGTGCACAAATTATAGGGGAATTATGCTACTATCAGTGCCAGGAAAAATATTAGGCAGAATCATTCTGGAGAGACTAAAAGAGGCTATAGAGAAACACTTGAGAGATGAACAAGCAGGTTTTAGGAAGAACAGATCATGTGCTGATCAAATAACTACTCTACGTATAATAGTTGAACAAAGTCTAGAACTAAAATCCCCACTTTATATTGGATTCATAGATTACGAAAAGGCATTTGATAGTTTAGACAGAAGAATGCTTTGGAAGTTGCTGAGTCATTATGGAATCCCCATAAAGTTTATTAACCTGATAAAAACAATGTATGAAGGAACAAAATGTAGTGTGGTGCATGAAGGACAGCTTACAGAAGCATTTGAAATAAGAACAGGAGTAAGGCAAGGATGCCTTCTGTCTCCATTTCTCTTTCTACTGGCCATAGATTGGATTATGAAAATAACTCAAAACAACAGAAATGGGATCCAGTGGTCACTGACCAAACAACTTGATGATTTAGACTTTGCTGATGACATAGCTCTCCTATCACACAGCCACCAACAGATGCAAGATAAAATGAGTATATTAGATGAGAGATCACAACAGCTAGGACTAAAGATTAATAGAGATAAGACCAACATTATGAGAATTAATGCAGTTGGCAATAACCAAATAAAACTAGGAGAAATACCTCTACTAGACGTACAATCTTATATATATCTGGGCAGTAATATAGATAAAGAGGGAGGAACAGAAAACGATACCAAAATAAGGATATCAAAAGCAAGAGGAGCTTTCATTGCACTGGGAAACATATGGAAATCCAAAGAAATTAGGCTAAATACAAAAATACAAATTTTCAACTCCAATGTTAAGTCGGTTCTATTATATGGCTGTGAAACATGGAGAATAACAAAATTGACAATCACGAAGGTACAGACTTTCATTAATGGATGCTTGCGCAGAATAAAGGGATGGAAATGGCAGGACAAAGTCACAAACGTGGAATTATGGAAATGTACCGGTCAAATACCAGTGGATAAAGAAATACAGCGAAGACGATGGCGATGGATAGGACACACACTACGGAAACCAACTGAGAGTATTACACAACAGGCCCTTTTTTGGAATCCCCAGGGGAAAAGACAAAGAGGAAGACCAAGGAATTCTTGGAGAAGACAGATTGAAGCAGAGATGAAGATGATGGGGAAGACATGGAATGATCTTAAAAGAATTGCAAAAAACAGAACGACTTGGAAAGTGTTTGTTGAAGACCTATGCTCCACTGGGAGCTAAAAGGTAGAAGAAGAAGAAGAATGTCAATATATATATGGATTTCAAAATTGGCAAATTTTAGAGTTTTGGTGAATGCACTATTCAATTTTTGACCATAGAAGTTTTTATATTATAAAATACAGCTTCTTATAATCACTTTTAATGTATAGTAGAAGAAACGTAATCTGGGCAGTAATATAGATAAATAGGGAGAAACAGAAAATGATACCAAAATAAGGATATCAAAAGCAAGAGGAGCTTTCATTGCACTGGGAAACATATGGAAATGCAAAGAAATTAGGTTAAATACAAAAATAAAAAAATTTCAACTCAAATGTTAAGGCGGTCCTATTATATGGCTGTGAAACATGGAGAACAACAAAATTGACAATCACGAAGATACAGACTGTCATTAATGGATGTTTACGCAGGATAAAAGGATGGAAATGGCAGGACAAAATCACTAACATAGAATTATGGAAATGTACCAGTCAAACACCAGTGGATAAAGAGATACAGAGAAGACGATGGCGCTGGATAGGACACACACTACGGAAGCCAACTGAGAGTATTACACAACAGGCCCTTTATTTGGAATCCCCAGGGGAAAAGACAAAGTGAAAGACCAAGGAATTCTTGGAGAAGACAGATAGAAGCAGAGATGACGATGATGGGGAAGCCATGGAATGATCTTAAAAGAATGACAAAAAACAGAACGACTTGGAAAGTGTTTGTTGAAGACCTATGCTCCACTGGGAGCTAAAAAGGTAGAAGAGAGAGAGAGAGAAGAAACGTATATTTTATCTTCACGGAAAGACACAGAAGAGCAAATCAAACTAAAGTATCAATGACAAACGACCGTAGCTTACACTTGTTAATAGGAAGCATAAAATACGGTTGTGTCCATAAATTAATTTCCAAATTGTTGTCGATACCTTATGAGCTAGTCGCAGTATAATAATAATAATAGTAATATATATATATACAGTATATATATATATATATTTATGCGGTTTGCGCGTTAAGTCATGCCAGCGGTATCAACTTTTAAAGCTACTGACTGAGCTTACAGTGTGCCGCAAAGCAGGTCTCTCGTGGTAAAGGTGCTGTGTCATGTCAATGTGCTATTCAGATCGTACGCACCCCCTGTATTAATCATTGCACCCCCGTCTAACATCGAAATGATCTGTGTAACTTGCTGCTGTTCTGATCGCGCAGCTGCTGTTGGTGTAGAAACTTTTACACTGTTGGCTTTTTTGTTGGTTTTTAACTGTTGGTTAGATGTTGGTTTACTCTGTACGTTGTTTGTATCTCCCATAATTGTTTCCTCGGTAAACATAATAGTCCATGGTTGTAATATGTAACATATCAATTTCTGCGTACAGAATCATAATTATGTTTCTTGTTTCATTTTACAGCAATTATCGTCATAGATATGGAAATTATGTCAGCAGCTAACTATTTAGAACTTAGGTCTCCATTGAAGACTAAACCATGAAATCACAAAGTTAAACTACACACAAGAGGAAGATTAGAAGAGAATGCAAAAAAAAACATAAATGATTAGGCAGCTATATTTGATGACCTATGCCTCCAGTGATACAAGTGGATATCAAAGTTGAAGAATAAGACCTGGAGATAGCTCAGAGCTATCAGCCTTGGGCATCCAGTGATGGGAAATGTAAAACTGAAATTAACAAAAGAAAAAAATGGCAAAAAGTAAATTTAATGCTATGAAAAATATCTATCTATCTATTGACCTTTCGTGCCGTAGCCGGCCCATAGGGCGTAGACCAAGATACTCCTTCTCTTAACTGAATTTTTGTTCTAGCAGTTTTCAGTTCTTTTAAAGCTATTTTATCAAATCTCGCCATCTGTCTCTGTTCTATACAAGCAGCTCTATCTCGTTAAGGGAGCCGATTCCTGCTGCTGTTGCCTCTCTCATCAATGTTCTTCTCAGTGTCTCGCTGGGTCTTCCTCTTTTTCTCTTACCTGTTGTTTCCCACATGAGGGCTTGCTTTGCTATTCAGTTATTATCGCTTCTAATCACATGTCCAACATATGACCATCGTCTTTTCTTTATTACTGAAGATATTAGTGGTTGATTGGCGATTTCTCTAATTTCCTCGTTTGTTTTGAATTCGTTTCACGCTATACCAAGTATTTTACTTAGACATTTACTTTCGAATGCGTTCAACTTTGTTTCTATATCTCTTGTTTTCCAGCTTTCACACGCATACGTAACGGTTGATAGTACATTTGATTTGAATAGTCTAAGTTTTGTGTTTGTGCTGTTAAGTTTTGATTTCCACAACTTTTCCAGGCTTCTGAAAGACATTGCTGCTTTAGCTATTATGATTATAATTTCTTTGCTTGTATCCCATTCTCGATCAATGTAACTTCCAAGATAGATAAAGTGATCGATCTCTTCCACTGGTTTGTTTTCCATGTATATTTTGTCGTCTGTTGGAATTAAGCTTTTCATGACTTTAGTCTTTTCATGATTGATCTTAAGCCCAATTTTGCTGGCTAAATATGAAAAATATAATCACATCAAAACAAATAACACCAAGGCTAAACATAAGAATAACAAAATGTTATATTGTCTCAACATTTCTGTATGGTGCAGAAACATGGACATTAAACAGGAAAACAGAGCAGAAAACTGAAGCCTTTGAAATGTGGATTTATAAAATAGGATGGAAAAAAAAGAAAACAAATGGTGATATTCTTGCAATTAAAAATGAAAAGAAAACTACTAAACACAATTCAAACAAGACAAATGAGATTTTTGGGGCATGTTAATAGTAATATTGGAAGGGAAAATACAAGGTAAAAGAGGCAGAGGAAAAACAAGACTATCATGGACAAGTAACATCAATAGATGAACAAGTCAGCCTATGGCAACCTGCACCATCAAAGCAAGAGACAGAATGGAATGGCGCTCCATGGTAGCCAACCTGCGCTGCGGAGATGGTACGGTAAGGTGACCATTCGTCCCCGATTTCCGGGGACAGTCCCCGGAATGTAGAAGTTGTTCCCGAAAGAAATTTGTCCCCGATTTCAGTGAATAAATAAATGTTCATACACGGAATCGGCCCTCTTTTAAAGTAATCACTAGGACTCATGACGTTACTGAGTTGTGTTTCTTTATCCCAGACTGAGCGGCATTAGCAAGAAGATAAAAGAGAAGACTTGGACGTGTTGTGTCGGAGATAGCTCTTTGAACTCTTGAAGCGCGGTGCTACGTCACTTCTATTCCCACCACTCACTTCTATTGGGATGGGTTTAATTTTTAAAAAAAGCAGACACTCTCTCTCCCCCACCCCTGCAAAACTAACATTAATTTATCGTGTGAAAGCTTCAGTGAAAAACTTGCTTCAAATCATGCGATCTTGAGAAAGATACACTCAAAAAACAAGTACCACGCCGAGGCAACAACCTCTTCAGTATAAATAAGGTACAGTAAACATTACTTTAATACTGCAATTGATATCTGTATGTTGTTTAAATTTTTTTTATTTTAAATATTTTTTTTTATTGAGAAACACAACTAGCTATTGTAATGTCATTAAGTGTGTGTATCGCATAAGTACCGTGAATATTAACAAAAATAAAATCAAACAGCAAATGAACAGTTATTATGAAATTTAAAGTTATCTTTTTTTTTGCATCCACAAAATTTCTTGCGCACACAGTCACACACCCACCCACACATATTATAAATATATATATATAAATAAATATATATATGTATACACACACACACACACACATATATATATATATATATATATATATATATATATATATATATCGTTCGTCCCCGATTTTGTGGGACAGTCTCAGAAATAAGCAAAAAAATCGTCTGAAATGTAAAAAATATGACAAATGTCCCCGGAAACAATGGGAAAAAAAATGGTCACCCTATGGTACGGTACTCAATGATGATGATGCCCCAAGGGACGGTGAAAATAGAGAAAATAGAATTAATTATAGAAAGATGAGATGGTAAATCTGATGTTGGGGGATGGAGGTGTATTAAGATATTACTGCCAGCTAAAAACAAAATCAAGGCTTTTTACCTCAGACATTTAAAAAGGCTAAGTTTAAAAATGGTGAATGTTTTAAGTCAAGAGTGGAGCATTTTCGGGAATTAGAAAGAAAAATAATATTAATTGAACTTTTAACAATTCTCGATTGTAGAATTTTAACTAAAATGGAATGTTTCCTGTTGATTTTACATTTGTCTACTGCAAATATTACACGTACGACTTTCTTCTTCTGCAGAGTTCTTCTCACGCTTAATTGTCCTTTCATAAAGGGACGTAGCGGGTGTAGATATATTTTGTTGTATTTTGCAATAAACAGTAACACATCTGCATTTCAGCCCAATACATCAGACCAGTGCCGAATATTCCAGAAAGCGATGCTCCGACTTTCTGCATGTCTGCATGGCTTTTAGGTACCCTGTTGTTTCGATTTTCGGCGGTTTTTATTTGCTAGACCGGCTAGTTATTCCATTATACGGCTCAACGTTTGGGTGAAAAGTGAGAGGGAAGGGTGTATAGAAGCTCGCTGAACGCTTTCAGTCTGTGCATAAATGGGCATCTTGGGGTCGATGAAATATTGAAAAAAAAAACTGCAACTGGTACACATATAAGATATATATATATTTATTTATTTATTTATTTATGCACACAATTTTTATTAACTGCATCTGCTACCAATGATATGTTGTAATCTGTACCTGTTGTGGGTGATATAATAACTATCTTTATCAACAGTTTTTAATTAGCTGTATCTGCTACCAGTGATAGATCACCACTTCCAAAGATGATACGACAGAACTGTGAACACTTTGATTAAACAACATACAGTTATCACATAGAGAGGGACATTCTTGGGCTTGATCCTTCCAGCCCAGCTAGATGTCGCGTTGAGTTCTTCGCCACTCATCTTATTCTTGGTCTTGATCCTTCCAACCCAGCTAGATGTTGCGTAGAGTTCTTCTCCACCCATCTTATTCTTGATCCTTCCAACCCAGCTAGATGTCGCATGGAGTTCTTCTCCACCCATCTTATTCTTGGCTTGATCCTTCAAACCCAGCTAGATGTCACGTAGAGTTCTTCGCCACCCATCTTATTCTTGGTCTTGATCCTTCAAATCCAGCTAGATGTCACGTAGAGTTCTTCTCTACCCATCTTATTCTTGGCTTGATCCTTCAAATCCAGCTAGATGTCACGTAGAGTTCTTCTCCACCCATCTTATTCTTGGTCTTGATCCTTCAAATCCAGCTAGATGTCACGTAGAGTTCTTCTCCACCCATCTTATTCTTGGTCTTGATCCTTCAAATCCAGCTAGATGTCACGTAGAGTTCTTCTCCACCCATCTTATTCTTGGCTTGATCCTTCAAACCCAGCTAGATGTCACATGGAGTTCTTCGCCACCCATCTTATTCTTGGTCTTGATCCTTCCAACCCAGCTAGATGTCACGTAGAGTTTTTTGCCACCCATCTTATTCTTGGTCTTGATCATTCCAGCCCAGCTAGATGTCGCATAGAGTTCTTCACCACCCATCTTATTCTTGGTCTTGATCCTTCCAACCCAGCTAGATATCACGTAGAGTTTTTTGCCACCCATCTTATTCTTGGTCTTGATCCTTCCAACCCAGCTAGATATCACGTAGAGTTCTTCGCCACCCATCTTATTCTTGGTCTTGATCCTTCCAACCCAGCTAGATGTCACGTAGAGTTTTTTGCCACCCATCTTATTCTTGGTCTTGATCATTCCAGCCCAGCTAGATGTCACATGGAGTTCTTCGCCACCCATCTTATTCTTGGCTTCTCTTATAAGTGTTCTATTTAGTGTCTCTAGATCTTCCTCTTTCTCTGTATCCTGATGTTTTCCACAGAAGAGCCTATTTTGGAGTTCTCTTCTTGTCTCGCCACATATGTCCATCTTCTCGTCCTAATTGTAGATGAAATCGTTGGTTGCATGACCATCTATATTGTCTCTATTTTCATCTTGAATTCATTCCATTGTATACAGTATTCTTCTTAGGGATTTGTCTTTAAAAACGTTTAGTTTTCTCTTAATCTCTTTCGTTGCTTTTCAGCTTTCAAACGCTTAGGTAAGGGTTGATAATACATTTGAGTTGAATATTCTAAGTTTAGTTTTCTTGCTTAGTATTTTTTTATTTCCATATTAAGTATATGCTTTTAAAATTTGCTGCTCATTTTACTATCCTGCTTCTGATCTCTTTCTTTGTTTCATCTTCTTGATTTATATTACTATCAAGATATACATACATACATACACACATATATATGATGTTTATATATATATATATATATATATATATATATATATATATATATATAATAATAATGGCCCTTTTCTCTTGTCAGATGGTCTAGTGGAGGCTATTGTGTATTTTTTTTGAGGTTTTGTTTTTGTCAAACAGATTCTCTCGTGGCTAATTCTACCAATGTTTGACACACACACACACACGGCCATAGAATGAACAAGTCAGGCCCACTGATCAGCAGGGTTTTCCATCCTTCTTCATGAGTATTTTCTCTTCTAAGTTTTGCCTTAGCACAGTCTCAAGTGGATGTTATACCATTCCTTATACATGCTCTCCATGATGTACGATCACTTGCCAGATGTTCCAAGTCATTTTCACAGAAGAAGTCATTCGGAGATGATTTACAGATATCTCTATATGGTGTATATATATATATAGTAGTCTACTTTTTCCAATGTCTGATGATTTAGATATATTACCCTCTGGTGTATTGCTATTTTTCGCTATTTTTGTTTTATCCCTGTTGATTTCAATTCCTATTCTTTTCCGCAATAGATAATAAGGTTTCTGTAATGCTTTGCATCTTTTTGAAATGTCTCTTGGTAGCACTAAATCATCTGCAAAATCTAGATCTTCTAGGTAATTCTTGTCATACCATACGATGACATTATTGCCTTTACAACATTTATTCATTATGTAATCATTGGTAAAACCAACAGTTAATTCCATTTAGTCTTTAGTTCGGATTGGAGTCATCGCAGTTGGGACAATCCCATATCGGTTCAGCCCCACGTTCCAGCAACCATTGAAATGTTTGTCTACTGATTGTTCCTGTCCTGCATTGATTGCACTCATTCCTTTCTCTGTGTGAACTGCGCAAATATAGCCGTCATATACAATCATCATCATTGAAAGCCGTCTCCGCATCGAAGGCTGGCTACCATAGAGCCCCATTCCACTCTAACTTGCTTTGATGGTGCAGATTGTCATAGGCTGATTTGTCCATCTTTTGATGTTACTTGTCCATGTTAGTCTTGGTCTGCCTCTGTCTCTATTACCTTGTATTTTCCCTTCCAAGATTAATTTTAGTAGGCTGTTGTGTCTTTTAACATGCCCCAAAAATTTCATTTGTCGTGTTCTAACTGTGTTTGGTAGTTCTCTTTTTATTTTTAGTTGTTTTAAAACTTCATCATTTGTTTTCTTTTCTTTCCATCCAATTTTACCTATCTATCTATCTATTGACCTTTCGAGCCGTAACCGGCCCATAGGGCGTAGACCAAGATACACCTTCTCCTATATGAATTTTTGTTCTAGCAGTTTTCTTTTAAAGATATTTTATCAAATCTCGCCATCTGTCTCTGTTCTGTGCAAGCAATTCTATCTCATTGAGGGAGCCGATTCCTGCTGCTCTTGCCTCTCTCATCAATGTTCTTCTCAGTGTCTCCCTGGGTCTTCCTCTTTTTCTACTCTTCTATTTTACCTACTCTTCTATAAATCAACATTTCAAAGGATTAAATTTTATGTTGTTTTCTTGTCTAGTGTCAATGTTTCTGCTTTATACAGGAATATTGAGAAGATGTAACATTTTGCTATTCTTAGTTTTTTGTCCTGGTGTTATTTGTTTTGATGTTAGTCAAAAAACTTTTCATGGCATTAAAATTACTTTTTGCCACTCCTATTCTTTTGTTTGAAAGTATTGAAGGAATAGACCTTGAGACAGTTCAGAACTATAACTACCTTGGACATACTATAACCAGTGATGGAAAATGTACAACTGAAATAAACAAAAGAATAGGAATGGCAAAAAGTAATTTTAATGTCATGAAGGACATACTAACATCAAAACAAATAACACCAGAGCTAAAACTAAGAATAGCAAAATGTTACATCTTCTCAATATTCCTATATGGTGCTGAAACATGGACATTAGACAAAAAAACAGAACAGAGAATTGAAGCCTTTGAAATGTGGATATATAGAAGAATAGGTAGAATTGGATGGAAGGAAAAGAAAACAAACGACAAAGTCTTAAAACAACTAAAAATGAAAAGAGAACTTCTGAACACAATTAGAACAAGACAAATGCGATTCTTAGGCCATGTTAAAAGACACAACAGCCTACTGAAAGTGATCCTGGAGGGGAAAATACAAGGTAAAAGAGGCAGAGGCAGACCAAGATTAACATGGACGAGTAACATCAAAAGATGGACAAATCAACCGATGACAACCTGCATCATCAAAGCAAGAGATAGAGCAAAATGGCACTTCATGGTAGCCAACCTTCATTGCGGAGACGGCACTCAATGATGATGATGATGATTCTTTTGTTTATTTCAGTTTAACATTTTCCATCACTGGTTATAGTATGTCCAAGGTAGATGTAGTTCTGAACTATCTCCATGTGTATTCTTTCAGCTTTGATATTTATTTGTAGGTCTAGAGAATTTTCTTTCCTCATGATCATAATTTTAGTCTTTTTAATATTCATATCTATTCCATATTTTTTGCTTGTCATGTTTATTTCATTAAGTAATTTTTGTAGATCTTTAGTATTTACTGCTAGTAATACAGTATCATCAGCATATCTTAGGTTATTGATTATCTTTCCATTAATGTTTAAGCTTTGCTTCTCTGTGATGTTTTTAAAGATTTGCTCAGTGTATAGATTGAACAAGCTTGGTGATAGGATGCATCCTTGTCTTACTCCTTTTTTAATATCAATGGGTGTAGAGTTCTCTTTGTTATATTTTATTATTGCTGTTTGTTCCCAGTGTAAATTAAATATTACTTGTATGTCTGTGTCATCTAGATTTATATCTTTTAGGCAGTCTTTAATTTGTTTATGGTGTATTTTATCAAAAGCTTTGGTGTAGTCTAAGAAACAGGCATATATTGGTTTGTTTACTTCTATATACTTTTCAATCAATGTCTTCATGCTGAATATGGCTTCTTTTGGCCACAGTTTTTCATGAATCCAAAATGCTGCTCTACTAATTCAGTATTAATTATATTCTGAATCCTTTCCTGCATAACTTTTAGTAAAATATTTGTTACCTGGCTCATTAGGCATCCATCCGTCCATCCATCCATCCATCCCGCCATCCACCCACTCACCCACCCACCTATGGTGGAAAAGTACCACTTTTCCAAAACACTAACAGAATAACAGAATTATGGAAAAGTACCAATCAAGTGGTACTTTTCCATAATTCTGTTATTCTGTTAGTGTTTTTGCCCTGCATTTCCATCCTTTTATTCTGCACAAGCATCCATTAATGAAGGTCTGTATCTTCATGATTGTCATTTATGTTGTTCTCCATGTTTCACATCCATATAAAAGGGGTGACTTAACATTGCAGTTGAACATTTTTATTTTTGTATTTAACCTAATTTCTTTGTATTTCCATATGTTTCCCGGTGCAATGAATACTCCTCTTGCTTTTGATATCCTTAGTATTTTAGTATCATTCTCTGTTCCTCCCTCTTTTCCCTATATTACTGCCAAGATATATGTAAGACTACACTTGTTCTGGACAAGTTAAAAAAAACAAACTATTCTAGCATTTCTAAGCATTGCAACAAGGACAATGAAATTAATCAAGACTTTAAAAAGCCAAACATAAATGAAAGCACACAGAAACAACTTCAGAATAATTAAGATGCTAATATATAGGGCTTTGGTGTCTTGACAGATGGTTAGTACCAAGCAATCATGATTTGTCATTAATTTGGTATTAGTAAATAATGGTGGATACAGTTTTACTGAGCAGCTTCTCTCGTGACTGAATGTGGCAATAAAGGATAGGAAGATCGAACAGCAAAATAAACAAGATGCATTTGTGCTACTTGTCCTCATCTACTTTCTCCTGCACCTTTTGTCTTCTGTTTTTGACATTAACGTTACCTCGAATGTTGATTTTTTATTTGCAATTTTTAAATTTTTGTTCTCCATGTGTTAAGATCTGATGCCAGATTTTTCCAGTTTCTTTCGCTGATAGAGAATTCACTCAATGAATCTCTGCAAACACCACTAAAACCCATCACTAGCCTGCCCTTTGGTCTCTTTCCGTCCCTATGTTCATGATACAATAATTGTTTGGGAATGCGATTGTTTTCCATTCTTTACATGTAGCCTAGCCACCTTAGTCTCCAACTTCTACTACCCCGGCTTCTCTCCATTTAGGATAGTAAACATACTTTTTACCCCAGCACTTCATTGTTTGTTATTCTGTCTGTCCAAGAGATATTGTGTATGTGTCTCAGACAGCACATATGAAAATTGTTCAGCCTTCTTTTTTGAGGTGTATAAAGGCCAAGTTTTGCTGACATATTGTAGGTTGGTCAGTAAGCATAGTTTATATACAGCAACTTGAGTTGATGGTGAGCATGGTTGTTGTTCCACACACCCTTTGTACCTATCTAGATACAAGTAATTTTGCTAATGTCACGCACAATCTTTTTTGTAGCTCTACATCCGAAGAGAATTTATTAATAATGGTGGATCCAATATAGTTAAATGTGTTAATAACCTCCAATTTGTAACAGCTTAAGATAATGATTGGACAGGCTCTGTGTCCGCTGTCATCACATCTTTTGTCACTTTTATGTTCATGATGAGTTCAAATATTTTGCAGGGTGCAGCAAACTGTTCTTACAGAGTGTGCAACTCACTTTCAACGTAACCGGGGCAGCACTATCTGCATATAATATTTCCCTGATTAGTATCTTATAATTACATTACAATAAGATAAATAAATATGTTAACAACATTTACAAAATAAAATACCTGACAGACAATTAAAGCAGAAAATATTCTTTAACGCTTTTTAATGGAATGTTCTAATTTAAAAAATGGAACATTTCATGATAGGAATCAGACATTTATGGAAAGTTCATAGGGAGACCATCCATTATAACAATGACACAAAAACAAGGTACTACAAAATAGGCAAGTGTGTAATCACTTGTAGTATCTTGGTAATGTCAAATTTGTATTATAAGGAAATAATGATACTTCCTAGCTGGATACATAAATAAGATTAAACTAAGTTTAAATATAAAAGGACAGTGCACACAATGTACACAAAACTACACAACCTCAGTTACAACTAAATGTCTATCATTAGAAACTGAAAAAGTGCAATCAAGAATACAAACCAAATACAAAACTAAGCAAATAATGATATATTTTGAGTGCTTAGTTTGTCATATTTAATTATTGACATGAAATTGTGCCAAAGAGCAGGGATTTCATTCATTACTTGATCATGTTTGCTGTTCCTCTTAGCTTGTATGCTGTTTTGTGTAAATTTTACACAAGTGTTACTTAAGTGTGTGTCTGTTTTGCTTGATTTTTTTTGTTTGGCCTTAATATTTTCCAATTATTTATTTATATTTTGTTTTAACGTCAAAGAATATCATTAAAAATATTTTATGCTCTCAACTGATTTACCAAACTCTTAGAGGTAAATGTTTAATTCATTCAAATTAGATGAAATTCTAGTACTGAGTTTCACCAAAGAAGAAGCAGTTTTGAGCACAAAATCAGAACAAATATGTGATCTTCCATAAACAAAAATATAATTAATACCAGATATCCACAAATACACCCACAAATAAACATCAAAACAGAAGTAAAAGGTGTAAATAATCCAACAGCAAAGCATTGACAGAAGAGAAGCCACCCTGAGAATACTAGAGAAGGAGTACCCTAATGACACATGGATCTGATATATATATATATATATATATATATATATATATATATATATATATATATATATATATATATATATCTTCTTCTTCTACCTTTTAGCTCCCAGTGGAGCATAGGTCTTCAACAAACACTTTCCAAGTCGTTCTGTTTTTTGCAATTCTTTTAAGATCATTCCATGTCTTCCCCATCATCTTCATCTCTGCTTCAATCTGTCTTCTCCAAGAATTCCTTGGTCTTCCTCTTTGTCTTTTCCCCTGGGGATTCCAAAAAAGGGCCTGTTGTGTAATACTCTCAGTTGGTTTCCGTAGTGTGTGTCCTATCCATCGCCATCGTCTTCGCTGTATTTCTTTATCCACTGGTATTTGACCGGTACATTTCCATAATTCCACGTTTGTGACTTTGTCCTGCCATTTCCATCCCTTTATTCTGCGCAAGCATCCATTAATGAAAGTCTGTACCTTCGTGATTGTCAATTTTGTTATTCTCCATGTTTCACAGCCATATAATAGAACCGACTTAACATTGGAGTTGAAAATTTGTATTTTTGTATTTAGCCTAATTTCTTTGGATTTCCATATGTTTCCCAGTGCAATGAAAGCTCCTCTTGCTTTTGATATCCTTATTTTGGTATCGTTTTCTGTTCCTCCCTCTTTATCTATATTACTGCCCAGATATATATAAGATTGTACGTCTAGTAGAGGTATTTCTCCTAGTTTTATTTGGTTATTGCCAACTGCATTAATTCTCATAATGTTGGTCTTATCTCTATTAATCTTTAGTCCTAGCTGTTGTGATCTCTCATCTAATATACTCATTTTATCTTGCATCTGTTGGTGGCTGTGTGATAGGAGAGCTATGTCATCAGCAAAGTCTAAATCATCAAGTTGTTTGGTCAGTGACCACTGGATCCCATTTCTGTTGTTTTGAGTTATTTTCATAATCCAATCTATGGCCAGTAGAAAGAGAAATGGAGACAGAAGGCATCCTTGCCTTACTCCTGTTCTTATTTCAAATGCTTCTGTAAGCTGTCCTTCATGCACCACACTACATTTTGTTCCTTCATACATTGTTTTTATCAGGTTAATAAACTTTATGGGGATTCCATAATGACTCAGCAACTTCCAAAGCATTCTTCTGTCTAAACTATCAAATGCCTTTTCGTAATCTATGAATCCAATATAAAGTGGGGATTTTAGTTCTAAACTTTGTTCAACTATTATACGTAGAGTAGTTATTTGATCAGCACATGATCTGTTCTTCCTAAAACCTGCTTGTTCATCTCTCAAGTGTTTCTCTATAGCCTCTTTTAGTCTCTCCAGAATGATTCTGCCTAATATTTTTCCTGGCACTGATAGTAGCATAATTCCCCTATAATTTGTGCACTCCTGTAAACTTCCTTTCTTTGGTAGTTTGATCATATAACCTTCTCTCCAGTCTTTAGGTATTTCTTCCCTCTCCCAAATTTTATCCAATAGATTATGTAACATCTTGGTAGAGGTGATAATATCTGCTTTGATGGCTTCCGAAGGAATTTCATCTGGTCCTGTGGCTTTACCATCTTTTAACAGTTTGATGGCTTTCATTATTTCTTCTTTGCTTGGTTTTCCGCAGTTAACGTGTAATTCTTCTTCTGCTGGTAGTATATCTGGAGGATTATTTGCGCCAGGTCTGTTCAAAAGTTCTTCAAAGTGCTCCTTCCATCTCTCCATTTGTTCCTTTATATTACTAAGCAGATTTCCTTTCTTATCTTTGATAAAGGCGTTGATCTGTTTGTATTTTCCACCTAATTTCTTTGTGCTGTTGTACAGTTCTTTCATATTCCCTTTATTTGCTGCTTCTTCTGCCTCTTTAGCTAATTCATCTATATATTTCCTCTTATCCCTTTTAATGCATCTTCTCACTTCTTTGTTCACCTCTGTGTAAGCTTCCTGTGTCTTGGCTTTATTACTTCTTGTTTTGCTTTTATTTATGTCTGCTTTCTTGTTCTTTCTTTCTTTAATTTTATCCAGGGTCTCTGCTGTCATCCATGCCTTATTCTGGCGTTCTCTTTTCCCCAGTGTTTCTTCGCATGTCTCTTTCCATATATTTTTTACCTGTTTCCAATGATCTTCTATATTTATTGTATTTTCTAGTTGTTGGAGGACTTGGTATTTGTTTGATATTGTGACTGCGAATTTATCTTTAATTCCTTGTTCTTTAAGAAACCCTACATTGAAATACGTTCTGCCCTTATTCGTTGTAGTATACCTTTTTAATTTAATTTTAAGTTTGGCTAACAGAAGATAATGATCAGAAGCTATATCTGCCCCTCTATATACTTTTACATCCTGTAAGGATGACTTAAACTTATTATTAATACATATGTGATCAATTTAATTTTCCGTTCTATGATCTGGTGACACCCATGTAGCTTTGTGTATTCTTTTATGTTGGAATATTGTTCCTCCTAGGCTCATTTGATTAAGGGCGCAGAAATTCACAAATATCTCTCCATTCTCGTTTATATCTCCAAGTCCATGTTTTCCCATAATCTCTTCAAAGCCTCTGTTGTCTGATCCTACCTTAGCATTTAGGTCTCCCATCAAGATTATAATATCCTTGGCTCGTCTTGCATCCATCTGGCATTGTAGCTGTTTATAAAAATCATCTTTAACTGAGTCATCTTTATCGTTGGTTGGTGCATAGCATTGTATAATGTGTAATTTTATTTTGTTTTTGGTTGTTCTAAATGTTGCTCTCACCAGTCTTGGTCCCACTGCCTCCCATTCTATTAGTGTCTTCTGTGCATTCTTTGATAGCATTATAGCTACCCCTTCGCTATGTTGTGCTCCTGGTTCCTGGTGTCCTGATGATAAAATCATCTCCCCTGTATTCAATTTTATTCTCTCCGCTCCCAGCCATCTTGTTTCACACATTCCCAGAATATCTATCTTGTAGTTGTTCATTTCTGCTGCCACTTGTGCCGCTTTTCCCTGTTCGTTAAGGGTACGAACATTCCAGGTGCCAATTCTGGATGATTTCCTGGTAGACAAAGGGTGAGTCGGCAACCCGGACTCCTTATGGCTTTCTCCGGATTGCGTCATACGTCTCTTAGGCAGAGAGCCCTTCTCTTTCCTGGTTGACGGATTTACTTTATCTTTCTTTGACTTGTTCATGTTTGTGAAGTTTTTTCGGCTTATTTTTTTACAGTATGGGATAGCCAGTCCCATGCCTAACCCTCCTTTCTCGCCTCTTACGAACATGCCTGGTAGGGTACAGCGCCGCTATTCTTTACTTCCCTTTCGGGCCCCGGCAGCGCACGGGCGTATATATATATATATACAAATGAATCTACAGATGATGCCAAAAAAAAATGAAGGAGCATAGATATTCAGTGAATAAGCTGACAGTACATCAGGCCCCTAAATCGTAACCCAACTAGAGAATATTGAACAAATTTTGGCTGCTAAAGACATCATCACAATGGCCGAGGAACTCTACAATTCTAACTTTAAATCATGCAGAGCTAACTATGTTTTTAGCAAATCCAAAATCAGTACTTGAAGCACTTGAGCACAGAAAAACAATGAACTGAGAGAAATATTACAAAAAGTGTGTAGCCACAGAAATATTGATCACTGTGGATCCCACTCCACTGTGAAATATCAAGAAAAGAGAAAGTTGACAAATCAACCAAAGATGGTAGCAAAATAGAACAGCCAAGTTTACCTATCACAAACCAGCAAAAATCAGCATATTAAAAGAAACCTGCAGTACCAAAAAGGGAACTCCTAAAAAACATAAGAAAGAAACAATCAACATTTTTCGGGCACATCATAAAAAGAGGAAAGTTGGAATATTTGGTTTATCATCATCAAATATCATGTCTCTCCACAACTTTCGATCTTGGCAGCTATTTATCATTTCTGTTCTTGACCTTCTGCCTAGCCATTCTCTCAAGCTGTCTGTTATATTTTCTCTTTGCTTCCCTCTATCTCTTCGTCCCTCAATTTTTCCAGTTGTTACAATATATTCAGTTGTTCTCTTCTCATTACATGGCCAAAAAATGATGATTGTCTCTTCCTAACATTGGAAATTAGCTGTCTTTTTGCCCTGACCTCTCTCAGAACCTCTTTATTACTCTTCTTTGCTGTCCATGGTATTCTCAACATTCTTCTGTAAAACCACATTTCTACAGACTCCAGTGATTTTCTTGTCTGTTGTCCTATTGTCCATGACTCGCATCCATATGTTAAGACTGGCTCTACATAATATTTAAGAACTCTTTTTCTTGTTTCTATTGTCAAAAATGGATTGCAGAGTATTTTCCTCATTTTTTGGAAAGCTGCTTTTGCCTGAGCCAATCTGCATCTCACCACTTTTGTACATCCTCCATCTGAGGTTAACAAATTTCCCAAATATTTAAATTCATTTACCTGTTTTAATGTTGTTCCCTTGTTTTTATTTTGCACTGAGGTGATGTCTTTTTCTTTGTTGTTACCATTACCTCTGTCTTTTTGCTATTAAAGCTGAGTCCTTTATTTTTGCTTTCTTTCACTATAATGTCCAACATTTCTTGTAACTCATTTTCACTCTTAGCGATTAAGACTGTATCATCAGCATACCTTAGATTATTTATATTATGACCTCCAATTGGTATTCCAGGCATGCCCCTTATGGATCTTAAAATAATCTCACTATAAATATTAAACAAATCTAGTGACAGCACACAACCTTGTCTAACACCCTGTTTTATTTGTTGAAACATTCCCGATTGGTTTCCAGTTCTTAAGGCCGCTGTTTATTGAATATTTGGTTACAATTGGTAAAATACAAGGAAAGAGAGATCGTGAACAACAAAGAGAGAAAATACTAGATAGCTTAGTGTCATGGCATGGCAAACAGTCAATAACAGAACTGATATGATGCACTGTAGATAGAAAATTGTGAAAGGACAAGATCGCCTATGCCAACCGGTATAGCACATGATGATGATGATGATGAAGTACCAACACCAAGGAACAATTGCTGCCAACTTGACCAGAAGGAACAGGCCATCATTATCTTACTAAGAATGGGACATAATCTGCTCTGAAACCATTTGTACATGAGATTCAAATTGGAAACATGTGAACAAGCACCACAGACTACATCACACACACACACTACAAGGCTGCAGCCAGCACATTGCTTTGAGGAATATATACTAAACAGAACTGCACTAAACACACACCTTTATGAGTTCTTGCTGGAGCTGTTTAACACATTCAAATTCATCAAAAAGACAATTCTGCAGATACAGATCTTAGTGAATGAAAGAAATAGAAAACCCATGGTGGATCCTTCTGTTTTGATTCTCTACAATTTTTAAAAAATATATGTTGGTTTTATGAGAACAAATATTTACAAATTTATGTTACTGAATTATTACATATAGCTGAATTAATCATCACTCACTGTTGCCTTCAGGCAGTGAAATATCTGTGACAAAAAAAAAAAGAAAAGAAAAAAACAAACAAAACACATGTGCATACACGCACACACAGAGAGGGAGAATGATAGAAAGATATGTATGGTTGTTTCTTACTGCTGAAGAGTTGATGGGATCCAATAAGGGAGCAAACAGATTGTAGCACCCTACCATGATAGCTGTGAAAGACTTAAAATTAAAGGTTGGGTATTGGCTGAATCTAGCATCCTGTGGAAAACACAGGCTAACAATTTTTTTAGCAAACTATTAAATTAAAACATATGTTTATATATACAAAACATCAAGCAGAATGGTGGAAAGACAAAAATACAGAAAGAGGTAGATATGAGTTTTTTCTTTTAAGAACACAGCAAAAATTGGGATATACAGATCTGCAGACACATTTTTCGCTAAATTATACTAGAATTAACTAGACATAACATAGAAATATGCAAAACAATGAACATACACAAAATGAGACCAGCAAAACAGTTACATTACTTTCCACAAAGAAACATTAATACAAGAAATGAGAAACATACAACAAACAACATCACTGTCAATGAGAAACAAAACTTCAAGATTGAGCTATTGAGTTATTTGAGGGTCATCATCATTGCACTCCGAACATAACTTTAAGATTTTCCTTCCTCATGAAATATAAAACATTATGAAAGAAACACTAAGCATTATGAAAGAAATACTAAGGCAAGTCAAACATAATTAATAAAAAAAAATAAAGATAGTAAGCACCCACAACAAAAAAATCATATGATCTTATTGTGTTTATTAACTCTTTGTTCTTTGTATGACTGTGGCATTGTTTTTTTAAACTCACTCCCATGATACACTTTCTATTTCACAGATACAAAGAATTAAATAGACAAAGAATGAAGTAACGCATCACAACAAAATATTTCCAATTGACAAATGAAAACAATTATTCGCATAATGATTTAACTAACTCACTCCAACTTAATTCTTTGCATTTCATATATTAATATAATTATTAAGATAATCAATGAGATTACTTACTCCCACAAAATACCTTCCATTTCAGAGGTTAATAATTATATTTTAAAACAAAAAAGAAGAGAAAATTGACTCATTCTCACATAATATTTACCTACTCACAGATAAAAAATCACTCAGATCGTAAATTTCAAATAAAAGTTTGAACACTAATGAAAAGCTACTAATTAGCATTAATACTTCAAACTCTCTATAAAAACATGCAGCTGAGGTGTAACTCAATTCAAACATGAACATGTGAAACTCACAAGCAGGAAATAAAAGTATGATACTATGATGAATGGAAAATTTCACAAAATGAAGCCACGATTATTAATTTTTAGTCTCATTATCATTACTACCTTCGTTTTAGAGTGAAGAGGTCCATTACAATATTTAAAAAAAGAATAAAAAGACAACACTCAAATGACAATGAAAACAAAAACTATATTAATTTGAAAGAATTTCAAGCATAAAGAAATCAAACAAAACATATGTAGTAAAATTGATGTATTACATTATTGTTATATCTAAAATCATTGCACAATAAGCCTTATGAGTCATATGACTAAGATATTACTAAGAATCATCATGTGAAGAGTGGGAAACAAAATCAGTCCAAAAATTAGTGATGAACAGTGTGGTTTTGTTAGAGATAAAGGAACAAGCAATGCCATTTATATCATAAGATCTTTAGTAGAAAGAGCCATAGAGGTGAAAACAGATCTATACCTATGTTTCATAGATTACACTAAGGCATTTGACAAAGTAAAGCACCAAGAAATAATCAAAATTTTAGAAAGCATTAACGTAGACAGCAAAGATCTAAGAATAATAAAGAACATGTACTGGCAACAAACAGCGGCCATAAGAACTGGAAACCAATTGGAAATGTTTCAATAAATAAAACAGGGTGTTAGACAAGGTTGTGTGCTGTCACCAGATTTGTTTAATATTTATAGTGAAATTATTTTAAGATCCATAAGGGGCATGCCTGAAATAACAATTGGAGGTCATAATATAAATAATCTAAGGTATGCTGATGATACAGTCTTAATCGCTAAGAGTGAAAATGAGTTACAAGAAATGTTGGACATTATAGTGAAAGAAAGCAACAATAAAGGACTCAGCCTTAATAGAAAAAAGACAGAGGTAATGGTAACAACAAAAAAGAGACATCACCTCAGTGCAAGATAAAGACAAGTGGAACAATATTAAAACAGGTAAATGAATTTAAATATTTGGGAACTTTGTTAACCTCAGATGGAAGATGTACAAAAGAGATGAGATGCAGAATGGCTCAGGCAAAAGCAGCTTTCCAAAAAATGAGGAAGAGACTATGCAATCCATTTTTGACAATAGAAACTAGAAAAAGAGTTCTTAGATGTTACGTAGAGCTAGTCTTAACATATGGAAGCGAATCATGGACAATAGGACAACAGACAAGAAAATCACTGTAGAAATTTTTGTTTTACAGAAGAATGTTGAGAGTACCATGGACAGCTAAGAAGAGTAATGAAGATGTTCTGAGAGAGGTCAAAGCAAAAAGAGAGCTAATTTCCAATATTAGGAAGAAACAATCATCATTTTTTGGCCATATAATGAGAAGAGAACAAATGGATTATATTGTAACAACTGAAAAAATTGAGGGAAGAAGAGATAGAGGGAAGCAAAGAGAAAATATAACAGACAGCTTAAGAGAATGGCTTGGCAGAAGGTGAACAACAGAAATGATAAATAGCTGCCGAAATAGAAAGTTGTGGAGAGACATGGTCACCTACGTCAGCAGGCCCGGTACTTGATGATGATATCTAACATTTTATTTAATATAAGGAAGACATGCAACTTAATTTTTAGAAATGCCACAAAATTACTTGCTGGAAAAAGAGAAATAAAAAAAACCTGTAATCCCTCTTAACAACAGTTAAAGAAGTTTAAAGCCATTTGCCAGCATGTAATTATTACTGACACAAGACAAATAAATGAAACTTCTAGCCAAATAATAAATTATAGCAAACAAATCTTCTGACTAAGCGCTTTAAAAAAGAAATATAGTTGGTCAAATAATCATTCTGGTTTGTAGCTTTAAAAAAGAAATATAGTTGATCAAATAATCATTCTGGTTTGTAGCTTTAAAAAAGAAATATAGTTGATCAAATAATCATTCTGGTTTGTACAAACATTTTATACCGCACATTTTTTTTCTCCTAATTTTAATTATTAAGTTATTTGTGGGTCATCATCAATGCACATGTCCATAGGTGTTTAGATCCTCTCCTCAGCAAGTCTCACAGTATCCAGTGGTTGATGACTCCAGTTCTGTGGTAGTTAATTAATCTTCTTACACACCCACTAAGTTTCTAGTTTCTGGCTGTGCCCATCTCAACTCCCATCTCTTTCATCCAAAGGAATGATGTGGACTCATGGTTTTTGAAGTCCTGTGTCCTTCCCACTTCCCGGAGTGCATTGATGATGTCTGCCCGATCCATTGGTTGACTGTCTTCAATGATAGCACAGCTAGCCAACCTAGCTCTTTCATTTCCTCGTACTCCCGCATGTCTGGGGACGTAGACAAAGGTGACTGTATGTATTTTTGACTTCTGCAATGACTCTACCCATTGCAAACGTACAGATCCCGCCTCTACTTTTCTTATCATGCTCATCGAATCACTCAGCATACAGGCGTGGGTGTGGTCTTCTGACTCTAACCAGATGAATGTCTTGGTCACTGCCATCACCTCCATCGTTATGCTACTCATGGTCATAACATATACCACTGTCTTCCTTGACTATTCTGCCTGCCAAGCGTGCTGTAAATGCCTATTCACTCCTTTGGTGTCATATTACAGATCACTCTGTATAGATGACTGCATCTTTCTCATCGATGTTATCCCAGATGAGACGTTGACCTCTGCATTGACCACGACCGAGTCCTGTTCCCTACATTCCCTGACGAGTGTGACAATATATGAAAATGTCCCCCTGAATGATGTATTCACTGGTATACACTACTCACCAGCGTTAATATTGGTAAGCCCACAGACCAGTTTGATGACATTTTCTGCTCGGCTCACCCATGATTTGCCTCTTTTTAGCCTGACACCCTTCCCTGTTTTGAGCTCATGAAGCAATGGATGCTCTTTATCTGCACTTACTTTCAGGTATGCTCACGCTCTCCAGATCTTGATCCTGTCATCTATGGTTGGAAAGTTGAGAAGATACCTCATTGCTACACAGGGAGTGTCCCTCGTACACCCCAAGATAATGCGCATAGCTCCATTCTGTATTTTCTCCAGCTTGTCAATTTGCATCTTACTGACTGTAAGAACTGCCAAGGCATACTCAATTAGTGCAAGGACTCGTCCCTGGAATAGAAGGATAAGTAGCCTCTGCTTGATGTTGGCAGCCACCTTGACCTTCAAGGCGGCTATTCCTTTGCGGGATTTTGTTATCACATGGTTGATGTGATCCCGAAAATACAGGCAGCGATCAAACTTAAATCTGAGGTATGTCATAATCCTGTCCCTGGTCAACTGATCAGCTCCCATTCGTACCACCGGTGTTTCCATGTTAATGATGTGATTGTTAAGTGAAAACCATGCAACTGATGCTTTATTAAGATTAACCAATGCACCTGATACTCCATACCAGGAAGAGATTGGATCAAGTTCCTTTTGCATTGTGGAGGCAATTTCACTTCTCTCTCTTCCTTGTTGATATACCAGAATATCATCAGCAAAAGTCATAGTTCTTCCCCTTCCATCCAGCTGTTGTTCTGTGATCATTATTGTGTACACGTTAAATAGAACTGGTGACAATGATGAGCCTTGTGGCAGCCCTGGACAAATGGATGTTGTCTCGGATAACCAACCTCCACATCTATGTTCACCTTCCTCTGAAACAGTGCAGCAGCGATTCATCTAATGAGGAATGGGTGCTCCATCAGTTTGAGGAGCATATGCATGAGGTATTCAAATGGTACTCTGTTGTATGCATCCTCCAGATCTATGCTTGCAGCACATTTCCTTATTTTAATATAATGTATCTAAACTTCATGTTCCATCTATTGTCTTTTCAAGCCAAAGACAGCACAATGGCTAGAAATTCTAGACTATCTATGTCCGATTATTTTTGTTATCATGCATAGGACCCTCATTCAATTTCGCTACATATCCCTGTTCTGGATGAGTTGCTGAATCTCAGCAAAGAAGCTGATGCCTGCTGTTGTTGCCCCAGTGTTCTGTTGAGTGTTTCTCTGGGTCAACCTATTTTTCCTTTACCCTCTGGTTCCCATTTAAGGGCTTGCTGTTAGATTCTCTTGTATCTTCTCATCACATGGCCAACATATGACCACCTTCTCTTGAATATAGATAATATTATTGGATGCTGTGTCATTTCTCTTATTTCTGCACTAGTCTTAAATTCATTCCATGATAAGCAAAGTATTTTTCCTCAGGCATTTGTTTTGAAATGCTTCTAAATTTATTTTCTATTTCTTTCATTGTTTTTCAGCTCCTTTCAGCTCCCACATGCATAAGCAAGGGCAGATAATATATATGATTTTAAAATCCTGAGCTTTGTATCTTATGTTTTGTAATTTTAATTTCCATATTTTATCAAGGTTTCTGAAAGTCCCTGTTGCTTAAATATTGTGTATGTATAATGAATTGAGGGAGCCATGATAGCTCAGTGGTTAGTGAACCGGACTACAACGGACAAGAGAGTTTAATCCTGATCAATGGCTTCCAGGTTCACCCAGCCTTAAATGGGAACAAGATTTTTTTCTGGGAAAGTCAAGTGGCACGAGCATAATACTGACCACATTACACCAAAATCATGTGCTGAAGGTCTATAAAAATTATGGTCATTAACATCATATTCCCTATACACCACTTGGCGTGATGGGGCTCTTTACTTTTTTACTTATAATGAATTGACTTAAAATAATGAATTAACTAACACACTCATACAAAATACTTTCATTTCACAATCAACAGGTTACACTGGAAAATGGAGAATGCAAATAATTGCAGTGCTGCAGTAAAGCTAGTAAGTAGTAAGGAGCAAGTGGTGGGGTGTAATGTACTCTCCTACAGGGTATGGTGACAGCTTTACAAAAAGAACAAAATAAAATCATGACGTTTTGGCTTCCAAGCAGTCTTCTTCAGAAAACAAGAACATGACAAATAGACAATGGAAGGAAGATAAACTCTACTATATGTTCTAGAATGTGCAAAACTAGTAGATCAAGGGGAAAAAAAAAATGGGATAAGAAGTGAAATTAAATAAAATGACAAAATGAAAGGGAAATGTACTACATTATAAGAGAATTACAAAATTAATAAACTGAAAAAAATAAATAAATAAATAAAATAATGCAAGATGGCTGAAAATCGATCCAGGAGCACCGATCAGTGTGTTGACTTAAGTCAGATGTGGATGGCATGAGAATTGAGGTGGGGGAGGGAAGAAACCCATGTGATTGGATGATAAGTCGTGATAAGAGTGTTTGTGTATCGATAATTAAGATATTCTAGTAGGTAGGCAATAACAAATAATTACAAGCAGACAAGTAATTTATTAATAAATAAATGAGTACATCAAAGAGTTTACTCACTGATCCCAGACTCTTTCTGCTCTGAATTTAAAAACTGTCTGTGAACTTTCAAACTAAAACTAAATAAATTGCTAGCTCCAACTCAGATTTTTTTAAGGCTCTAAACTCAAAATTTCATGCTCGAAGACTAATATAAAAATTGTCTGACAACTCCCATTAAATTTGCTTTTGAAGATTTTTATTCTGGTACTGGCCATACTAATGGATAAAACCTGATGGTATCAGTCTTTTTGGTCAATCTTATCTACGCCTTCAGGTAGACCCCTCTCAGTAACTTTATAGCTTTGTTCCAGCATTGGGCATTCTATCAAAATCAGCAATCAACCTTTTCTTGTTGTCTTTAAAGTCAGTGTGACAGACATTTGAAATTCCTTTTCACCTACCCACCCGCACTAGATTACTCAGTCATTGGGACTTCATAACAATATGAGAATTTCACATTTACGGCCCTGATTTTACTGTCATCCGCCAGAATCTAAATTCACACCTGCATGAGAATACCTTTACTGAACAGATTTAAAGACATTCTCTGAGAAATGGTTGTAAACCTTTGGAATCTCTAGACTAGTTTTATCACTTGTATTTAATGAAGCAGGCGCCACACTATTATATCAATCCAGAGTATTTTGTTCTGCATGCATGAACTACAGAACCTGCAGAAAAGACTGACTTATTTTACCAATACCCACAATTTTAAATTACTGTATTGGTTTATCTTCTATTAATGAAAATCATCAATAAGACCCACAAGCCACCCAAATGAGTTTTGTGGGCCTTGAGCCATAGGTTGGACCATGCTACTCTAATGGATGGAACCTTTCTGTGTGTGACTGTGACACTGGCAAAATTATTGATGAACACCTGTTTCAGAGGTGCCCAAAAATGATGAAAAGAGAAAACTTTTGGTTGTCCAGGATTAATATCCATAAGTCAAGACTGGCTCCACATACGTTGAAGAACATTTTGTTTCTATTTACCTTGATAAAAATTTGGCTGCATAATATTTTTATTACCCTTTGAAATGCATTGTTTGCTTGAGCTATTCAGCACCTCATCTTTGTTTCCAAGGCATTTGAATAAATAGGCTAGTTTTAAAACTGTCTCATTTACTTTAATAATACACTTAGAAATTTTTTTCTTTGGTGCATCAGTGTATAGATTACATTAGGCCTTTTGAGGTTGCAGATTCACTTTCCATCTCTGTATTGTGAATCATTTTCTTAAATTCATATCACTTTTAGTGATTAAGACTTCAACATCAGCATATCTCAGCTTGTTTATATTATAACCACCAAATTACATTCTGAGTATATCCTTTGTGAACTCACTATATTTATACTACATATATATATATATATATATATATATACTACTATAATCTCACTATATAGATTAAATAAATCTGGCAGTAGTGCACGCAATGGAAAGAAAAGAAAACAAACGATGAAGTTTTAAAACAACTAAAAATTAAAAGAGAACTACTAAACACAGTTAGAACAAGACAAATGAAATTTTTGGGGCATGTTAAAAGACACAACAGCCTAATAAAAGTAATATTGGAAGGGAAAATACAAGATAAAAGAGGCAGACCAAGACTAACATGGATGAGTAACATCAAAAGATGGACAATTCAACCTATGACAATCTGCACCATCAAAGCAAGAGACAGAGTGGAATGGTGCTCCATGGTAGCCAACCTTCGATGCGGAGACGGCACTCAATGATGATGATGATGAGTACACACAATGCTTAATACAAAGAACTTTTACTACATTGAAAGTACCTTGGAGACATAATGTAAGTGAAAGCACCAAATAACTACAAATGGCAATGTCTATTGCTTGGTTTCAAAGGTTTCTTAAATGTAATGCCAATGTCCTTTCCAAATTATTTACTCAGATTTTAAAATGTAATGACAATGCATCCTAAAAATTAACAACTAAAATTTCTTAAACTTCAAGACAACTGTTAGCTAAAATAAGTTAATGGGATTTTAAAAAATAGAATACAGCTATACACCAAAATGAACAATGAGATTTCTTAAAAATAAATGCAACATTATTTTAAAAATGTCACTAAGATTTCTTAAAATGAATGCAACTATATATCAAAAGGGCTATTTACTTTTCTAAACATTAAATGACGTTAAAAAAGGAAAAGGTGAACTATAGAGATTTCTTAAAATGAATTGCTACTAAATATAAAACTAAGCTACTGAGTTTTCTGAAAATGAATGCTACTTTAAATAAAACTAAGACTTCTTAAAATAATAATGTCATAATGAGTTACATAGATTTTTAAAAAGTCATATAAATATTTATATTTTAGTCACACAGAGTTAAGAAAATGGTAACAGAACTTACAAGTAAATAATACTAGAGGCAAAACTTGCACTTTACAATACAATCTTCATTTCAACATTATGTTACTAATGCTAGACCTTGACCTTAAACAATAAGTAAACAGCCTGAGAGATAAGATCAGAAATGAAGAACTGAGAAAAAAACTGGGAATAATTCTTGCTACAGAGTAAATAAAGAAATAACATTTAAAATGGTTTAGCCAGGTGATAAAGCAGAAATGTCAAAACACTGCACAACAAGCCTTCAAAAAACATTGTGAGAACACCAGATCCAAGAGCCAACCACAAAAGGGATGGATTGATGAAGCAAAAGACCGCAAATTATGTTTTATAGTAAAGAAAACGTAGTACAAGAGGGTAATAGAAATTTTGATAATAAATCTATAACAATCTACCTTGCCTGTTGTCATGCCTCTAAAGCTGAATTCTATCCCTAAAGTTTTTTTTTTAAATTATTTTTTTATTATCACACTGATTAATGGCACATTTTAAGTTTCTGTTTTGTACATTTATGGCTTGTGAAAGCAAAGCAATCTAACACTTTATTGAAACAAACTTGTGAAAAAAACAACAAAAAATGAACACAGAGAACTTGTTAAAAGCAGTGACAAAGAACATCTATATGAATTAAACAGTTATTTCTCAGTTAATATCAAATGGCCGCAAGGAACATAGTTGGCATATAGAAATGCAAAATAAAACAATGGTAAACATCTGATATTAAGTAAATTCAGCAAAGGAATAAAGAAAATAAATACAACTCTTGAGTACTGGTTGTTCTGTTATTTATAACCAAAAAATAAATGGTTCACATTGAATACAATAATAAATGACCAGTGATTGCTCCACTTCCACAAACAATTGATTACCATTTCTATTTTAACTTTAACAGTTCCCAACTTTTGTGCAAAGTGTTATATTTAACTTTCATTTTGTCTAGTCATAATACTTGAACTCTTATGTCTTCAATTCCAACTCTGTGGACAATTTATATAATTCACGCATGCATATCAAAGAAACTCATGAATCTAAGAAAAGAATTCAAACATAAATGTAATGAACTCATAAAAAAAAAAGTCATAGTAAGATAGCATACATTGGTCCAAATGAGTCATGGTAAAATAGTACATATTGGTCAAATATGGAATATTCTAAATTTACACAAAAAAACTATAAATGCTGTAGATCTTTTGATTGCAATTTGTACAAAACATTTCCATCGTCAAACAAGAAAATAAATCTGCTGCTAGTAGCTTGCTTGGGTGATGAAATGGCAGATGAAAAAAATATATAGCATGGGACATATAAATTTAAGTTCAAATTGAAAAGGGTTCAAGACCTTATGTATGAGAAGTTACTGTCACACCTATCTATTAAGGGCAACATGCACTCAAAAAATGTTTCAAATTTTGTCAAAAAAATTATTTAAAAAACAAAAGGCATGAAAATAATCAACTGCAAATAATCATTAATATATTAATGGTTTTAAAAAATAATTAACATAATCTCATAAAAAATATCTTGTAGCCTCAATTCAGCATTAACAAAGTGCCACATTACTTTTATGTTACTAGTCAAAACAGAAAGTTTACACACTTTGTACATGGCTTGATGGTTTTGAACTGGAAATTAACATGATTTTATCAGAAGTTAGAAAATAATTTTAAAAAAATGTTAATAAGCTGTAGATTGGAAGATACTATAAGAAAGTATGCTTCTATAAGTTTGAACACCAGACATAATCAATGGGAAAATTTAGCAAGATTACAAGGCAAATCTGATTCAATGACACTGGCCAGTCTTTATAAGATTTGATGGAAGATTTCAATGACTGAGATCAGCTGACTGACACAGCTGTTAACTAAAAATTGTCATATTACACAAAATCAATTATTTACATATCTTTTTCTCAATAAAAGATTGAGAAACCAGCTTACAGAAATAAAGAAAAATAACTGGTGGTGACAAACAAGCTGTAATACAAAATGGAAATCAAATAATTTCACTGGTAATGTTTGAAAACAGTACATATCTGATAACTTATGAATTCATTTAACAGATTAAAATAAAACATTCTAATCTATGAAAAATTAAATAAAACATATCAAAATAGTCTTTATAGTAGTACTGATACAAAACAAATACAGATACAAACAATCTGAAACATAAAACATTTAAGAGAAAACAACCCAAATATAAACAGTACACATAACCAGTGCTTTATTTCTATAAGAAAGTTTACCAGGAATATATCAGCCCATTCTATAAAAAGACAAAATTGTAATATATCAGAACTCTGAAGCTCTGATGTACTTACATTTGTATTATCGTAATCAAAGACCATAGCATTAGAATATAAACTGGTAGCAATTCTAGTTTTCAATTACTATTCCTTGTATATATATATATATACCAGAACTTAAAAAGTCTTAAAAGTTTATCGGAATACATTCTGGACTGTTCTGGCTTAAAAAAAAAAAAAAGCCTTGGTTATAAGGACTTACACATGTTAAATAAAAAAAAAAAAATCGAGCGACAACAAAATTGTGTTAGTTATTTTTGTAATACAGAAATAAAAAGTTTGAATTAGTTTTTTTTTAATAAAAGCCAAAATATAAATACTAGAGTACAAAGTTAAACACACTACAGTAAGGTCATTACAGCACAAAAAGCATAAAATATACATAATATATTAATATGCCTAACACAACAACAATCAAAACACAACTTCACAAAAAAAAACAACAATCATACAGTAATAAATACAATACTAAAACTAGCACAACACAGCAAGTAAACATGCACCAATGAAATGTCAACAAGTCCTGGAAGTTAAATGTAACCTATAACAGATGTTGGCGTACAAAGTAGTGGAACTATTTGTAAACATGTTTGTAGATGAGCATACACATTAAGCAAATATAATTTAAAAATAGATCTCGCAAATCATTTAATTCATGCTTAACTGTAAGCGAGATTTCATTGTTAAGGGAGCGTTGGTCTGTGGGACTTCTAATTGACCACTAATTTAAAAAATCACAGAAAAATAAATAGAATGATTTCATTTACTAATTTCTTACATCAGTGCAAGTTGTTGTAATTTAATATTTAGATTTCATAACAGCCAATTAAAACAGAGCTTTTGTGACAAGAACACAGATAAAGTTAATCATTATTTGTTTATAAAGATTTTGTTCTTCTGGTACAACATTTAGTAGACGAAACTTCCTGATGGTTTTTCTGTGCACTTCTCTGATGGTCCAAAATGGATGGTTGAGACATGAATTGAGTACAATGAGATATCAAAACCTGAGAAGCTTTTGTTGATGTTGTATCCTGGACATGTAGAAGAGGACAGTGAGGAAGCTGTTTGGATAGCTACAACACCTATAGTGGGGATTCCATTTACGGATAAAAGAGGTATTATATGAGGTATAGAGTGTGGAAATATGGATAAAAGAGTTATATGAGGTATAGGTGTGGAAATTGGCTCAAAAGGGCTAAAAAGTAAGTGGAGTTGAGGTAAATCTGGCAACAGGGAGAATAACAATGGAGAAAAAATGCATGGTACAGTTTTATGGTATTGGAAGTAACATTTTGGACCCAAAAAGTCTTTTTATGAGGAACACAGATAATCTTCTTCTTCTTCTTTCCTTCCTCATTTGCCTTTCAGATCAAACACAGAACTGGAGTCATCAATCACTGGACACTGCGAGAATTGTTGATGACCTGCAAATAACTCAATAACTCAACTCAATCGAGGGGAGATATAATTTGCTGTATTTTGCTCTTCTGTTTGCCTATGCTGCTTCTATGTTTCCTAGTGTTTCTAATATTCCATTAATCTATCTTTTTCATGGTTGGCCCTTGTGTCTGGTGTTCTTGCAATATTTATTGAAGGCTCTTTGTCTTGTGTTCTGATCTTACAATAAATAGATGAAAACCTATTACCTAGCCCTCAATTCATTTTCATCTCTTCTACTGAACAGTAGTTACAAAAATAGACAACTATTTTTCATTTTTTACATTCTATTTACATTAGCAAAAACTATGGTGGCACTACTAAGATCTGGAGAGGAATAGGAGCTTCATCTTGGTGATGAGGAGAGGGGAAAGATATAGTATGACCAATGATTAGTAAATCTCAATATTGTTGTGAGATTGTTCTATATATTTTAACTGTTCCTTATCCTTGTGTTGTTTTCCCAAATTGCAGAACCGTGTCATGCATAAAAAAAAAATAATTCACTGACTACTATTTAGATAAGGACATAGCAAATGAGGATCCAGAGATTGTATGAATTTGGAATAAAATGTAGTACAGACAGGGAGGAAATAACTGAAGGGATTAATAATAAATGCATATAATCAGTGGGCTACTGAAACCAGTAAATGAAAACTTTTCGTGTACTAAAGAAGAGTGAGCACATTTAGAAGCCAGCTAAAGAACACTGATATCAGTTGAGCTAACTAAACTAAACTCCCTGAAACAACAGTTCAGTTACTTAAACTAAACTAATTTAAACAAGATCTGTTATCTAGTTAAATTCATATAAGTGTGTATTTTAGAATAAAAATATATTAAAATTATGGGGAATTTTTTTTTTAACTTTCCTCTTGCCGCTTTTCATGAATATCAATTTACATCACAAACATGTACATTTGAAGTGGTGGTATCTAGAAACAGAATAGAAAATGCAGATACAAGAGAACAGTAACTCTGTTTAAAAAAATTGATCTTGAGTTATATTAAATTGAGAAAATGAGCATGTTATCACATGGTATTTCGAGCAGGAGTTATTAACATCACTTTATTTGAAAAAAGTAACTTGATAACAAATTACCTATAAAACTAAAACTTACACCTAAAACGTCAATTTTATGTAGATTTATATGATAATTATGTTATAGGAAATTCCAAAATATATTAAAACCATATAATGGAAAATTACAATATGTGAGAAAGTAATTCACTAAATTTATAAGCTTGAGATTTAGAAAAGTAATTTGCTTGATATGTAAGATGTCTGAGAGTGTGCAAGTATATTTTTAGGTAAGTAGGTAAATATCTCAGTTTAAATTATGTGATTTTCCTTTGGTTATTTTAAACAAATTTACTGCTATTAGAATATAAGTACCAATAGACAGTTTTCACAATTTAAACGTGGCTTCTCTAAGGTTAAACACATTTATTGTAGGGAGGATGTTTGTGAATTTTCACATATTATTTTATAATTATGTTTTGATATATTTCTGTCTTGCTTGACTTCTCTTGTTCTAATCTGGTTTCATCATAAATAACAGCTAAGAAGAGCTAAGAAGAGTAATGATTTGATGTTCTGAGAGAGGTCAAAGCAAAAAGAGAGCTAATTTCCAATATTAGGAAGAAACAATCATCATTTTTTGGCCATGTAATGAGAAGAGAACAACTGGAATATATTGTAACAACTGGATAAATTGAGGGACGAAGAGATAGAGAAGAGAATGGCTTGGCAGAAGGTGAACAACAGAAATGATAAATAGCTGCCGAGATCGAAAGTTGTGGAGATACATGATCACTTACGCCAGCAGGCCCGGTACTTGATGATGATGATGATTGTGAAGGATTTATTGAGCAAGTGGTAATAGAAAATTGCGTTCTCATTTTGTTGATGTTTTTAATTTTGTTGCACCACTACAGCCCATTTTACATGCCATTTTCATTACACACATCTTATACCATAGCAAGCAAAAAGAACAGTCTGTCATGAATATTATGATATACAAGACAGGATCTGGCAATGAAAAATAATAGTCATATCACAAACTCTTATCACAACTATCACATGTTAAAATTTGTATTGAAAATAGGCCCATAAAGCCATAGTTCTGGCATGTGTCTACTAAGGGCTAAATACAAATTTAAATTGTACCTCGTTTGTCTTGAAAGCATTTGGGCTGTAAAATAGTTTTCATTTAATTATGTTTGTTATCTTCCATGCAAAACACATTTTGATTTACTTCCATTCCAGTCTCCACAGTAAATTCTGTGCTGTTTTCTATACAAGCATGATAAGAACTATTTATAAAAAGAAAGTATTTACAACAAAAATTATTTAGATAACAAAAGGAATTATATTTTCAGCAGAAAATTATAGAGTTCTAAAGCAAATATGCTTTTACTGTGAGTATTAATGGTTATGTTTTATATCCATGCACAAAATAGAACAGCAAAAGTATAAAATAAACTACATTAGCATAAAAAAAAATTCAGCACAAAGAAGTATTTACTTTTTCAGCACTACTATACTTAACATGATGGAAGCATAAAACAAATAACTATCTTTCAAGAATAAATGTTTCTGTCTTCAGCAAGATATAACAGGAATTTTGTAACTGAATTATAGAGAAGAAATATTTAAAACAATTAAAAAATGTACACTTTCTCTTTGGATGAGCCAATGCCAGCAGATGAGATTTAACATAAAAACTCACACAAAACACACATCAGATATATCATCTCAATACTGTCTTCAACTTTCTGTCATTTAAATAGGTAGACACATAACTTCAAATTAGATAAATACATTTCAAAATCATATTGGACTAAAAAAAATAACTGTATGAGTTGTTCTTGCATGAATCATCTAGTACCAATCTCAAATATGACTAGCATCTTATAACACACAGACAAAGGCACTCATAGACATTCATATATAAATTTATTTCATGACACACAATTTCTAAAACACTACTGTAAAATGCAAGCAAAATTTTAAATTAAATATATTGTCTAGTTGAAGCAACAATGTATTTTGTATAATACATACTGGTACCGTTTATTTCTAAAAATATAATTATACATTTAATTAATTAAAGTCCAGGTTTTTTTTTTTAAGCCATTAGCATAAGTGCTGATGTTCTAACTTCAGAACATGAAACCAGAATAGGCTTTGGAATGTAAGAACTATTAATGAGGTGTGAAGACTGAAACAGATAACAGAAATAAGAAACTAAGATTAACATACTAAGAATAAGTGAGAGCAGATGGACAGGAAGAAAGAGAATAGATTGAAAAACAATAATACAACTTTCATGCAGGGAATCTAGAAAGAAACAAAAAGAGAAAAGGACCAAAGATAATTTGCTACAGAAGAATAGGGATAATGGTGGGCCAAATTTTTATTTAGAAAAATGGCAATAATAAAGATTCTACTTCTTCTTTTTCTCTTGTATGTGACTGCATACCAACAAAGCACCAGCAGAAACTCTAAAAAGAATAACTATAGGTCTGGTAAAGTGGGGAGATTTGTTCTTGCTTTACAAAACATAACAAGGATAGCAACTGCAACTGCTTTGTTGGTATGTAGTTACATAAAATAGAACAATAAAGGAGAAGAACAAGAATCCAGATTTGTATTATTTTATGTAAATAAAAAATCTTATACTTTAATAATGTGAGAATAGTGTTATTGTGAGAACGTTTATTTCTCAACCTAAAAGTACAGATATACTTTTCCATGTGGGAACGTATTGCAATCGACCCAAATGTCAAAATTTGAACCTGAGAGGTAAAACTCTGGAAGGTAAAACAACAAGATGAACCCTGGTTATCTCCTCACCAACTGCTGAAGCTTCATGGTACTAGCATGCTTGAAACCTTTCAAACATCTATAGAATTATTTAATATAAAACTAAACATATGTTCCATATTGTAAGAATTTCCCTTAATTTGTAAAGGTTTTTCTAATTTAAATAAAAACACCTGAAAAGCAGCTTTACAGGTCAATCTGTAAGGAAAACAAACTATTGCGTGATTTTTCTTATTAAAATAAATTTACACAACATTTTGCGTAAACAAAAATGTGTGCAGAAGTGCAAAAATAACTCTGCATATGTGTACTTGCCAATCAAATCATAATAAGCCTACATTTTAAACAGATTAAAAATATAGACACAAGCTACACATAAACAAGAAAAATATAGTTCTGAACACATTTTAAAAATGGCCTTTGCAGTCTATTGTAGTTTAGATGTTGTTTAAGGAAGAAGGAAGATAGCCGTATATCATTAGTAATGACGAACCGTGGACAAAGATCAAATCAACTCACAGGAAAAGAAATTAAAAGAAAAGACGGCGGGGATGGATAGAACACACTTAAAAAAACTACAAGCATCACTAGACAAGCTCTCACCTGGAACCCACAGGGAAAGTGAAAACTAGGAACACATGGATATGAAACAATGAGACTGAGATTATAAGGATAAATTACACATAGAAATGATTAGAGCACAGCAAAAGGCAGAAAGGGATTGGGAAGCTCTTATTGCTGGCACACACTTACAATGTTGTTTTTTTCTCAAAACTATTGTTGGTAGGCAAAGACGCCTAACATCAGTAGAGCTGTTAGCAACTCACAGCTGATGGCTTGAGCCAGGATCAGTAAACTAGAACCATCTAGACCCTACTCCACCTCTTCACGGTGCCTCCAAAA
Source organism: Megaustenia siamemsis (assembly GCA_032433765.1). Classification (NCBI taxonomy): domain Eukaryota; kingdom Metazoa; phylum Mollusca; class Gastropoda; order Stylommatophora; family Ariophantidae; genus Megaustenia; species Megaustenia siamemsis. The sequence goes on from JAVIAB010000092.1 coordinate 40,148,992, forward strand.
ACAGACAAACCTGCCTAGTCAGGCTTATCGAGTGGGTATATCAGAGAGAAAACAACCCAGTACTCAAAAATAACATATTGAAATCAAATGTGTTAGGCAGAAATATCACAGTTCTACTGCAAACTACAACACAACTTATCTACGCCAACTTAATGTCTTTCTAAGGATGGATGATAAAGAGGACAATTAATTCCTTTAATAGTCAATGGGTGAGCAACAAAAAGAAAGAAAGTATTGATGGTACATACATCAATTATCACTAGAATTATCATGTGGCATGTCCAGAGGCAATTTCAATTATGTTTCTCCATCTCTCTCTTATGCTGGTGATTCTGATCAATTCCACTGTTGATTTTTGTGCTACATTATTAATCTGTCCAGTATTTTCTCTCATTATCCTCCTCTGTCATTTTTTTCCCCCCAAATTTTTCTTGCTGTGGCAACATTTTTCAACTTTTCTCTTCACACCAAATACCTAAAAGGAAGTGAACAGTCTTTTTCTGATAGAGTTTAAAAGATGTCTGTGTATTCTGGCCTTTTTCAGTACTTCTTTGTGGCTCTTTTTTAACTGTCCACAGTATTATCTATATTCTCCAATAAAACCACATTTCTGTGACCTTAAAGTACTTTATTGTTTGTTTATCAATTAGCCATGATTCACTTCATTGTATAAGGATTGGTTCTATGTAACATTGGAGAACTCTTTCTTACCTCCATTGGTAAAGATAGATTAAACAATGTTTATCATTTTATGGAATGCTGATTTTTCCAGGGCTATTCTGCATTTAGTCTCAGTAATGCATCTTTTGTTATATAGTTATTTGCAAGTTATCCTCAATGCGCTCCAAACATGTCCATAGATGCTCTGATCCCTTCCTCAGCAAGTCCCGCAGTGTCCAACGACTGACGACTCTAGTGCTGTGTTGGCTGATAAAACTTCTTATATACACATTAAGTTTCCCATTTCTGGCTGTGCCCATCTGAACTCCCATCTCTTTCATCCAAAGGAGTGATGTGGACTCATGATTGTCAAAGTCCTATGCCTTTCCCACATCTTGGAAGGCATTGATGATGTCTGCTTGGTTCATTGGTTGACCGTCTTCAATGACAGCGCAGCTAACCAACCTGTTCGCTCTTTCATTTTCCTGTACTCCTTTTGTGTTGTATTAAATCTTTCTGATCAGTGTTATCCCAGATGAGACTGTTGACCCCTGCATTGACCACAACTGCATTCTGTTCTGTAGAGTGTGACAATACACGAGAATGTCCACCTAAATGACAAAGACACAGGTATCCACTCTTCACCAGCATTGATATTGCCCAAAGACCTGTTTGATGACATTTTCTGCTTGGTCCACCCATGATTTGTCTCTCTTTAGCCTGTCACCTTTCCCTGTGTTGAACTAATGCTCAAGAATATGCATCTTTTATTCATAGTTATATTATGCCAAGGTATTTGAATTGACTTTTTTTGTCTTATTTATTTTGATGGGAAACTTAGGAGGAGTCTTTTCCTATGAGATAACCAATGGTCTCTTAAACTGTTTTAATGTTTACATGGACAGTATGTGATTGGTATAATGCTTTCAAATTTTAAACAACTATGTTTAAATGAAGAACATTGATGAGAGAGGCAAGAGCAGCAGGAATCGGCTCCCTCAATGAGATAGAACTGCTTGCACAGAACAGAGACAGATGGCGAGATTTGATAAAATATCTTTAAAAGAAAACTGCTAGAACAAAAATTCATATAGGAGAAGGTGTATCTTGGTCTACGCCCTATGGGCCGGTTACGGCTCGAAAGGTCAATAGATAGATAGATGTTTAAATGGATGCTAGATTTTTAAAAAATCAATATATTTAAAAGATTAACCAGTAAATTAATTATCAAAATATTGAGAAAAAGCTGAGCAATTGCACTTAACCATAGAATACAACACCTATCTGTGACTGACATGTTTGTGATACCGTAGTAAAAATTACTACCACTTAAATGTAACATGAGGAGCTCTAAAAATAGTATTTTCCTGGAATTTTAGGGGATGGAATGTTTGAGAGGAAGACACAGAGAGACACTGAGAAGAACATTGATGAGAGAGGCAAGAGCAGCAGGAATCAGCTCCCTCAATGAGATAAAGCTGCTTGCACTGAACAGAAACAAATGGCGAGATTTGATAAAATATCTTTAAAAGAATTGAAAACTGCTAGAACAAAAATTCAGATAAGAGAGGGAGTATCTTGGTCTACGCCCTATGAGCCGACTACGGCTCGAAAGATCAATAGATAGATAGATAGAATGTTTGACCATGGCAAACTGTCAAATTTGGAAGAATTTGTGTTTTGATGTAGTAATTTTTATGGCGTTATCATAATCTATGGTTAAATATGGATACCTTGAAAAGTATTCCTTGCAATCCAAAACATTTCCAATGACCAATAGGTTGTTTTCTGACCTTTTGGCAAGTTATATAGTAACACCAATTATGCAATATTTCTGGGAAAATGTATTTGAAAATGTGAGTCCCACCAGTTATTGTCAATAACTTCCCAGAAATAAATTTGACCTTTCACTCTAAAGGGTGCTTATCTATTGCAAAGATCCAGCAGTTAATTTCAAAATGTATTAGAATGCTAATTTATTGTAGCATTTAAAATAAAAAAACTATCCAAAATAATGAGTGATTAGAAATATGCACAAGTAAGAAACCTATTGTAAAATGAGATATCTCACAAAGTTGAACAATTAAATGTAGTGTTATCTATAGTTTTTGATTTGAGATTTACAACCTTTTTCTCAGCAGCAATGCATAATATATGTGACTCAATCTGAACCATAGTGGTATATATAATGGTTTCAAATGTAGTATGATTTGATTGAGTAACTCATGTGTAAGCAAAGCCATTTTTGCAGTTTTGTATACACCTTATTTTCATATGGTTTTATGCATAGAATAATTTTAAAAAGCAAAAGAATGTTTACAATCACACATGGTCTACTTCTCATAAAATTGGAAGGTGTGGCATACAAGTTGTTTTTTTTTAATATAAAATTCTGAAAAACTTAGTCATCCTGTACCTTGTTTTCATACAAAATATGCTATTTTTGTACAATCTAAAAATTACAGAAAATGCTGAAATTCCTGACTTGCAACCTATACAATACAGAATGAGACAAAGCCTGAACTTCTGCAATGACTCTGAAGAACAATATTTCTGATTCTTTGAAGGAGCAATGGATCGTTTCATTCATTTTACTCACAGGCCAAAGTTGGCATTTAGGGCAGATGTCACAGTTCTCCACAATTGATGATTTGTTGTTACTTCCTGTAGTTCTTGCTTGTTTCTTAGTCTCACTAGTAATTGTTTGCATAGCGATTCTCTTGGTATTCCTTGTTTTCATGAATGCCTGATGAGGAAGCCTTTCTTCATTCATTTTCAGCACATGACCAATGTACTTCCAATGCATTCATTTTTATAAAGCTTGACACACATTCCTGTTTAGATTCATCTCTTACCTGTTTGAAATGTATTTTTTCCAGCTTATGTTTGAGATCCTACAAAGACATTTGTTTTCAAAGGCATTTAATTTCCTATCTGAAGTTTATGTGGATTTCCAGCTTTTACATCCATAAGTTAGCACTGGTTACACATGAACTGAACAGTCTAAGTTTTGTTTGGTTACTGGCCATTTATGGACCAATTAATGAAACTTTTTGCTAAAATTTGAATTTATATTCAAAATTTCTAACAAGAGCAAATGAAGAAGAATAACTACATAAATTAAGTCAAATCATTGAGTTATGAGTCTATAAAATAACATGATGAAATAAGGGATCTTGAGTTCAAACATTAAGTATTAGATAAACAATATTGTTTTTAATGTTCACAGATTTATAATTATCTATACTGTTTTCTCTTTTTCACCATTTCTGTTCACTATCATATGACTTCTAAAGATATTTTTTTGTCCTTCCATGATGAGGTGATATGAATCATCTAATCACACGCTTTGTATTCTAAACTACACTATCAATTATTATGCCATAAATCATGCTGCCAAAGTCATATAAATCACACACAATGGAATGATGTTTATTTCATTTCATTACATTGTCACACTACAGGGTCACATAAACTAAAACCACATCCAGGGTAAAAATGCAAAATAATGGTCAGTCATGTGTCAGCATGCCTTCTAAGGATGAACCAGCTGGCATAGACTCCAAAAAGAATGTCTGCATATCTCCTTTACCTTTGACTTTAACCACTCCTCTGATGCTTGATTTGTAACCATTACCAGATAGAATCTTGTATATGTCCATTGTTATCTGTCAATAAAACAATATCAATGCACTGCATTTAAAACAAACTCATTACAAGGCATTCCGTGAAGCCATGGCTCATATCTTGATGTGTTTCTGTGCTAGCCATGACTCATATCTTGGTGTGTGTCATGTTAGTCATCTCATATCTTGGTGTGTCCATGTTAATCATGTCTCATATCTTTATGTGAGTCTGTGTTTAGACATATCTCATATCTTAGTGTATATCTGTGTTAGTCAAGTGTCATATCTTTTTGTGCATGTTTATGTTAGTCATATCTCATATCTTTGTATGTGCATGTCTGTGTATGTCACATCTCATAACCTTGTGTGTGCATGGCTATGTTAGTCACATCTCATATCTTTGTGTGCATGTCTATGTTAGGCATGTGTTATATCTTTGTGTGTGCATGTCTATGTCGGTAATATCTCATATCTTTATGTGCATGTTTATGTTAGTCATGTGTCGTATATCTTGGTGTGTGTGAGTGTTAGTCCTGCCTCGTATCGCTGTGTGCATGTCTGTGTTAGTCACATCTCATATCTTTGTGTGTGCATGTCTGTGTTAGTCACCTCTAGTGACTCTGGCAGATGGTGCTCGTAAACCTGGGAGGGCCGACCATCTAAGGGCAGAATCCCCCTACAGAAATGATCATCTGTTGCCTTGCAGGAAGATTGAGGACAATCAAAGGCTAAGGAAAGCAAACCTGAATAAAATGCTGGCTGAAATCAGATGCACTGGGCCACTGGCGCAGAACACAGTGCAACGTTTTAACGGGTGTTCAATCAGAGTGGATCTGGCAGACTCTAATTGTGGTGTTCTGTCTGTGGGGGCGATCAATATACTTAACCTGACAGCTGACTTCATGTGAGAGTCTGGAATCCTACTCTGATTGAGCCCTGATTGCAGACAGCGAGAGAGAGAGATTACAAAGCAGATAACTTATTGGTCTGATGACAATATGTAGAAGTTTAAACAAACATCAGAACACCATATGAACCACTAATTATAAGGTGGATCATTCTTCAGTTTGATGACTGCTTTATTTTTTATCAAAGTCAAATCAATTGAAATATGTCTTAAATAAGCAAAGCAGCAACAAAGTGTACATAGTGTTTGTGCATACCAATCACATATGTAGAGTGATTGCAATGTATTTAAAACTGCAAAATGTTTAAAACTACAAATATTTCAACTAGAGGAGGGGTGGGACAGTTGTAACTGCATACTGATTGTATATACACAGTGATTGCAATCAATGGAATGTTCATTAGTCAACAATGATTTTACCTGCAAATTATATCACACAATTTCAAAGGTTATTATTTATTAGTAAATTGATTACAATCATCATCTTTTATAGCGAAATATTTGTTATTAAACTGACATTATAAAGACTATCATTAAAATAGGACAAAGAGTAGTAAATAAAATAGATTTTTGAATTCAGTGTCCCTCTAAATATAAGAGTGCAAAATTTGAAAGAAATTAGACCATTATGTGAATCAGGTTTCATAAATTAATTGAGACCCTGATAAACAATGACACAATATTCCATATCACTGACTTAGACTCATCTAGGATGTAGCAACATTCCGAACAAGCACTTTATTTTTTCTCTTTGATGTTCCTCTAAGACAAATTAATTCACTTAACAATTCATAATTTTATTTTTCATGATTAATTTACATTCAGCATTAACGTACAGGCTAACTATTATGTTTTAAATTATAAGGACCCATTTTGAAATAAAAGAAAACTGCCTATTTATTGTGATTATGTGAGATGATTTAAACTGAATCAGGTGAAATATATTCTGACATACAAAACAATCTATTCTGGTTGTACTAGACACCAAAGAAGAGTAAGTGTCATCTTAAATGTAGAGCTAGCAAGAACAGTGAAAGGTAATATATAAGAAAGGTTTCTAGGTAATATATAACCAGGGCCTTTTATTTCAATTGAATAGAAAACCAATATAAATCTATGGCATACAAATTCATTTTTTTTTTACAATTTCTCCGGCTTGGTATAGAACCGTTGATCAGAGGTTTAACAAGCCGCTATCGTAAAAACGATGTTGTTAATGAAACGTAGACCTGATACAGAATGTGTAAATTAGCATTTGTACTTAACTTCATCGACTTCAAAAAAGCATTTGATAGTATTCATAGAGATTCTTTGTGGAAAATTCTGAAGCAATATGGCTTACCATCAAAAATCATAAATATTATCAAAGACATGTATGATGGTTACACATGTGCAGTTCGAACAGAGGAAGGACTGAGCGAATGTTTCCCAATAGAAACTGGGGTTAAACAAGGATGTATTTTATCGCCCTTGTTATTTGGAATTGTTATGGACTTCATAATGAAGAAATGCTGCACTGGTAATAAAGGCATCGAATGGATACAAGGAGACCATTTGGAGGACCTCGACTTTGCTGATGACATAGTTCTCATCAGCAGTCAGATAAAAACGATGCAGGAAAACACAAATGAACTATCATCAATAGCCAGCAAAATTGGGCTTGAGGTCAATCATGAAAAGACTAAAGTCATGAAAAGTTTAATTCCAACAAGTGACAAAATATACATGGAAAACAAACCAGTAGAAGAGATCGATCACTTTATCTATCTTGGAAGTCACATTGATCGAGAAGGGGATACGAGCAAAGAAATTAGAATCAGACTGGCTAAAGCAGCAATGTCTTTCAGAAGCCTTGAAAAGTTGTGGAAATCAAAACTCATTAGCACAAACACAAAACTTAGGCTATTCAAATCAAATGTACTATCAACCCTTACGTATGCGTGTGAAAGCTGGAAAACAACAAGAGATATAGAAACAAAGTTGAACGCATTCGAAAATAAATGTCTAAGGAAAATACTTGGTATAGAATGGAACGAATTCAAAACAAACGAGGAAATTAGAGAAATCGCCAATCAACCACTAATATCTTCAGTAATAAAGAAAAAACGATGGTCATACGTTGGACATGTGATGAGAAGAGATAATAATCGAATAGCAAAGCAAGCCCTCATATGGGAAACAACAGGTAAAAGAAAAAGAGGAAGACCCAGGGAGACACTGAGAAGAACATTGATGAGAGAGGCAAGAGCAGCAGGAATCGGCTCCATCAATGAGATAGAACTGCTTGCACAGAACAGAGACAGATGGCGAGATTTGATAAAATATCTTTAAAAGAAAACTGCTAGAACAAAAATTCATATAGGAGAAGGTGTATCTTGGTCTACGCCCTATGGGCCGGTTACGGCTCGAAAGGTCAATAGAATAGATACAAATTCATGCACCAACAAAAGACAGTTGGAAGGAATGAGAACTGTTGATACAGTGAGGAAGTTTAAGGGAAAGATAGACAGAATATATCAAGAAATTCTTTGAAGATAAATGACCAGGAGTAAACATTCAAGATATTAAGGAAGGACCTTAATTACTCACAGAAAGTATAGGACCCCTTGAGCAATATAAAAATTGGAAAATTGCCTGGATCAGATAATATAAACAAAGAGGACATGGAAGCTATGAGAAAATTTGGAACAGAAATAATAACAAAGCTGTTGAATGACGTTAACAGTATATCTGGCCTTTGGCGTCTTGCCAGACGTTTAGTAGCAAGCAACCATGATAAGTCAGCAGTTTGATAAAATATTTGTATTAATTCAGAAGACATCTACAACAGTGGATATATACCAGATGATCTACTAACATTTATATTCATAGCACTACCAAAGAAAACTGGTGCCATGGAATGTGAGGATCATATAACAATAAGTCTTGTAAGCCACTTGAATAAAATGTTTTAAGATTCATCTTGTGAAAGGTGAGAAAAACAATTAAAGAAGAAATTAGTGAAGGACAGTATGGATTGTTGGAGGTAAAAATATTTTTAAAAACCATATACATCCTAAGATTATTAGTTGAAAAAGCCATAGATTTGAAAGCAGATCTATACTTATGTTTTATAGACTACATCAATGCATAAAAAAAAGTAAAGCATAGAGAACAACAATTTTAGACAGCATAGATGTTCACAGCAAAGATCTAAGAATAGTAAAGTACATGTATTAGGCAACAGAAAGCAGTCTGGAAATTAAATGGGAATGTTCCAATGAAAAAAAAAAGTTGTTAGGCAGGAGTGCGTTCTATTACCAAATTTACTTAATAATTAAAGTGAAATTATACTAAGATCCACCAATGGCATACCCAGAATATTGTTTAGTGGTTATAATATAACCAGCCTGAGGTATGTTGATGTCAGAGTCTTAATCACTGAGAGGTGAAATATAAGCTACAGAAAATTATTGATATTACAGTGATGAAAAGTAAAATGTAGCCTTAACCTAAAAAAGACAGACAATAGTTGTAACAAAGAAAAAGACGTTTAAATATACAACTTATATACTAAAGTAAATGAAACCATAATAAACAGGTTAATGAATTAAGATATCTAAGAAATATGTTAATTTCTAACAATAGATGTAAAACAGAGGCAAAGTGCAGAATAGGTAGTGGCTGCATTACAATGAATGATAAAAAAAATTATATAACCCATTTTTGGCAAATCATCATCATCATCAAGTGCCATCTCCGCAACGAAGGTTGGCTACCATGGAGTGCCATTCTGCTCTGTCTCTTGCTTTGATGGTGCAGGTTGTCATAGGCTGACTGGTCCAGAATTCCTCTCCATGGCTTCCTCTGGACTAGTACGTGATGAAGCTACAATCTCTTTCACAGTGGTCAGCCAAATTCGTCTTTTGAATATGTCTCATGTGTACCACACACTTTGCTGTTTTCACTTTCTGGGCCATTGATCATTTCTGATTCTTCCACCAACATCAACCATCACAGACTTTTCACATATGGGTTGAACACACCCGGTTGCCGGCAACATTTTTGTCGAACCATGTGCTTGCCTATCGAACCGCGAACACATGACACAAAGAAGAATAAATCATATTCCACTTAAATATCGGTAATCACAGTTTATCCACACGTCAGAAGTAAAACATACACCAAACGGGGAATAGCAACACATAATTTCACAACTAGACTGTCGCGTAAATCATTTAAATATATCAGCAATTGCCAAATTATAAAAAACGACTACGCAAAGCCGCCATGACACCAGAAACATTTTTGGCAAAGGAAAACAAAAAAGCTTTTTCAGCTTATGTGGTGCTATTCTTGACATATAGATGTGTATCATGGTCATTCAAAAAACAGACACAAAATTTGTTGGAGACCAAAAAAATGTCGTTATACAAAAGAAAGCTGATAATACCATCTATTGACCTTTCAAGCTGTAGCCGGCCCATAAGGCATAGACCCAGATACCCTTTCTCTTACCTAAATTTTTATTCTAGCAGTTTTCAATCCTTCTAAAGATATTTTATCAAATCTCGCCATTTGTCTCTGTTCTGTGCAAGCAGCTCTATCTCATTGAGAGAACCGATTCCTGCTGCTCTTGCCTCTCTGATCAATGTTCTTCTCAGTGTCTCTCTGGGTCGGCCTCTTTTCCTCTTACCTGTTGTTTCCCACATGAGGGCTTGCTTTTTTATTCGGTTATTATCTCTCCTCGTCACATGATCAACATATGACTATCGTCTTTTTTTGATTACTGAAGATATTAGTGATTGATTGGCGATTTCTCTAATTTCTTCATTTGTTTTGAATTCATCCACGCTATACCGTATACTCTTTTTAACTGCCCATGGTATCTGAGAATACCATGGGCAGCTAAAAAGAGCAATGAAGGAGTTCTAAGAGAGGCCAAAGTAAATAGAAATCTTATTTCTAACATTACAACATTAGAAAGAAAAAACCATAATTTTGTGGCCATGTAATGAGATGGAAACAACTGGGACATCATGTAACAGCAAGAAAAATTGTAGGAAGAAAAGATAGAGGAAAGTAGAGAAAAACATACATTATGGCAGTTTAAAAGAGTGGTTTGGTAGGAAGCCAATAATAAAACTGGTCAACAGTTGAAGAGATCAGAAAGTTGTAGAAAGACATGACAACCTTTGTCAGTGGGCAAAGTTCTAGATGATGACCCGGAACTCTTTTCCTTATATTATCATTTTAGATTCTTTCTCTCCCTATCATGTTCAATATTCTTCTCAGGCATTTCATGTGTGCTGAGACGAATTTTTCTATTTTTATTTGGCTATTAGTGTCTAAATTTATCATTGGTAGCAGTGTTGGGAGGTGTGTTATATATAGCAATGGAACAGAAGCCTGTGAGCTGATGTCTTTCCAAGTAATGATATACCAAGTAATGATATTTGCAGGTATTTCTGAGTTCCCTTGTAGTTCTGTTCCATTTATTTGGTTTTTGAGGAAGCAAAGTTGCTCTGATGTCAGTGAGCTTTGGTAGTAAAAAGGTGATGTCCTACTGTTTCATGTGGGTGGTCACAGAGTGGACATGCTGGAGTTAGGAGTGTTATATAGTGCCTTCTTTGTATTTGATGTTACATCTTTCTTCTGTAATACTTGAGTTATCAGAGAGATGTACTCAGAAAATTAAATATACATTTACGATAAAATAACCTTGCAAAAATATTTTTCATAATAAATAAACTTTGAATGCTTATAAGATAAACTGATTACACTTTTTCTTTGCCAAAGTTCGCCCATTTAGTGGACATAGGCACATTTAGTTGCTAGTTTATGCCAAGCCATGATATTTATACCCTTTCGCTCGACACATCCATCTTTGGTGTGGGTAAATTTTTTGTTATATATTTAGCAATTTTGCAGAGTAGCAGCCACCTTTATGGAAGATTGATCGATGGCCTACCTAACGAGTTGCCATCATGAAGTATCCTTTGTTAATAAAACATAAATCTCGACTCTTAAATGAATGAAAAATCAAATTTGTGCAGAAGAAAATATCTACCTTGAAGGAAAGCAGTTGAAGAAGTGGAACATTTTTTACATTTTGGAAGCTGCATAGATCAAGAAGGAGGCACAAAGAAAGAAATTAGAATTAAAATAGCAAAGGCAGCTTTGACTTTCAGAAACCTTGATAAAATATGGAAACAAAATTCTATCTATCTATCTATCTATTGACCTTTCGAGCCGTAGCCGGCCTATAGGGCATAGACCAAGATACACCTTCTCCTATCTGAATTTTTGTTCTAGCAGTTTTCTTTTAAAGATATTTTATCAAATCTCGCCATCTGTCTCTGTTCTGTGCAAGCAGCTCTATCTCATTGAGGAAGCCGAATCCTGCTGCTCTTGCCTCTCTCATCAATGTTCTTCTCAGTGTCTCCCTGGGTCTTCCTCTTTTTCTCTTACCTGTTGTTTCCCATATGAGGGCTTGCTTTGCTATTCAGTTATTATCTCTTCTCATCACATGTCCAACATATGACCATCATCTTTTCTTTATTACTGAAGATATTAGTGGTTGATTGGCGATTTCTCTAATTTCCTTGTTTGTTTTGAATTCGTTCCACGCTATACCAAGTATTTTCCTTAGACATTTATTTTCTAATGCATTCAACTTTGTTTCTATATCTCTTGTTGTTTTCCAGCTTTAACACGCATACGTAAGGGTTGATAGTACATTTGATTTGAATAGCCTAAGTTTTGTGTGTTTGTGCAGATTAGTTTTGATTTCCACAACTTTTCAAGGCTTCTGAAAGACATTGCTGCTTTAGCCATTCTGATTCTAATTTCTTTACTTGTATCCCCTACTCGATCAAATTGACTTCCAAGATAGATAAAGTGATCGATCTCTTCCACTAGTTTGTTTTCCATGTATATTTTGTCATCTGTTAGAATTAAGCTTTTCATGACTTTAGTCTTTTCATGATTGATCTCAAGCCCAATTTTGCTGGCTATTGATGATAGTTCATTTGTGTTTTCCTGCATCGCTTTTATCTGGTTGCTGATGAGAACTATGTCATCAGCAAAGTCGAGGTCCTCCAAAAAACAAAATTACTATACATAAAAACAAAAACTCAGGATTTTAAAAACAAATGTATTATCCACTATTACTTATGCATGTGAGAGCTGGAAAATAAACTAATGAGACAGAAAAGAAACTGGATGCATTTGAAAACAAATTCCTTACAAATATATTTTGTATACCATGGAGTGAATTCAAGACTAGTATAGAAATAGGAAAAATGACAAAGCATCCAAAAATATAAACTATAATCAAGAGAAAAAGGTGGTCTTATGATGGCCATATGATTAGAAGACGCAACAAGAGAACCTCAAAGCAGGCCCTCAATTGGGAACCAGAGGGTAAAAAGAAAGCCAACCCAGAGAAACACTAAAAAGAACACAGAGGCAAGAGGCAACAACAGCAGGCATCAGCTCCTTCACCGAAATTGAGCAACTTGTCCAGGACAGAGCAGAGTGGCAAGACACAATACTAGTCCTGTACAAGGTCTGAGACTTGATAACAAAGATTGACAGACACAAGAGTCTTGAATTTCTGCCCTATCTTTAGCTCAAAAGAACAATATCGGCCATCTTGGCCAACTCTTTTTTTACTTTTAAATGTCAAAGGTTCTTTAGTGTGTGCAGAATGCACTTGGGACCCCCTATTTTGTTGTTATCAAAGTGGTCTAGACATAAGATCTCACTTCCCAGAGACAGAGAGAACAAAGAAACCACTGAATTGAAGAGAAACATTCACCCCACCTGTAGCAGGATCTCATGACCTTTTTGTCAAGTGGATGACATTTTACCACTAGAACCCCCCCCCCCCCCCCCCCCCCCAAAAAAAAAAAAAAAAAACAATGAGAACTGAACTGAAAAATGTCATCACTAAAATTATATCAATAAGGCACTAGCCAATCACAGAATGACTAAGATTTTAGGTAGCGAATTTGAATACTCAAATAAAAGAGAAAGCTTTGTGATGAGCTCATTAGTGAGGTTATTCTAGTTGTTAAGATTTCAAATAATGAAGTCTACATAGCTTCATGACTAAACTTTAATAATCTGATACCACCTTTTGTACTGTATGGATATCAAATTCGATATAATACGGGAGGTCAAAAAGTAATGCACACCAATTTTTTTCTCGGCTAATAATAAAGATAGGAATATGAAATTTTGCACACTTGGAATATGACATGCTCCAATTATGTGTACCAAATTGCACAGCATTCTGATAAATATTACGCAATCTATGAACCGTTAAAATGGAGCTTGTCAACAATGTCCGTTACAAACAGCGAATTGTCATAGAATTTCTGGTTGCGGAAAAAGAAACTGTGGCAAACATTCATAAACGACTGTGTGCAGTGTACACATGTTCTGCAGTCGATAGGAGCACAGTTAGTCGCTGGGTTCAGAGAATTAAAGCTGCAGAAAGTGTACGAGTGGAGCTGCATGATTTACCGCGTTCTGGACGTGTTGCCTCGGCTACCAGCACAGACATGTTAAACCGGGCTGATGCCATTATTCATAAGGATAGGCGTATCACTAGTCAGCAATTGGCATTGCAGCTTACAGTCAGCAAGGGAAGTGCAATCGCAATTTTTAAAACTCTCGGATATTCAAAGATTTGCGCTCGATGGGTTCCTCGGTGCCTAACAAATGATCACAGAGTTCAAAGGAAAACATTCTGTTCTGAATTGTTGGAGCGTTTCGGCGTTGAAGGAGAAATGTTTTTGTCAAAAATTGTTACTGGTGACAAAATGTGGGCACATCATTATGAGCATGAAACAAAAATGCAGTCAATGGAATGGCATCATCCGCAGTCACCAAAAAGAAAAAAATTCAAAACATCTCCATCAGCCGGAAAGGTGATGATCACTGTCTTCTGGGACATTGATGGTGTGATTCTTGTTGATGTAATGACAAGAGGTGAGACAATCAACTTGACAGCTTACATCAATACACTGACAAAACTCAAAAATCGGTTCCACAGAGTTCGGCCTAATAAGCCATCTGCAGATTTGTTGCTTCAACATGACAATGCACGCCCTCACACAAGTCTGGTAACACGGGAAGCAATCAACAAATTTGGTTGGACTGTACTGCCCCATCCTCCTTACAGCCCTGATCTGGCTCCCTCAGATTTCCATCTGTTTGGACCACTCAAAAAATTCCTGTGTGGGACACACTTTGACAATGATGAGGATGTGATCCGTGCAGTTAAAAAATGGCTACGCGAGCAGGACAAAACTTGGTACAAACGAGGCATTCATGACCTAGTTTCGCGTTGGCGTAAGGCAATACGCTTGGACGGAGATTATGTTGAAAAATAGGTAGTGTAAAGGGGATGTTCAGCTACAATCTGTGAAAATTTCACACATTTTGACTGAATAGTTTCCGAGAAAAAAATTGGTGTGCATTACTTTTTGACCTCCCTACGTATAAAACAATATGAGATTAGTGGAAGCATGGCAGAAGCATATTTTATTATAAGTTTAAATAATTTGTGAGAATGTTCACTTCATCAGATACCTGTTGACCTGGTATTTACAAAAAGACAAAATAAATGAGGGTAACAAACATACAACTGAATGACCTGTATTTTATTTGGGACTCCAGTGCTGTCCATTCTGCTGGCAACATTAACCGTGTTGCCCCAGATATCATAGTGTGGTTTCCTGACACCAATCACTCCTGCTACAACAGGGCCAATATTTAAACCTGAAGAGAAAGACATAACATAATCAACACAAACAACAAATATAAATATACTGCATATTTCAACAAAGTAAGATTATTAAAGAGCTAATTTCCAATGTTAGGAAGAGACAATCATCATTTTTTGGCCACGTAATGAGAAGAGAACAACTTGAATATATTGTAACAACTGGAAAAATTTAGGGACGAAGAGATAGAGGGAAGCAAAGAGAAAAAATAACAGACAGCTTAAAAGAATAGCTTGGCAGAAGGTGAACAACAGAAATGATAAATAGCTGCCGAGATAGAATGTTGTGGAGAGACATGATCACCTACGCCACTAGGCCCGGTACTTGATGATGATGATGATGATGAAGATTATTAAAATATCTAATCGGTACTCCAATAATTCTGAACAATAAACAAGCAGGAATAATAAATGCAAGGGTGAGTTAGGTTTGTGCATAATATGTGATCTAACTGAACCAAGCTTTCACACTTTGTCATCTGCTGAAAGTAACTGAGCTCCTATGAGTTTACCTAGTGTACTATGAAAACAACTATAGAATTAATGATCAATGAATGACTATATAATTCTTAAAACTCTTATCTTAGGAAGGTAAAGTGTTTTACCTTCACAGTAACAGGCCAAAATATTTTAAGTGAAAGTATCAGCATTTTCCATTTCTGTTGTTACCTTCTCTAACTCTATAAGCCAATTATTTATTTTTACTTTGTCACTGACTGAACTTATCAGCTTGGAACAAATCTCAATTTTTAAATCACTGTGTGTCACTGCTTCAGTATATCTCAAATCATCTCCTTATGGGAATAGGCATTGTATTATGTGTACATACAATAAAGTTGGTGATTTGATAGTAAAAAAAGTAAAGCACCCCCGTCACGCCAAGTGGCGTATAGGAAATATGGTGTTAGTGGCCATAAATTTTACAGACCTTCAACACATGATTTTTTGGGGTAATGTGGTCGGTATTACGCCTGTGCCGCTTTACTTTCCCAGGAGAAAAAATCCGGTACCCATTTCAGGCTGCGTGAACCCGAAAGCCGTCAGTTGGGATCGAACCCTACCCCTTGTCCTTTGTAGTCCAGTTCACTAAGCACTGAACTATCGCAGCTTCCTTGATAGTAAAGTGAGGATATGTAAAAAAAAAAAAATGCTTGCAGCTATACATAGAAACAATAGAAAAAACAGAATTTTCGCTCCTGAACTTTGAGACAGTGATTCATAATAATCAGGATATATGTGTATATATATAAATATATATATATATATATTTTTTTTTTACTAATTAATTTTTACTGTATCATTTATTACTTTTGTTTTTGTTAAGTTTATTTGTTATTCTTTATTAAAGTATTTGTATCAAAACATTCAACAATATTATCAAATGACGTAATCCCTGAACTCAAAAGCTGTAAAGGAACATTTGAACTCCTATCAACAATATTTTTCTTAATGCAGCAGTGACCATTTACACAAGCTGATAGCAAACAAGTGCAACGCATAAAATACTTGAGCACAATAATAACATCGGATGGAAGATGCTCCACAGAAATAAAAAGCAGAATAGCTGAGGCCAAAGCAGCATCTTAGAAAATGAAAAATATCTTATGCAACAAATCTATGTCAAGTGAAGTGAGAAAGAGAGTTCATCAGTACTATATAGAACCAATTCTGACCTATGGAAGCGAATTATGGACAGTAGACAAACAAATAAAAAGAGGATTAGAGGTCATAGAGATGGGATTTCTCAGAAGAATGTTGAAAGTTCCCTGGAAAGCTAAAAAGCAATGAAGAAATTCTCAAAGAGTCCAACAGAAAAAGGGAACTCCTAAAAAAACATCAGAAAAATACAATCAACATTTTTTGGGCACATCATAAAAATAAAAAAGTTTAAATACTTAGTTACAACAGGCAAAATAAAAGGAAAGAGAGATTGAGGACGACAAAGAGAGAAAATACTGGATAGCTTGGTGTCATGGCATGGAAAACAGTCAATAGCATAACTGATATGATGCACTGTAGATAGAAGATTGTGGAAGGACATGATCACCTACACCAACCAATATGGCACATGATGATTATGATGATGACAGCAAATAATGTTTAATGGGTACTAGATCACCTATTCTTAGAAGAAAGTTGTTGAAGGAGTTCTCATTGATGTACTTGAGCTGATTCTGAAGAGCAAACGTGTAGTCAGCCAAGGCTAAGATGTGAGTCATGTCCTTGAAGTTTGTGTTGCTGGTCAGTCCTGAGGCACACATATACGTCTGGCCAACTGTTTTGATTTTCTCAACACAGAAGAATCTTTTATGAGTCAATAGCTGATAAAGTAGAAAAATGAGAAAATGGTACAAAGGGTTAAAAATGAAAGTCGTGCATATAAAATGGCAGGATAATGAAATAAAAACATGTCAAATGTAGAGGCAAAGGAATACAGAGATGACAGCAGCAAAGCTGATTTTTGTCAGCGACTCATAGTTGATGGCCTGTGCTAGGATTGGTGAACCAGAACTATCCTAACCCTATTCCCCCTCTTCGTGGAGCAGATAGTAATAAACCAGTCCAGTCTGGCTAAGTGAGCAGTGATCAAGAAGAATGGTAACCTGTTACTCAAAACACCACATCAAGGATGGATATGGAGGAGAAATGAAATAAAAATAGACAAAAATGGTATGGTTACATCTTTACGTAATTAAAGGACAACACAAATTTGAATGGCTCAATTTTCGGAACAACAAACAACACACACACAGATATGTAAGTAAATAAAATTAGCCTTACATTGCTAACTAATAATGAAGAATCTAAAACAAAATAATTTCAAACTAGAATGAGAAATATAAATGAAAATGTCCTCCCTGCATATTGTGCTGTGGCCAGAAGGAAAATGAACAAGGGTTGGTCAGTGCAGGATACCCGGTGTAGTTGACCAGCTAATGGGAGAGTCAAAACACAGGTGGAAGGGTTCTAAAAATATGTGGGGGGGATATTGTATATGTTGCCACAACTATAACGCCATCAGCAATGTCTATAAGTATCTACATATAAACAACCTTGCGAGAACACACAGACGTGTACATATATATATATAAATGTATATATATATATATATATATATATATATATATATTGCTTATACTGCTACACCCATATGTGCGTGTACACATGCATGTGAACAAGTGCACATGCAGCATTCATACCCAAAAGTGTAAACACCTAGGTCCGTGTACATATACAAAAAACAAAGAACAGACCAGAAGAATACAGTGTATCCAAAAGGAGAAAAGGGTGAGATGTCTCAGAGTGGGGTTCTTTAAGAACATGTAAAGGGTAGGGTTAAAGGCATCAAGATGCACCAAGATGCATAGAGATGTGAAGCTGCTGTAAAGCTGATGATAATAGCAATACTAAAAAAAAAGGAAGAAAAAAGTGGTATGGTGACAGCTTTACGTGGTAATGGACGAAACAATAGTCGATGTTTCGGCCAAGTAGGCCTTCATCTGGACGAACAACAAACACAAAAATTATATATAACGATATATTAACAAATCTAACTACATGGCGATAATATGCTAGATACTAAAGAGAGGAAAAATAAAAAATGGTCACTTCCCTGTGTTCCTGAGCTGGGTCAGTCTTCAAATGGACTAAATTAATACGGCAGGATGACCAACTATAAATCTCTCTGACCAGGAAGTCAGGGGAGAAGACGGAAAGGAAGGGTTCTAAAAATATGGGTAGGTGGGTACAGGATATATGTAAACTATGCACGTCTAACTCTGTGTGTGCTCCCCGAACCGATGTGTATAAGCATGTGTATGTAATAATGCATGCGTACAAGCATAAATCAGCACATATATATTGCCACAAGGCCCACAAAAGAAAAACCCAAAGGAGCCCAAATGTGCCAATACATGTGCAGACAAATATATCCACATGTATAGGTTAAGTAGCGCATGGGGGTATGAAATATGTAGTGGGTGTCCTATGAGTATGAGAGTGATATGTTCATTCCTTGGGGGGACAGCGAACCCAACTGGACAATAAGGCGATTCTCAAGGGCGAACCTGCTGCGATTGCTGGAGTGACATGAGACAATGCCAGTAACTTGCATGTCGAGTTAAGTTAAATGAGCAAGCATGTTAAATGAGCTAAAAATGGAGGCAATGCATGTTATAATTGATAAAAAAAAAAAATGTGTGCCCTATAGGAAGATATTAAAATTAATGTATTTCAAATAGGGAGATAAACAAAACATTGCTTATCAAATGAGAAGATCATAAGAGTCAGCTAGAAAAATTATGAAAAAACATGCACATCAAATTTGAAGATGATATAGTGCATATCAAATGATTGCTGGCATTGCTTCATGATGTTCTTCGCTATGGCATTTATGACCTCCCTTCTTATAGCAGCACATGGTGTCACAGTTCTGCAAGTAAATGTGTTAAAATATATCCACTACTGCTCAGAATAAGTGAAATTCTGAAGAAAAATGTTTATGTGCTTATTAGTTAACTGGATATCCCACAGGCGATACAATAGAACATAATACTATCTAAAAGACTTAGATGATCTCTTGCATATTAGGCTAACCATTACCAAATGTTAATTAAAAAGAAATAACAATTGAAGCTCATTCAGCAAATTAAACAGTCTAGCCTAAAATATATGTGTGAAGTATTGAACTTCAATGCATAAGATTACAGCACCTGGAGAAGAATTGATAGGCAGTACAGATCTGTCTTACTGTTAATAATTTTACCAACTCAGTGAACTTTCAACTCCATCTGGATTTGAATATTCAGCACCTGGCTGAAAGTAGTCAGTGATTCATAGCTGACTTCTTTGCTAGGATCAGTGAAGCAGAACTATCAAGGATCTTGCTCCATTTCATTGCTGTGTCCGTAGAAACGGACTAATTAGTCTGGTCAGATGATAAAGAATTGAGATGGAAGACAAACTGGCAGCCAAATAAATGCCATGGTGAAGTCTGATGTGTTTGACCAAAAGGTGTAAATACTGCAGCTTGGGGAAAGCCATAACACATTACACCCACTCAATGTCTGTTTAAGCGTATATTATGAAGATGTACAGTTGCTAGGTAAATGCAAGAACAAAAGATTGGTTAGCATAAGGGTGATATTGAACCATGATTATTGTAATTGCCAAGCCAACATGTGAACCATTCTGACACTCTTAACAAAATATTAGCTAAACTAAACACAATGCTATAATAAGGTGTAACAATTATTTACTCAGTTATCTGGAACTATCTAAGAACAGGACACAATCGACTCCATAGTCACATGTATACAAAATTCAAGATCGGCACATCAACTACTTGTACATGTGGACAGGCACCCCAGACTGCTGAACACATACTTCAAGACTGCACTGAATATAGTAGACTGAGGAAAATCCATTGGCCCATAGATACAACACTACAGACAAAACTATATGGGCCACTGCAAGAATTACAAAAGACAGTAAAATTTATACAGGAAACGACATTGCAGATATAGACAATACTTCAGGCGAACGAAAGATAGATAGATAGATCTGGAACTATTCTTATGCACAAGACACAGTAATGGCAGTGATATGATGATACCACCATAACTACCCATCCAAATTTCAACACTGAAATCTGAGTAAAAAGACGTTGCTTATCAGCCAATGTATGAATAGTGCTGTGAAATATGTTATCACTGACATTACAATCTTTTACTTGTGTATTGCAACACGTTATGTTTGTTTCATTAATAATTTAACTATTCTATGAAATATTCTACAATCTATTTATTTTACCCAACATGATCTGTCAGGAAATAAGATCCGGTCCACTCTATATATAATATAAATAGTAATTTTTTTTCAAATGAAATGAAGGAGATATCTTACTGTATCAAAGTCAGCAATAATTTCATTCAGCAATCTCAGGCACTCCACTCCTTCGTTGTTGGATTCAAGTTCAATGTAAAATTCTGAAAAGTTGACTATTGAAGCAAACATTACTCCTACGTTGCTGATGTCTTCATAGTAAAGATTCTGAAATGTTGACAAATTATATTATGGCAAAAAAAAATCAAAACAATTTTTAATTTTAATTCTGTTATCTATCTATCTATCTATTGACCTTTCGAGCCGTAACCGGCCCATAGGGCGTAGACCAAGATACACCTTCTCCTATATGAATTTTTGTTCTAGCAGTTTTCTTTTAAAGATATTTTATTAAATCTCGCCATCTGTCTCTGTTCTGTGCAAGCAGTTCTATCTCATTGAGGGAGCCGATTCCTGCTGCTCTTGCCTCTCTCATCAATGTTCTTCTCAGTGTCTCCCTGGGTCTTCCTCTTTTTCTTTTACCTGTTGTTTCCCATATGAGGGCTTGCTTTGCTATTCGATTATTATCTCTTCTCATCACATGTCCAACGTATGACCATCGTCTTTTCTTTATTACTGAAGATATTAGTGGTTGATTGGCGATTTCTCTAATTTCCTCGTTTGTTTTGAATTCGTTCCATTCTATACCAAGTATTTTCCTTAGACATTTATTTTCGAATGCGTTCAACTTTGTTTCTATATCTCTTGTTGTTTTCCAGCTTTCACACGCATACGTAAGGGTTGATAGTACATTTGATTTGAATAGCCTAAGTTTTGTGTTTGTGCTAATGAGTTTTGATTTCCACAACTTTTCAAGGCTTCTGAAAGACATTGCTGCTTTAGCCAGTCTGATTCTAATTTCTTTGCTCGTATCCCCTTCTCGATCAATGTGACTTCCAAGATAGATAAAGTGATCGATCTCTTCTACTGGTTTGTTTTCCATGTATATTTTGTCACTTGTTGGAATTAAACTTTTCATGACTTTAGTCTTTTCATGATTGACCTCAAGCCCAATTTTGCTGGCTATTGATGATAGTTCATTTGTGTTTTCCTGCATCGTTTTTATCTGACTGCTGATGAGAACTATGTCATCAGCAAAGTCGAGGTCCTCCAAATGGTCTCCTTGTATCCATTCGATGCCTTTATTACCAGTGCAGCACTTCTTCATTATGAAGTCCATAACAATTCCAAATAACAAGGGCGATAAAATACATCCTTGTTTAACCCCAGTTTCTATTGGGAAACATTCGCTCAGTCCTTCCTCTGTTCGTTTCTGTTATAGTTTATCATATTTCTTAACAAATAAATCTAATATTCTAATACCAGAGATTCTAATAGAAGAAACAAATATATAAACCTGAATAAAAGAAGCCTAAGCAAATAATATTTTAAAAAATCTAAATTATTGTTATTTTCCTCAGCTCTATAATAAGCTACTGTTTTCATTATGTGGTGTTGATGAAGACCATAATGTTATCATCCTCTATAAGAGCTTGTTTGGAGATGGCTGATAAGGTCAAAATAAGTCCTGAACTGTCTGCTGCACTGAGGAAAAGATGTATTGATTGATAATGCTCAGGAAAATGATATTGTTCTGATATTTGACTTGCAAAGTGATTGCTTCTGGATGACATAATCTATTGTTTATTTGTTATTGCCCGCAGTAAACTCTGAGATCATGCTGCAACTTGTTGATTGCCATCATACTTGATACAATGGGCAGTATAACTAACTGTTTAGCAACAAACAAGGCACTTTCTCTGTAGTTTATCTGTTGTAAATTTACTCCCTTTAGTCACCACATACTTTAATATAACTGTCATCATCATCATCAAGTGCCCTCTCCGCAACGAAGGTTGGCTACCATGGAGCGCCATTCCACTCTGTCTCTTGCTTTGATGGTGCAGATTGCCATAGGCTGACTTGTCCATCTTTTGATGTTACTCGTCCATGTTAGTCTTGGTCTGCCTCTGCCTCTTTTACCTTGTATTTTCCCTTCTAATATTACTTTTATTAGACTGTTGTGTCTTTTAACATGACCAAAAAATTTCATTTGTCTTGCTCTAATTGTGTTTAGTAGTTCTTTTTTCATTTTTAGTTGTTTTAAAACTTCTTCGTTTGTTTTCTTTTCTTTCCATCCAATTCTACCTATTCTTCTATATATCCACATTTCAAAGGCTTCAATTTTCTGTTCTGTTTTCTGGTCTAATGTCCATGTTTCTGCACCATACAGGAATATTGAGAAGATGTAACATTTTGCTATTCTTAGTTTCAGCCCTGGTGTTATTTGTTTTGATGTTAGTATATTTTTCATGGCATTGAAATTACTTTTTGCCATTCCTAGTCTTTTATTTATTTCAGTTGTACATTTTCCATCACTGGTTATAGTATGTCCCGGGTAGTTGTAGCTCTGGACTGTCTCTAGATGTATTCCTTCTATATATATAACTGTACTTAAAATTAATGATTTAGTAATTTTTAGTTAGTAAAATTAGAATATATGACATATTTTTTTTACATGTAATTTATATATACTGTAGATACATTTATAAATGTTTAAGAATTGTGAAGAAATTAATAAAAAGCAACATTATGAGTATGAAATTATGATATGACCAATTGGTAGTTGAATGTGATCCATTAACATGTTTTTACAACAATTAATACTGGCGTCTAAAACAAAATTTGCACATTTTGTGTTTGAATATCTAGATTATTTATTTTCTTGTCGTTGGCCAGAGACTAACATAACAGTCTGTGCACTTCTATTCTCTAAAAGGTACAATGATTTAAATTAGGGAACACTTTGTGATTATATTTATGTTCTAATAAAAGTATCTCACAACTCCCTGTTTGTTTAAAAAAAAAAAAAACTGATAGAAAAGTAGTGATTAAAAAAAAAAGAAAGTACATTCTTCTGATGACTGCCTTTGAGCTATGCTCTCTTTGAAACAGGCATTAGATGAACATTACAAGAACATTAGATACAATGTGTTGTTATTTACAAGCTGCAATATTCTGCACTACACATTCAGGAGAACATTTTTGGTTAGCAGGTTGTCTTTCCTTTTCAATCTCTACTTGTTTGACTCGACTCATCATCATCATGTGCCATACCGGTTGGCATAGGCGATCATGTCCTTCCACAATCTTCTATCTACAGCGCATCGTATCAGTTCTGTTGTTGACTGTTTTCCATGCCATGAAACCAAGCTATCCAGTATTTTCTCTCTTTGTCGTCCACGACCTCTCTTTCCTTTTATTTTGCCAGTTGTAACCAAGTATTCCAACTTTCCTCTTCTCATGATGTGCCTGAAAAATGTTGATTGTTTCTTTCGGATGTTTTTTAGGAGCTCCCTTTTTGTGTTGGCCTCTTTGAGAACTTCCTCATTGGTCTTTTTAGCTGTCCAGGAAATTTTCAACATTCTTCTGAAAAATCCCATCTCTGTGGCCTCTAACCGTCTTTTCATTTGTTTGTCTATTGTCCATGATTCGCTTCCATAGGTCAGAATTGGTTCTATATAGCACCGATGAACTCTCTTTCTCATTTCTATTGACATAGATTTGTTGCATAAGATATTTTTCATTTTCTGAAATGCTATTTTGGCCTGAGCTATTCTGCTTTTTATTTCCGTGGTGCATCTTCCATCCAATGTTATTATTGTGCCCAAGTATTTGACGCGTTGCACTTGTTTCAAATTTGTCTTGTTTATTTTTATGCTGCATGCTGGTGATGATTGTTTCTTCGATATGACCATTACTTCTGTTTTCTTACTATTCAAACTGAGACCTTTCTTGTTGCTTTCTTTTACTATTATGTCTATCATTTCTTGTAGTTGCTTGCTTGTATTCGCCCGATGACTAAAGTATTCTAGAGTATTCTAGTAGAGTACAGAATTACTCTTCATCATTCGCCCTTAAAAGGAATTTAAGTGGGTGTGTCTGCATTGTGTTGTGGTTTACAGTATAACTGTGATATTTGCGTCTTTCGGCCCAACACATCTGACATCAGCACGATTTCTTGTAGTTCATTCTCTGTCTGTAGCAGTGATTACAGAGTGGAAGACAAGATGGGAGTGTGGGGTAGATGTTGAGGAAAGAGGGAGAAAGGTGAACTAAAATAGAATCATTGAGTCCATGGGAATTTGTGATTAGTAATAAAGAGAGAAGAGACATCGTGTAGCACGGGGAGAATAAGACGCAGTTAGGAGTGAGGTAGAAATGTAAAACGAGGTATGATTGGTTGAAAGGGGAGAAGTTAGAGAAAAGGATAAGTTAGAAGGTCATTCGAGATAGAACGGTGGCTCAGTGCAGACAGTTGTGGTATTGGCAACTGGTACCATGAGCATAGTTAGTTGGTCACATCTGGATGGTAGAGTCAGTTGTGTGTGCGGCAGTTGCGCAGAAGTAACCTTATTCCCAGAGAGTGCTATGTAGAGTTGTGTGTAGACTAGAGAGACTAAGTATGATGTTAATTGATAGTTGTGCAGTGTAGCAGCAACGAACAAATTAGGGACAGTGAATGAGCTAGTTTCACAGAGTTCATGCTTAAGACTAAGTATGATGTTAAATGATAGTTGTGCAGTGTAGCAGCAACTAACAAGTTAGGGACAGTGAACGAGATAGTTTCACAAAGTTCATGCTTAAGACTAAATATGATGTTCATGTATAGTTGTGCAGTGTAGCAGCAATGAACAATTTAGGGACAGTGAATGAGCTAGTTTCACAGAGTTCATGCTTAAGACTAAGTATGAAATTCATGTATAGTTGTGCAGTGTAGCAGCAATGAACAATTTAGGGACAGTGAATGAGATAGTTTCACAGAGTTCATGCTTAAGAAGAAATCTGAAAGCAGAAGACAGTTGTGCAGTGTGGCAACAATGACCGATCTAGGAATTGTGAGCGAAATAGTGACTCAGAGTCATGCTCCATAAGAAGTAGGATATGATAGTGCAGTGTGCAATCCAGCTGCATGAACACTTGAGGTGATGGTAAGCGAGACAGAATCACAGAGTCATGTTCGTCCCTGAGGGGCTATGTTTAGGAGATATGAATCTCCGAAACACACCAATGTAGACGAGTTGTGTGAGATAGCTATCGCCAACTTAGTGTGAAGTCAGGAGGATACTATTCTGAAATAGTGGTGAAATTCAGAGACAACGATTATTCAGGTGAAGGTAGGTGAGACAGCTATCACCTCCTTCAGGCTCAATACCATGGGTGCACTTCCAGGCACACACAGCCAACGTTGGGAGAGTCGTCAGTCCAGAGCAGTTGCTGATAACTAGCGGGACGAACCCGCACATTGTCTTGAAAAGGGCCCAATGGTGGGGAGTCGGTCCATATTAAGGTCACCAGGTGTCTGGTTGCTTGGAAAGAGTGGTGCAGTTGCAATATTACCCTTCTTAGACAACACAGGGTGACGCCTTGTGGTTACCAGGCAAGGTGTGCAAGGTCGATAACTTATATACTGTTATTGTGATTGTGTAACTTGTGAGGGAGGTTAACTTTCAGTCATTAAACCTCAGGTGTGTGTTTACATGGTGTTCCTTGAGTGTTTCCTAGAATATGATCTGTATTTGTCTGTGCCTAGTGAATAACGACGCTGGAAAGGGCCACCACTCCAGGCCCAAGGGTACACGATGGTCGCAACAATGAAGCAGCGCAGAGTCCAATCCAGCACACTCAGTCCAGGGCTAATTCTGGGCCAAGCCGAGCTGTTCCCTTGCAAAACACCTCCAGGCCATCTAAGTGCCTGCAACACAACACAAGGTGTTGAGGTCAAACGCCAAGTCGTCCAATTAGCGGGTTCAACTCAGTCATAAGTGTTCTGTTATAAAGTGTTCAAAAAGAGGAAGAACCCCCTGATTATATGTCTTGACTAGTTAGTCTGTTTCCAGGAACGCTGATGGAAGTTGGTATTGGATCTTGTCTTCACCCCCAAAAGAAAACAACAAAAAAAAACTAGTGATGCAAGCTCACCGTGTCATTCTTCATACTAAGGAAATGCTTTGCCACATTCAAAGGGAGAATATTTGATAGAAGCTTGAGATTATACTCTCTCAGACTCTCCATTTCTTCTTTTTCTTCTTGGGCCTAAAAAGAAAGCAAAGCTCCCTGTCAGTATAAGTATGTTATTTTAAAACTCTGATTGCTATTCATTTTTCAAATGCTCATAAAATAATAGAAACATTTACATACAAACACATATATTCATAACTATATGACACAATACTAGAAAATCTTGGTAATATCTCGAAACATAAAGTAAAGTGCTCCTTTACGTCATGTAGCAATTAGGGAATATGGTGTTAATACCCATTTTTTAAATAGACCTTTGGCACATTATTTTTGAGGTAATGTTGATAGTATTATGCCTGTGTCACTTTATTTTCCAAAAAAGAAATGTTGGTACTCAATTAAGGCTGGGTGAACCTGTAAGTATCAATCAAAATTGAACTGGACCTCTTGTCCTTAGTAGTCCAATTCAATTCACTAACCACTGAGTTCTCTCACCTCTCACCCCCCCCCCCCCCCCCCCCCCCCCCGCAAAATATCTTTAAAGCCCTTTCTGAAATATCAAAAATATGATCTGGTATAAGAATCCTAATTTTATTTTTTATTTTTATTTTATGTTTGCAGGAATAATAACACAATTTCTTATGCCATTTTACAAATTATAAACAAAATATAAAACCAAACCATTCGGCATTCTGTGATAAAGCAGACACAATTAAAAAAAAAGTCTGAATGATATAGTCTACATCTTCTGATGAAAACTGTCAAATGAAAAGAAGATCATTTTGTTTGTTTGTCTATGGAAGAATAAAAAATGCATTTACTGTGATTACACATTGTGGAGATGGTGCTTGTAAATGTAGTTCAATCCTAAAAGTACAAATTCACTTTTAAGTGTTGAATTGTGCTGAAGAATTATATTTAACTGCAACATTGAACTGTAGTGAATTCATGTTGCAAACAGAACAACGTATATTGATTGGTTCAATCTATTGATATAGAATTGTGATTGTCATGTAGCACAATAGGAGGTTGTTAATACTATGTCACACAATTTAAAACCACTCACTGACTCAGTCAATCAAATGTTAACAGCAAACTTTTCTGATAGATCAATAGAAAAATTAGTTTCAGCTCACACAATATCTGAATGTGTTATGAAACACAGCACAATTCAGACTATTTGAATGAGCACACAAATTATTAACTGAAAAGAATAGTACATCATTCCTGAAATAGTAAAAAAAAATTTTCTTTAAAAAAACTTTTCTTTAACAGTAAATTATTGAGAGTTGTCAATGGAATATCATTACTAGACTACTAAAAGTTGAAACACTGACACCTGTAGGAAAATAAACTAACTTTTAGAGTATAAACTTTTACTGATTTAATATATTATGACTTGTTCCTTAGTTGTATCTTTTATTCTTCCATGAGTAACAGATTCATTAGAAATTTTAAATAAAAAAGACTTCTTCAAAAGCCAGAATTTAAATTATAAAAAAAATTTCAACAGAGTTTCATTACAAGTTTTTACTGTGGAAATGATATATAGAGATGATACTTTGCACAGTGTTTCTATTTTTAGTATGGTCACCATCTGAATTAACACACTTCTGCTATTTCTGTTTGACCTTGAAAAAGCCTTGATAAGAGAACACTATATTTTTTCAAACTAAGCCAATCATCAAATGTCAGTACTGAGAAACGGTCATGTATCTAACAATCTCATCTATAATCAAGAAAAAGTAGACATGTCTTAACCATGTGATAAAAAGATATGACATGAGAATCAGAAGCAAGTCCTCAAATGGGAAGAAGGGCAAAAGAAGGAAGTGTCAACCTAGAGAAACACTAAGAAGAACACTGAAGCAAAAGGCACCAACAATAGGGGCACCAGTTCCATTGACTGAGGTTGAGAGAACAGAGAATTGTGGCAAGACACAATATTGATCCTGGGCAAACTTGCTTGACAATAAAGATTTGTGGGACATGGGGGACTTGGACAGTAATGCATTTCTGCCTTCTGTCATCTCCGTTCAAAAGGACAACAGATAGGATGAATACATCATCATCATCATCATGTGCCATACCGGTTGGCATGGACGATCATGTCCTTCTACAATCTTCTATCTACAGTGCATTGTATCAGTTCTGTTGTTGACTGTTTTCCATGCCATCACACCAAGCTATCCAATATTTTCTCTCTTTGTCGTCCACGATCTCTCTTTCCTTTTATTTTGCCAGTTGTAACCAAGTACTCCAACTTTTCTCTTCTCATGATGTGCCCAAAAAATGTTGATTGCTTTTTTCTGATGTTTTTTAAGAGTTCCCTTTTTGTGTTGGCCTCTTTGAGAATTTCAATGATGAATACATCATCATTGTCAACACGATTTCCTCTGAGATTGTTAAGATTTTGGAATAAGAAAAGTCTGAAAGAGCCAAATTCTGAGAATGGGGTGGGTGTGAAGGAACCTCAATATTTAAATAATTTGCTGTTAGCTACACAGGCAGTGCTTTTTAAGAGGATGCGTTGTCTTGAAGAAAAAGAAGATTTTGAAAGCATGCATCCCTATTTTCCTATCACAACCTTTCTTAGTTTGGTAAGAAAATATGAATAGTACTTGGTTGTCATAATAGAAAAAATCTTTCAATAGGACAACTTTGGTACCCAATCAGCATCACTTTTAGAGCAATTCTCTGAGCTATTAGCTTGACAAATGCTGGGGAGCCTGGGATTCTCCATTGCATGCTGGAAATTGTAATTTGGAGTCACAGCAATTTAGAGTCGTTGTCTCTTTGTATTTCTGTAGGTCTTTTCTTTGAGAAATTATTAATTTGATCTCTACCCAGACTTCTGACTTCTTAAATGTTCTAACAAATCTTAAGTAGCAGATCAATTCAATGAAGTACTCGTATGTTGTGCCATGTACCATGGTAGGAAACAAATACAAACTTCACAATTTAAGAGGAGATAGGAGAAACTTTTAATATGTCTAGTTTCAACTTTCTCCTGCTACTCCTTCTAGTCAGGGTAAAGACTTATGGCCAACCCACTTACAGTTCATTTAATACTTCAGTAAATTGTTTATAGAAAAAAATTTACCGATAAATGAAATGTACACAACAAAAAAATATATATTGCTAAATTTATATAAATGACTTAAGACAATTATATATTTCGACACAAATACTATCTTGAAAGTGTCACTAGAATGAATACTAAAAGAATAAAATAAATGATCACAAGAAAAATACATCATAATAAAGATATTTTCATTTGTTGATCAACAATTAATTTCCTACATATTAAAAGAACTGTGTTTGTGCAAACAGCATTTAGAATCTATGAGAATAAAAACATTTCTACATAAAAAAAATTAGTAAATGTTAAATGCACACTGTTTAAAGTCTACTACTCAAATGCAATATGTCTCATAACAGCAAAATGCAGGACAAGAGTTTTCTGTAGATTACAAACTCTGAAAAAAATTATTTTAGGAAAATGTTAAGTATAGTGTACTGCATTTGTTATAAATACATTTCTTTGGCACAGAATAATTAAATCCAGATATGAACTGCCTGAGTCGTAATGGTTGGCTTCACTGGATCTTTGACAGTTTCTGCTTTTCTCTTTGACTGGATATTCTAAAAAAACTGTTATTAATTTTTAAATTTTCATCCCAGCAGTCATCCTCCTTTCTTCTGTTCATCTTCAGACATTTAATTCTGGATTTAGTTTAATCTGGTTGATAGATCATCTTCAGAGCTCATTGGTCAACTTCATAATGCTCAGATCTCCAGTACCCCTTAAGCCACATTTCTTTACTGGTGTGTTACATTTGCCATAATCTTTAAGTGCTGGTGCTTCAATATGCAGTATAATTATTTGTTTTTTAAATCAAGTAAAAATGCGGCATTGCTGCTAATTTATGCACAGCATGTATGAGTGTATGTTCATAATATAATGTCAGATCATGTGGCATGCACGTTAATATGTCATTCTTCAGAAAAAAAGTGAATTATTGTTTGCATAAACCATGCATTTCAACAAACCAATACGGGCAGAATTCTAGATAAAGCAAATTAAAATATCACAACATACGATAATCTCCCTTGTTAAAGCATTCTCAAGAATTAAAGATATAATTTGTTAAGAATAAGCTGGCAATGCTTCAAAACAACTGTACCCTTCTGCTCAGATCTTTAACTGCAAGACAAACCACGGAACCTGTTTAAAAACCAAATGCAAAGTAGCTGACAGTGAATTTGTTACGCGTCAAATAAGTTACCTGCAACTGACTTATAGTTATTATATAGATATGTCATTATCCTATTACCGACAAGAATAAATTGGAAATGTGTTCTTGAAGTAAATTACTTCTACAGAATTTAATTAAGACAGGTTTAGCTTTAGCCAATCAAAGCTATTCCATTTTTTTTGTAACAACAGATTTGCATGTGTTGTTGAGGTCCAGTGGGAGATCAAGTAATATGTAACACCTTGACCTACAATGCTTGTTGCAAAAAGAAGTTGAGAAAGGCTTGATTCCATCCTATGAAAATAGAAACTGATAAACTTCAACAAACTATGGATATTAAAACTAACAGGAGAAACTCAACTAACTGAAAAAAGGAATTTCCTTCTGCTTAGAGGTAGTACACAACTCAAGGGAAATCCAAATAAGCTGGACATCAAAACTTACAAAAATGAACTTACAGAATTAGAAGATGGAATTTATGAACATTATTACATACTAATTAGACAAATGGTCATGAACAAAATAATATGGGATCTAACATTATTTTTCTTTCTTTCATATCCATACACATCTTTACTCATTCTTTAATAATCCATGCATAGAGGTGCCATGTTGCTGTTGATCCTGTGCACTGTGTAGCCATTCTACCATTGATCTTTTCTTGTGCCATGTTGTCAAATCATTCAGCATTTCCCTCCTCTTAATTGAAAGTTAAAACAGTCCCATTATGTAAAAATTATGATAAAGTTATAACTATCAGTCAAGAAGGAAAATGATACAGACCTATTTATTAGAAGTCAAAACAAACTGATGGAAGACAGTAGAACCAGAGATAAGTGTGGGACAGACATGGGACACATCGCAAAGGATGGCCACGGACCATAATAAATGGAACAGCTTATCTGCCGCCTTACAATACGTCACAATATCGTGCTAGCCAGTGACTACTTATCTATG
The DNA here is from genome assembly GCA_032433765.1 of Megaustenia siamemsis. Classification (NCBI taxonomy): domain Eukaryota; kingdom Metazoa; phylum Mollusca; class Gastropoda; order Stylommatophora; family Ariophantidae; genus Megaustenia; species Megaustenia siamemsis. The sequence continues at coordinate 40,181,080 of JAVIAB010000092.1, forward strand.
GTCAAGGAAAAGAAGAAGGATCTATAAAAAAAAAAACTAAGATGTAACGTCTAATCACATAATTTTAGTTCAGTTTCTGATTCTGCAATTAAATTAAAATGTCACAAAAGACAAATAAAAGGACAATGGGAAGTGATAGAACCACACAAAGAATAGTCAGGTATAAATTTAAAAAACAAACAAGTGAAGTGAAACAAGATTTACAAAAATGATTGATTTAAAATGAACATTTAGCAAATCCATGGCATCATATAAATAATTCATCAACATCATGAAAACTGACATTTAACTTATTCTAGCAATGATGTCTTTAAGAATATCAAGAATGGAAACTTGCAGTTTATATAAATAAATTAAAATGAATATATTTATTTTTCAACAACAAATAATAATAATGATGTGCAATAATGTTGACCACTCAATTATGGGCCAAGCTATACCTGTATCTTCCATATAAAGTCCAATCTGGCGGTGGACTCAACTTGCTGGGCATGCAAAAACAAGATGATGGTAACCATAACAATGATAATAATACATTCCCATCTTAAAGGGATCCAGGATGCTGGTGATGTAGGTTCAACTCTAGAGTGAGGAAAATTAAAATTTGTTGCTAGGGTTAATTCAATTGTATTTTTTATAATCTCACACACACATACACACACACACTCAGGACTAAAATGCATACTTTCTACTTGCACAAGTCAAGAAAAAAAAGCTATCTAATGCAGTATTCAAGTATTAATCCAGTTTCTTCGGTTTTGTTAGGCAAGGAAGGAGTGGTACTTATGAAGAGCTAATTTTACTTGCATTTAGAATATGTTTAAACATTGTTTATTTCATCATAAATATAAGATATTACAAATTGCATTGATTTTTATATACTATATATCTGTGTGTGTATGTGTGTGTTTTTATGACAAAGTAGAGCAAAAAAAAAATGGATGAGTCAATGTTCAGCAGTCAATTTATTTGTGCTGGTGCTAGGCAGGATTCTGAGATATAAATAGAGATGCCAGAGTTGAGCAGTAGGAATATAGAAAAGTTGTGTTTTGGATAGAAAAAGCACAGGAGTCAGAGTAAAAAATTTGGTGTGTCAAAACCACAACCCTGGAAAATACACTGAACTTACCCACTATCTACTTGAATGAGATAATCCCGATTCATAAAGAGGTTGACATATTTCAGCTCTATCAACAATATAGACAATGTAGCAATAAATAGTATCAGTATCAGCTTGACCAGACTGGAGGACTCCAGGAACACGGAGGAGCTCAACATCACAATCACAATACACAACACAAAATGCTGAAGAGTTCAAAAGATAAGAGATTAGCAACAGTATAATCACTACCACAAAAATAGTGCTTAAATCAAATAATCATCATCAAGTAGCCTGTCTACAGGAGGACACTAATTCAGACTGCTAGTCTGAATGTTTCTCATTGTCTAACTGTGCTTTCTGTCTGTGAGTGTAGCCAGTAGGCCATCCTTACTGACTTGATACCATTGTCTTAGAGGCTATCCCTTTTTTGCTTTCCAGGAAATATAACCCTAATTACTGTTTTTTTTCCCCACACAATTTTGGCATCTGATATGACTAAAATATTCAATTTTCATTTGCTAAGTAAATTCACTAGTTAGTTTTCTTTAATCTTTTCAGCTTTCTTAAGATGCTTCTGTAGGCTTTTTTGTCTATCTTAGATTTTCTGTAGCATCTTGAATTATGACATTTTTTGTTTAAACTGCTTGTCAAGCCCATGCAGGCCCAGCCAAAGCATTCATAAGCTGCAATTAATAAGATAAGTTATAATTAATAAGATAAGTTATAATAAATAAGATAAGTTACAATTAATAAGGCTCTGAGTAGTCTCACCTTGATCAAACAGTTAATATTTTGCAACAGATCTTTAACTTGTATAGCTTTTTGTGAATAAAGTATCAATTTGTTCTATAACAACTGAGCATATTTAATAATTTATATTTTAAATCATTATCATCAAGTACCCGGCCTGCTGGCATAGGTGATCATGTCTCTCCACAACTTTTGATCTCAACAGTTATTTATCATTTCTGTTGTTGACTTTCTGCCAAGCCATTCTCTTAAGCTGTCTGGTATCTTTCCTCCTTGCTTCCCTCTATCTCTTCGTCCCTCAATTTTCCCAATTGTTACAATATATTCCAGCTGTTCTCTTCTCATTTTCATTTCTCATTCTCATGGCCAAAAAATGGTGATTGTTTCTTCCTAATATTGGATATTAGCTCTCTTTTTGCTTTAGCCCCTTTCAGAATGTTTTCATTACACTTCTAGATGTCCATGGTATTCTCAACATTCTTCTGTAAGACCATATTTCTACAGACTCCACTGATTTTCTTGTCTGTTGTCCTATTGTCCATGATTCACATCCATATGTTAAGACTGGCTCTACTAACATTTAAGAACTCTTTTTCTTGTTTCTATTGTCAAAAATGGATTGCATAGTATCTTCCTCATTATTTGGAAAGCTGCTCTTGCATGAGCCATTCTGCATTCACTTCTGTTGTATATTTTCTGCCTGAAGTTAACAAAGTTCCTAAATATTTAAATTCATTTACCTGTTTTAATATTGTTCCACTAGTTTTTATTTTGCACTGAGGTTGTCTTTTTCTTTGTTGTTACCATTATTTCAGTCTTTTTGCTATTAACGCTGAGTCCTTTATCTTTGCTTTCTTTCACTACAATGTCTAACATTTCTTGTAACTCATTTTCATTCTTAGCAATTAAGACTGTATAATCAGCATACCTTAGATTATTTATATTATGACCTCCGATTGTTATTCCAGGCATACCCCTTATGGATCTTAAAATAATCTCACTATACATATTAAACAAATCTGGTGACAGCACACAACCTTGCCTAACACTCTGTATTATTTGTTGAAACATTCCCAATTGATTTCCAGTTCTTATGGCCGCTGTTTGTTGCCAGTACATGTTCTTTATTATTCTTAGAACTTTGCTGTCTACGTTTTTGACTTTTAAAATTTTTATTATTTCTTGGTGCTTTACTTTGTCAAATGCTTTGGTATAATCTATGAAACATAAGTCTATTTTCACCTCTATGGCTCTTTCTACTAAAGATCTTATGAAGTATATGGCATTGCTCATTCCTTTACCTCTAACAAAACCACACTGTTCATCACTAATTTCTAGACTGATTTTATTTTGCACTCTTCGCATGATAATTCTTTGTAATATCTTAGTCATGTGGCTTATAAGGCTTATTGTGTGATGATCATGTCAATCAGTCGCACCAGATTTCTTTGGTAGGGCTATGAATATTGATTTGAGCAGGTCATCTGGTATATATCCGCTGTTGTAGATATTCAATATTTTTGTTATTATTTCTATTCCAAAATCACCCATGGCTTCAATCTCTTCTTTAGTTATATTATCTGGTCCAGGAGCTTTGCCTGCTTTCATATTGCGCAAGGTGTCTTCCACTTCTTCTTTGAGTATTTCTGGTCCTTCTGCATTATCCTTAAAATTTACTTCTGTTCATTCATCATTATAAAGATCTTTAATGTATTCTGTCCCTTGTTCCCTTATATTTTCTTGATCAATCAACAGTTCTCCTTCCTTTGAGCTTAAGCATCCAGTTTTTGATTGTTTTTTTCTTCCTCTTAATTCCTCAAATTGCATTTCAATTTCTTTGCATCACTATTTTAGCCATTCTTCTTTTGCTTCATTGGATTTTATTACAATTCCTTTATTTAATCTCTTGTACTCATATTTATTTTCTTTATTTCTTCTGCTTGTATCCATTAGCTGCAAAATGTCATCTGTCATCCATTTCTTTTTTTAATTTGTCCTCACTGGTGGTATGAACTCTTTTGATGTTTGTTGCATTGATTCTTTTAGCATTTCCCACTGTTCATCAATGCTTTGTATCTTCTCTATTGCATTGTACCGGTTCTGAATTGTGATTTTATATTTGTCTTGCAACTTCTTGTCTGATTTGAGTAAATCTAAATTTAACTTTATGCTAACTGAGGCTCATTTTGCTGCTTTTAATTTTACTCTAAGCTTTCCCACAACTGGTACATGATCACCATTGCAATCTGCCTCTGGTCTAGTTTTCACACACACCACTGTTTCTAAATCTATTGCTTATCGCTATGTAATCAATATGATTACGTGTGTTGTCTCCTGGGCTTTTCCATGTCTACAGACAACTTGGATGATACTTAAACCAGGTGTTTCCTATCATCAGGTTGTGTGTTCTTGCCCAGTCAATAAGTTTCTCACCTCTTTCATTCCTCTCGCCTAAGCCATAATAACCAACTACTTCATCAACTCTTTCCTTTCCTACTTTCGCATTGAGATCCCCTAGAACTATGGTGTTTCTATTTTAAATACTCTACTACAAAAGCATGAATTTGAACAACCAGAACAAATACATTGATTTATTATTGGCACCATTGGAGCACTTACTCATAAGCTCATACAAATACATACTTCTTCTCTTACAACTAATTGATTCATTTCAATAGCAATGAGTGGGAACATGATCTAGTTATTAAAAAGCTAGTGAACATAGGTTAAAGAAACATTACAGAGGAAGAACAAAACACGTGACAATTTTTAAAATGTGCATACCTCTGGATAAAAACTTGTAGAATCAATGGGATTACAGACAGTCTGATATGAGTTACGAGTGATGTTTGCAAGATGAACTGTCAGTTGAGAGAAATTTCCATATATATCTGTCAGGCATGACTTCAAATCTGGCGTTGATAATAAAAGCTAGGAAAAAATTACAACAAATTGTGTAATAAGAAACAATTTGCATTTTTTGTAGTTAGAACATTCATTACATGATGCAAGAGAGAGTGGGAGAGACTGAACTGTCAGATATGGCCAGACACTGAGTAGAGACACTTGACCAGTGTCAGTAGAAATAGGTAAAGTATGCCAAAAACCTTGACAGTTCGAGAAAATAAGAAGGCAATGATTGTGGATGGTTCAGACTTCCAGTGAAAAAGGGTAGTGAGGAGACACATCCACATGTCTCAAATTGACCAATGAGAAGTATAGTTGGACTCTTCTGAAGGCCAATGGCCAACAGCACAACTGGTAAGCATGGTGGAAACTGGTCAGTCAGCCGGCCACTGTGGTGCATAAAGGTACCCTTCCATACCCACAGATCCTGGTGGTCTTGTGCAATTGAGGGCAAGATGGGACCATGACAGAGATTGTGTTTTTCGAGTAGTGACAGAGAAATAGTTAAGAATTACCTTTATTTATACCTGTATTATATATGGTACTATTCCAGATTCGGGAGCTGCGATAGCTCAGTGGTTAGTGAACTGGACTACCATGGACAAGGGGTAGGGTTCGATCCCAACCGATGGCTTCCAGGTTCACCCAGCCTTAAATGGGTACCGGATTTTTTTCTGGGAAAGTAAAGCAGCACGGGCATAATACCGACCACATTACCAAATCATGTGCTGAAGGTCTGTAAAATATAGGGTCACTAGCGTCCATATTTCCCTATACGCCACTTGGCATGAAAGGGGGTACTTTACTTTTTTTTTTTACTATTCCAGATTCGATTCCCAGAAGTGACGGTTTACTTTCGGACCGAAAAGGCGCCAGTGCTAACCCAGTCTTTTAAAATGGGCACCAGAGATTTTTCTGGAAAATAAAGGCGACCTAGCAAGATACTGACCACATCACTCAAAAATGTGCCATAGTCATAGAAAAATATGTCATAGAAATGCGATGGTCTGGAACAGGCTGAACATCAATGGATAACAACAGAGCAATATAATTAGTCAGGCAGGGGAAGAAAGGAAAACACCATGAAGAGGTAGGAATACAGCTGCAAACAAGAAGGTTAAAGAAAATGAGGCTGACTGTGAGATAAACACTAAAAAAACAATTTTAGTTCTTTTATTGCTTATTATTACTAAAAGTTATTTAGTGTTTATTACTACTAAAAGAACACTGTCCAGCTTGCTGCAGGAGCTATTGAGTTTAGTGCTCTGTGCACCCAGTGAGCTGTATTTTTTCATCCAGATCATTTTTTTAATATTCCGATAGCTTATGATAAATGATGATATCGTATGATGAAGGATATATAGTTGTGTTCACTTTCAGTGCGGCTACGCCTTATGTCTTGTGGCATATTCTGTGGCTGCTATGATGGGGACTGCAGCTACCTTTCTTTGTTTGGATCCTTCAATGAGATGAGATATTAATTTGGATGATTCCACTGGCACAGGCGGTTGAGCAATTACGGAGTTTAGTTCGTTTTCCTTTGATGTTGGATTTTTTTTTAAAGTGCGTGGTAAAATTACAAAGCTACCGTAGAAAGCGGACTGTTTAAAAAAAAAAATTAATTTAGCTAATTTTTAAGAAATTCTTTTTTTTACTCATGAAATCTCCTTCGGCGTCAGTGATATATCAAACAAACTTTTGTAACATGGGATAGTCAGTGAATGATGTTTTGAGGGAACCAAATATATGGCTGGATTGACTGACTTAGAGTGGCCATATGAATAGACAACATAACACCTGCAGTAGCCATGGTGCAATGTGTTCAAATTTAAGGCCATAAATTGAATGCAACCAACAAATTTTTTTTAATGGATGTAAAATAATGTAAAGTAAATGTATGTTCAACAATACTGAAAAAAACAACAGAATACTACAAATCTAAAAATGAAAAATCTAAAGTGATTATAAATATTGTTGTTAAGGAAAAATGTTAAATAATTTTGACAAGAAGGACACTAATAATTATGATGTTGGTATAAATGTCATGATTGCAAGTTTTATCTGATACTGTTTAAAATATGTTAAAGCAAAATCCATTACAGCAAAAGATTTATATCACAGTTGGCAACGCACAAATGATAAAGTAAAATCAACAGAAAATAAAAGATGAAGAAAATAATTATCTCACCATAGGAAAAATAGCGGCAGTAAATACAATCAATGTGGAAGCTACTGCAAAAAATTGGCTGAACAAGCGCCTTCCAAACATGTGATGAGCATGTAGTCTTAATAACATTGGCAAACACTGGAAGAATAGTCAACATTATTAACATTTCTGGCAATTAAACATCAAGTACATTATTTTAATTAATTTAAAGATGGATCAGTAGATGATAAATAAATAATGTAAAAAAAAAAATTAATAATTAATACTTTTTCATTTCTGTTAAAAACTGTATCATTCCATCATCATTGAGTAAGTAAAATATCATCATCATCATAGTCAGGTCGAATGTCCTTTGTAGAATGCTGCATTCAACACAGCCCATCTGAAAGAGTCTCTGTCTCTAGCCAGATCTCTAACTTCTGTTGTCATGTTCTGGGTCTCCTTGATGATCTTGAAACCACTTTCTTCTTGAAATAAAATATATTAAACACATTTGTCTATATTTATATAAACATTCATTTGATACTTTCAGAGGAAAAATATGCTGACCAGGAAAAACCTAGTGGAGAGCAGTGGAAACATAAAAATGGAGAAATGTTATTGTTAACCTACAAGATGCCACAAGGCATATAAGCCATCACTGTTTTGGTTGTCTATGGCTAAGGAAAATAAGAAACAAGAATAAGGAGGTATCCTTTAATGTACAAAATTATAAGGAAAGAATATCATCATGATCAAGTACCATGCCTGATGGCATAGGTGATCATATGTCTAAACAACTTCTGACCTCAGTTCTTTATCATTTCTGTTGTTGATCTACTGCAAAGCCATTCTCTTAAGTTGTCTGGTAGCTTTTTCTCTTTACTTCCTGCTATCTCTACATCTCTCAATTTTCCCAGTTGTCACAATATATTCCAGCTGTTCCTTTCACATTACATGGTCAAAAAAATTATTTTTGTTTCTTCTTAATATTGGAAATTAGTTGTCTTTTTGCTTTGGCCTCTATCAGAACATTTTCATTACTCTTCTTAGCTGTCCATGGTATTCTCAACATTATTTTGTAAAACCTATTTCTGCAGTCTCCAGTTATCTTCTTGTCCGTTGTCCTATTGTCCATGATTCACATCCATATGTTAACTCTTTCCATCATCATCATAATCGAGTGCCATCTCCGCAATGAAGGTTGGCTACCATGGAGCGCCATTCTGCTCTGTCTCTTGCTTTGATGGTGCAGGTTGTCATAGGCTGATTTGTCCATCTTTTGATGTTACTCGTCAATGTTAGTCTTGGTCTACCTCTGCCTCTTTTACCTTGTATTTTCCCCTCCAGGATTACTTTTATTAGGCTATTGTGTCTTTTAACTATAAAAAACTATCTTTATGACACATAGTACCATTGCTGGTGTATGTCGGGGGGCAACGATAGAACCAGAGGGACAAAGGCCGCTTGGTCAAGCAGCCGCCACGACGTGTGAGACTCAGGATTTTTATTTCACCCCCAATAGAAAAAATCCTTTCTGTCTACCGTGGGCTTTGAACACTGTACGCTGGCTTTTCAGCTAGCGGAACAGTGGTTTTAGCCGCACGGCCACGCTGTTCTGTCTTTTAACATGGCCCAAAAATCGCATTTGTCTTGTTTGAATTGTGCTTAGTAGTTCTCTTTTCATTTTTTGCTGTTTTAAGACTTCATCGTTTGTTTTCTTTTCCTTCCATCCAATTCTACCTATTCTTCTATATATCCACATTTCAAAGGCTTCAATTCTCTGTTCTATTTTCTTGTCTAATGTCCATGTTTCTGCACCATCTAGTAAAATAGTGAGAAGATGTAACATTTTGCTATTCTTAGTTTTAACCCTGGTGTTATTTGTTTTGATGTTAGTATGTTCTTCATGACATTAAAATTACTTTTTGCTATTCCTATTCTTTTGTTTATTTCAGTTGTACATTTTCCATCACTGGTTATAGTATGTCCAAGGTAGTTGTAGTTCTGAACTGTCTCCATGTCTATTTCTTCAATTTTGATATCCACTTGTGGGTTTTGAGTATTTTCTTTGTTTATGATCATAGTTTTAGTCTTTTTTATATTCATATCTAGTTCATATTTTTTGCTTGTCATGTTTATTTCATTAAGTAATTGTTGTAGATCTTTAGAATTTTCTGCTAGTAGTACAGTATCGTCAGCATATCTTAGGTTATTGATTATCTTTTCATTAATTTGTAGGCCTGGTATCTGTATGATGTTTTTAAAGATTTTCTCGGTGTATAGATTGAACAAGCTTGGTGATAAGATGCATCCCTGTCTTACTCCTCTTTTTATATCAATGGGTGTCGAGTTCTCTTTGCTATATTTTATTATTGCTTTTTGCTCCCAGTATATATTACCTATTAGTCATATGTCCATGTCATCTAGATGTATCTCTTTTAGGCATTCTATAAGTTGTTTGTGGTGTATTCTATCAAAAGCTTTGGTGTAGTCTATGAAGCAGGCATATATTGGTTTGTTTACTTCTTGGCACTTTTCGATTAATGTTCTCGTGCAGAATATGGCTTCTTTTGTCCCGCTATTTTTCCTAAATCCAAATTGCTGCTCATCTAATTCAGTATTGATTTTATTCTGAATCCTTCCTTGTATAACTCTTTCCAAACGGAAGCTTTTTATCAATGCACCGGAAGAGACTTCAGAGACACAATTTTTTAATGGTTTTAAGAATAAATCTACGTATATATATTTATCTAACATATAATATATTATTATTTATGAAGCTTTAGATAAATGAATAAGGTATTGTATTTAATCAATACCAAGATGATACAAGACATGTAAAACGAATATGGTTTGATGACGGTTTACACTAAGACGCACTATGTGCGAAACGTACGGAAAAAGTTAAGACTAGCTCTACACATAATAGAACTCTTTTCTTGTTTCTATTGTCAAAAATGGATTGCACATTTCCTCACAGTTTGGAAAGCTGCTTTTGTCAGAGCTATTCTGCATTTCACCTTTGTTGTGCATCTATCATCTGAGGTTAGCATTGCTCCCAGATATTTATATCCATTTACCTGTTTTAATATTGTTCCACTTATCTTTATTGTGCATTGCGGTGATGTCTTTGTTTTTTAATGCTGCCATCACTTCTGTCATTTCATTTCCTGTCCTTTATTTTTGCTTTCTTTCAAAATGTCTAACATTTCTTGTAACTCATTTTCACTCTTAGCGATTAGGACTGTATCATGAGCATACGTAAGGTTATTTATATTATGACCTCCAATTGATGTTTCAAGCATGTCCCTCATTGATCTTAAAATAATCTTACTATACATTTCAAAAAATCTGTTGACAGAAAAAATATTGTCTAATACCCTAATTTATTTACTGAAACATCCCCAATTGATTTCCAGTGATTATGGCCACTGTTTGTTACCGTTACCAGTACCTGATCATAGCATTCAGTCGCACCAGATTTCTTTGGTTGGGCTATGAATATTGATTTTAAAAGGTCATCTTGTATATATCTGCAATTATAGATATCATTCAACATTTTGTATTTATTATAACAATTCCAAAATCACCCATGGCTTCTATATCTTCTTTAGTTATATTATAATTTCCAGGAGCTTTTCTTGTTTTTATTTGTGCAAGGTGTCTTCCACTTCTTTGAGTATTTCTGGTCCTTCTCGATTATTCTTAATATTTACTTCTGTTCGTCCATCATCATAAAGATATTTAATGTATTCTGTCTATCATTCTCTTATGTTTTCTTGTTCAATCAACAGTTCTCCTTCCTTAGATCTTAAATCCAGTTTTTGATTGTGTTTTTCTTCCTGTTAATTTTTCAATTTGTTTGTATATAGCTTTGGCATCTCATTTTTTGTTGCATTTCAATTTCTTTGCATCCATGTTTTAGCGCATCGCTTCTTCTGTTTCATTGTATTTATTACAATTTATTAATTTAACCTTTGTTATCCTTATTTCTTCTTTTATCCAACAGATGTTAAATGTCATCTGTCATTCAATCATTTGTATAACTTGTGCTCACTGGTGGGATGAACTCATTTGATGTTTGTTGCACTGATTTTTTTAGATCTTCCCACTGTTCATCAATGTGTTGTATCTTCTCTATTGCATTGTACCATACCATTCGGAATTGTGATGTTATATTTGTCTTGTAACCTCTTGTCTGATTTGAGTAGACCTAAATTTAACTTGACGTTAACTGAGGCTCATTTTGCTGTTTTTAATTTTAATCTAAGCTTTCCCACAAAAGTTGGACATTTTTTGGTTTGTATTTTTATCTGTCTGTTGTATCAAAAGTTCAAACAATTTTAATTGGATCTTCTTGTGTATTTATTAGCAGGCATTATTCCTAGTTTTTTTTCTTAGTTTTTCACTTCTGATCTTCTTCTTCTTCTGCGATCATGGCTCATTCAGACTAGGATTCTGGACTCTCTTATGAAGGCAGCTGTCTGTTTAAGTATTTCGTTTGCCTCGTATAGTTTCTCTTCCAGAGAGTGGATGTGGACCACATTGTCCTTCTCAGGTCTGTGTACTGGGGGCAATCCTGTAGAACATGTTTTGTTATCATGTTATCTAGTGTACAGTGGCATTGGCTGGTAGTTCCTATTTTGAGTTTGGTGAACATGTGGTTTCTCATTCTGTTGTGGCCAGTGCGTAGGCGAAGTATGATGACTTGATCCCTCCTTGATAGTTGGAGGTGTCCATCCCTCTCATTATACTTCACGTGTTCTTCGTGTGTTTCCATTTTTCATGATACTGGCCTTTGATGATGGATTTGGCTTCATCGTAGCTGACCAGATGGTTCTCTTGTGGTAATCTTCCTCCTTCTTTAGCTAATTTGTCTGCGCGTTCGTTTCTGTGTATATTACAGTGTAATGGTATCCACTGGATGACCACTCTCTGGAAGTTATTGCACAGTTGGTCTAGGGTTGTTCTAAACTCATCTAGCTCACTGTCCTATCGACTTCTGATCTTATCTCTCAGGCTACTTCCTGTCAGGTGTCTAACATAGTAAAGTACCCCTGTCACGCCAAGTGGCGTATAGGGAAATATGGTGTTAGTGACCCTAAATTTTACAGACCTTCAGCACATGATTTTTGGGGTAATGTGGTCAGTATTACGCCTGTGCTGCTTTACTTTCCCAGAAAAAAATCCGGTACACATTTAAGGCTGGGTGAACCTGGAAGCCGTCGGTTGGAATTGAACCCTACCCCTTGTCCGTGGTAGTCCAGTTCACTAACCACTGAGCTATCGCGGCTCCCAGGTGTCTAACATATTAGACCAATATATGCCTGCTTCATAGACTACACCAAAGCTTTTGATAGAATACACCATAATCAACTTATAGACTGCCTAAAAGATATAAATCTGGATGATACAGACATATGACTAATATGTAATTTGTACTGGGAGCAAACAGTAATAATACAATATAACAAAGAGAACTCTATACCCATTGATATAAAAAGAGGAGTAAGACAAGGATGCATCCCATCACCAAGCTTGTTCAATCTATACACTGAGCAACTCTTTAAAAACATCACAGAGATGCCAGGCCTAAACATTAATGGAAAGATAGTCAATAACCTAAGATATGCTGATGATACTGTACTCATCATCATCATCATCATCGAGTGTTGTCTCCGCAACGAAAGTTGGCTACCATGGAGTGCCATTCTGCTCTGTCTCTTGCTTTGATGGTGCAGGTTGCAAATTCCTCTCCATGGCTTCCTCTGGACTAGTACGTGATGAGGCTCCAATCTCTTTACTGTACTACTAGCAGAAAATCCTAAAGACCTACAACAATTACTTAATGTATTAAACATGACAAGCAAAAAACATGGACTAGATATGAATATCAAAAAGACTAAAACTATGATCAGAAACAAAGACTATTCTCAAGACCTACAAATAAATATCAAAGTTGAAGGAATACATCGGGAGACAGTTCCGTGCTACAACTACCTGGGACATTCTATAACCAGTGATGGAAAATGTATAACTGAAATAAACAAAAGAATAGGTATGGCTAAAAGTAATTTTAATGCCATGAGAAATATACTAACATCAAAACAAGTAACACCAGGACTAATACTAAGAATAGCAAAATGTTACATCTTCTCAATATTACTGTATGGTGGAGAAACATGGACATTAAAAAACAGAGCAGAAAATTGAAGCCTTCGAAATGTGGATATATAGAAGAATAGGTAGAATTGGATGGAAAGAAAAGAAAACAAACAATGAACTTTTAAAACAACTGAAAATAAAAAGGGAACTACTAAACACAATTCAAACAAGACAAATGAAATGTTTGGGGCATGTTAAAAGACACAACAGCCTAATAAAAGTAATATTGGAAGGGAAAATACAAGGTAAAAGTGGCAACCCAAGACTAACATGGATGAGTAACATCAAAATATGGGCAAATCAACCTATGACAATCTGCACCATCAAAGCAAGAGACAAAGTGGAATAGCACTCCATGGTAGCCAACCTTCGATGTCGAGATGGCACTCAATGAAGATGAAGATGATGTCTAACATATTTAAGTACAGTGGTAGTATTTTTTGACTGTTCTTAAGTCTGGTGCTTAGATCTGAAATTGGTAGCACAAAGATGGAATAAGGATTGTACTGTAGTTTTTTTTTTTTTTACATTTAGGGTTATTTTCCTGCTGGCCTGTAATGGTATTATCTGGGTGATAATTTGGCTAACTTTGTTGTATGCTGAATTTATTTGTAATGTTTGTTGTGTTGAGATATAATATTTTAGTACACTCAGGAGTGAAAATAAAATAAAATACTTACAGGCATAATGTCAAGACAGCAGATTATGAACATTCCTAATTCTGTGATTATTAGCAATGGCATCACTAGAATAAGTTGAAATTTTCTGAAAAAAATTGCAGAAAAACATGTGAAAGTTTATGTATTATTGATTAAAAAAGAAGTAATTCATTACAGGGTGAAACAAAACTTGTAATCTGCTTCATCATCATTGAGAACCATCTCCACCTCGAAGGTTAACTACCATGGAGCACCATTCCACTTTCCACTCTGTCTCTTGCTTTGATAGTGTAGGTTGTCATAGGCTGACTTGTGCATCTTCTGATGTTACTCGCCCATGTTAATTTTGGTCTGCCTCTGCCACTTATACCTTGTATTTTCCTTCCAAAATGTTTCATGGCATTGAAATTACTTTTTGCCATTCCTATTCTTTAATTTATTTCAGTTTGACATTTCCCATCACTGGTTACAGTTGTAATTCTGAACTATCTCCAGGTCTGTTACTTCAAATTTGATATCTACTTGTAGTTCTTGAGTATTATTTTTGTTCATGATCATAGACTTTGTCTTTTTGATATTGATATCTAATCCATATTTTTTGTCTGTCATGTTTATTTCATTAAGTAATTGTTGTAGATCTTCAGGACTTTCTGCTAGTAATACAGTATCATCAGCATAAAATTATGTTTAGATAAACAAATGGAGGATTAATTAAGCAGTGGCAGTCTGGTTTTGGTTTCCAACCATGGCCACATTTGTTTATGACTGAATTCAACTTCTGAAAATGGGTACTAGATATGTTATTTTGGAGAGTAGGGCACTATGTCATAAATGTGCTGATGGTTACAGAAAAATATATCTTTTATTTTCAACCTCACCTGTCAAGAGTTTTAGAATGTGTTAAAAAAAACACATGGGACCTCCAATTTTTTATTTCCTTTTGGGCACTACCCAGAGACATGGACGGGTGAAGCAAGGAATAAACCACACATCCAAAGAGAAAAATTCCCACCGCCTGTGATAGGAATTGATCATGGGATGTTCTTGTCCAGAGGCCAACATATTACTTTTAGGCTACCAGACCCCCGATTTTAGTCACTATAATTGAGTTTATTATATTAACTGACTTTTGGTATCTTGTTTTTCAGGGACATTGCATAGACAATTACCACTGAATGCCAAGGACAACTTAAACAAAACAATAATTTTGGTATAATTTTAAATGAGTGCTGCAGCGATAATCATATCAACCTGCTAACAGATAAAGTCAGTAATTATGTCTTGAAGAAGCTAAGCATTTGTTCATTACATAACTCACATATATTTACAATCACATTACAACAGAACTTGTTTACCTTTCTAAAATGATAAAATCTGTAATTGTCATAAGCACTATTAGGATGAACTGACAAAGAATATGGTCTGAAAACATACTGTCATGCTTGCGAGAAAACTGAAAAGACAAATTAATATTGTTGAAAATAGATGGATACAGCACAAATATGATTTTATTTACATAAAAAAAAAAAAATTAAATTATTATTCAGTAATGGTAAAAAGAGATTGAAGCCATGGGTGATTTTGGAATAGGATTAATAACAAAAATATTGAATGATATTTACAACAGCAGATATATATCAGACGACCTGCTCAAATCAATTTTCATAGCCCTACCAAAGAAATCTGGTGTGATTGAATGCGATGATCATCGCACAATAAGCCTCATGAGTCACATGACTAAGATATTACCAAGAATCATCATGCAAAGATTGCAAAACAAAATCAGTCCAGAAATTAGTGATGAACAGTGTGGTTTTGTTAGAAGTAAAGGAACGAGCAACGCCACATACATCATAAGATTTTTAGTAGAAAGTGCCATAGAGGTGAAAACAAATCTATACCTATGTTTCATAGATTATACCAAAGCATTTGACAAAGTAAAGCACCAAGAAATAATCAAAATTTTAGAAAGCATAAACATAGATAGCAAAGATCTAAGAATAATAAAGAACATGTACTGGCAACAAACAGCGGCCATAAGAACTGGAAATCAATTGGGAATGTTTCAACAAATAAAACAGGGTGTTAGGCAAGGTTGCGTGCTGTCACCAGATTTGTTTAATATGCATAGTGAGATTATTTTAAGATCCACAAGGTGCATGCCTGGAATAACAATTGGAGGTCATAATATAAATAATCTAAGGTATGCTGATACAGTCTTAATTGCTATGAGTGAAAATGAGTCACAAGAAATGTTAGACATTATAGTGAAAGAAAGCAAAATTATAGGACAGGAATTAAAATGACAGAAATAATGGCAGCATAAAAGAAAAAAGACATCACCGCAATGCAAAATAAAGAGAAGTGGAACAATATTAAAGCAGATAGATGAATTTAAATATTTGGGAACTTTGTTAACCTCAGACGGAAGATGTACAAAAGAGGTGAGATGCAGAATGGCTCAGGCAAAAGCAGCTTTCCAAAAAATGAAGAAGATACTATGCAATCCATTTTTGTTTCAATTGAAACAAGAAAAAGAGTTCTTAAATGTTATGTAGAGTCAGTCTTAACATATGGATGTAAATCATGGACAATAAGACAACAAACAAGAAAATCAGTGGAGTCTGTAGAAATGTGGTTTTACAGAAGAATGTTGAGAATACCATGGACAGCTAAGCAGAGTAATGAAAATATTCTGAAAGAGACCAAAGCAAAAAGAGAGCTAATTTCCAATATTAGGAAGAAACAATCATAATTTTTTGGCCATGTAATGAGAAGGGAACAGCTGGAATATATTGTAACAACTGGGAAAATTGAGGGACGAAGAGATAGAGGAAAGCAAAGAGAAAAAATACCAGACAGCATAAGAGAACGGCTTGGCAGAAGGTCAACAACAGAAATTATAAATAGCTGCCGAGATCGAAAACTGTGGAGAGACATGATCACCTATGCCAGCAGGCCCGGTACTTGATGGTGAATGGTAAAAAAACATGATATGAGTAGTTTATATGGTGGACACAAATGCACAATATATTAATTAGGAGAAATGGCCTTTTTGCACTTGGGGCAAACCTGAAGGTAATTAGTTCCATTCAGTGATAATATGATGATTATAGTATACATAAGGACTTTTGCATCTTCGAAGTTGGTTGGAACCATGTTGGTGTCAATCTTCAGTAATAATTGCCTGATGTTATTTTGATGAACAGAGATTTTACTTTCTCCTTATCATAAGGCCTCTTTGCTTGGTAATTTTAATTTAATAAGTGCTTTTATCAAATTGTGTTAACTCCATATACTCATCTCACAAAAGTCTCAAAGTAGGGACAAATTCCATACATCTTTTTGGACTTCTTGGGACTTTCCATCTCAATATACTCCATGAATTTACTCCTATAGCCTTGGACTCTTCTAATTTACCAATAAGGCTGTGGGTTATTAAAATTATTAAAATAAATGCTGACTATGGTGGTATTTTATGATGTTTATGTTACTGTTAAAGGATAGCATACGTTGAGTCCATAAAGAATGCTCACATCGATTAGTTCATATTCTACACACATCGTTTATTTATCCCATTAATCATTTCTTTCTAGTTCTGTCATACTTAATTCC
This sequence comes from Megaustenia siamemsis, assembly GCA_032433765.1. Lineage (NCBI taxonomy): Eukaryota > Metazoa > Mollusca > Gastropoda > Stylommatophora > Ariophantidae > Megaustenia > Megaustenia siamemsis. Next base: position 40,198,427 of record JAVIAB010000092.1, read on the forward strand.
AAATTCTTGCAGTCTTTGGATTCTACCGTGATTATTGTCTTGACTTCATCTATTTGGCCATCACTAAGTAACACAATTATGCTTACAAAATTAATAATGAACATTAGTACAACTACCATTGAAACTTGCTATCAACTCTATCTTATTATTCTAAACAGTGCTTTGATGTAGTGAATATTTGCCCATGTATAAAATAAAAAAGAACCCTGTCAAGTCCTGCGGTGTACCCATATTTTTTTGTATCATTGGCAGATTTTTAGGCAATGTCACTAGCGCACATCATCATTGGGTTGTGCGTTCTTTGCAGAACGTTAAACTCATCACAGCCAATCGGAAAGAACTCTTGTCTCTAGCCAGATATCCCACTTCAGTTGTCATGTTCAGGATCGCTTTGATGTCTTTAAGCTTCTTCTTGGTCTACCCTTGTCTCATCTTCCTAAACCATGCCTTCCATTATTGTTCTTTTCAGCCCACTGTGTCTTTTGATGCGACCATAGTATTTTAATTTTCCATGTAAGATGCTGGCTTATGGTCAACACATACTTTTGTTTTATACAATTAGTTATCTTCTCATTTTTTTCATGATTCAACTCACTATAAACAGGAGAAACATCAAGAAAAAAGCAAGTAACAGTCCAGAATAAATTGTGCTAATCATGGATTAGATCATAAAATGAACAACTTGCATTACAATTCAATAAAAAGCGAATGAAGCAGAAAAAAACAGAAGTCAATCTGGATATGTTTAAACCATGCAGTATAAAAAAATGAAATAAATATGGCAAGTAAAAAATATGGATCGGATATGATTATCAAAAAGAGTAAAACTATTATTATAAACAAATATAATACTCAAAACCTAAAGGTGGATATCGAAGTTGAAGGAATAGATCTGGAGACAGTTCAGAGCTACAACTACCTAGGACATACCAGTGATAGAAAATGTAAAACTGAAATAAATAAATAAAAGCAAAGGAATAGCAAAATGTAATTTAAATACCATGAAAAATATACTAACATCGACACAAATAACCTCCAGAGCTAAAGCTAAGAATAAAAAAATGTTATATATTCTCAACACTCCCGTATGGCGTAGAAACATAGACGTTAGACAAGAAAACAGAACAGAAAACTGAAGCCTTTGAAATGTAGATAAGAATATATATAAGAATAGAAATAATTGGATGGAAAGAAAAGAAAACAGATGATAAAGTCTTAAAACAACTAAAAATGAAAAGGGTACTACTAAACACAATTCAAAGAAGACAAATAAGATTTTTGGTGCATGTTAAATGCACAGCAGCCTGCTAAAAGTAATACTGAAAGGGAAAATACAAGATAAAAGAGGCAGATCAAGACTAACATGGATGAGTAACATCAAAAGATGTACAAGTCAGCCTATGACAATCTGCGCCATCGGAGCAAGAGACAGAGCGGAATGGCTCTCCATGGTAGCCAACCTTTGATGCAGAAACAGCACTCAATGAATGAAAGAATAATAAAAGACTATGTTTAAAGAAATCTGATTAATCTTCAGATTTTCCATTTTTCTGTGATGAAATTAAGATCAAGTGTTCATTACATAATTCTTAAACTCTTTCATATTTTTTAAAATAACTAATAACATGTACAAATACTGCAAATAAAAAAATAGAAACAGTCCATTATTACATGGAAAGACAAGTAACGTAAGCATGAGTTTTCTCTTGATATCAAAAACACGCTAATTGCACATGGGATAAAAATTGTAGAGACAGAAAAATATACTAACATTAGAGCAAAGTTGTAAATTATATAAATTCTTTCACAAAGTATTGTATCAAAAACAAAATAATGAAAATAATAGAACATTTGTTGAACACACCAAAATACTTTGGTTATGTAAATATTTTATGGATTATATAATTCAGTCAAATATCATAACAGTAAAGGGTAATATACTTTTTCCTCAACAGATTTCTTGCGGAATTTCATAAAAAATCCATGCACATGTTCTGCCCGTAGTCTGTCAACACTGCGTGCATCAATAGCTCTACTCAAGTACTCATTCACTTCATCTTCTATGTCTTTACCCTCTATTCTGAAACCACAAATAAATGATGTGGTTATACTCACAATCATTATAGAAAGCATGTGACTGGGGAAAAAATCATGTTCAGATACAAGCTGGAAACATATAGAATCAAATTCATAACATATTTTTTCACCTCAATACTGAAAAGCAAATAAAGAATGTCAGAATTAGAAAAAGAAGAATGTAATAGCTCATAGCATCACACCGTTGATGTCATACTCAGAATATTTAACTCTTAAATCTCTGTAAATACCATCCAATAGTTCTTCACATTAAAAAAGGTGACTGGTTATAATAATCAGTACAGCTACACATTGGTTAAACTCACAAGGTAAAATGTCCCCTAGTTTAGTTTAGATGACAGGTCATCCTCATGCACAATCTCAGATCTCCTCAAAAGTATATCTCTCTACATGCAGCGACAAAAGGCACCAGTTTTGTGTTGGTTTACACACTTTCTTTGGCTTCCCATCTAAACTACCATCTAGACATCTCCTATATTGACATGGTTTTCAAGTTCATTGTTATGGATGCAGAATAATTTTTGGTGTAGATTTCTCATCCTGCATCCTTGGGGGCAATAAGAATCTCAAGGCAGTCCATAGCCCTTCTGCACTCAAAAAAGGCCAAACTAACAAGCCTGTCAGCATGCTCATTACATCTTACACCTGCATACACTGGCATGAAAATTAAGCGGCCCAGGATTAGACCTTTCCATGGACTCTAATTACCCCTGCCATTGAGCGTAGCCAGCTGCGACCTTTCTGAGCATACCCATGAGTAAATGGGAAAAAAATACATGTGTATAAGTCTGAGTCTCAAGCCATGCCAATGTTTTAGTGACTGCCATAATTTACTTTCTCAAACTACTTCTTTGAATGTGAAAGCACCACTGTTTTCCATCACACTGCTACCTTCAACATGAGCTGTGGAAGCTCACGGACCAAATAACAGACCGATTTATATAAATGATTGCACTATTCTCAGACATGTTCTTGAAAATCAAGACCTGCACATCTGCCTGAACAACTAAAGGATTTTGTTGGCACAGCCCCCTCTTAATAGAAAATGAAAGATTTTAAAGTTTAGACTCTTCATAGTCTATAGTTTCAAAAAGCAGTAAAGCATTGAACCTGATAATTGTAATCAACATCATTAAAATGTGAATTAACAAAATGTAACTAGAAATCTTGGAAGGGAAAATACAAGGTAAAAGAGGCAGAGGCAGACTAAGACTAACATGGATGAGTAACACCAAAAGATGGACAAGTCAGTATATGACAACCTGCACCATCAAAGCAAGAGACAGAGCAGAATGGTGCTCCATGGTAGCCAACCTTTGATGCAGAGATGGCACTCAATGATGAACTGTAAGTAAAGTAAAGTACCCCCTTCATGCCAAGTGGCGTATAGGGAAATATGGTGTTAGTGACCCTATATTTTACAGACCTTCAGAACACGATTTTTGGGTAATGTGGTCGGTATTATGCCCGTGCTGCTTTACTTTCCCAGAAAAAAATCTGGTACCCATTTAAGGCTGGGTGAACCCGGAAGCCGTCGGTTGGGATCGAACCCTACCCCTTGTCCTTTGTAGTCCAGTTCACTAACCACTGAGCTATCACGACTCCCAATGATGAACTGTAGCTACCTTAAAAAAATCTAAAATTCATAACCCAATTTTACACGTTAGTTAACTGGACTGTATCTACCTGGAGACAAACATCCACAAAATTTTACATAAGAATCCAGTGCATAATCACTATGTCACTCATCTACCACTCTATTTAATAAATGAAGATAAAAAAAAGAACATTACAGACTTACTAACCATATATACAATAAAGTTAGGTAAGACTAGCCAGCTATACAGTTCTAATAAACAAAAAGTACAACAGATCATTCTAGACTGTCATTTTCAATGGAGAAACTAAGAATATAGACTAACAAGATATAGATATACCCTGATTTCAACATTCATTATCATCCCTAATGTCATCCTTCCACTGCCATCAAACATTTCAGGGTTCATAGTCTACCATGCCATATTTCCCCAGTCTGGACAAGCTCCTAAATCTTACCAAGGGATTCAATGCATGCTGTTCTTGCTTCTCCTGTCAGTTTTTATTGTGTGTTTCTTGATGTTGACCTCTTTTTCTTTCTCTCGATGTTTCCATACAAATGAATGCTTTGTGATTCTCTTGTTATATCTTATCAAGTGGCTGACATTTGTCAACTCTCTTTTCTTTCCTGCACATAAGGGCAACTGTTTTGCTTGCATTATGTTAAAGTTACCACTAATAAGAACTGTTTTATTAGCAAAATCAAAAAATATCTAAGTCTTATATATCCATTAATTGTCTGCATTATCTCTACAGCTTTTCTGCATTATGAAGATGATGTAATTCGAAACAAAAAGGGGGTATAGTTATATTACAAATCTGTTTTAAGTCTATTTTTAAGTGGAAGAGTTCTCTCAGTCTTTCTGTCCCATGTGAACTACACAGTTTTTGGTGTCACTGAAATTTATTATGATGATTATTTTCTTAAAGTGGTATTCCATACTACCTTACAATATTCTACAAGGAGTTTCTGTGTACATTTTTGAAAGTCATTTTGAAGTCAATGACATTTAGAACAAATAATTTTTGCTTTCTGATATATTCCTCCAATTCATACAGCAAAAATGTAATCAGAACTGCTTTTCTATTTTCTGAATCCTGCTTTCTTTGCATTAAGTGTTGACCACATCTTTGATTCTGTCCATGTTTTCATATCTTATAGTCGACCAGAACAAAAAAATTATTAAAGGGATAACAAATGCATAAGTTCTTTACTTGTGATTGAAGTATGACTCAAGACAGCATATAACATAAGACAATACAGCTTTATACAACATGCTATATGGCACAGAAAACTTACACATGTCCTTTCTCCTCTATGCCCATCAGTTTCAAGGCACCACTGGTGGAATGTTCTCGAATGTTATCAAATGCCTGCACATTAGTAGAAATGACTAGTTAAACTACCATATTCTGCAGTGCATATGTGAAAAAACATTGTATTAAATTGCTTTTCAGTTCAAACTAAGAACACAACCAACATTTATTACAGTTCACCATGTTTCTAAATATTTTGTTGCCAAAATTCAGTTAATGTTTTCTGATTCATTTATATGGATCGTAGTAGAAATAAATGTAAATAAGAAATGTATAAGATTATCATCATCGTCAAGTGCCGTCTCCGCAACGAAGGCTAGCTACCATGGAGTGCCATTCTGCTGTCTCTTGCTTTGATGGTGCAGGTTGTCATAAGCTGATTTGTCCATCTTTTGATGTTACTCGTCCATGTGAGTCTTGGTCTGCCTCTGCCTCTTTTACCTTGTATTTTCCCCTCCAGGATTACTTTTAGTAGGCAGTTGTGTCTTTTAACATGGCCCAAAAATCGCATTTGTCTTGTTTGAATTGTGTTTAGTAATTCTCTTTTAATTTTAGTTGTTTTAAGACTTTGTTATTTGTTTTCTTTTCCTTCCATCCAATTGTACCTATTCTTCTATATATCCACATTTCAAAGGCTTCAATTCTCTGTTCTGTTTTCCTGTCTAATATCCATGTTTCTGCATCATATCGGAATATTGAGAAGATGTAACATTTTGCTATTCTTAGTTTTAGCCCTGGTGTTATTTGTTTTGATGTTAGTATGTTTTTCATGGCATTAAAATTACTTTTTGCCATCCCTATTCTTTTGTTTATTTCAGTTGTACACTTTCCATCACTGGTTATAGTATGTCCAAGGTAGTTGTAGTTCTGAACTGTCTCCAGGTCAATTCCTTCAATTTTGATATCCATTTGTGGGTTTTGAGTATTTCCTTTGTTTATGAACATAGTTTTAGTCTTTTTGATATTCATATCTAGTCCATATATTTTGCTTGTCATGTTTATTTCATTAAGTAATTGTTGTAGATCTTAAGGATTTCCCATGTGTTACCGGGGCCTCATTATGAGGGAAGTAAAGAATAGTGACACTATGACCTTCAAGGTATGTCGTAAGAGGCGACTAAAAATGTTGATTAATGGCTTGACAAGCTATCATTGTAAAAAAGTATTGTTATGGAAATAGAGCCATAGATTTTAGAAGCAGCGATCTCTGCAATATGTGCCAGTTTGGCAAGGTTTCTGTTTTTAAGATTGTGGTTCTGCCCTATGTGCCGTCTTCGGCTCGAAAGGACAATAGATAGATAGATAGAAGGGAAAGTGTGTGGCCGCATGTTTGAACAAGAATAAGGAGGAGAGTCTAATGAAGAAGTATCACAGTCGTGTGTGTCAGAAATTTTTTTGAGATAGAATAGGGATATAACTAATTAAAGAAGGGAAGAGGGAGTAGGGTAAGGAACAGATAGGATTATACCGAATAACACACATGGCTGTGAGACGAGAGGAATGACGTATATGTATAAAGAAGGATTTTTTAAATGTTGAAAACAGAACTCTGATGTGATGAACTGGATGGTGTGAATGAAATTGTAATGAATTTTTTTAAATGTTGAAAACAGAACTCTTATGTCATGCATTGTATGGTGTTAATGAAATTGTAATATAAACAAAATGAATGCAGCATAAGCAGGTGATGAACAAGGATATCAAGGTAGGGTCAGAGGATATAAAGAGTGAGGTAGCAGAGTAAGAAATCAGTATAGGAATTTGAACATTGAGGTAGAGCAATAATAGAAATTGAGTATTATGGTAGTCGGAATAGAGGGGTAAGAGCCAAAACAAGAAATTGAGGGGATGTCACAGGAGGGGTATATGTGGCAAGCGATGCAGAAGATGGGGGAAGTAGTGGAGATGTTAGGGAATAGTTTACAAATGCAAGAGATAACCAGAAGAATCCCCACGTTTTTGGGAGAGCCAGACAAATTTGATGAATACCCATTCATGCCATATAATTCTGGGCGAAGAGTAAGCAATTAAGTCAGATAGAGTGGAAAGAATTAGCGGTAGCTACTAGTCAATGTGCAGTAGCGGGCTGTGTGAGAAGAAGAATAGAAGAGATGAAAGAAGAGTTGTGGCAGGAATTTAAACTGTATTTAGCGAAGAGATATGGGAAGTTCAAAGATGAACAGCATGCTATCAAGAAGTTAACAGGGGCACAGCAAGGAAGAAGCAATACAAGAATATGGAGAGAGAATAAGGGAGATTGCAGAACAAGGATTTGGAACAGGAGTAGACACAGAACAAGTCAGTAAAATATTGATAGCTACGTTTATAACAGGGATAAGGGATAAAGGACTAAAACTAATGTTAGCAAGGAAGAGAATGGCGACAATTTCACAAGTAATAAATGCAGCAATAGAGGAAGAAGGTATAACAAGAGATTTGAGGAGGAACAAGGACAGGATAGAGAATCGAGTGGAGGAGGCAGACAGGAGAGCCCCATGGAAATAAATCACATGAGGCAAAGAGGAGTGCAACAAAGAGAAACACAAGTAATAAACAGCATGCAAGAGACAAGAAGGTGTTATAGGTGTGGGAGAATAGAGCATATTATAAGGCAATGTAGAGCAACAGTTAGTAGACAAGAAAGAGGAAGCAGATATCAAACATCGGGAAATGGAAACAGTACTCAAAGAGGCAGGCGATGTTGAGTACAGAAGAGAAACCTGAACAATTTGGTAGATATGGAAGAACAGAAGACCTGCGTTCTTGCATAGTACAAATAGAAAGACAAAAATATAGGGCTATCATAGACACCGGTGACAGTGTGAGCGTGATAAAGGAAAGTACATACAAGTCAATAAGGTGGAAAGGAGGATGCATACAACAAGGAATAAACTGGAAACCATAAGTGGGCAAATGTTGGAGGTAATAGGACAAGCCTGGATACATATAAAGATATGAGATTGTAGAATGCAACAAAGGTTTATGGTGGTGAGAGGAATGAACAGAGTCATGGTGCTAGGAAGAGACTGGATAAAGAGAAACGAAGTGATAGTAAACTACAAGGACAGACATTAAAGATAGGGGAAACAGAAATAAAAATGGAGGTGATAGCACAGATTAAACGAGAACACCTGAACACAATAGATATAAGGAGCAAAGAACCAAGAAGAGAGGTGCAACAAGGAAGACAGGAAAGAGGAGAGGAAGGAGGAAAGACATGAATATTTACGGTTGGTAAGACAAAGGTTTAGAGAGGAACAAAGAGACACGAAAATGAAAGTGGGAATGGATAGGCAGCGAAAGAGAGTCGCAAAAGGAACACAGTTTAAACTAGAAAAGGAAAGGAAGGAAAGGTTAGAGAAGCAAATACAAACGAATGAGGGAGATAGAAATCAAGTACAAGAGTTAGGTTAAAAAACCATGACATGTTCACGTTAACCGACTATGAATTAGGTAGAACGAAAACAGTGGAATTAGAAATAGACACGGGAACAGCACAACCAACAAATGTAAGAACATATAGGACACCGTTAAAGGATAGGGAGGTGGTAGAGAATACAGTAGAGGAAATGCTGAAAGCAGGTATTATTTCCAGGACGACATCACAATGGTCGTCACCAGTGGTTATAGTACAGAAGAAATATGGAACAAAAAGATTTTGCTGTGATTATAGAGCATTAAACAAAGTGACAAAGGATATCAGTTACCAGATGCCAAGGTTGGATGATATAGTGTCGTTGTTTCAAGGCACAGATTTCTATACAACATTGGATTGCAAGTCTGGCTATTGGGCCATACAGGTAAATCGGAATACCAGGGACAAACTTGCGTTTAACACACATGTAGGAACGTTCACGTGGAATGTAATGCCATTTGGATTGAAAGGTTCACCAGCAACATACATGAACTTGATGAACCAAGTACTACAGGGACTAGGGACATTTGCACAAGCTTATGTAGATGACATAATTATTTTCACGAAGGGGACAAAGGAGCAGCACTTGCAACACATTAAACTAGTATTTGATAGACTGCGGCAACATGACATAAAACTAAAACTCAATAAGTGTCAATTTCTAAGAAAGGAAGTTAAATATTTAGGATTTGTAGTGAATAGGGAGGAATACTACCAGATAAACAGAAAGTACAAGTAATCAAAGAAATGGAACCACCAACGAAAGTGTGAGAAGTGCGAAGTTTTCTAGGAATGTGCGGTTATTACAGGAGATTTATACCGGGGTTTGCAGAAGTGGCAGAACCGTCAACATCATTGAAAAAAAATGTGTGAGGTTTCAGTGATCAACAGGATGTCAGAGAGCATTTGAAACGTTAAAAGGGTTAGTAAATGTGCCATTGTTAGCACACCCAAACAAACAAGGAAGGATGACAGTATATACAGATGCATCAGATGTCGCAATAGGGGAGTGTCTGGTATGTGAAAAGTTAGAGGTGGATAAAAGGTCAGGAAAAAGAAAGATAGATGAATGGCCAATATATTTTCTATCTCATAAATTAAGCAGAACTCAAATAAGATGGCCCACTATAGAGAAAGAAGCGTACGCGATCCATTATGCAATCCAAAAACTCCATTTTCACATACACAGACAAGAAGTTGTGATAAGAACGGACCATAAGCCACTTAAGACAATACTGGAAGTGCCAATCAAGAACAGGAAGATAGATATGTGGTCGCTAACACTACAAAACAGTGGAGACAAAGTAGAATATATAGAGGGACCGAGACACATTTGTGCAGATTGGTTGTCAAGAATGACAAGAAAGGAAGAGGAAGAAATAGAACAAAACGATTCAAATACGGATGTGGATGATATAACGTTCCAGATCGGTATAATAGATAACAACAGAATAAGACAGAGGGGAGGTCATACAGAAGAGGAAGGGGAACAAGAGATGGGTGAAGACGAGGATGTGGAAATAACGAAAGAAATACAAAGCAAAGATGAAGAGTTGGGAAAAATAATGAGAGATATAAAGACGGGAAGAGCGAAGGAATGGAAGAAATTTAGCATCGATGAAAACCAACAGAGAAGTAAAGATAAAGAAATAATAGAGTATAAAGTGGGGGATAAGGTGTTTTATAGGAATCAATCAGCCACATCAAAGATTATTCCGAAATGGAAAGAAGGGTACATAATCATAAAGAAAACAGGGGAAGCAAATTATGTAATCAAACACGTGTACGGCACAAAGGAGATGTGAACACACAGGAGGAACATAAGGAAAGATGAAGCAGTATGGTTAGAGGGTGAACAGGAACAGAGATGTAGGCCAAGGCGAAAATGTACGATGTATGGAGAGAACGAGTCTACAGAATACACAGACAGTGAAGAAGAACATGAGGATAGAAGAAAACAACAGGTAGAAAGAGAGGAAAGACAAGGTAGAAGCAACGAAAGCAAAGAAGAACAAAGAGAGAGTAGTAGGATACAGGAAACAGCACGAAAGAAGACTCACCGTATAAGAACACGAGGAGTCAGAGTAGAAGAGAACAAGAACGAAAAATACAAAGAGAAAGAGAAACGTCGGAAGAGGAGGACATGCCAATACCAGAAAGACGAATTAGATTACACCGGAGACAACAGGAGGAAGGGATAGAACAGCAAATGGGAGAAAGTACAGACATGGAAACACAGGGGAATAGCAGGATAGACGTTAAGAAGAGACAGAGGAAATGGTCTTCAGGAGAATCACCAGAAGAAAAGAGGAATAAAGAGCAGGACAGTGAACAATGGGAGAGTGAGGAGAGTCATCAAACAACCGAAGAATGGGAAAGTTAAGAAAGAGGGGGAATAGAGTAGGAGAGACAAAGAAGCAATAGGATAAGAGGAGCGGCCTCCAGAAGTTCTGTAGGGGCCCTGTCAAAAATTGTGGAGGCTCCGAGTAAGGGAGAGAATTGGGTGATAAGGAATAGAATAGGGATGGTACGGGGTAGTTATTAAGAGTAGTTCAATAACTAGCAGGAGTAAGGAGGTAGTAAAACTGGGAGATAACAAGAGGGAGAGAGAAGGGTAGAATTGGTGCGGGTCAAGGGGAGATAAATAGGTCGGAGAGTATTAGTAAAAGGCTTCAGGTCCACGGGGAAAGCTGAGAATATGAACACATCGTGAATCAGAGAGAAAGCGTGTAGGGCGATCAAAAACGAGACAGGGGAGAGTTAAGTGAGACAAAGGAGTTTAAGTTAGGAACATTCGATTGAGGGCGAGCGGTCAGTATGGGCGTCTGGGCTAGTTGGCTAGACGACACTGGGGACCATGAACAGTAGAGTTGCGACAGTGGACAGGGCAGATCAGTTAAACTAAGGTAGTTAAACTCTTAGGATGTAAATTCGAGTGAGAAGTGTCAGGTGTTAAGAAGCTGTTAGCTTATTCATGTGAAGAGACTTTTGGTATTGTGAATGATATCACTAGTGATCGCTTAGCAGAAGCCATGCTGAGCCAGTTGCTACGAAGCTGTTAGCTTATTCATGTGAAGAGACTTTTAGTATTGTGAATGATATCACTAGTGATCGCTTAGCAGAAGCCATGCTGAGCCAGTTGTTAAGAAGCTGTTAGCTTATTCATGAGAAGAGACTTTTGAGTATTGTGAATGATATCACTACTGTGGGTGTGATCCATATGGGAGTATGCCTTTGTGAGTAATAAACATGACATGTGTGAGTTCAACGGTGTTACTGACTGCTTTGTTTAAGCTAGCTGCGTTTCTCGGCGAAGAACGGAGACTGGGGTTGTCATAAATTGTGGGCAGACAGTGCGGAGTACGGCATAACGATCACTGGCAAGGGTGAACGCCACGGGCTTATGGTCAATCGGGAGGCAGCATGGGTATTAGTGGCCTCCAGAAAGCAACACGGGGCTGATCTGCAACTCTAGGCAGTTCTAGATGTCGGTGTCAGTCAAGGGGCTGACCTACACGGTGACTGGAGGAGTCGCCGAATTCAGCAACCAGCGGAGGGTGCCTTCGATGTCAGGGGCGCAAGTGCTCAATTCTTTAAAGAGCCGCGGCAGCTGTCGAACAGAGGCCAATTCAATACAACGAGAGCAAGGGCGAACTAGCTCGTCATACATTCGGCTGCACAGCTCAACAGCGTTTTACCAGACAACAGTTGAGGGTGCTGAAGAATAATGACAGCTTGAAAGCTGTGTTCATTATAAGTGGTGCCTAAGGGTGAGCACCTCATTACAATTACTTTTCACAATTGGGGTTGTGTAATAAATACATCGTTACAAGCCCGTTTCACTTCGTCCCTCAATTCTCCCAGTTGTTACAATATATTCCAGCTGCTCTCTTCTCATTTCCATTTCTCATTCGGCCAAAAAATGATGATTATTTCTTCCTAATATTGGATATTAGCTCTCTTTTTGCTTTGGCCTCTTTCAGAACGTTTTCATTACTCTTCTTAGCTGTCCCTAGTATTCTCAAAATTCTTCTGTAAAACTACATTTCTACAGACTCCAGTTATTTTCTTGTCTGTTGTCCTATTGTCCATGATTCACATCCATATGTTAAGACTGGCTCTGCATATCATTTAAGAACTCTTTATTTCACAATAACTGTGTTGTAAAGATGACTAAAGAAAGTTCACAAAATCCAAATGTAACATTACAGCTAACACAAACACAATGGTTTACTACTAACACAGACTCTCAGCAACAAATGAGCTATGGTGATGGTACAAAAATTATTACAATAAAGTTATTTATCTTAAAGCGCTGCTCAACAAGAACTAATTTCTAAAGTAGATATTCTGTATGCATTATGAATATTCAATAACAATAATATATATTATACTTATTAAATAAAAGAAAATTATGAGAAATACCTCTACTAGACGTACAATCTTACATATATCTGGACAGTCTTCTTCTTTCCTTCCTCATCTGCCTTTCAGCGTCGAGGGGAGATGTAGTTTGCGGTCCTTTGCTCTTCTGTTCGCCTCTGCTGCTGTTATGTTTCCTAGTGCTTCTAATATTCCATCGACCCATCTTTTTCGTGGTCGACCCTTGGGTCTGGTGTTCTCACAATGTTTGTTGAAGGCTCGTTGTGTTGTGTTTTGTTCTTTCTGCCTTGTCACATGGCCAAACCATTTTATCTGTTGTTTCCTTATATATTCTATGGCGGGGGCTATTCCTAGCTTTTTTCTCAGTTCTTCATTTCTGATCTTATCTCTCAGACTGTTTCCTGTCATTCGTCTAACACATTTAATCTCCGTAGAGGTTATTTTTCTTATTGTTCTTGCATCTAAGGTCCAGATCTGGCATTGGTAGCACAACGTTGGGATGAAGATTGTATTGTATAGTGCTCGTTTTGCCTCCAGAGTTATTTCCTTGTTGGACAATAGTGGTGATAACTTGTCCGATGATTTGACAAGCTTTGTTGCATCATGATTCTATCTCTGCTGTTTGAGAATTATCGTTTGTCATTAGACTTCCTAGGTATTTGAATTCCTCTACTTGTTTTAGTTGTCTGCCTTCTATAGTTATGTTGATGTTCTGTTTATTTTTGGCGACATTCATGACTTCTGTTTTGTTGATTTTCATGTTGTATTTTGTGCCTGAGATGTTGAGTTTGTTTAAGTGTTCTTGTAGGTATTGTTTCATGTATTAGTGCCTGATCATCTGCAAATAAAAGCTCGTTGATCTCCTCTGTCTCTGGTGGGTTGGTTAGCTTGCATATATGGTCCATGTATGAATAAATAGTAGGGGGGGATTGTACGCATCCCTGTCTTACACCTGATCTAACTTCGAAGTAGTCTGTGTAGCCTGCTGCTGTTCTGAACCTGCAGCTGCTGTTGACGTAGAGACTTTTAATAATGTTGGTTAGATGTTGGCTTACTCCGTATGTTGTTAGTATCTCCCATAGTTGTTCTCTGTTTATTCTGTTGAATGCTTTTTCCTGGTCAATGAAGGCTATGTATAAGTTTATATAGATAAAGAGGGAGGAACAGAAAATTATACCAAAATAAGGATATCAAATGCAATAGGGGCTTTTGTTGCACTGGGAAACATATGGAAGTCTAAAGAAATTAGGTTAAATACAAAAATAAAAATTTTCAACTCCAATGTAAAGTCAGTCCTATTATATGGCTGTGAAACATGGAGAACAACATAATTGACAATCATGAAGATACAGGCTTTCATTAATGGATGCTTACGCTGAATAAAGGATAGAAATGGCAGGACAAATATCACTAACATAGAATTATGGAAATGTACCAGTCAAATACCAGTGGATAAAGAGATACAACGAAGATGATGGTGCTGGATAGGACACTCACTGCAGAAGCCAACAGAGTATTATACAACAGGCCCTTTTTGGAATCCCCAGGGGAAAAGACAAAGAGGAAAACCAAGAAATTCTTATAGAAGACAGACAGAAGCAGAGATGAAGATGATGGGGAAGACATGGAATGATCTTAAAAGAATGGCAAGAAACAGAATGACTTGGAAAGTGTTTGTTGAAGACCTATGCTCCACAGGGAGTTGAAAGGTAGAAGAAGAAGACTGATCAAAGAATTAATTAAGAAAGTTAAAAGTACAAAAAAACTCATAGGCAAATCTTAAGCCTCGGAGGCTGAATTGTTAGTGTGTTCGCTAGTGATCAGAAAAGTTTGGTTTTGCTTCTGTGTGAACTATTTTTAACCACACAGTACTAAGAAGTTCAAATTAGCTCTAGAAGTTTTGTGGTGGCAGAGTGATTAATTGGGTTGCCTATTGTTCAAGAAGGCTATGATTCAATTCCCATATATAGTGAATTTCTTATTTAGATCAACACAAGGTCAAAGTTAACCAATTCAAAGTTATCTAGTCTTACTGAAACACTCACTTTGTGTCTCCTGGTATCTGTTCTGATAAGGTATGTCTTAATGCCCAGCTTCTTAATGTAGGAATCCCTCTCATAGCCCATACCTGGAACTACATCATAGTCTCCATTCAGATACTCTTGTGTTGCTTCACTGATGTGGACATGACTGGATAGAAACAATCGTGGTAACGGTTATGAGATAATGAAGTGTCATTACCAAATATCAGACTCAAGTGTTTGTGGCCAAGATTTTCAATTTACATCCAGAAAAGAAAATAATGAAAATAAAATGAAATTATGTGTTTAACTTTAAAAGCATTAAATTTCATTTTCATACAAAATAGGAAAATATATATAATATTGCATTAAGGCAAGCTTTTGTTCCACATTCATAATTACATATGTAAGTCAGTTCACTTTCATGATTACATCTAAAGAGTGTACCTCTTGTACTGATATAGTTCTAATAAATCTCACTATCACAAACATGGCATGGAAAACAGTCAACAGAATTGATGCGATGCATGGTGGATAGAACATTGTGGAAGGACATGATCCTCTACACCAACAGGTATGACACATGATGATGATAATATCACAAACACATCTCTAAAACTTTCCACTGTTACAGCACCATTCTTCAAAATATCCCAATTTATAATGTCTAATTTTCACAACTAGTTCTCTATCATGCCCACCTTTCATAAATACATTTCAAATATATCCAATTTTCACAACTCACATCTCAAATATTTTCAACTTTCAAAATTACATCATAAACATATCCATCATTCACAGTTATATCTCAAATACTACTACTTTCACAATTGTTTCACAAACATATCTAACTTTCACAACATCTCAAATGTGTCCAGTTTTATAACCCATTGACTGAGTGCTGTCTCCACATCAAAGGTTGGCTACCATGAAGCTCCATTCCACTTTATCTCTTGCTTAGATAGTGCAGGTTTTCTTAGACTAACTTTTCCATCTTTTGATGTTACATGTCCATGTTAGTCTTGGTCTGTCTCTGCCTCTCTTACCTCATATTTTTTTTCCAAGATTACTTTTAGCAGGCTGCTGTGTCTTTTAACATGCCCTAAAAATCTCATTTGTCTTTTTTAAATTGTGTTTAGTAGTTCGCTTTTCATTTTTAGTTGTTTTAAGACTTCATTGTTTGTTTTCTTTCTTTCCATCCAATTCTTCCTATTCTTCCATAGATCCACATTTTAAAGGATTCAATTTTCTGTACTGTTTTCTTGTCTAATGTCCTAATTTCTGTTCCATACAGAATGTTGAGAAGATATAACATTTTGCTATTCTTAGTTTTAACCCTGGTGTTATTTGTTTTGACATCAGTATATTTTTCATAGCATTAAAACTGCTTTTTGCCATTCCTATTCTTTTGTTTATTTCAGTCTTACATTTACCATCACTGGTTATAGTATGTATGAGGTAGTTGTATCTCTGATTATTCATGTCTAATCCATATTTTTAGTTTGTCATGTTTATTTCATTAAGTAAATGTTGTAGATCTTTTGCTAGTAAACAGTGTCATCAACATATCTTATGATATTTATATCTTTGCATTAATGTTTAGGCCTGGCATCCCTGTGATGTTTTTAAAGATTTGCTCAGTGTAAAGAATGAACAAGCTTGGTGATAGGATGCATCCTCTCTTTATATCAAAAAGTGTAGATTTTTCTTTTTTATATTTTATTTTTGTTGTATTTTTAAAAGCCATGGTTTCACAACTACTATTACAAATAGCAATATTGTTCCAATTACATCTCCAAAATGTTCCACTTTCACAACTATGGTTCAAATACATCCCCCTTTTATAATTCATAATAACATTAAAAATATATCTCACCTTCATAATGCTATTTCAAACAAGTCCCACTTTCATTAACACCATTTCAAACACATCCCACTTTCATAATTCATAACACCATATCAAACATGTCCCACTTTCATAATTCATAACACCATATCAAACATGTCCCACTTTCATAATTCATAACACCATATCAAACATGTCCCACTTTCATAATTCATAACAATTCATAACATTTAAAAGATATTCAACTGTCATAACATAGCACCATTAAAAAAATATCCCACTTTCAAACCAGCATTTAAATCATGTCTCACTTTCATAATAATGTTTTAAACACACCCCACCTTCTTAGCTACAGCTCTAACATGTCCCATATTCACTGCATTTGGCAACTACATCTATGAACAATTCCAGCCGAAACGACTTTCCTCAACACACCACAAACACATCCCTGTACAATCTCAAATCAACAACTACACACCAATCAGCTCATCTTTGCTAAACCCCCACCTCTCCAGAGGCTGCCTCAAACATATCCACATAGTCTTTACGATGGACATCTTACCCTGGGAGACCACCACTCTCCATGTGATTTGCCAGTGTGACGTCATTAGACCAGACATCAAACTGCCACTTGTACAACCCCAGGACGCCACAGTGGACTCGCCCTGAGTGAATTCCCACCCTCATGTTCACATTGACCCCAGTCAAGTCCCTCACTAATCTATGGGAATAAATGAATGTGGCAATTACATCAAGGAAGAAAACAAAGACACATCTTTGTGTTTATCTGTTGTTTTTATTTTACTTCCGCAGTAGTTTACAATGTGGAAAGTGCTGTTTTAAAAAAAATTAATTGTTTTTTTAGCTATTCAAAATACGTAAACATTTTTTATATAGGAATACACAAAAAATTTGCTAGGCTGCAAGTAAAGTTTGCAAGCAAAGAACAAGATTAAAAAAAAAAAAAGCAATGTAAAATTACAGTTTTACTAAAGAGAACGGTACACAAAACTAAGGATTTGTTGTTGTTGTTGCGTTCGCCAGCTTTTAACTCGGACGAAGTCCCTAGAGACTATGAACTGAATTTTGCGTGTTAATCCATTTTTCCCTGGCAGCCGTGTGCACAGGGGTCCCTAGCCGCACAGGCAGATAACTCCGACTTCGGAGGTACTCATGTTTTTTCCGTCGATGAGTAACTGACGTTTCAAGCTGGGCCATGCTGCTGAGACCGGGGGTGGTTACCGCAGAGAGAAATCATAAATAAAAATCCCAACCCGTGTAGCCGAGATTTGAACCCACAACCTCTCTGTCTCGAGGCCGGCGTCTTGCGTCGAGACCAACCAGTCTCCCATGGACTTAACTAAGGATTTTGAATAATTCTCCCCCCCCCCCAAAAAAAAAAAAAAAAAACTTTTTATGATGTTGCAAACTCAGAGCGCACTTCTAGTTTGTGTGTTCTGATTTTGTTCTTGAAAATGGCCGCATGTGGGGCTCAAATGGCTTTTTGCATCATACTTTTTTTTGTAACATACTTTTAGCAAAAACTCACAATATATTCTAATTGTTTATCTCAGTCTCGGATTTCCATGCAGCCTTCACCTCAAATGAAGACATGCTATTTCTTTTCCTAAATACGCGCTTAATTTACGATGCTCCTATCTAAAGATGATATTTTACAATTAGTCAGCAGTTTTTAATTCAGCACCACCACACCATGGTGCAGCATTTACAATTACTATCATAATCATGTTCCGCATCTAGTTGCGCTGTTGATAAATTCTTTCCAAAACTATCTGATCTTGTTCCTTTTAAAACTATTTTTATATCTGAATACTTGCACAAGCTTGTTTTTTTTTCCAAACTATCTGGAATATCTGAAATGGATCTCTGCTAATTGTGACACTGCTAGAAATGAAGAATCTGAGAAATTAACTTAAGGAGGCACTCGTAAAGAATGGTTCCATTACATTATTTTGAGAAAGACACAAACGCTGAAATCAAAGGAAAATACATAAATTAAAAGCTTTAACATGTGGATGATTTGCGAAACTATCAAAAACAAAAGTACAGAGGTGAGATGCAGAATGGCTCAGGCAAAAGCAGCTTCCCAAAAAAATGAAGATGCAAACTATTTTTGACAATCATCATCATCATGTGCCATACCGTTTGTCGTAGGCGATCATGTCCTTCCACAATCTTCTATATACAGTGCATCGTATCAGCTCTGTTGTTGACTGTTTTCCATGTCATGACACCAAGCTATCCAGTATTTTCTCTCTTTGTCGTTCGCGATCTCTCTTTCCTTTTATTTTTGCCAGTTGTAAGCAAGTATTCCAACTTTCCTCTTCTTTTGAACTTCCTCATTTTTTGACAATAGAAACAGGAGAAAGTGTTCTTAAATGTTATGTAGAGCCAGTCTACATGGATGTGAATCATGGACAATGGGACAACAGACAAGAAAATCACTGGAGTCTGTAGAAATGTGGTTTTACAGAAGAATGTTAAGAATACCATGGGCAGCTAAGAGGAGTAATAAAAACGTTCTGATAGAGGCCAAAGAAAGAAGAGAGCTAATATCCAATATTACGAAGAAACAATCATCATTTTGTGGCCATGTAATGGGAAGGGAACAGCTGGCATATATTGTAACAACTGGGAAAATTGTGGAATAAAGAGATAGCGGGAAGCAAAGAGAAAAGATACCAGACAGCTTAAGAGAATAGCTTAGCAGAAGGTCAACAACAGAAATGATAAATAACTGTCGAGATCGAAATTGTGGAGAGACATGATCACATGCGCCAGCTGACACGGTATTTGAGGGTGATTCTAAACAAGAAGGGAGAAAGCTTACAACATGTTTCACATTTTCTAACTGCAATTAGAATATTACAGTAAAGCTTGAATGCCCAACTCTACAGACTGAAAATAACTTCTACCTCCAGTGTATGTGTCAAGCCGGTATGAAGATTCGTTGCAAACATGTGAATTATATACACAGACACAAAAAAAAAACCCACAAAATCTAGTCAAAAAATATATGTAGCAGCCAAATTATGATACACATAAAATAATTTCATGCTAATGATTAGATTAATAAAACTTCTCTCTCTCTCTCTCTCTCTCTCTCTCTCTCTCTATCTCTCTAATTTGATGAGCATAATAAAAGAAAAGAAACAGCAGAGGCAAAAAAAAAAAAAACTACTTAGTGGTAAACAATATGTTTCCCTTTAGTCTTCCTTGATTTGATTTGCCTGGTAATGCTGTTAATGAGTTAAAAACGTTTCACTATGTGTATATCCAAATACAACGAAGACGGTCTTGTAAAAAATTATAAGAACAATTAATTTTGTCACTTCATTACTTAGCTCTGCATTGTATTTATGTGTAGCATTCTTCTAACAAATAAAACATTTTTATTTTTAAAACTCTATATGACAAACTGTCTCTCATTCCAAACTTCTCCACTACCTTGACCACAAGTGATCTCCATGACTGTCTCTCACCCCAAACTTCTCCACCACTTCCTTGGCCGAGAAGGGGCAAAAACTTATATGGTAGCGCTCTTAGGACAACATAAAAATGTCCCCATTTTGCACGTCACGCTTAACAGAATGTCCCTAGTCTAGCCACAATGTTTACAGCCGTTATTCTCAGTTTCCCATTAATTATCTCTAATATTTCTAGTTTCTGGGAAGAAATACAGCACTGACAGAATGCTGACCACTTTAGGTAAAAACGTACCAATGGGCTAAAGAATATAGACTTTAACATTACATTCCATTCACGCTACGGGGCGTGATGGACCTCTTCTCTTCTACGTTTGTAACATCTATCATGAATATTGTTCCTGCGTTGCACTGCATGAGCTGTTAGTGTAATGTCTATTTTAGGATTAACTAAAGATCCTGGCTGAAATCCGACATTTCTGGATAAATGCAGTGTCTGTAAACATAAATAACGTCCGAAGTGGTGTTTACTGTAACATACTATGTAGCCGGCAACACGCAAGACACAGATTTCGACCCAGATCAACATATATGTATTTAGAAAGTATATGTATAAAAAAAAATTCACCTAAAGGTAATTAGACTACAGATCAATAATGCCAATTATTATCATTATGATGAAGCTGGCTGCACAGAGGTTTATGTCAACATTGATTTTCCCAATCGATACTGTTGCAACCACGGAAACAGATAACTATGGCAACACCAACTGTTTACATTTCTCGTACATTCGGAAACGTTGCTTTACGATGTTTAATGTGAACCGCCTGTCATGAAGTTACCACTCAACATTTCCGGGCCGTCATTACCTCTCTCACATTACCAGATCTGTGTTACCCCAACGGAGACATTTATTCCGGTTGAAAGTACCGCAATAGCCATGGGGACGATTGTATCTACTTCACAAGTAGACTTGTATTTATTCTGTCTTCCATCTGAAGGGATATACTTCCCGACATTTCGTACTTTCAACTAAGATATAACTTGTTAGATACAAATAACTATAAATAAGGAACTGATAGTTTAGATTTGCTGAAATAAGTATATAAATTAAATAGAGGTTAAAGGGTTAGGGGAGAAAGCGGAGAATGTATTCACGGTTTTTCCACGAATTGATCATTATGCACGTTTTAGTCGTGAATTCCCCATATCCGCTCCACTCTTGTCACAGCTCCCGCTAAAGCACGGTGGCAAATTCTGTTGAATTCGGTCTCTTCAGATATACGAAATCAGCTCAAGTACGGTGGAAGCAATGGAGAGCAAGATTAGCAAATGCACGCGAAAATGGCTGGGAGTAGCACGAGGACTGACGAATATAGCGCTGAACTACAAGAAAGCTAAGCCGATCCTCACGTTCAAGTCAGTCCTAGAAGAATACAAAGCCGGAAAGGTCAGACCGGCCGTTATGTATCAAAGCTCATCAGACTAAGCAGTCCGGATAGTGGAACCCACGGTGAAGGTTGGTCGGAAATGGCCGACGTGCGCAGCAGTAAATGAAGTCTTAAATAGAAGGAAGTGGTGGGCTACACGTAGACCAACAGGCGTGGCTTTGGTCACGGCAACATCCACTGGTGGTCAAAAACATCAAACAAACAACGCACGGACCTGGTAGTTCAGGAGATCAGAGACGTTGTGGAGAATAAACGTGTGCAAAAAGCAGCACAACAGATGCAGCAAGGCCAATGGACCACATGGGATGAGACCTTGCAGAGGATGCTAACATGAAATGACATGACACCGCTGTGGCTCGGCTATATAATCAAATTTATGTACGACCTTCTACCATCAGCCTGCAACATTGTGAAGCGGGGAAAGACAGATAACAATCGATGCCTGTCCTCTCTTTTCAGTGGAAGACAGACAATGGAGCTTGTTCACTCAAGCAAGACAGCACAAGGCCAAGGGCGGAACACATGGCGACACAATAAGGTGCTGCATGAAATGGCTGCCATCGTAGGCGCGGCGTGGATGAAGGCCAACATTACAATTCGACCAGCTACAACAAACACCAAATTTTTTAGAGCCTGGACAGGCTGCATATCCCCCCCCCCAAAAAAAAAAAAAAGAAAAAAAAAAGAAAAGAAAAAAAAACTGGAACGACTCAACGATCCTGAGCAGAATGACTGGGAGACGACTGTTGACCTCCAGCAAGTACCCAGGGCGCATCAAGAAATCTAAAATGCGTTCGGACATTCCACTTTACACATCAGATATGACCCACGCCACCCTAATAGTACACATAGTACCGTTAGAACCCAGGTAGAGGAACAGCATATATTTAAACTAATCATATACAAGGATCTCGCCACTGAGACAGTAGGGGTTCCATGTTAGTGTTCATTGTGGACCTCGTCCCTCTACGACCCATTAAAGAGGCTAGGAATTAAGGATGGGGAAGGGGGGATGCAAACATGAGCAAAAATGGCTATTGCTGAGTCAGTGTCAAAAAGCTAAAGGGGCGAAACACTTGCTCGACGAGGGTCTGCTTCTGATGATCAGGATATCTCCTGCTGCGAAACTCTGAATAAAGCGTTTCCTATTACTGTTGACATAATCAACTACCGCGCAGGTCTCGGCACATAGGTGACGATTCCAAACGACTTCCGTCGGATAGCGCGTACACAGTCACTTCCTTACTCCAGTTTCCTCGAAAATACACATTTAAAATAAACAAAGCAGTCAAAACGGTATAAGCGACTGTGTTAGTCTCTGCAAAAGCAATGCAAGACATGCAGCCATTTTTATTTCGCAATGTCGGATGGCGGCCGTTAGCAAGGTCAAACTCCAGTTCGAACCAAGTCGTCTGCGTCGGCAACAATTTCAAACGACATCTCTGAAAAGAGTGTCCACAGTCACTTCCAACTCCAATTCACTAAAATAAATCAAAACAAGATAGAAGCTAGTCAATGTTGTTTTGACATCTCATCTACTCCTATTTAACGCCGTTCTAAGATGGACTTCTTCTTCTACTTGTCCTTCCTCTGCTGCCGTTGGCGTCGAGGGGAGAAACAATCTGCAATTCTTTGCTCTTCTGTTGGCCTCTTCTGATGTTATCCCTCCTAGCTACTCTAGTATTCCCTTTATCCATCTTTTTCTCGGTCTTCCTCTTAATCTGACGTTTTCGTAGCGTGTGTTTATGGCTCTTTGAGTCATTGTTAGTTCTTTTTGTCTTGTTATGTGGCCAAACCAATTTATATGTTGTTTCTTTATGTATTCGATGGCTAGTTCAATTTCGAGTTTCTTCCTCAGGCCAGTGTTTCTTACTCTGTCCCTTAAGCTGTTTCCTGTCATTCTTCTGACACATTTAATTTCGGTGGTCGTTATCTTTCTTATTGTTCTAGAGTCCAGCGTCCAATTCTGGGACTGATATCACAGAGTTGGTAGAAAAATTGATTTGTATATTGCTCTTTTTGCTTCCGTAGTTATTGTTTTGTTTTTCAATAGTGTTGATACTTGGCCTATAACTTGGCATGCTTTGTTACACCTTATATCTATCTCTGTCTCTTGGTTATTGTCTTGTGTTAACGTGCTACGCAGATATTTAAAATTGTCTACTTGCTTCAGAGTTATATTATCTATTATGATGTTTAGTTTTTCTTTCTTTCTCGCTATTGCCATTACTTCGGTTTTGCTTATGTTGATCTTCGTGTTGTGTTGTTTACAAGTGTTGTTTAGCCTGTTGATATGTTCTTGTAGGTCCTAAGTGTTTCATGTATCAGAACTTGGTCGTCTGCAAATAGTATTTCATTTATTTCTTCTTCTCTTCTGTTGTTTTCTGGTACGTCTGTGTGGTCCATTGGCTATTGAGAAAATGCAGAAAGAAAGTAAGAAAGAAAATTAGAAAGAAAAAAAGAAAGACGAAACTTTGGCGTTGGAAGGAAGGTGTAGTAATAGCAGAAGATGAATAATAACTTGGTTTGGAGATAGTAGTGAAGTGACAGCCAACCAATGAATGAAAGTATCCAGTCTCACTTGTCCATTTTTTTCACTTTCTGAAACCACAACAATTTTTCAACTCACTGTTGAAAAAAAAGGTTTAATTTTTCACAAACACAATCATTTTAGTATTTCTAACCACACAATCATTTTAGTATTTCTAACACCCACACAATCATTTTAGTATTTCTAACAACCACACAATTATTTTAGTATTTCTAACAACCACACAATCATTTTAGTATTTCTAACAACCACACAATCATTTCAAATGAAATCACTATTAGGAGCTGCACATCAAATGGATAAATAGCTTCCCCCGACCCACTTTATATTTGTGTACTTATCTCTAGTAGTATTATTTTTCTCCGATGATGGCGTTAAACCAATAACGTAGGATCTGCTCTTTGTGATGTCATAAAACTCTATTTAGTGATATTGTTTTCACAATTCTGACCTATGGAAGTGAATCAAGGACAATAGACAAACACACGAAAAGACGATTAGAGGGCACAGAGATGGGATTTCTCAGAAGAATGTTGAAAGTTCCTTGAAAGCTAAAAAGACCAACGAGGAAATTTTCAAAGAGGCAAACACAAAAAGGGAGCTCCTAAAAAACATCAGTAAGAAACAATCAACATTTTTCGGGTACATCATGAGAAGAGGAAAGTTGGAATACCTAGTTACAACTGGCAAAATAAAAGGAAAGAGAGATTGCGGATGACAAAGAGAGAAACTATTGGATAGCTTGGTGTCATGGTATGGAAAACAGTCAACAACATAACTGATACGATGCACTGTAGATAGAAGATTGTGGAAGGACATGATCGCATACGCCAACCAGCATGGCACATGATGATGAAGATTTCTGCACGATGTAGGAAGGTTAGATGTCATTTAGCTTGACGCAATAACTTACTATGCCAATTTTCTTATAATCATTATCTTGGAAAGATTACTGGAGATGACGCACACACATTTCCTTTATTGTTATCATTAGTCTGTTATTGACTTCTTCTGTTACATATTTCTGAATTAATAACCATATTAACTTAATGCTACGTCCTGATTCTTCTACTCTCTTGTAGGAACATTCTGTGATGCATTGCTTATAATATTTCTCTATTCTAATTTGGGTGACAGTTTCTGTGTCTGCTGGAATAAATAGATGCAATTTATTTACTTGCTGGAGTAAATAGATGCCATCGATTTACTTTTTTTTTTAAATTTTGTCCACCGCCACACTTTTCACATATTACAGTTTCCTATAGGGTGATTGCCTTAATCGCTAAAAGTGAAAATGAGTTACAAAAATGTTAGGCAATATAGTGAAAGAAGGCAAAAATAAAGGACTTGGCTTCAATAGCAAAAAGACAGAAGTAATTGTAACAACAAAGAAAAGACATCACCTCAGTGCAAAATAAAGACAAATGGAACAATATTAAAACAGGTAAATTAAAAAAAAAATAAAATAAAGTACCCCCGTCACGCGAAGTGGCATATAGGGAATATGGTGTTAGTGACCATAAATCTTACAGACCTTCGGCTCATGATTTTCGGGGTAATGTGGTCGGTTTTATGCCCTTGCCGCTTAACTTTCCCAGAAAAAAAATCCGATACCCATTAAAGGCTAGGTGAACCGGAAGCTGTCGGTTGGGATCGAACCCTACCTCTTGTCCTTTGTAGTCCAGTTTACTAACTACTGAGCTATCGCGGCTCCCAAAAACAGGCAAATGATTTTAAATATTTGGGAACTTTGTTAACCTCAGACAGAAGATGTATAACAGAGGTGAGATGCAGAATGGCTCAGGCAAAAGCAGCTTTCCAAAAAATGAGGAAGATACTATTCAATCCATTTTTGACAATAGAAACAAGTAAAAGAGTTCTTAAATGTTATGTAGAGCCAGTTTTAACATATGGATGTGAATAATGGACAATAGGACAACAGACAAGAAAAACACTGGTGTCTGTAGAAATGTGGTTTTGCAGAAGAATGTTGAGAATACCATGGTCAGCTAAGAAGAGTAATGAAAACGTCATGAAAGAGGCCAAAGCAAAAAGAGAGCTAATTTCCAATATTAGGAGGAAACAATCATCATGTTTTGGCCACGTAATGAGAAGAGAACAGCTGGAATATATTGTAACACCTGGAAAAATTGAGGGACGAAGAGATAGAGGGAAGCGAAGAGAAGAGATAATAGAACGCTTACTATAATGGCTTGGCAGAAGGTTAACAACAGAAATGATAAATAACTGTCGCGATCGAAAGTTGTGGAGAGACATGATCACCTACGGCAGTAGGCTTGGTTCTTGATGATGATGATGATGATAGGGTGATTAGATATTGTGACTTGCTCGTAGCAATATAATTTCTTGTAAATTTTCTTATCGATGAAAAGTAATTTTAATGCCATGAAAAACATACTAACATCAAAACAAATAACACAGGTCTAAAGCTAAAAATTGCAAATTGTTACATGTTCTCAATATTCCTGTATGGTGACAGCCAACCAATGTGTTCGACATCATGCCGCGTCGACTCCATTCCTGTTTTCTCTGTTATTCTCATATTTCAATCCATGGCCAGCAGTTGAAAAGAAATGGAGATAGCAGGATACCGTCCTTAGTCTCTCTGCATATCTGTCCTCAATCTGCTTGTATCTGTTCATTTTGCCAGTATATCTGCCCCCAGTCTGTCTGCATATGCCCAAAGTCTGTTCATATATTTCCCCAGCTCTTCTGCAAATATGTCCCTGTCTGTAAGTACATGTCCACAATCTCCACGTATATGTCCAAAGTATGTCATATATCTATTCGTAGCTTGTATACCTGCCCCCTAAACTACTAAAAGTAATCCTGGAGGGGAAAATACAAGGTAAAAGAGGCAGAGGCAGACCAAGACTAACATGGACGCGTAACATCAAAAGATGGACAAACCAGCCTATGACAACCTGCATCATCAAAGCAAGAGCCAGAGCAGAATGGCGCTCCATGGTAGCCAACCTTCGCTGTGGAGATGACACTCAATGATGATGATACTATCTGCCCCAGTCTTACTGTCCACATATATATGTGCATATCTTACGCAATAGCCTCCACCATGTCCAGTCCCATCTCCACAGCACAGTGCGCATGGTCTCTCCGGGGTTCTGGCATCCCACTAACGCAGTAGTAGCAGTCTCCCAGCAGTTTAATCCGTAGACAGTGGTTCTCAGTGGCCAGCGTATCGAATCTGGCGTACAACTCGTTGAGCAGCTGTACCAGCTCTTGGGCTGTGCACGTCGAGGATAGGGCTGTGAACCCGCAGATGTCTGCGAATAGAATGCTGGGGATACACAAATAGAAGCATGTAAATTAATTTATGGACTATGATGGCTGGATAACAGCAGACATAACAGCAGCCATAACACTAGCTATAACAGCAGCCATAACACCAGCTATAACAGCAGACACAACACCAGCTATAACAGCAGTCATAACACCAGCTATAACAGCAGACATAACACCAGCTATAACAGCAGGCATAACAGCAGACATAACAGCAGACATAACACCAGCTATAACAGCAGACGTAACACCAGCTATAACAGCAGACATAACACCAGCTATAACAGCAGCCATAACACCAGCTATAAAACAGCAGACATAACACCAGCTATAACAGCAGACATAACATCTTATATAACAGCAGACATAATATCAGATATAACAGCAGACATAACAGCAGATATAACAGCAGCCATAACACCAACTATAACAGCAGACGTAACATCAGATATAACAGCAGACGTAACATCAGATATAACAGCAGACGTAACAGCAGTTATAACAACAGCAGTTATAACAACAGCAGACGTAACAGCAGTTATAACAACAGCAGATATAACACCATATATAACAGCAGCTATAACATTTATTTCACAATTTTAATTTCCTTTACACCAGAGGTTCTCACCATTAAAAAAAAAAATTACATACCTTCTGAAGAAAAGATAAACAGCAAAATGAGCATTAACAAAACAACATTAAACTGTACTGAACTAATGTGATTTTTGACCTTGCATTTTGCCTGCTAGCTAGATTTTCAAAGTTTGGGATTTGATGATTTATATCAATTCAAGCTCACGTCTTTTGAAGCTTTTCAAGATCCGTATCAAGGCTAATTTCAACAGCTAAATCTGCTGTGTTCCGACCATTTAATGCCGACAGTTACAGCCGCTTTTGTTCAGTGGGAAGGGAAAACACGCCAGCTTCTGCTTCGTTCTTTATCTCTTTCTTTCTATCAATCTTTCGTCCAACAGAATGTCGAACAATAAATGACGTCACTCGATTGAATGGGACTGGAACTTCCGGGCACCATGAAAACATGCGGCAGGCGCCACGGTGCCCACGGGCACTGCCTTGAAAACCATTGCTTTACATAGTCTAATACCGGGACGTGAGGCGAGATACAATACGGGTCCTTTGCAAGGTCTGACACTTTACATTAAAGATCGTCGGACATTAGAGTATAGAAATTTGCTCCCAATTGTCGTCTTCGGCTCGCAAGGAAAGCAGTAAGATAGATAAATAGATATTATCCAATCTACTACTGTTCCACTAAATTATGTTCATCTAACGAAATAAGTAACGCGCAAAATTGCACTTCACAAGTCTATTCACAGACTAAAATCAACTATTCATGTTTAATGCATTAAATGCGTATCCATTATATTGAATGCAAAGTGTATATATATATATATATATATATATATATATATATATATATATATATATATATATATATATATATATTTGTATAACACCATTAGCTTTCGGAAACATGAATTATTTTTAGTTATAAAGATATTCTTGATCTTAGGACGATCATCAATGCACTTTGACAATAACCTTAAGCATTCCAGATAGACATATATTCAAATAATCTCTGAGTGCTTTGCATAGCAACCTGTTCAGAGGTATGCTTCTCTAAATTATATTTAAAAAAAAAATATTTTCTATTTGTAAAGGGGAAAAAATGTTCACGAAACTCACACAAAAATACTTGTTATGATCTACAGTTAGAATGAATTATATTACGTTTGGGAAATCGTCGGTCCTAGTAGTTGGTCGATTATGTAGATATTGAAGAATAAAATATCGGGTTGTATACCGTTATATCATAAATCATATAAATGCATGAGAGATTCACCAGGCAACATATTAGTTGCGCTATCAGAAACAACAATGCGCTGTCAATTGAGCAAGGTCAGACAAAATATTCACAGTGTTCACAATTCAGATTGAGTTAGTTGTGCTACCTCTGAGGGCACGCTCCCTTTAACAAAGTGACGTAGTATCGTTTCCATTCACATTATTTTATTCATCTACAGTTATCTAGACTACACAAAAGCATTTGACAAAGTAAAGCAAGTAGAAATAATCAATATGCTGAAGAAATTAAACATTGATGGCAAGGATCTGCGAATCATAAAAAATCATATACTGACAACAAACAGCAGCTAATACGAATTATCAACCAAACAGGACAATTTCAATTTATAAAACAAGGAGTCAGACAAGGCTGTGTTCTATCGCCGGATTTGTTTTCACTTTACAGCGATAATATTATGAGATCAATAGTAAATAAAAACGGAGTTGAGGTCAGCGGTCACAACATAAATAATTTGCAATATGCGGATGACACATTCTTAATAGCAGAGACAGAAAATGAACTACAAGAAATAATAGACATAATAGTAAAAGAAAGCAACAAAAATGGTCACAGTCTGAATAGTATGAAAACATATGTAATGGGCATATCGAAGAAACGATCATCACCATCATGCAGCATAAAAATAAACAGGACAAATGCAACGAGTCAAATACTTGGGTACAATAATAACATCATTGATCATCACATAAATAAAAAAGCAGAGCAGCACAGGCCAAAATAGCTTTTCAGAAAATGAAAAATATCTTATGCAACAAATCTATGTCAATAGAAATGAGAAAGAGAGTTCATCGATGCTATATAGAACAAATTCTGACCTATGGAAGCGAATCATGGACAGTAGACAAACATATGAAAAGACGATTAGAGGTCACAGAGATGGGATTTCTCAGAAGAATGTTGAAAGTTCCCTGGACAGCTAAAAAGAACAATGAGGAAGTTCTCAAAGAGTCCTACATAAAAAGGGAGCTCATGAAAAACATCAGAAAGAAACAATCATCATTTTTTGGTTACATCATGAGAAGAGGAAAGTTGGAATACTTGGTTACAACTGGCAAAATAAAAGGAAAGAGAGATCGCGAACGACAAAGAGAGAAAGTACTGGATAGCTCGGTGTCATGGCATGGAAAACAGTCAACAACAGATTTGATACGATGCACTGTAGATAGAAGATTCTGGAAGGACATGATCGCCTACGCAAACCGGTATGGCACATGATGATCATATTTTCTTTAATTCAAAATCATTAAACACCAGTTACCATGTCTACTTGCGCAACTGATCATGTCTCTTCCCAACTTTCTATCCACAGAGTTATTCATCAGTTATGTTGCTGACTTCCTACAAAACCACTCTATTTAACTCGGCAAGTCAGATCGTGTAATCTACCTGCTAATGTTACAACAGACAGTACCATCTACAGATGTCCTGCCTTAAGAATGCCACAGGAAACGACCTTAAACTAACAAAAAGACACTCTTGCTACTTTGCGGGTGAGACTTTAAAGTGAGGGCTAGCAGAGTTAACAGAAGATGGCAAGGGAAAAACCACTGTCGCAAAATAGAATCTCTGCAGCTATATAAAGTTGGTGATAAATTATATAAAAAAGTTAGTATTTGCAGAAGTTAATAATTGATGACAGTAAGTAGTGGCTGTGGCAAAGGCATTTGGGTGGTTGAAGACTAAAGAGTGTTCTCCTATGTGTGGGCTGAGTGACTCAATGAACAAGATCCGGAAAGAAGAGTTAATTACACCAATCAAGGGTAGAGACTTAATTCGTTGACAATGGCTGGGTTCAATACAGAGAACCAAGATTAGCAGTCTTCATGCATATCCTGGTACATTCTGGTGTTGAGAGCAATGAGCAATGACAGAACAAACAGACAATATTAGCTGATGGACAGCAGATGGATCAAACAGATATCTTTCACAATCTAGGAGAGATTTGTAGAAAAAAATGACTTTGACAGAGTACAAATATATGGCTATCTGGACTGTGTGTGTGAACTGGGAATGAAGATCAGTGAGATCAGAACAGAGCTATATTCTGGAATGAAAGGATTTGTTAACCAACATCGAACTGGCACAATTAGTCGTTGTGTGCTGATGAACATTTTGAAAAGATTGGAACACCTATGGAGGTGCCCGGAGTGCTGTGATGATAATTATAATTTAACATAACATTAAGTAAGTAGTTCTCATTACTGGATCAATAATTCCGCCAGAAAAACAACAAAAAAACTAATAATGAAACCATATACAAAAAGTTAAGCGGCAGCAACGCAAAAAATCTAACTTTAAAATTAGGTTATTCGAATAAAAAAAAAACAACACATATTGCCACAAAATATGACAAAACTGACCACACTGTACTCAAGCAACATTAAATGTGCTTCCCAATAGATGAAAGATAATATATATGGTGGTGGTTTCTGTAGCTCGCTGACAAAACACTTGCTATCCGCCCTCTCAATCATTTCCTGACACCAATACACGGTAGTAGTATACAAGGGTCCAACTGATTATTATTTGGCCGTAAATTAACAAAGATATATAGTAGGCGCGCGGCGCGCCTAATGTACTGTAGGCGCAGGGGGAGTTAACCGTGACAGCTGGTCCCAGTGACCCCGGAAGTGACCTGTTTATGTCTGGTGTATGCTGACTTTGGAGTTCTTTATGTACTTGATCGTTAGTGATAGGTTAGTAGATTATACAACATCAATAAAAAACAATCAATATAAAACAGAAGACAAAGATATATTTTATTCTTTTATTATCTCAATAGGTGTATAACATACATTGATATTATATAACATTACAAAAATATTCAGTACACGAAGTAAATATATAGTACAAGGATAGCATTTAGTTATACCTAGGTAGTTGGGTGTCTGCTTAGCTAGGGTGAAACTGTTAGAGATTGCTGGGTAGTCTAAACTGGTAGTGTAAAGAGTTAAATATCTAGAGGTGTAGTCGAGACGTTATCATCAGCTACCTTTCTTTTTATATAGAAATAGGAAAGAGCATTTCTTGTTTGACTGTAGGAAAATATGGAATTATTTAAGACTTTGAAACCTACATTTTTCTCACCCTTGGCCTTTTGCGTGGCGAGAACCTCTAAAAACATATCTTTATCTAATTTGTTGTGTTGCTTGCTTAGCCCTTTACAACTGATTTTATCGTAATCCCCACTACAATGGTACGTCTTACTACATAAGCTAACAAGAGCTGTCCCTTCGTACTCTAGTTTAAAAAGCCCGGGCGTTCGTTTGGTGTATGCTTTAACACCCTTACAGTTTATACAGTCTGTTTTACTAGTATGTTCATCGCAAAACTCAGCAGGAAACCAGTCTTTATATACACTATTAAACTCATCCCGCAGACCTGACTTAACTATATCCTCTAGCTTAGGTGCACTTAACGCCAAGTATAAACTATCAGTATCTGTTTCACATAACTGAAAGTTGGACCTATCTACAAACTTATCTAAGAACTCGAAATAAAAATCTAACATACGAAGTTTTGCATATTGATACACGAAGAAACCGATTTGTAGGGGTAAGTCCCAAACAGTTTTCTTTTTCTCCATCTCAATTTCAAAAAGATCCTCCCCTATTTCAGTCATCTTTTTAAACCGGGAACTATTTATCATTTTGATATCTCATCCCCCTGAACGTACGAGACAGCGCTATGATTGGCCTTATTGGTTAGAGTCTTCCCGTAGGCTGAGTTTCCTAAGAGCTTCATCGTATCGCTTACTATAGATTGACTTTCGTCTAGATCACCAGCCCGCCTAGCGTCAGAAACCATTTCTCCAAACTTTTTAAAACAACTAGACGGTTGATATTCTATCACTTGATAAATTTTTGTTACCTCCAATCCGTGGTCTAAATACCATTTTAACAATGGTGTTGCCAACAAAATTTTTATCCCCGACATAACTACCGATTAGGGTGCGACGAGGGGTTGACAACAAGTTATGTTTGAGGGCATATTCACCCATAAACGGACCAATATCAGCACGCGTGACGTCAATATTTTTGAAAATTGGAGTCATCTCACTGAAATGTTCCTTCAGGCGATCGGGGACGTGAATGTCGCACTCGACGAGCCCAAAACATGTCCCATCTGAAACAGAAGCCAGAATCTGTTTATCACTGAGAGGGAGCCCTTCTTTAGAGTAAGAGGGTCTAGCTCTAGGGATGGCTTTAGAAAGGAAAGCCCTAATGGTTGGGTCAGACTTTTTCAGAGCCTGCCACTCACATTCCCACATAACTTCTACTGGGACTTTTACCTCCTCAGTTAGGTAGGTGTGTATCTCACATGTTTTTTCAAACAGCTCGAACAATGGCTTATTATTAACAGGGTTTCTTTCTTTATCTTTGGTGAGGGGACAGTCTTTGTGAACATGGTACAAACAACCATGAAAATTATAGCCTCTTCTATTGGATTTATCCCACCCATCCACAGGGATATTTCTATCACCTAACCGAAACTCCCTCCCATTAAACTGAGTTTTCAACTCCACCCCTTTCTGGTGAGCGACCCACGTTAGCCACTCTCTACTTTGTTGGACATAATAGTTATCTTTTTCGACCCTAAACCCGGTCTCCATTCTTCTAATAATTGGGTAATCTGTTGGCATTGGGTTCATCAGAGCCCAAAGATACAACGCGTTGGCATCGTAACCTTGGATGGATTTGACTACCTTTCCACCCCTAATAAGCGTTTTGCCTACCTCGTGATACCTATGGAAAATTATAGAGGGACCCCCGACGATATTATCTCTAATCATTGTGTGTAGACTCGCCTGTTTGCTCGAACATAAACTAAACATTACACCCCTATTAATGGTCTTAAAAAGATACTTTAAACAAACACCCGGAACCGAAATGGCGTCTTTAAAACAGTCTACACCCCGCTCCCCATAAAAGCGAACCTGCTGCTCCAAGGCTTCTAAGAATGTGACTACATCTTTGTTGTTATACCACACCAAAAAGTCCCTAAGTGTGGTCATTTTATTGTCTTTCCAGACCTTTTTACACAGAGCGTACTCCTCCTTGGAAATATTGGAATTTTTTAACGACGAATAAAACGCTTCGTGTGGGGGTAGTTCTGTCTCCTCCAACTTTTGGGGGTCGTCTATATATTCATAACAAAAGTAACCCTTTGTTTCACTAATCTTATAAGCCGCCAGATATTTACTATAGCTAAACCCGGGGGCTAGATAGTTTACTATATCTAAGAATTTTAGATTCGGCGTTGCAATACACATAAAGTTATTGTTTCTTTTAACTATAAACTTGAACGGTCTTTCTACTTTGTAGTCTACTTCCATTTTATCTTCCTCTTCTTCGATAACATCAGCGTCCTCTTCTTCTTCTTCCTCTTCTTCTCCACCCACTTGGGCAGTGACAGCCATGAAGTGCTTTATTAAATAAGGTTTAATGACGTTGACGTCATATTTCCCCGAGTTAAACCCTATCACTGGAAGCTCTTTTAAATACTCATCAAACCTAACTATTAGCTTGTCTTTATTCAGATCATGGAGTTGAGTAAAAATACTTTCAAACCGATCTCGCAACAACGAGTATGCCCTAGCAGCTATACCAGTGAGGTAGTCAACCATCTGACTAACTAAAACCTGTGGGTCACCCTTCGTTATGAAGCATATTGGGCCCTCCCACCCGGGGACATTTGACGCTACAGAGCAGGAGAGGGGTACGTGTTTGGCTACAAAGGTAGTCGAGTGCGTTTCTTGGGGAACATTCCCTTTATCAAAGTAACATTCATAATCGAATGTTGCCCTGAAGGGGAAAATAAAACACGCTGGAGTACTTATTCCTTCAGCGCTGATTGCGTCCCATACACTTTCAGGTGAAGAATAAATACCACCTTTATATGTCTCTACAGCCAAATCCCCATTGCAAGTTTTTTCATGCCTATCCATACGCCCAAACTTTTTCCACAGTTTCCCACATTTTCCACAAGAAAAGCTTTTACTAGCCCTAGAAAGATCGTTTATATAAAAGAAGTGGTTTTTGTAAAGTAAAAGACGGAGAGTTTCATTATAACTACTACCGCTTCTCAGAACAATACGCAAGGCTTGCGCAGAATCAAATTCAAAAATATCTATATTTAGTGCAAAACAATTTTCTAAGAGAGGCGTTTCAGCAAGAGTTACACCGTGAAAGTTACTTAACTTTAGAGACGGGTTAAACTGTTTGAAAAGTAGTCTCGAAACCTTCCTAACATTATTAAGGGGAGTCCCTCGATGGACAGCTAGACAACGGAAGAAGCAGAGATTATCATTGTAAACTTTAGAATTGGAGTCGTTTTGAAGGATATTAATGCCGTAGTTGGATGTAATGTAGGGTGGGATATCTATCAGACACCCTATAGAATAATCTTGGAGTTTATAAACATAAACACTCGTACTGACTAATGCTTCTAAGGTATATTTGGTTGTCTCCCTGTTTTTATTTGCATACCCTAATATATCACTTTCATTTAATCTATCAACAAACGTTTCAAAATCATTTCTGTTGTTAACTAACAGGGGTTTGTCTAACCCTGTCGCGTTATTCGAGCTGGCGTGAAAGTAATGCAACCCCTGTGTCTCTCTATGGCTTAAGACTAGATGATGACTATAATTCACCTTGAAACGCTTTTTCTGGGCTTGGAAGATTGGGTTTACAAGAGTCTTCCAATCTATAGGAGTATCAGGCTGATGAAATATAGTGTACGTGTCCATGTATTTGGTCCTACGTTCATGTGTTCTAATAGCTAACCAGTTGTTCTTATATATCTTCTTAATATCTTGAGGTAACTTATTTAAAGAGTCTATTTCATTAATAAGTCTTGGTCTCTTTGAGGGTTCTTGAGTCGAACTCTTTACTGTCCGCTTGCGTGAGGTTGTCGATACAAGTGGGCCTGCTGGCGTTGATGGTGTTGAGGTGTCCACAGCTATGTCATGGCTAGCAAGATGCACTCGCAGAGGGCTTGCTCCAGTAAAGCTTTGTTGGCAGATATGGCAGATATGTGGGGTAACACTGGGTTCTTTTGAAGGTATATGATTTGTTGACACAGGAGTTGGTGATGCAGGAACGGCTGATACAAGAGAGGCAGGATGCTCTGTCTTGATATGTTTGGCAAGATTGTCAGCTCTATTGTATACTCGTTCACAAACATCACATTTGTATTCCTGACGCCCATGTACACTAGCAACATGGCGTTTTCGGTCTCGGCTCCGGGTGAAAGTTTTGGAGCAGATATGACAAGTGTTAGACATCTGTAGAAAAGAAATTGAAACATTACAACTAAAGAGTAAAGAACAGTAAACATTACAAGAAAAGAAAACAAGAAAAGTAAACAACGAGAACTATCGAAATTAGGTTACAAAAGTAACACGTGGATACTAAAAAACCAACTTATCGAAAATAGGTTACTAAAATAACACGTGGATACTAAACAACCAGCTTATCGAAAACAGGTTACTAACGTAACATACTATAGCATTAAAGAACTAAGATAACACTTACCTTTTATGTGTTTGAAGGCACGAGACACGTCCGTCGGCAACAACTGTAAGCGAAAGTCTGATTACAAACTTCAAAGTCGCGTTATATATACGCCAGAAACACCGGAAGTGTTACTAAAAATAGAACTGACCGCTGATGCAATACCGGAAGTGTTACTAAAAATAGCTTTTGACGGCTGACGTGATGCCCGTGGAGTTTATAAAAATAGATTTTGACCTATGATGCAATACCAGGCGACTTTATAGGAGTTTTTCCCTTGACCCTTTATGAGGGGCCGCCCATGAAACTGTTAGAAATAGTAAATTTACACTCTAGGGTTACTCAAAACTTTATTTTAGTCATCCACATAGCAAACATTTACTTAAAACTCACTTTTATGGTTGTTACCCCCTG
Source organism: Megaustenia siamemsis (assembly GCA_032433765.1). Lineage (NCBI taxonomy): Eukaryota > Metazoa > Mollusca > Gastropoda > Stylommatophora > Ariophantidae > Megaustenia > Megaustenia siamemsis. The sequence goes on from JAVIAB010000092.1 coordinate 40,235,690, forward strand.
ACCCATTTTTGAGGGTTACGCCCACGAAACTGTTAAAAATAGTAAATTTAACACCTAGACATACTCCAAACTTTATATTAAGCATCCCCGTATCAAGAATTTACATAAAAAGCACTTTTGAAATTACTACCCCTGTACCCATTTTTGGCGGTTACGCCCATGAAACTGTTAAAAATAGTCAATTTAACATCTAGACATACCCCAAACTTTATATTAAGCATCTCCGTATCAAGAATTTACATAAAAACAACTTTTGAAATTACTACCCCTGTACCCATTTTTGGCGGTTACGCCCATGAAACTGTTAAAAAATTGAAATTTAACATATAGACATACCCAAACTTTATATTAAGCATCCCCGTATCAAGAATTTACATAAAAACAACTTTTGAAATTACTACCCCTGTACCCATTTTTGGCGGTTACGCCCATGAAACTGTTAAAAATAGTAAATTTAACATATAGACATACCCCAAACTTCATTTTAGTCATCCCCGTATCAAGAATTTCCATAAAAACAACTTTTGAAATTACTACCCCTGTACCCATTTTTGGCGGTTACGCCCATGAAACTGTTAAAAATTGTCAATTTAACATCTAGACATACTCCAAACTTCATTTTAGTCATCCCCATATCAAGAATTTACATAAAAACAACTTTTGAAATTACTACCCCTGTACCCATTTTTGGCGGTTACGCCCATGAATTCGATAAAAAATTGAAATTTAACCTATTGGTATACCTCAAACATAATATTTGACACGCCCATGTATCAAATTTACCTGAAAAATCAATCAAAATTAGTAGTATATATCTAGTGATTGGACCGTGGAAAGAGCGGCCAGCCGCTCATAAATCCTTATATAATTAGTCTACCCGTACATGGCCACACATTTTTTGGTGCGGTTTTTCCTTATATGAGAGTCTACCGTTTTTCCTTATATGAGAGTCTACCGTTTTTTCCTTATATGAGAGTCTACCCGGCCAATCACTAGATATATACTACTAATTTTTGATTGATTTTTCAGGTAAATTTGATACATGGGCGTGTCAAATATTATGTTTGAGGTATACCAATAGGTTAAATTTCAATTTTTTATCGAATTCATGGGCGTAACCGCCAAAAATGGGTACAGGGGTAGTAATTTCAAAAGTTGTTTTTATGTAAATTCTTGATATGGGGATGACTAAAATGAAGTTTGGAGTATGTCTAGATGTTAAATTGACAATTTTTAACAGTTTCATGGGCGTAACCGCCAAAAATGGGTACAGGGGTAGTAATTTCAAAAGTTGTTTTTATGGAAATTCTTGATACGGGGATGACTAAAATGAAGTTTGGGGTATGTCTATATGTTAAATTTACTATTTTTAACAGTTTCATGGGCGTAACCGCCAAAAATGGGTACAGGGGTAGTAATTTCAAAAGTTGTTTTTATGTAAATTCTTGATACGGGGATGCTTAATATAAAGTTTGGGGTATGTCTATATGTTAAATTTCAATTTTTTAACAGTTTCATGGCGTAACCGCCAAAAATGGGTACAGGGGTAGTAATTTCAAAAGTTGTTTTTATGTAAATTCTTGATACGGAGATGCTTAATATAAAGTTTGGGGTATGTCTAGATGTTAAATTGACTATTTTTAACAGTTTCATGGGCGTAACCGCCAAAAATGGGTACAGGGGTAGTAATTTCAAAAGTGCTTTTTATGTAAATTCTTGATACGGGGATGCTTAATATAAAGTTTGGAGTATGTCTAGGTGTTAAATTTACTATTTTTAACAGTTTCGTGGGCGTAACCCTCAAAAATGGGTCAGGGGGTAACAACCATAAAAGTGAGTTTTAAGTAAATTTTTGCTATGTGGATGACTAAAATAAAGTTTTGAGTAACCCTAGAGTGTAAATTTACTATTTCTAACAGTTTCATGGGCGGCCCCTCATAAAGGGTCAAGGGGAAAAACTCCTATAAAGTCGCCTGGTATTGCATCATAGGTCAAAATCTATTTTTAGAAACTCCACGGGCATCACGTCAGCCGTCAAAAGTTATTTTTAGTAACACTTCCGGTATTGCATCAGCGGTCAGTTCTATTTTTAGTAACACTTCCGGTGTTTCTGGCGTATATATAACGCGACTTTGAAGTTTGTAATCAGACTTTCGCTTACAGTTGTTGCCGACGGACGTGTCTCGTGCCTTCAAACACATAAAAGGTAAGTGTTATCTTAGTTCTTTAATGCTATAGTATGTTACGTTAGTAACCTGTTTTCGATAAGCTGGTTGTTTAGTATCCACGTGTTATTTTAGTAACCTATTTTCGATAAGTTGGTTTTTTAGTATCCACGTGTTACTTTTGTAACCTAATTTCGATAGTTCTCGTTGTTTACTTTTCTTGTTTTCTTTTCTTGTAATGTTTACTGTTCTTTACTCTTTAGTTGTAATGTTTCAATTTCTTTTCTACAGATGTCTAACACTTGTCATATCTGCTCCAAAACTTTCACCCGGAGCCGAGACCGAAAACGCCATGTTGCTAGTGTACATGGGCGTCAGGAATACAAATGTGATGTTTGTGAACGAGTATACAATAGAGCTGACAATCTTGCCAAACATATCAAGACAGAGCATCCTGCCTCTCTTGTATCAGCCGTTCCTGCATCACCAACTCCTGTGTCAACAAATCATATACCTTCAAAAGAACCCAGTGTTACCCCACATATCTGCCATATCTGCCAACAAAGCTTTACTGGAGCAAGCCCTCTGCGAGTGCATCTTGCTAGCCATGACATAGCTGTGGACACCTCAACACCATCAACGCCAGCAGGCCCACTTGTATCGACAACCTCACGCAAGCGGACAGTAAAGAGTTCGACTCAAGAACCCTCAAAGAGACCAAGACTTATTAATGAAATAGACTCTTTAAATAAGTTACCTCAAGATATTAAGAAGATATATAAGAACAACTGGTTAGCTATTAGAACACATGAACGTAGGACCAAATACATGGACACGTACACTATATTTCATCAGCCTGATACTCCTATAGATTGGAAGACTCTTGTAAACCCAATCTTCCAAGCCCAGAAAAAGCGTTTCAAGGTGAATTATAGTCATCATCTAGTCTTAAGCCATAGAGAGACACAGGGGTTGCGTTACTTTCACGCCAGCTCGAATAACGCGACAGGGTTAGACAAACCCCTGTTAGTTAACAACAGAAATGATTTTAAAACGTTTGTTGATAGATTAAATGAAAGTGATATATTAGGGTATGCAAATAAAAACAGGGAGACAACCAAATATACCTTAGAAGCATTAGTCAGTACGAGTGTTTATGTTTATAAACTCCAAGATTATTCTATAGGGTGTCTGATAGATATCCCACCCTACATTACATCCAACTACGGCATTAATATCCTTCAAAACGACTCCAATTCTAAAGTTTACAATGATAATCTCTGCTTCTTCCGTTGTCTAGCTGTCCATCGAGGGACTCCCCTTAATAATGTTAGGAAGGTTTCGAGACTACTTTTCAAACAGTTTAACCCGTCTCTAAAGTTAAGTAACTTTCACGGTGTAACTCTTGCTGAAACGCCTCTCTTAGAAAATTGTTTTGCACTAAATATAGATATTTTTGAATTTGATTCTGCGCAAGCCTTGCGTATTGTTCTGAGAAGCGGTAGTAGTTATAATGAAACTCTCCGTCTTTTACTTTACAAAAACCACTTCTTTTATATAAACGATCTTTCTAGGGCTAGTAAAAGCTTTTCTTGTGGAAAATGTGGGAAACTGTGGAAAAAGTTTGGGCGTATGGATAGGCATGAAAAAACTTGCAATGGGGATTTGGCTGTAGAGACATATAAAGGTGGTATTTATTCTTCACCTGAAAGTGTATGGGACGCAATCAGCGCTGAAGGAATAAGTACTCCAGCGTGTTTTATTTTCCCCTTCAGGGCAACATTCGATTATGAATGTTACTTTGATAAAGGGAATGTTCCCAAGAAACGCACTCGACTACCTTTGTAGCCAAACACGTACCCCTCTCCTGCTCTGTAGCGTCAAATGTCCCGGGTGGGAGGGCCCAATATGCTTCATAACGAAGGGTGACCCACAGGTTTTAGTTAGTCAGATGGTTGACTACCTCACTGGTATAGCTGCTAGGGCATACTCGTTGTTGCGAGATCGGTTTGAAAGTATTTTTACTCAACTCCATGATCTGAATAAAGACAAGCTAATAGTTAGGTTTGATGAGTATTTAAAAGAGCTTCCAGTGATAGGGTTTAACTCGGGGAAATATGACGTCAACGTCATTAAACCTTATTTAATAAAGCACTTCATGGCTGTCACTGCCCAAGTGGGTGGAGAAGAAGAGGAAGAAGAAGAAGAGGACGCTGATGTTATCGAAGAAGAGGAAGATAAAATGGAAGTAGACTACAAAGTAGAAAGACCGTTCAAGTTTATAGTTAAAAGAAACAATAACTTTATGTGTATTGCAACGCCGAATCTAAAATTCTTAGATATAGTAAACTATCTAGCCCCCGGGTTTAGCTATAGTAAATATCTGGCGGCTTATAAGATTAGTGAAACAAAGGGTTACTTTTGTTATGAATATATAGACGACCCCAAAAGTTGGAGGAGACAGAACTACCCCACACGAAGCGTTTTATTCGTCGTTAAAAAATTCCAATATTTCCAAGGAGGAGTACGCTCTGTGTAAAAAGGTCTGGAAAGACAATAAAATGACCACACTTAGGGACTTTTTGGTGTGGTATAACAACAAAGATGTAGTCCCATTCTTAGAAGCCTTGGAGCAGCAGGTTCGCTTTTATGGGGAGCGGGGTGTAGACTGTTTTAAAGACGCCATTTCGGTTCCGGGTGTTTGTTTAAAGTATCTTTTTAAGACCATTAATAGGGGTGTAATGTTTAGTTTATGTTCGAGCAAACAGGCGAGTCTACACACAATGATTAGAGATAATATCGTCGGGGGTCCCTCTATAATTTTCCATAGGTATCACGAGGTAGGCAAAACGCTTATTAGGGGTGGAAAGGTAGTCAAATCCATCCAAGGTTACGATGCCAACGCGTTGTATCTTTGGGCTCTGATGAACCCAATGCCAACAGATTACCCAATTATTAGAAGAATGGAGACCGGGTTTAGGGTCGAAAAAGATAACTATTATGTCCAACAAAGTAGAGAGTGGCTAACGTGGGTCGCTCACCAGAAAGGGGTGGAGTTGAAAACTCAGTTTAATGGGAGGGAGTTTCGGTTAGGTGATAGAAATATCCCTGTGGATGGGTGGGATAAATCCAATAGAAGAGGCTATAATTTTCATGGTTGTTTGTACCATGGTCACAAAGACTGTCCCCTCACCAAAGATAAAGAAAGAAACCCTGTTAATAATAAGCCATTGTTCGAGCTGTTTGAAAAAACATGTGAGATACACACCTACCTAACTGAGGAGGTAAAAGTCCCAGTAGAAGTTATGTGGGAATGTGAGTGGCAGGCTCTGAAAAAGTCTGACCCAACCATTAGGGCTTTCCTTTCTAAAGCCATCCCTAGAGCTAGACCCTCTTACTCTAAAGAAGGGCTCCCTCTCAGTGATAAACAGATTCTGGCTTCTGTTTCAGATGGGACATGTTTTGGGCTCGTCGAGTGCGACATTCACGTCCCCGATCGCCTGAAGGAACATTTCAGTGAGATGACTCCAATTTTCAAAAATATTGACGTCACGCGTGCTGATATTGGTCCGTTTATGGGTGAATATGCCCTCAAACATAACTTGTTGTCAACCCTCGTCGCACCCTAATCGGTAGTTATGTCGGGGATAAAAATTTTGTTGGCAACACCATTGTTAAAATGGTATTTAGACCACGGATTGGAGGTAACAAAAATTTATCAAGTGATAGAATATCAACCGTCTAGTTGTTTTAAAAAGTTTGGAGAAATGGTTTCTGACGCTAGGCGGGCTGGTGATCTAGACGAAAGTCAATCTATAGTAAGCGATACGATGAAGCTCTTAGGAAACTCAGCCTACGGGAAGACTCTAACCAATAAGGCCAATCATAGCGCTGTCTCGTACGTTCAGGGGGATGAGATATCAAAAATGATAAATAGTTCCCGGTTTAAAAAGATGACTGAAATAGGGGAGGATCTTTTTGAAATTGAGATGGAGAAAAAGAAAACTGTTTGGGACTTACCCCTACAAATCGGTTTCTTCGTGTATCAATATGCAAAACTTCGTATGTTAGATTTTTATTTCGAGTTCTTAGATAAGTTTGTAGATAGGTCCAACTTTCAGTTATGTGAAACAGATACTGATAGTTTATACTTGGCGTTAAGTGCACCTAAGCTAGAGGATATAGTTAAGTCAGGTCTGCGGGATGAGTTTAATAGTGTATATAAAGACTGGTTTCCTGCTGAGTTTTGCGATGAACATACTAGTAAAACAGACTGTATAAACTGTAAGGGTGTTAAAGCATACACCAAACGAACGCCCGGGCTTTTTAAACTAGAGTACGAAGGGACAGCTCTTGTTAGCTTATGTAGTAAGACGTACCATTGTAGTGGGGATTACGATAAAATCAGTTGTAAAGGGCTAAGCAAGCAACACAACAAATTAGATAAAGATATGTTTTTAGAGGTTCTCGCCACGCAAAAGGCCAAGGGTGGGAAAAATGTAGGTTTCAAAGTCTTAAATAATTCCATATTTTCCTACAGTCAAACAAGAAATGCTCTTTCCTATTTCTATATAAAAAGAAAGGTAGCTGATGATAACGTCTCGACTACACCTCTAGATATTTAACTCTTTACACTACCAGTTTAGACTACCCAGCAATCTCTAACAGTTTCACCCTAGCTAAGCAGACACCCAACTACCTAGGTATAACTAAATGCTATCCTTGTACTATATATTTACTTCGTGTACTGAATATTTTTGTAATGTTATATAATATCAATGTATGTTATACACCTATTGAGATAATAAAAGAATAAAATATATCTTTGTCTTCTGTTTTATATTGATTGTTTTTTATGATGTTGTATAATCTACTAACCTATCACTAACGATCAAGTACATAAAGAACTCCAAAGTCAGCATACACCAGACATAAACAGGTCACTTCCGGGGTCACTGGGACAGCTGTCACGGTTAACTCCCCTGCGCCTACAGTACATTAGGCGCGCCGCGCGCCTACTATATATCTTTGTTAATTTACGGGCCAAATAATAATCAGTTGGACCCTTGTATACTACTCACGGTTCGATATTCATGTAATCTCTAGATTGTATAATCTTCACATGTCATGTACTAATCCAAATATCGGATATAAAATCCAAGATTGTAGAATCATCACATGTCATGTCCTAATCGAAATAACTACCAAAGAGAGACTTTGTTTTGTGTCCTTTTCCCATAATAAATGACCTTATTGGTCTGTTAGCTCTCACTGTCTTCGACACCTACATCTTCAGATGAGCATTTAAAAGACAAATCCAAACATATTTCAGTCTATTAATTACTCATGTCTCATTAATCCAATTTTAATCTTCCAAGACAGGTATTAAGAACATAAATAAATACTGGCAATTTTGTATTAGTTATAACAGTAAGATTTGCACATAAATCGACACCGCGTATAGTAATGTCAAGATATGATATATAGAGGCAGGAGTCAGTGATGCATACCAGTATCATAGAACACAAAGAGCTAGCACAGACACAATAATATCTTATAACAAGTGGGAAACGCAGAATGCGGAAGAAATTATTCTGGTGGAATCTAGAGAGGACTCCAAGACTACACCAGACTGAATTCTGGTCAAGGCAATTCTAGTTTGATTATCAAGTCCCGTGGGAACTGAAACAACAAAATATCAAAATATCAAGATTCTTATTTTTCAAAGAAAGAGACGAGCAGCGAAAAAAGTGTGATTATGGTACTACCAGTAGCAGTAGTAATAGTAGTAGTAATAGCAGCAGCAGCGGCGACGGCAGCAGAAGTAGCAGCAGCAGCAGTAACAGTAGCAGGCCACTTACTGGACACAGAAAACATCTATACATAAAGATAAAATGGTTCGGCCACGTGGTAAGACACAAAGATCAAAACATAAAACTACGGGCCTTTATTCAACTCTGCGAGAACACAATACTCAAGGGTCAACCATGAAAATGACAGATTGATGGAATATTAGACACAACATTTCAACATAAACCCTGCAGCATGGGAAGACATAGCTGCAGATCGCAATCTCTGGAAACACACTCTAAAGGTTCACCTCAAAGAAAAAGCAGACAGATTCATGGAGAAAGAGAATACACGATGAAAGAAAAGAAAAGAAAATATAACATTTCTAAGGGCGTTAAAAAATCCAGTCAACTATGACTGACGGAGGCTACTACTACTAATACACAACAGAGTTTATGATGTCAAAATTAGATGTCAACAGAAGAGCAAAAGACTGCAAATTATATCCTCTCCCGACGCTGAAAGACAAATGAGGAAGGAAAGAAGAAGAAAATAAAATGCACATATCGTCTTGCCATTAGATAAATACGGTTATACTCTTTCAAATTTTCTTGACAGATATGATTTTGTTTATAAACGATCAACATTGAAAAGTGTTTGATCAAATGACGCATTTATGGACGCAGTGTTTTCACTTACTCTCAATGGTTTAATTTATTTGCTTATTTGATGTGTTCTGTGTGCTGTATTTATTTTAACCGGAACTAATTAAGTCTAATAAGTGACAACCAAGAAACACACAATCAAACAAGCAAAAATACATCAAACACACCTTCGGATAGATTGGTTTTAAGCTTTGCCAGCAGAAATGGGATGGACTTACTTGATGCACGCAGAAAAAAAAAATAGTCATCTATTTTTACTTATTTCATCGATTTTTATTTCGTTAATGACGTCTAAGCCAGCACTGGAGAGACATCTGTTAAAGCCATGAGCTGTACCACAAACAGTTCAACGAGCATAGACTTGGCCATGACGTCATCACATAATTTCTCTAATTACTTTTATCATTTCTTAAAATGTCCTTTTATTTCCTATTCTTATATAATTAGTTACAACTGAGTTCACATTGAATCTGCCATGTGTGCACATTAAAAGAAACATAATGAATAATTTTAGTATATTGAACAAAAGCGTGACATACAAGCACATACCGTTTTAATATTGATTATATTACTAATTATACAAATTATATTACTAATTATAAAAATTATATTACTAATTATAAATAAAAATCCTGAATCTCACACGTCTTGGCGACTACGTGACCAAGCGGCCTTTATCCCTCTGGTTCTATAATTCTTCTCCCCCCCCCCCTCCCCTCGACATACACGAGCAATGGTACTATGTGACGTAAAGATAGTTTTTTTTATATTTTTTTTTTTTACTAATTATATTTGTGAAGATTATTGATGCGAAGAATGACACTTATTGAAGTCTGTATCATCATCACCATCATTGAGTGACCTCTCCGCATCGAAGGTTGTCTACCATGGAGCGCTATTCCACTTTGTCTCTTGCTTTGATGGTGCAGATTGCCATAGGCTGACTTGTCCATCTTTTGATGTTACTCGTCCATGTTAGTCTTGGTCTGCCTCTGCCTCTTTTACCTTGTGTTTTGCCTTCTAATATTACTTTTATTAGACTGTTGTGTCTTTTAACATGACCAAAAAATTTCATTTGTCTTGCTCTAATTGTGTTTAGTAGTGAAGTCTGTATACAGAGAAATATAGAGAACACCCGGCTAGACATACTCACACAAAAAAATACCACCTTAGTTTGGCGGTATTGCAATTTGCAATTACAATTCTCAAATTTCTGGCATTCTAATTTGTATAAGTTGATGAACATGTAACTGTATCTTTTCTCCTTTGTGTGTGTGTGTGTGTGTGTGTGTGTGTGTATGTGTATGTGTGTACATAAACACACGCACGCACATATGTTTTTGCATTACTAACATACACGTTTTTATGTGCAAGGCGCTCTTGTAAAAGCAAAAAGAGTCATAGAAAAAAAAAGACACAATTATTACAAACTGCATAAACACGTGTCAGTTTCATAACCATATTATTTTTCAGACAGAAATAAGATATATAGGTAATTAGACAGACATCTAGATAGAGAGACATACATATAGAGATAGGCAGTCAATAAAGTAGCAAACAGCGAGGCAGAGGAACATGTTGACAAATGACAAACAAATATTGAGTGATAGATAAATCATGCAATTAGTAGGTAAGCAAAGAGACACATCTAAATAAATCCAGACATAAAGCCAGACATGAAGACGATAGAGAGGCAAACAGACATACTAGATTAACTGATTGACTGACAGAGTTGCAGAGAGGCAGTTGAGACAGTTAGGAAGACAGACAGATGATAAAAACTCAACTTCAAGTTTGTCAACAGACAAACAGAAATCAAGACTTGAATGATTTATTGACTGATTAAATCAGAGTGATATATTTATTTGAAAGGTTGAATGCTGATACTTTTCTAGACAATATAGTTGGTGACTATTTGAAATAGTGCCAAATTTCGACAACTATGGAGATTAGTGTCCCAGTTGGAGAGTGAACGCACAGTCGAAGGTTTGTCAAAAAGAGGTGAACTGATTTTAGTGCTTTAAATATCTCCTGTGTGTTACCGGGGCCTCATTATGAGGGAAGTAAAGAATAGTGACACTGTGACCTTCCAGGCATGTCGTAAGAGGCGACTAAGGAGATTGATCAATGGCTTGACAAGCTGTCATTGTAAAAAGTATTGTTATGGAAATAGAGTCATAGATTTTAGAAGCAGTTATCTCTGCAATATGTGCCACTTTGGCACGCACGGTTTCTGTTTTTGAGATTGTGGTTCTGCCCTATGTGCCGTCTTCGGCTCGAAAGGACAATAGATAGATAGAAATATTGATAAAGTTGGGGAATGTTCATAAATTTGTTCACATGTTGAACATTGTTAATAATGTTAGAAACTATTTACAAGTCTAGGCTTTTTACTTAATAGCAGAGACTGCCTATTGGTCTAAGAATTTGGACCGTTTTGCTAGTAATTATTTGGTAAGTTAACATTTTGAAAGATTATCATAATGTAGAAGAGGAGCTTTCAGAAAGTTTTAAATGACTTCTAAAACAAAACAGAAATAAAAAGAAAAATTTATATTCAAGAAAAGGTAGAATAAGTTCGACATGCAACTATAACATCTATACACCCAAGCACAAGCATGAATCAGAAGCCCGATCTGGATTTGAACCAAAAAGAATGAGACAGGAAAAAAAAAGAAACAACAAATATATACCTGGAATTATACAAACTAATCCAAAATAATTAATGCAGTGCCTGGCAACGCAATATTAATTGACATTTAAATATAAAACATTCAAGTGGGAAATAGAAGCGTACGTTTGCTATTTACTTTCCACGATAAATTAATGAAGGAAGTACTACGGCTATACCAGTCAAGTTCTGATTACATCAAAAGGTCATCAGTTCTTATGTTGAAGCTACAGTGTGCTCATTGGCACAATGAAGGAACTTAGGCTAGAGAAAACAAAAAAATCAAATATTTAAAATGACAATGTAGTTGTGCTGCACCAGGAAACATAACAGCAACACAGGTGAACAGAAGAGCAAAAGCTCACATATTATATCTCCCCTAGACACAGAAAGGCAAATGAGGAAGGAAAGAAGAAGAAATTGTGCTGCAAAAAAAAAAAAAAAAAAAAAAAAAAAAGGTAAGCATTGAAAGTACTAAAGTTATTCAAAGTATGTACTATTTAGTATACTTGAAGTGCTATTGTTTTAACTCTTTCATTACGTTTCGACGCACTATACACGTCATGTCAATTTCAGTCGCGTACGTTTAGTCACAACGTGCGTCACTCTCAATTTGATTAGCGTAAACCGTCATCAAACCATTTTCTTTTTACACGTCTTGTTTCTTCTTAGTATTGGTGAAATTTAATTCCTTGTTCAATTATTTAAAAATTCATATATAATATGTTGTGTGTTAGATAATAAACACATAGATCGATATTTAAAACCATAATACATGTTTGCCTCTGAAATCACTTCCACTGCACAAACCTTCTGTACTGAGAGAGTCAAACATGTATGCTGTGTTACTTAGAGTTAATTGAGGGAGAACGCGGGTTCCAATCCCAGTAAGAACAACAATTTTTTGTCTTAATCGGGAGCATAATAAAAATTCAGACCCGAACACCTCGTAGCGATTGCTCAAGACAAGCGGCCTTTATTCTTCAGTCATGTATGTTCTCCCAACAATGGGATAATGCCGTCAAGATAATTTCTACAGATATTTACTTAAGATCAGTATTGAAAACACACAAGTTCCCTAATTGAAATTATTAAATGTACTACCCCAACTATTCGAGAAACAAAGTCAAGAATGCTCCACAACTTTTTAAACATACATAATTTTACACACACGCACGAACGCAAGCACACTCAAAATGCAGTGAATTAGTTCAATGTTATTTACAAGAATTGTTAAATCAATTGTTCTGAGATATGTATACCCAATATGGGATAAAAACTGCATTAAAATTAGTAAAGACGAAGAACCCAAGACTTTCAAGACAACCTGGACCGAAAGTGGTCAACCGATACCGTAAGTGGTCAGCGACTCTAAGCTGACTGCTTGCGTGGCGATTAGTGAACCGCACATGATTATGATCCTACTCTACATCTCTGACTAATCAACTAATCTACAAAATAAGTCAACTAAATTGACTAATTATTTGGCCAAGAGAGTAGGAATCGAGGAAGGCAAATCTAGTATTAAAAAATGTCATGTTAATATCGGTTGTTTCGATTTGAAAAGTGAAATATCTACACTTTCTGTCAACCACAACACAACAACATATCTATGCACATTTAACGTTCTTTTAAGGGTAGCACTTGAAAAAGAGAAGTCACCGAAAAAACAAAAAGCAGCAGAAGAGGAAGATGTAAAAGAAGAAGAAGATGTAAAAGAAGAAGAAGATGTAAAAGAAGAAGATGTAAAAGAAGAAGAAGAAGATGTAGAAGAAGAAGCAGAAGATGTAGAAGAAGAGGAAGATTTAGAAAAATAAGATATAGAAGAAGAAGATGTGGAAGAAGATGTAGAAGAAGAAGAAGAAGATGCAGAAAAAGAAGCAGAAGAAGAAGAGGCAGAAGAAAAAATGAAAAAAGAAGAGGAAAAAGAAGAAGAGGGCAAAGAATAACCGGACGAGGAAGAAGAACAAGAAAAATAAGAAAAATAAGAATAATAAGAAGAAAACGAATAATAAAAAACAGAATAAATAAGAATCAGCAGTATAAAAAGAGAAAGAAGATCAGAAGAGGAAAAGGCAGTAGAAAGAAAAAAAAGAAGAAAAAGAAGAAGCAGCAGAAGAAAATAAGAAGATGAAGAAGAGGAAGAAAAAGAAGGAGAAAAAAAAGAAGCAGCAGAAGGAAAAGAAGAGACAGAAGAAGAAAAAGAAAGAACAAAGGAGAAGACGCAGAAGAGAAAAATAGAAGAGGAAGACATAAAGGTATTAGTACCTATACATATTAACTGGCGATTCCTTTTATAGTGTTCATTTAAACAACACAGCAATTTTTTGTACCTTCCCACCCGCCGTTGGCTAATGATAATAATAAGGGACGAAGCGCGATTTACTGCAATAGAAGACTTGATGGCTGAATCGATAAGTCGCCAATAAAATTATCCACACACAAAAAAGATGGCTGTAATAACTTTCGCTTTCTAATCTAGCCGATTCATAGAAAAAAAAAATGATGTGAATGAAGTGTTATAGGCAAAAGTGGTTTTTATACCAAACTGGGTAAGCGATTACAACTTCTGCCGCTATCTGCTACTACTGCCTCACAACTACCTTTACAGTTCGTTCATAAATTCATGAACAAGTTTGTATTCGATTTGCTTGAAAACTACCTGTAAGACTGCGGTGATTTAAAAGCTTGGATGCAGCTTTAGAATATCCATGACGTTATATAAATATTATTTTCTCTTATTGAGAATTCAAATTTGACTTAGTTTGCACGAATTATTCATTAGGCTATATTAAAATCAACCTCACGGAATTGGACATAGTTTTAGCAGATCTACGGTGCTCAGCCGTGTTTTAAAAATAGTCTTATTATCACATTGAAATAGGCGGAAGAAATAATAATTCTTGATTTTCCTGTGCACCAATTCGAGTTTCAGTTGAAAACGGTAAACACGTAACATTATAATGCGATGCAGCCGTTCATGTTAAAGGTGTATCCAGTTATTATTATTAAGACATAGTGGTGTACCGTTGGCTTCTAAAAAAACTGGCATTGGTATCAACATCACAATGCGTTTGAAGTGCAAATTTATTATAACTATGCAGGATGCTACCGTTTAACTATACCGGCACCTTCGCGGGGACTCGAAGATGGGTCATTTATATTGCAATATTCATGACCTAAAGAGACAAATGCAATTGGCGCTTGGTCTAGATATATAATCCTTTTCCCGCTGATTATAAAGGACCCGGAGTGCACTTATATCAAGCAAGGACTTTGACCCAGATGTCATAAGACGGGAAATATTTAAAATGTTTGCTACAAATGTACTTGTTACTCTCTGGAAATTGACATTAATATTGCATGCAGACTGCAGTATTAACATTTCTAAAAGCACTCTACGGCAAAAGTGTACGAGCCGCCTGCTTCGCTTTCAGGAAAACTGTAGGCGGGATGAATATTATTTGTGAAAAGCCACATTGATTGCTGCCCGAAGCAAATACCTGAGGAAGATCCGTGAACTGGGCCAAAGTTGTGATAATGTATATCTGTAGGAATCATAGGTCAATGCTCACCACACCTATGCTAAAAAAAAGGCAACAAGTAGACGGTGAACAGAAAAAAAAAAAAATTTCCCAGCAGCAAAGTGTTGTTGTAACTTATAAAGAATATAAATAAGAAAAAAGGTGTATCATATTGACAAAATCATTAAGGAATGCGGCCACATTTCTCTGCTGCTCTATGCATATCATACGCATCTCAATTCGATCATTCTTGTTTGGGCTAAAGTCAAAGAACATATAAATAAATCATATAAAAAAGTCATATAAATAAATGAACAGGACGTTTAAATGTGTGAAGTTGAAGTTCTGACACGTGAGTCCCTCTGAAGTATAGGCATTCAGTTCTGGAAGAAATGTATTGTACATGTACTCCGGGTGGAAGACTAGTACTGGCATCGAGATGGATTACAATTTGTCAATTTGTCCAGCCATTAACCATTATCAACCTCTTGGAATCGTCAAATTCGGAATGATGAAGACCATATTTTGTCGACAGACTAATAACAGTCTGGGATGATTAAGCGTTTGTAGAGCAAATAGTTAAGTATATGTACAATGGCAACATATATATTTCCATATTAAAATGCGTCTAATATATTTCAATTTGGGGACAGTTAGGACACCCTAGGGTTTTGTGGTAACCAAACAGCAAGACTAACTGTAGAAAATTGAAGTTATGCTTGCGATTACACATAATAGGCAACACACACAATTACGTGATCTATAAAGGTATTATGTCGATACGTCTCTGAAAGGAACTGAACTGGAAAAACATGTTTACTGTAAAATCAAAATTTTAAATCAATTTTGCATTGGTCTTAAAAGATCAAAAGATTCCCAAAATATGTTGTATCTGTGGAAAAAAGAATAGCAATATTTTTGTGTCGTGGATATTCTAAGGCTGCATGCAAAAAATCACTGCGATCTGCTGCTGGTGCTACTACTATGTAGTTTTCACGCACATCAAAAGCAAACATATTCGTGAATTTGTGAACGGACATATGACTGCGACTATTACTACTGCTAGTACTAGTTCTACCACTATTACTACTACTAGTACTAGTTCTACCACTGTTACTACTGCTAGTACTAGTTCTACCACTATTACTACTGCTAGTACTAGTTCTACCACTGTTACTACTGCTAGTACTAGTTCTACCACTGTTACTACTGCTAGTACTAGTTCTACCACTGTTACTACTGCTAGTACTAGTTGTACCACTGTTACTACTGCTAGTACTAGTTCTACCACTATTACTACTGCTAGTACTAGTTCTACCACTGTTACTACTGCTAGTACTAGTTCTACCACTATTACTACTGCTAGTACTAGTTCTACCACTATTACTACTGCTAGTACTAGTTCTACCACTGTTACTACTGCTAGTACTAGTTCTACCACTATTACTACTGCTAGTACTAGTTCTACCACTGTTACTACTGCTAGTACTAGTTCTACCACTATTACTACTGCTAGTACTAGTTCTACCACTGTTACTACTGCTAGTACTAGTTCTACCACTGTTACTACTGCTAGTACTAGTTCTACCACTGTTACTACTGCTAGTACTAGTTCTACCACTATTACTACTGCTAGTACTAGTTCTACCACTGTTACTACTGCTAGTACTAGTTCTACCACTAGTTCTACCACTATTACTACTGCTAGTACTAGTTCTACCACTAGTTCTACCACTATTACTACTGCTAGTACTAGTTCTACCACTAGTTCTACCACTATTACTACTGCTAGTACTAGTTCTACCACTAGTTCTACCACTATTACTACTGCTAGTACTAGTTCTACCACTATTACTACTAATATTTCTAGGCAGAGTAGACAAAGTGAAATGAAGAAGAAAGCACCAATGTTAAAATTTGGCGCATGGAACGTAAGAACCTACTGCTACTACTACTTACTACCACCACCAACACTACTACTAACTACAACTACCACCACCATCACCACTACTACTACTACTACTACTACTACTACTACTGATACTACTACTTACTACCACTACTCCCACCACCACTACTACTAGCTACAACCACTACCACAACAACAACAACTACTACTACTACTTACTACAACTACTACTAACTACAACCACTACCATCACTACTACTACTACTATTTCTACTACTAATACTATTAATCTTGTGCAGCCTCGCACGATGGTAAGACTGAGCGAAAGGTTTCAGATTGAAACTAAAGTGAAACAAGAACATATTTGATCTCCTTTGTTAATTGAATTGCCATCGACTTCATAATGCAGAAGTGCTGTACAGGTAACAAAGGCATTGGGTAGCAGCTTTGGCCTCACTTAGAGGACTTTTACTTTGCGAACGATATAGTTCTTGTCAGTGGAAACGTGACTACGATGCAAGAAAATCCTTGCCATCAATGACTTGCAGAATAAGACGAAGGAAGATCAACGAAGAAAACATAAAAGTACTGACAAATTAAGTTACTCCAGAACACCTGAAGAAAGGTTCGGGGGCCTCGTTAGCCTAGTTGGGAAAACCACCCGACTGGACTACCGACGTTCGGACAACCTGTGTTCGATTCCCGCTGGGAGCAGTGTGAGTTACTCGTGGCTGGAAAAAAAAATACCCACACAATCGACCCAGCCGTTGGCAGAAATGGGTACCAGGGTATTAAGGAGCCAGTAATGGGAGTGTTAGACACTCCAAGGTATGGTGACAGCTTTACAAATAGGGAACACAATACAATACTGACGTTTCGGCTAGTAGCCTACTTCAGAAAACAAGGACAACAACAACAAGCGATGAAGCACAATTATCTACATCTACATGTTAGATGATCAGGAGAATGGAGAGGTGGACAGAAAAGAAGAGAAGAAAGTAGGATTTTGAAATAAGAAAGGAGGCTACATAAGGGGAGGTAGGATGAGAGTCAAGATGTGAAGAAAAGGGAGATAGGAAAAATGAGGAAGAGATAGAAATATCAGAAGTACAACGAAGATAATGTATAAAACGTATAAGAAAAATCAAACACTTAGCTGGCAAAACTTGACTGTCCGTCGTAGAGCAATCGAGAGAATGAGCAGTGGACACGAGGTCTACAAAAGATACGGGTGGAAGGGGGGGGGGGAGGGGGAAGAAGAAAGCCAGACTAGTATTGAAAACACTAGTGGAAATAGATACAAAGAAATCCACAGTGGTCTGGGAAAGGCAAGTGTCAGCGACCAGACAAAAGGCAGAAGGAGGGGAAGATAATAGGACCCATAAAAGTTAATGGGGTCTAACACAGAGAGGAACAATCCAAACAAAGGAATCGTAGAAGCAAACGACAAGGGGGAAAACGGTCCTGATCATCTAACATGTAGATATAGATAATTGTGTTTCATCGCTTGTTGTTGTTGTCCTTGTTTTCTGAAGAAGGCTACGTTGCCAAAACGTCAGCATTGTATTGTGTTCCCTATTTGTAAAGCTGTCACCATACCTTGGAGTGTCTAACACTCCCCATCACTAGCTCCTTGCTACCAGCTTTACCGCAGCATTGCAATTATTTGCCTGTTCCCTACCAGGGTATTACCCTGGGAAGGTGAGTAATGTCGCCTCGCATCTGTGTTTCGATGCTTGAGGCGACACTATACAGAAATCTCCGAACATTTCTGGATAGGCGGTCGAGCACATATGGGTGTAAACTCGCGTGCTAAGACGCCGGTTCAAGTCTCGTACTTGACCTTGACCTTTACCTTGTCTGAGGAAACTAACATGCCAGGAATTAAAAGCAGTAGAATGCGAATATTACTTCGTTCGTATATCTTGGAAATCCAATAAGGAGACACCAGGAAAGAAATTAGAATCAGAATAGCAAAGGCATCAATGATTTTCAGGAACCTTGATAAAATCTGGATATAAACATTTACAAATTACTAAGTAGAAAAACAAAGCTCAAGATTTCAAATCAAATGTATTATCCGCCCTTTCTTATGAATGTGAGTGCTGGATTCAAAGTGTTAAATATAAAATGAAATAAATGCATTCGAAAACAATTTTGGAATCTTGAAACCACAACATGCTTCTCCTTTTCAGTACGTTTGCGGTTTTGGACACAATTATAAAAGAGATCTGTCTCCTTCTCGCTGTATATAAAAAACCCGTATTCGCTTTGTTTCCATTTATCAGTTGTTTCTGTTTAAAATGACCCAGCCACACCACAGACTACTTTCATTGCAATTTCATGTCACACTTTAAATTGGTTCAGCCAGCCCATCCTTAGGTTGATGTTGGTATGACCTAGACACTCAGCCGCTCTTTCCCTTTTCAATAAGGATTTGCCGTGAAATGTGGGTAATCTGCTCCTAACTTGATGGAACAATGTATGCAAAGTATTGCAAAGCGCAGTCAACGGCTTCGCAAATTGGTTTCCGAAGTTTCTTTCTATTCTGCCCAAATCCAGCGGTTGTAAACACCCACATACTGTTGTTTCTGTCCTTCATAGAGTAGTGTACATAGAAAAATGTCTTCCCTGCATATTCTGCTTTTGATTTTAACTTTATGTTAGGGTGACCATTCGTCTCCGATTTTCGGGAACAGTCCCCGAAGTGTAGAAGTTGTCCCCGAAATAAATTTGTCCCCGATTTCAGTGAATAAATAAATGTTCATACACGGAATCGACCCTCTTAAAATAATCACTAGGACTCAGGACGTTACTGAGTTATGTTACTTTATCCCAGACTGAGCGGCATTAGCAGGAAGATAAAAGAGAAGACTTGGACGCGTTGTGTCGGAGATAGCTCTTTGAACTCTTGAAGCGTGGTGCTACGTCACTTCTATTCCAGCCACTGACTTCTATTGGGATGGGTTTAATTTAAAAAAAAAAAAGCAGACACGCTCTCTCTCTCTCTCCCCACCCCTGCCTTTCCGGACATCTCCCGCCAAAGTATCTTTCCCGGCCAATTTTCAAATCGTGTCATTTTAGTGATTCGCTGAAAGCTGAATTTCCATTTACTATACAAGCAATTTTAGAGGATGGAACGCTAGTGAAATGTAATATAAGTAGTTCAAATTTGTCTATAGCAAGTGGTGGAAGGACATCAATAACTGATCATCTACAGGCAAAAAAGCGTAAGGATGCGCTGCTTTGTAAGTCTCAGTCTGGGTGTATGACACATTATTTTTGTAAACAAAGACCCTCAAAAGATGAATACACTCTAGTTGTTCATGAAGGAACCTTCGCATATCATACTGTACTTCATAATCATAGTTTCCGCAGTATGGATTGTACAACAATTCTACAAAAGAAATTTTCAACGAAATAATTTTCCTGTGCAAGAACAAAGTGTGAATCCATAATTACCAATGTTTTTGCTCCTTGGGCTATTGATGAACTAAAAAATGACATCAAATACGTCAGCTTCGTAACATTGTCTTGCGATACATCTAATAATAAACATGTTAAGCTACTTTCTATTTTAGTTCGTTATTTTCAGGCTTATGAGCTGGAAACTCCAGTAAAGACCAAACTGATTGCTTTCATAGTTATCCCAGAGAAACGTCCGACATAATATCTGAACAATTGTTGAAAGCAATTGATAATTTGACTTAAACAAAACGATTGTTGAACTCTCAGCAGACAATACAAATACAAACTTTGGAGGCTTGTTGAGGAAAAAGAGAGATAATGTTATAACTAAAATAAAGTCCAAATTAAACAGACACATAATGGGTCTTGGTTGCAACGCACACATAATTCACAAATGTGCAAAAACAGTGTTTGATTCAATGCCTATGAATATGGAAGTGATTGTAACAAAAATATTTGGATACTTTCACATTTACACGGTTCGTGTAGAACGCCTAAAAGACTTCTGTGAATTTGCTGGACAGGAGTTTAAGCAATTATTAGGTTATTCGAATATAAGGTGGTTGTCATTACTTCCAGCCTTGGAAAGAATATTGAAACTGTATCAATCACTGAGATCTTTCTTCTTGTCAGAAACACACAGTCCTACAATATTGAAACAATTCTTTGAAAACAGTGAATCAGAGCTTTGGCTTAGCTTTGCTCATTCTCATGCATCACTCTTCCATGAAACAATTAAGGCGATTGAAGGCGACGACAAGAGTGCAACAGAATCAGCACTAGCTGTGAACAATCTCATTATAAAATTAGAAACTCGATGCGATAAAAATTTCATCCCACACATGGTAAAGAGTTTTGCTAACTGACTTAGTAGAAAGTGGTGACATCCAAATGGAAAGGTATTTCCAAACAAGTAAAGAATTCTATAATACTGCTGTACATTACTTGCAGTCTTGGAACAAGCACAATGAGGACTTGTCACAACTGAGTTGCCTTCTCTTGGATAATGTGCCTGAAAGGAAACATTTTGATAATGCAGTAGAACTGATATCTTCAAAGTGTCATGAAGTTGTAAACGTCAATCGTGATGAGCTCTAGAGGAATTTACTTGTTTGCGAGGCCATTTGTTGCAAAATGAATGTGAGTGGTTCAGTAACAAGCCCCCATGTAGAAAATGGAATGAAGTACTCAGGCACTTGAAAGAAAATAATGTACCACATGCTAATGTGAAGAGAATTCTTGAACTTTTTATGTGCTTACCTGGCAGCAATGCATCCGTAGAAAGACTATTTTCTCAAATGAACTACGTCTGGTCCGAAGAGAAAGCACGGATTAATGTGAGCACGGTGCAAGCCATGTTAACAGTAAAAACTAACATTAATTTATCGTGTGAAAGCTTCAGTGAAAAACTTGCTTCAAATCATGAGATCTTGAGAAAGATACACTCAAAAAACAAGTACCACGCCGAGGCAACAACCTCTTCAGTAGAAATAAGGTACTGTAAACATTACTTTAATATTGCAATTGATATCCATATGTTGTTAAAATTTTTTTTACTTTAAACTTTTTTTTGTTGTTGTTATTGAGAAACAAAACTAGCTATTGTAATTTCATTAAGTGCGTGTATCGCATAAGTACCGTGAATATTAACACAAATAAAATCAAACAGCAAATAAACACAGTTATTATGAAATTTAAAGTTATCTTTTTTGCATCTACAAAATTTCTTGCGCACACCCAGTCACACACCCCCACCCACACATATTATAAATATATATAAATAAATATATATATGTACACACACACACACACGCAAACATATATATATATATATATATATATATATATATATATATATATATATATATATATATAATTATCGTTCGTCCCCGATTTTGCGGGACAGTCTCAGAAATAAGCAAAAAAATCCTCTGAAATGTAAAAAATATGACAAATGTCCCCGAAAACAATGGGAAAAAAAAAGGTCACCCTACTTTATGTCCACCTTTTCTATTCAAATCTCTTTGGTTTCAAGTGATATGCACTGTTGTTTCTCGCCAATTTCGTTATTGGGAGCCATCGCGTTAACAAATGTAATGACATGTGGATAAGATGTGCGTCAATACTCAGACTTTATTATGAAAGCCTATTGGCCACTGGTTTATCCAATCAAAAAATTACAACCGCAGCCAGAACTTGTGTTTTATTATTTATTTCCCCCAAATGTACATCTCTCATCCACTGCCGTGTGCAAGCAAGCCTTATTAGTCAAGTCTAGCCCGGTAGCCACGCAATTTATACAAGCACAAAAAATACACAC
Organism: Megaustenia siamemsis; assembly: GCA_032433765.1. Lineage (NCBI taxonomy): Eukaryota > Metazoa > Mollusca > Gastropoda > Stylommatophora > Ariophantidae > Megaustenia > Megaustenia siamemsis. The sequence goes on from JAVIAB010000092.1 coordinate 40,258,202, forward strand.
AATTTAGGTGGTTTATTTTTTGGCAAAACAAATTTCACAAATGCGTAATAACCGATTTGAAGTCTAGGTAATAGCGCTATAAAAGATTGTTCCAATATAGGATAAAGAAGAAAACAAAATCAGGATTTTAAAAATTGCCTTTATATCAGATTCTCGCTATAACCGTTCACGATGTATGTGAATTCTACTATCCTACTTTAAATGCTACCACTACTACTACCACTACTACTACCACTACTACTACCACTACTACTAATTCTACTACCTCTACAACAACAACAACAAAAACAACTACAACCACTGCTACTGCTGCTACTACTAATTCTACTTCCTCAAATGCCTTTTAGCGTCGAAGGGAGAAACAGTTTGCGGAATGTTGCTTTACAGCTGGCTTCTGGGGGAGTAAGAGCTGGTAATGTCAAGAAAGCAATTACGACCCACCACATCTTATAAGTCAAAGGGCAAAATGCTCGAATCAACTCGTGGCAATCCGTCAACAACATCTGGCCTCTCCTGCTGTTATGATTCCGAGTTTCTTTTAATATTCCATCAATCCATCATTTGTGTGGTCGGCGATTATGTTTGATTTTCCTACAGTGTCCATTAAAGACTCGTTGCGTTATGATATTGCCATCTTATCACACGGCCAAACCATTTCATCTGTTGTTTCATAATGAATTCAACGCTGGAAATTATTCCTAGCTTTTTTCTCAATTCTCCATCTCTGATCTTATCTCTCAGGCTGTTTCCTGTCAAGCGTCTAACACATTTCATTTCGGTGGTGGCTGTTTTTCTTATTGGTCTTTGCATCTTTAGGATGGATATTATACAATTTTCCCAGCAGAAATCAGGGAACCAAAGTAAGTCATGCACTTGCTACATAATGAACTTTGATGTAAGAATTAATGTGAGCCGCAGAACTGGTGACATTAGATCACCACAGATCACCACGAAGGGTTTGATAAACCCCCCCCCCCCCAATCCTTTTCATTCTTCTCTTCACTATCAGTTTGATCTAACTCCACACACGCACGCGTTTTTAACACATAAACAGAAAAACTATACTCTCTTTGGTATATTTATCTCGTGCGTAATATCATTTTAAATATTCTATCTCTACAGGTAAATATGGTCTTGTTCTACCACGGGATTGTGGTGAAGTGTTTTAAGCTAGCAGCATTCATAAACAGTATTCTGGTGTGTTGGGGCTCTTTCTCTTTCGATATTTCTGTCCCTATCTCATGTATTGTGCCACAGTAATAGATGATAGCCCACATTAACAGACGATGAAAAATGATAGCCGTGTCGACTGTATTCGACAGTATTTCGTTTCAGAACACACAATGATTTCTAACTCGCAAAACCACGATGCCTCTCTTTCCCCTTGAAATAATGGACATAGCTCATATCAGCAGTTGCTAAACTTTTTCGGGTGCCATTTTCATAACCCCATACATTTGCTCTCATGAGAGTTCATCGTCCATTTGGTTTCATTAAGCTATTGTCACATTACTCTCAATATATCAATATAATAAACATTAAAATAACAGATCCATACAGAGGCACGCAACAATATTAATGTAGATAAGCTGTTCACTGTTTACTCTTCCGTGATACGGTACGGTAGAGTTGGTCAGGAATATCAACATATTTCCCATAAATATAACTGTCTACCTTTGCTGGTAATATACGCAAACCACATATAGTATGATATTTAAAAAAAAAAAAAACAATTACGACTAGCAATATATAGACAACAGGAAGCAGGAATGTCGTACAGTGAATAAAATGATAGTAATTATGGAGTCAGAATAAAAGGATGGAAATGGCAGGACAAAATCACTAACATAGAATTATGGAAATCTACCAGTCAAACACCAGTGGATAAAGAGAGACAGCGAAGACGATGGCGCTGGATAGGACACACACTACGGAAGCCAACTGAGAGTATTACACAACAGGCCCTTTCTTGGAATCCCCAGGGGAAAAGACAAAGAGGAAGACCAAGGAATTCTTGGAGAAGACAGATAGAAGCAGATATAAAGAGGATGGGGAAGACAAGGAATGATCTTAAAAGAATGGCAAAAAATAGAACGACTTGGAAAGTGTTTGTAGAAGACCTATGCTCCACTGGGAGCTAAAAAGGTAGAAGAAGAAGATGAATTATGGAGTCATAGCTGTCTGTCCGTGCCAGAGAGAACAAAGTCGACCATAACCTCATCACCTTGCAGTTGTTCTAAGTACAGGTTCATCAAACTGACCAAGTGAAAAGGAAGAGAAAAATGAAGACAAGCCTGTCCCAAGAATACCGAGAGCTGTAAATATCGCAGCAACCCGTTGTAAGTCACGACAAAACGCAACTTACGCCTGTTTATCGACTTTTTCAGCGTGGAAGAAACATAAGAGCAGCAGTATCAGGGCGGACAAATTGCACCAACAACAAAATTAACACCATCAACGATATAAATTAACACAATAGAGGTTTGGGCGGTGAACACAATATTAAAGCCTTCGGGCAAAAAAAAAAAATAACTTGACTGGTTTATCAAATGGAGACAACGTCGCTGCATCCTTCAAAGTTCATTTAGGCAATCTTATAAATCTGACTTCTCTATTATCGTTCAGAGACTTCCTTTGTCATTCTAAGGAGAGAGTAAACACTCACACACACACTAGAATTAGACCGACCTGTGTTTGTTACGACATTTAAGTAACGTTAAGTACGTTAAATCCATGTTGACTGTAATGTTACTTATGATTTCATTGAGGAAACCTATACATTTACAAATATCCTATGACATGCAACACCTTGGAGTTATGGATGATAAGTGAATAATGAATATATTAAATTGATGAATAAACAAAAATAGGAACAAAATAAACATTAAAAAACACATAACTTATTAACATACATTTAGTTATCAACTTTAAGGAGAAGTTTGTGAGCTGGGAAGCCAGGAAAATTTCGAATGTTCAGGAACTTATGACGTCATTGTCATGGTTGGTGCTCCATCTAAAAATGACTGTGTTTGTGTGGCTGGTACCGTTGCCCTATTGTAAGATCTAGTTGTAGACCACATTGGTGCTGCCCCTCTATCCAGGTGCTGGAACCACAAAGCTGTTGGATGAGCTCACTGCTTCTCTGCTCATCTCGGCGTAATTTCGACGAACCTCCGAACGACTCTGCCCATATTTCCTGCTGGCATCCTAAAGATGGTTCTTCTCAACATTTGTGGCATGACGCCTTCCTTTAGCTTTCTTGGTGACAGAAACAGGTGGTGGCTCAGAGAAAGGCAATGTTCAAGTCCGTCTGGTATGTGAGACTCCTGCGTAAACCCCATGTCTTTTCTGAACTATTTATAAATATTGAGAAAAATCTTCATTTTTTAAATATCCATAAGTAGGTTATCTCTGTTCATTCATTATATATGCTATATAATTAATTACATATATAAACACATGAAGAAAAGACACAAACACTTAAATAGATTTAATAGCGCATGCACCCGATACGATATGAGAATCAACATCAACAGGACAGAAGTTATGAACATCAAGAAAAACAGAACATCAGCATAAGATTAAACAATTAAAACAAGTGGAGAAATTTAATTGATTATGAAGTCTAACGACAAACGATGATTCACAAGCAGCAGAAATAAACTTAAAATGCAACAAAGCTTGCAAACGCATTGGAAAGATGTAAACGCTGCTGTCCAACAAGGAAATAGCACTAGAGGCAAATATGACACTCTACAACATAACCTTCATTCTAACATTGCGCGATCAATGATAGACCTAAACGCTAGATTCAAGAACAATGAGAATAATAACCACAATTGAAATTAAATGTGTTAGGCACTTGACATAAAACAAAGCCTGTGAGATAAGATCAGTAATTAAGAACTACAATAAAAGCTGGGAATAATTACCACTATTTAATACATAAACAACTTACAAAATGGTTTGACATGGTGATAAAACAGAAGGATCGAAACACTACAGAACGTACGTCCATGAAACGCTTTGATAACACCAGGCCCAACGGCCGACCAAGAAAACGATATATTAATGGACAAGTAGAAACACTAGGAAACGTAACAAGTGCAGAGGTCTCCCCTCGACGCTGAAAGTAGATGCGAAAAGAAAGAAGAATCTAGGAGAAAAAGATATAATGAAAGGTTTCAGCTTAAACCCTAAGACCAGAAATATACATTCACCTAGGCACTCGCTCACTCAAAATCAATCAAACCATACACAAACTCACTCACCCAAACCACCCATCCACCTACCTACCCATATACTCAACACCACCCAAACCCACCCATCCACCCATCCATCCATCCATCCATCCATCCATCCATCCATCCATCGATCCATCCATATATTGTTGTTGTTGTTGCGTTCACCAGCTTTCAACTCTGACGAAGTCCCTAGAGACTAGGAACTGAATTTTGCGTGTTAATCCATTTTTCCCTGGCAGCCATGTATACAGGGGTCCCTCGCCGCACAGGCAGATAACTCAGAATTCGGAGGTACTCATGTTTTTTTTTCGTCGATGAGTAACTGACGTTTCAAGCCGGGCCTCGTTGCTGAGACTAAGGGTGGTTGTCGCAGAGAGAAATCATAAATAAAAATCCCAACCGGTGGAACCGAGATTTGAACCCACAACCTCTCTGTCCCGAGGTCCGCGTCCTGCCTCGAGACCAACCAGTCTTGGACTTGGAATATGAGGAAACTGCAACAAGGAACACTTTTCATGCATAGCCTGTAATGGTTCATGCCGCCTATGCACCATATACCAGAAGTTCACGTCCTCCCGAAAATGATGATCGTCATATTTCTTTAAAAATGTATAGCGCTTGATGATGTTACACATAACAATGGCGTAAGCACAGCAATGACGCGCCCTTTAGATTCTTGATTACTCTAGTGAATGTAGCCTACGACGAACAGAACACGGTGCAAATTCCCTAAAGAGAAAAAACTGCGAATGACGAAGCATTTCACATAAATAAGTAACATGGAAATAACTTGCGTCAAGCAAATCCAACAACGGTCATGAACAGCACCAATGTGACGTAAGCGCAGAACAAGCCTAGACGATGAAAGGTCGCATTCACAACACTTGATTTGTTGAAAATAGAATATCGCCGGCGTACGACGTGGTTTTATCAGCGCAGATGTAATAAGTAGATCATTATCTTGGCTTTAACGCATAGGAGTGTGATGGAGAACTGAAATTAATCAAACATCGAATGCACTTTTTGCAGCGATTGAGAGAACGTGGACTAGATCCGCCATCTTAGAAACGGAAGTCCATCCATATATCAATGTTTGTTTTGTAAATTCATTTTTACTAATCTTCATCCCAACGTTGTGCTACCAAAGCCAATCCTGGACCCTAGATGCAAGAACAGTAAGAAAAATAACCTCTACTAAGATGAAGTGTGTCAGGCGAATGACAGGAAACAACCTGAGAGATAAGATAAGAAATGAAGAACTGAGAAAAAAGCTAGGAATAACACAGCAATATAATATTTAAAGAAACAACAGATACAATGGTTTTGCCACGGAAGAAGGCAGAGTAATCAAGACACAACACAACCTCAATAAACGTTGCGAGAACACCAGACCCCAGGAACGACCACGAAAAAGATGGACTGACGGAATATTAGAAGCACTAGGAAACATAACAGCAGCTGAGGCGAACAGAAGAGCAAAAACCCGAAAATCATATCTCCCCTCGATGTTGAAAGGCAAATGAAAAAGGAAAGAGGAAGAACATTTTTACTAAAAAGCAAATAAGGCAATAATCTTGTCTGAAAAAGGTAACAAAGTGGACATAGCGTTTTTTGTAACAACAATGTGTTTTAAAGTGTTTGTATTAAGAAAAATATTCTAATTCAACGTAATCTAAAGTATTTTTACACATCTTCTAAACTATGCAGTTTATTGAGTGATTATTTTTCTAATGCCTGACTAAAAATATACGATAATCTTTTATGAAAAAGGGTAATAATGTTTGTAATTTGCATTAAAGTATTTGCATTAAAGTATTTATACATAAAAAAAATATGTGCTGAAATATACGAATTAATGTTATTTTCACACACAATCTAAAAAAAAAAAAAGCTGTCGCTTTGATTTTGAACTGAGCACTTAAATTAATACTCCTTGCAACCGGTCGTAGAAGAATACTATTAACATTTTAAAAATATATATTTCGAATGTACTACTCGAATAAATGTTATTTTATTTGTATATCATTCAAACGCATATAGAATTGTTAATCTTTGTAATGTAAGCATCGAATTCTTTATTCACCTAGGCTGGTAGAGAACATCAAGCTAGGACCGAATCCGCGTTCTTCTTTATCACCAAGCCAGCTATAGTCATGACGTCATCGACGCTCCATTGTGAAAAAGGATTTCTTTAAAAAGCTGCGATAAACTTGACATAACTGCTCATTAAAGTAACCATAATACAAGAAAATCTCATGCAAGTTTAAACAAAAGCGAACAGAGCGTAAAATTGATTAGGAATATCGATGTTTAATAAAACATATTCACTTTTCTTTTAATCAGCTATTCTTTTAATCAATTTAATTGATTTAATTCCCGCGATCGCTTTCAGACAATCACACAGATGATTCAAATTAAAGCAGAAATCAAATCAATTTTCAAGCAGTCATTCTTGAAGCTGACATGTTCTCCTTCTGTTAAAACTAGAGAGGTCTTTCAGCAAATGTTTGGAGCAGGCTCATTTTGTGAAATGTAAACGTTGTTATCTCCCTTATTAAGCAATATTTCACGTCTCAATTTCATCTTCTGGTATGTTTATTACCTGCCCTTAGAGTCTTATGTTTCTCATTCGTCTGCAAAGCGTTCTTTTAATTTATGTTTAAACTATGTGACTTCACTTCGCCCATGTTAAATGCATTCAGTCATTCCAACACATAACGAAAGGTATGTCCCTTGATAACTCCTGTAGCTTGCCCGTAATGACACTCTTGATTGGCGCTCTCAGTCACTACATTCTTGTTGTACTTAGCCTCATTCCAGATTCTCAGAGTCTCATGAATGTATACTCGTCTTATCATTGTGTGATATTTACCACATTGCCACGCTTCAGTAAATGATCACTGAGCGGAATCAATATATCTTTCTTGTCAATCTCAATAACTCATATATGGCCTCCAGGAAAGACTGACCATGAAAGTCGATCGACACACATACTTGAGGGGTCGAGGACTCCAACTATTGTTAACGATCCACAACTGTCTGGAGTATTTATTTTTAACGTACAATTATTGTTGAACCACTAATGCATTTCGTCTTCGCATACCCTCTTCTACAACCGTACGCCCTATTACTAATTACGATACATTATTTCTTTGAATTCAATCGTTCTATAAGGGTGTGTATTCTTTCCCCTGCCGTTATTGTGCAGCTACTTCTGAAATTCGTATTTTCATCTCTTACATTCCTATCCTCGACCACTAATATTTCGTCCGCATTATTACAAAGTACATCATATCATTCCTCTGATCTCGGAAATGGATGATTAATGGACAATGCTTAAAAAGAAACCCAAGCAACAAACATTGAAGGAGACACTTCCATTCAAGACAAGAAAGACAAACGTGGATGTGGATGACAAAGTAAATTCCGCAACTGATGGAAGAAAAAAAAAGTATGGAACTATTTTAACGACAGATATAACCAGATTAACAAGGAAATAAAGGTTAAATACAAAAAGAGCTAAAGAAAAATGGCTGCACCGAGACGCTCAAAACTGAGACAGAATAAATAAATAATAACGAGAATATGTACATACAAATAGATGAACTCACAGGCAGTATGACACGTCAAAAGACATGATGTATAAAAACGAAGAAATTACAATAATTATGGCGATAAAGGAACTATGGAAGCGGCGGAAAGAATATATTATGAAACGATATAAAGATGGGAGAAATTATATATTATAGTTATGATTATTGTGAAGGACCAATCACACCAACCAGAGAAGTAGAACAAGCTATTATGATAACATGTAGATTTGCAACGCTCCGCAGGCCTAGATGATGAGACTAAGGAGGAGCTAGAAGCATTAGGATAATTTAGATTACAGATAACTACAAAACTACTGAATGACGTCTATAACAAATCTAATTTGATGACTTGTTGAAATCCATCTTCATTGTCCTACCAGAGAAACAAAGAGCTGTTGAATGTGCGGATCACAGAACGATTATTCTCATGTTTCATGTTACTAAATTAATGCTCTATAATAACTTATATATATATATATATATATATATATATATATATAGAGAGAGAGAGATAGAAATAGAGAGAGAGAGAGAGAGAGAGAGAGAGAGAGAGAGAGAGAGAGAGAGAGAGAGAGAGAGTCAGAGAATCAGGAATAAGACCATGCATGACATTTCTGAAGAAAAACGAAACTTGGTTTTGTAGTGGGAAAAGCTACGGCAGACGCTGTAAGTATCATAAGATCGTTCATAAAAAGAGATACAGAAGTTAAAACACGCGTACCCATGTTTCATTGACTACAGTAAGGCATTCGACAAAGTAAAACACACACAAGTAATAAAAATACTAAATGATGAGAAAGATCTAGGGGCTATCAAGAAAATGTACTGGGAACAATCAACATCAGTCAAAGTAGATAACCAACTGGGAGAATAGCAGAATATAAAAACAAGGCATACAATAAGGATGAGTCCTATCGCCTTGACCTCTTATCGTTGTACATCATTAGTCACACAAAATACAAGTGTAAAAATCAACCTAGATTCTCAATTCTAACAACTTTGTATATGCAGATGACGTGGTACTGATCGACAAGAGCAAAAAAAAAAAGAACTTCAATAATAGGAAACATCAAATATATGTATTGCTGTGGAAAAGCAATTTGAACAATTACTATATAGAGTTATCAAGAATGTGAGAGAAAGGGGACTCATTTTAAATGAAAAGAAAACAGTAGTAATGTAGCACTGGAAGATATCAGTGCTATACAGCGTACAGAGGTTATCGAGGAACATGATATTCGACGCCTTTCAGCATGGATCATGAAAAAAGGAATACTTCACGCCATTACATTATTTAGAAACAGCAAACGTGCCTTAATTTGTGTTATTTGTACAATTAAATTGTATATTTCTTCACGTCAAATAAACTCAACCGCAGCAACAACAAGAATTAAGTAATGGTTACAACAAAGAAAAAAAAGGTTTCTCCTAAATGCGCAATTAAAATAAGTGAAGCAGCAACAAACAGGTCAATGGATGACAATTTCTAGGTGGTATCACAGCTTCATATTTTAATTGTACAACTAAAGATGAAGTGTAGAATTCTTCAGGAAAAGGCTGAACTCCAAACAACAAGAAAGAAAAACCCAGATTACGAAGCCCATCGTTTAAAAAAAAAAAAACAATCTTCAGTGCGGCAAAAACCTGAAATAAAAATAAGTTAATCAAGGGCAGTGGAACCTTGACAAAAAGCACGCTGACGACAACAGAGATGTGATTATACAGAAGAATGTTGAGAACATCAAGGCTAGCCTTAAATAACAGCGTTGATGTTTTAAAAGCGGCCAAAGCAACAAGAAAGCGTATTGTCAACATCAGGATAATCAGTCATCATCTCCTAGCCATAAGATAAGAATGTGACAGCGCGATCTGAATGTGACAACTGGAAAGATCGTGGAGAGTGATAGCGAAAATAGGGAGAGGCGATATCAGAGAGCTTAACAAAATGACAAGACAAGAAATCAACAACCGAGTCGATACAACTGTAGCGACAGAACGTTGTTATGAAACATGAGCATCTACGTCACCAGACTAGACACTCGTTGACAAGACATGTCATATGAGATATATGTTATATATATTTTTGTATCAGTGTGCACCTGACTTTATTTTCACATTTATTAAACCAATGTTAACTCTTATGACGATATACCATTTTGTTTACAAACATTAATCATTTGTGACATTCACAATGAGCATGTCATGGGGCATCACTCATGCAAGGCATTTTCTTAGACCATAACATGACCCACCACCAATTCTAGTAATGTGTTTATGTTTTCATTCTTTATCCACTCTGTATAAATTATCGACATTTTACATAAGGTATATTTTAATTCAAAGTCATAAAAAGTTTAATTCCAACAGACGACAAAATATACATAGAAAACAAACCAGTAGAAGAGATCGATTACTTTACCTATCTTGGAAGTCACATTGATCGAGAAGGGGATACATGCAAAGAAATTAGAATCAGAATAGCTAAAGCAGCATTGTCTTTCAGAAGCCTTGAAAAGTTGTGGAAATCAAAACTCAGCACAAACACAAAACTTAGACTATTCAAATCAAATGTATTATCAACCCTTACGTATGCGTGTGAAAGCTGGAAAACAACAAGAGATATAGAAACAAAGTTGAACGCATTCGAAAATAAATGTCTAAGGAAAATACTTGGTAAAGCGTGGAACGAATTCAAAACAAACGAGGAAATTAGAGAAATCGCCAATCAACCACTGATATCTTCAGTAATAAAGAAAAGACGATGGTCATACGTTGGACATGTGATGAGAAGAGATAATAACCGAATAGCAAAGCAAGCCCTCATTTGGGAAACAACAGGTAAGAGGAAAAGAGGAAGACGCAGAGAGACACTGAGAAGAACATTGATATTGATGAGAGAGGCAAGAGCAGCAGGATTCGGCTCACTCAATGAGATAGAGCTGCTTGAACAGAATAGAGACAAATGGCGAGATTTGATAAAATATCTTTATAAGAATTGAAAACTGCTAGAACAAAAATTCAGATAAGAGAAGGAGTATATTGGTCTACGCCCTATGGGCCGGCTACGGCTCGAAAAGTCAGTAGATATATAGATAGATAGATATTTTCATTGCATACTTCTGCAAAGGTGTCTTCAGGTACATCACCTGCCCCATGTCAAGGTCAATGCCACGTAAAGATAGATAACGTCTTCTTCGAAAAATGTTTGCCGTTGGTGGTTACATACATCAAATATTTATACCTGCTGGTCTGACATTCAATTTAACTAAGAGTGTCTCGGTCGATAACACTGGAATTCCTAGTTCCTCTGTTTTTATCAATTCATGAGCCACTTTCACCTTCCAGGGAATATATATTATAACCCCGCCATTTACCATATATTGCTCCGCCGGAGGAAATTAGTTTCAAATTCTGAGGGAACAATTTCCATGTTCTGGGCTATTCCATGCAGTCCTAAAACATTTCACTCATCCTTGTCCTTATGATACCCACATTTCCATCTTTCAACATCTGCTTTCATTGCATTACCTGAAAGGGATGGTGCAGTTGAATGCAGTGATTTTAGAACAATAAGCCTAATGAGCCATGTTACAAAAATCCTGCTAAAAGTTATACAAGGAAGGATTCAAAATAAAATCAATACTGGATTAGATGAGCAGCAATTGGGATTTAGGAAAAATAGTGGAACAAAAGAAGCCATATTCTGCATGAGAAAATTAATCGAAAAGTACACATAAGTAAACAAACCGATATATGCCTGATTCATAGACTACACCATAGCTTTTGACAGAATACACCACAAACAACTGATCATCATGATGTGCCATACTGGTTGGCGTAGGTGATCATGTCCCTCCACAATCTTCTATCTACAGTGCATCGTATCAGTTCTGTTGTTTACTGTTTTCCATGCCATGACACAAAGCTATCCAGTATTTTCTCTCTCTGTCGTCGCGATCTCTCTTTCCTTCTATTTTGCCAGTTGTAACCAAGTATTCCAACTTTCCTATTCTCATGATGTGCCCGAAAAATGTTGATTGCTTCTTTCTGATGTTTTTTTAAGAGCTTATAGAATGCTTAAAAGAGATACATCTAGATAAGATGGACATACGACTAATATATAATCTATACTGGGAGCAAACAGAAATAATTAAATATAACAAAGAGAACTCAACACCATTTGATATAAAAAGAGGAGTAAGACAGGGATGCATCCTATCACCAAGCTTGTTCGATTAATACACTGAGCAAATCTTTAAAAACATCACATAGATGCCAGGTCTAAATATTAATGGAAAGATAATCAATAACCTAAGATATGCTGATGATACTGTACTACTAGAAGAAAATCCTAAAGATCTACAACAAATACGTAATGAAATAAACATGACAAGCAAAAAATATTGGCTAGATATGAATATCAAAAAAACGAAAACTATGATCATAAACAAAGAAAATACTCAAAACCCACAAGTGGATGTCAAAATTGAAGGAATAGAATCGGAGACAGTTCAGAACTAAAACTACCTTGGACATACTATAACCAGTGATGGAAAATGTATAACTGAAATAAACACAATAATAGGAATGCCAAAAAGTAACTTTATTGTCATTGAAACATATACTAGCATCAAAACAAATAACACCAGGGCTAAAACTAAGAATAGCAAAATATTACATCTTCTCAATATTCCTATATGGTGCAGAAACATGGGCATTAGACAAGAAAACAGAACAGAGAATTCAAGCCTTTGAAATGTGGAAATATTTAAGAATAGGTAGAATTGGATGGAAAGAAAACAAACGATGAAGTCTTAAAACAACTAAAAAAGAAAAGAGAACTACTGAACACAATTCAAACAAGACAAATGCGATTTTTGGGCCATGTTAAAAGACACAACAGCTTACTAAAAGTAGTTTTGGAAGGGAAAATACAAGGTAAAAGAGATAGAGGCAGACCAAGACTAACATGGACGAGTAACATCAAAAGATGGACAAATCAGCCTATGACAACCTGCACCATCAAAGCAAGAGACAGAGCAGAATGTCGTTCCATGGTAGCGAACCTTCGCTGCGGAGATGGCACCCGATGATGATAATGATTTCCATCTGATATTAATGTATTCAAAGAAAATTCCATGCTCCTAAATTTTCCAAATTGCAATATTTCACCCCCCCCACCCCCTGTTGGGTGTGTTTCAAAAAATAAAACAGGGCGTTAGAAAAGGTTGTGTGCTGTCACCAGATTTATTTCATATGTATAGTGACATTATTTTAAGACCCATAAGGGGCATGCCTGGAACAACAATTGGAGGTCACAATATAAATAATCTGAGGTATGCTGAGGATACAGTCTTCATCGCTAGAGTGAAAATGAATTACAAGAAATGTTAGACATTATAGTGAAGGAAAGCACAAATAAAGGACTCAGCCTCAATACCAAAAAGACAGAAATAATGACAGCAACAAAGAAAAAGACATAACCGCAATGCAAGATAAAGACAAGTGGAACAATATTAAAACAGATAAATGAATATAAATATCTGGGAACAGTGTTAACATCAGATGGTAGATGCACAAGAGAGGTGAAACGCAAAATGGATCAGGCAAAAGCAGTTTTCCCAAAAAATTGAGGAAGATACTGTGCGATCTATTTTTGACAATAAAAACAAGAAAACAGTTCTCTTAAATTATATGTAGAACCAGTCTTAACATATGGATGTGAATCATGGACAATAGGACAACATAGAAAAAAATGCTTGGAATCTGTAGAAATGTGGTTGTACAGAAGAATGTTGAAAATACCATGTACAGCTAAGAAGAGTAATTAAAATTTTCTGGAAGAGGCCAAAGCATAACTAATTTCCAATATTAGGAAGAAACAATAATAATTATTTTGACCATGTAATGAGAAGGGGACAGCTGAATATATTGTGACAACTAGGAAAATTGAGGGACAAAGAGATAGCGGGTTGCAAAGAGAAAAAGACACCAGACAACTTAAGAGAATGGCTTGGCAGTAGGTCAAGAACTGAAATAATAAATAACTGTCGAGATCGAAAGTTATGGAGAGACATGATCACCTACGCCAGCAAACATGGTACTTGATGATGATGGTAGTTGGAGTGGTAGCGGTAGCAGGTTGTAGTAGTTGCAGATAGTCGTAGTATTTGAAAATAGTGGTAGAACTAGTAGCCGTAGCAGGTAGTAGTAGTAGCAGGTAGTCGTAGTATTTGAAAGTAGTGGTAGAACTAGTAGCCGTAGCAGGTTGTAGTAGTAGGCGGTAGTAGTAGTAGGTAGTAGCAATAGTATGTAGTAGTAGTAGCAAGTAGTAATAGTAAGCGGTAGGTGTAGTAGGTAGTAGCAGTAGTAGTAGCATTAGGTAGTAGTAGCAGTATGTGGTAGTATTAGTTGCTGCAGGTAGTAGTAGTAATATTAGTAGCAGTAGCAGATCGTCATAATATAATTCTGGGAAGATATAGATGAGCAAACCAACTAAAGTATCAGTTGTAAATAACTGTGACCAGCATAATGCTGTCAAAATGCTACAAATATATGGTGACGGGAAAAGAAATAAAGTGTTAACACGGAACACCATATCACCTAGGCGCTACACAAATGAATAACACACACATCTTAACACCATTTATCCCTTATTTGGGGTCTGTTGGAGCTTAAAGTTGAGAGAAAGTGTTTATTTGATACTGGAAAATGAAGGACACAAACCCAAGTGTAGTCACCATGTGTTGTAAAGATAATTTTTTTTTTAATTTCACTCCGGACATAAATGATGACGTTTTTCACATTTTGAGAACGTTTAAAGTAGTTGTTCCTGTATCCACAAGTACCCAACTGCGTAGATTTTATCGAGCACCATCTGGCCCAGACTAATGACGCTTATTCTGTATTATTAGCTTATTAATGCTCGCCATTTCCCCTCCTTTTCATTACTATCGTCTATAATAGTTCCCGTCTGGCAATGTAATTACATCTTCTGCTGCGGACGGTTTGTTAATACGTGTACTGTTAATTGAGTAGCATAGCAACGAGGAGTACAACAATTATTATTATTTTTTAAGAGTTGTTGAGAGCTTAGGAATCACGTTTATAGGTAGAGACAAATTAGTAGAAGAAATAATCTACATAACAAAGACAAATACAGCCAAATCTCTAATTACTATAAAATAAAGAACAACTAATTTGTTTAATCTCACAGTAGCATTATAGCTATAATGCTAGACATTTTATGTATTTATAGACGCAGGTGCCACGAGTCTACTACACTTCGCTCTGAAAATTGATATTTTTATGGCAACAATTACTATACAAAATATGTTAAATTTCCTAGTAATTATATTTCTTGTAATAAGGATATCGTATCAGAGTATTCATGATTACAAGGAACGTTTCAAATATTAACATATATAATATGTTATGGTGTGAAAGATTAAATGTTTAACTAAGTACGCTATTGCAATTTGGATAAGACTTCTAACTACTTAATGTATCATAGAAGAATGATATACAGGCTACGTTTCTGAAGTTAACAATTAAACAAGACAACTAAATTATTAACAGTCAACAGATGTAAGTAATGCCTTTAATTCAAGAGAGGCATTTAAATTTGACAAACTAAGAGAGACTTTAATGATGTAGTAAGAACGTTCTAACAGGCTCTCTCTCTCTCTCTCTCTCTCTCTATATATATATATATATATATATATATATATATAGTGTCAATTTATCTCCAAAGTCCATGAGTTGTCAGCCTTTTTCACATAATGTCACGAGTGACTGCATGTGATTGTATCATATACCTTTAAAGTGCATTGTTACATTTTAAAAAAGAATTCAATATTCAGCTTGTGTTATTTTTTAAAATTACAAGTAAACATAAAAAGAGATAAAAGTGAAACAAATGAATGCTATATACTTATTGACACTTTCGTGTTGGGGACAAAGGGTCTTGTTTAGCCTTCTCTATAGTGCTGTAACTGACCACAACACATCATGATGTACGCTTCTAGTGTATTTCTTTACTATATTTTAGTATTTAATCATTTCAGACTTTATTACAAGTCTATAATGTGAGATGTCGTACAACCTTTGCATTTGTTCTCTAAAATTAAATTGGTATCTCCATGCTCGAGATGTTAATTCTGTTGACTTAATCTCAGGAATAATTTGCTCTCTACAGACACAAGCAAAAAGAAAGTCGGTGAATGCAAACAGGACCGACACACTGATAAATATATAACACATTCCACATTTATATACGGTTGGAAGCAGAAGTTGATCTTCGTAGTGACAGACTTGATTTGATTTGCCACAATGTTTTTCATGTTTCATGCTGTTCAAGTTTTCATGGCTGATTCTACCAATATTTGGAAGTTAGCTCCAGTAAATGAATGATCAGGCAAAATGTTTGTCTGTTATATAAAAAAAAGTTTCACCTTTTTTCTCTTCAAATTTTAAAAATCTGTTTAAATCTGACCTTTCTATTTTGGAATATTGTTCCACAGACTTTCCTCTCCATTACAATTTACTGCCATACTTTCCCAGACATTAATATAAACTTTCTTTAAGGATGTTCTACAAACTTACTTACAAAGATACCTTGTATCAGAGCTTTGTTGTACATACATTCACGATGCTTTCACAAACTATCCACAAACATTTTCTTTATATATGTCACTTTTGTTGTCCATTCTTATAAGAGGTCCAAATCACCTTAGTTTTCGGCTCCAGAGTATTGTCACAAAGGAAAGAAGTCTAGAATGCTACAGGACATCTGCATTAGTTACTTTGTCCGGTCATTTAATGTTACTTTTGTTTTGAGACAGCGCATGCGAATACTGATGAGTTTTTCTTGTAAACTGAATAGGTCTTAGAGAGTTCATTTCCACATAAAACTGTGCGCAATTGTATATGTTAGAGCCATTGCGGTTTGTGCTAATTTCTACTATTTCAGACCCTTCTAATTTGTCGAAAATGTTGTAGCTGTCTTGCTGATTCGTATTTTACCAACAAGATTAACTGCGACCCTAACCATGGGTCTTTGCGTTGCTGAAGGTTTCAGTTTTAGTAGTAAAGTCAGATTGCAATCAGTGACTGGACCGAATATATGGCCCTTTTACTTCTGTTAATAAATGCTAGTAGAGTGTCATTTTAGCAAGTCCGCCTCACTCATGACAGTTTCAGCTATCTTGGATCTACGGTTCCTGCCGACATCTTCTTTAAATTAGTAATATAATGGACACTGCATTTCACCAAACCATCTTAGAGTGCTACATTTCAATAATGGTCTGCTTTCTAAACCAAGCTGTCATCATTTCCTTAATTTCAACACCGAAAATGCTCTTCTTGGCTTCCTTTTATTTCTCCGGAAAAGCAAATAAAAACATATTTAAAAAGCGAAAAAAGAAAGCACATGAGCTTAACGAAAGATGTGATTTGAGGAAAAAATAAGATGACATTTACATGACAATTGTTTTTTTTCACCGTAAACGTGCAGTTCGAATGTCGAAGCGTTTACCTAAGTTTAGTAGTTCAACATACAAGGTCCCACTCTCTCTCTCTCTCTCTCTCTCTCTCTCTCTCTCTCTCTCTCTCTCTCTCTCCCTGTATAAAAATACTTTACAAATATTACATTTTCTGTTTCAATTAAACGCATAAACAAAGCTACTGTAATGTTTGGGATATGTCCTTAATATGTGATTCAAATCTTAACGTAGAACGTATCTTTGTTTCTGTTGTGCTAAAAACAAACGCCATTCATTGATTGCCAACACACGTTTAATACTGGTAACAAATAATAATACATAAATATTATTATATGGGGAACTTCCGAGGCGATAATAGGGAATAATAGAACAAATAAGTATGTGTTAGCACTCGGAAAAATTAACAGACAAACAACAACAGAAAAAAACGAAGAACAATATATGGTCCGAAGTGGGATCGAACCCGTACTCCCTGGCACCGCGCCTTGCCACGAGAGGCCGAACGCTTGGCACACTGCCACTCAGCCAACTAAAAAATTGGCTATTGTAGTAGTGTCTTCCACGAAAGGCGCTCTCAATGACTATAGCATAGGGTAACGATCTCAGACCGGAAATAAATTGTATATTTGTACTTTCCTATTAATGCAAGTATCTCCCAGTAGGGCTGAATACTTGTGTTGTAGACAAACATTTATTGGACGAAACAGCACGAATAGTAGTTTCCAGTGGTTATATACTGGTAACAAATAATAATACATAAATATTATTATATGGGGAACTTCCGAGGCGATAATAGGAAATAATAGAACAAATAAGTATGTGTTAGCACTCGGAAAAATTAACAGACAAACAACAACAGAAAAAAAACAATATATGGTCCGAAGTGGGATCGAACCCGTACTCCCTGGCACCGCGCCTTGCCACGAGAGGCCGAACGCTTGGCACACTGCCACTCAGCCAACTAAAAAATTGGCTATTGTAGTAGTGTCTTCCACGAAAGGCGCTCTCAATGACTATAGCATAGGGTAACGATCTCAGACCGGAAATAAATTGTATATTTGTACTTTCCTATTAATGCAAGTATCTCCCAGTAGGGCTGAATACTTGTGTTGTAGACAAACATTTATTGGACGAAACAGCACGAATAGTAGTTTCCAGTGGTTATATACTGGTAACAAATAATAATACATAAATATTATTATATGGCGAACTTCCGAGGCGATAATAGGGAATAATAGAACAAATAAGTATGTGTTAGCACTCGGAAAAATTAACAGACAAACAACAACAGAAAAAAACGAAGAACAATATATGGTCCGAAGTGGGATCGAACCCGTACTCCCTGGCACCGCGCCTTGCCACGAGAGGCCGAACGCTTGGCACACTGCCACTCAGCCAACTAAAAAATTCCCCATATAATAATATTTATGTATTATTATTTGTTACCAGTATATAACCACTGGAAACTACTATTCGTGCTGTTTCGTCCAATAAATGTTTGTCTACAACACAAGTATTCAGCCCTACTGGGAGATACTTGCATTAATAGGAAAGTACAAATATACAATTTATTTCCGGTCTGAGATCGTTACCCTATGCTATAGTCATTGAGAGCGCCTTTCGTGGAAGACACTACTACAATAGCCAATTTTTTAGTTGGCTGAGTGGCAGTGTGCCAAGCGTTCGGCCTCTCGTGGCAAGGCGCGGTGCCAGGGAGTACGGGTTCGATCCCACTTCGGACCATATATTGTTCTTCGTTTTTTTCTGTTGTTGTTTGTCTGTTAATTTTTCCGAGTGCTAACACATACTTATTTGTTCTATTATTCCCTATTATCGCCTCGGAAGTTCGCCATATAATAATATTTATGTATTATTATTTGTTACCAGTATATAACCACTGGAAACTACTATTCGTGCTGTTTCGTCCAATAAATGTTTGTCTACAACACAAGTATTCAGCCCTACTGGGAGATACTTGCATTAATAGGAAAGTACAAATATACAATTTATTTCCGGTCTGAGATCGTTACCCTATGCTATAGTCATTGAGAGCGCCTTTCGTGGAAGACACTACTACAATAGCCAATTTTTTAGTTGACTGAGTGGCAGTGTGCCAAGCGTTCGGCCTCTCGTGGCAAGGCGCGGTGCCAGGGAGTACGGGTTCGATCCCACTTCGGACCATATATTGTTTTTTTTCTGTTGTTGTTTGTCTGTTAATTTTTCCGAGTGCTAACACATACTTATTTGTTCTATTATTCCCTATTATCGCCTCGGAAGTTCCCCATATAATAATATTTATGTATTATTATTTGTTACCAGTATATAACCACTGGAAACTACTATTCGTGCTGTTTCGTCCAATAAATGTTTGTCTACAACACAAGTATTCAGCCCTACTGGGAGATACTTGCATTAATAGGAAAGTACAAATATACAATTTATTTCCGGTCTGAGATCGTTACCCTATGCTATAGTCATTGAGAGCGCCTTTCGTGGAAGACACTACTACAATAGCCAATTTTTTAGTTGGCTGAGTGGCAGTGTGCCAAGCGTTCGGCCTCTCGTGGCAAGGCGCGGTGCCAGGGAGTACGGGTTCGATCCCACTTCGGACCATATATTGTTCTTCGTTTTTTTCTGTTGTTGTTTGTCTGTTAATTTTTCCGAGTGCTAACACATACTTATTTGTTCTATTATTCCCTATTATCGCCTCGGAAGTTCCCCATATAATAATATTTATGTATTATTATTTGTTACCAGTATATAACCACTGGAAACTACTATTCGTGCTGTTTCGTCCAATAAATGTTTGTCTACAACACAAGTATTCAGCCCTACTGGGAGATACTTGCATTAATAGGAAAGTACAAATATACAATTTATTTCCGGTCTGAGATCGTTACCCTATGCTATAGTCATTGAGAGCGCCTTTCGTGGAAGACACTACTACAATAGCCAATTTTTTAGTTGGCTGAGTGGCAGTGTGCCAAGCGTTCGGCCTCTCGTGGCAAGGCGCGGTGCCAGGGAGTACGGGTTCGATCCCACTTCGGACCATATATTGTTCTTCGTTTTTTTCTGTTGTTGTTTGTCTGTTAATTTTTCCGAGTGCTAACACATACTTATTTGTTCTATTATTCCCTATTATCGCCTCGGAAGTTCCCCATATAATAATATTTATGTATTATTATTTGTTACCAGTATATAACCACAATCGGCTCCATCAATGAGATAGAACTGCTTGCACAGAACAGAGACAGATGGCGAGATTTGATAAAATATCTTTAAAAGAAAACTGCTAGAACAAAAATTCATATAGGAGAAGGTGTATCTTGGTCTACGCCCTATGGGCCGGTTACGGCTCGAAAGGTCAATAGATAGATAGATATAACCACTGGAAACTACTATTCGTGCTGTTTCGTCCAATAAATGTTTGTCTACAACACAAGTATTCAGCCCTACTGGGAGATACTTGCATTAATAGGAAAGTACAAATATACAATTTATTTCCGGTCTGAGATCGTTACCCTATGCTATAGTCATTGAGAGCGCCTTTCGTGGAAGACACTACTACAATAGCCAATTTTTTAGTTGGCTGAGTGGCAGTGTGCCAAGCGTTCGGCCTCTCGTGGCAAGGCGCGGTGCCAGGGAGTACGGGTTCGATCCCACTTCGGACCATATATTGTTCTTCGTTTTTTTCTGTTGTTGTTTGTCTGTTAATTTTTCCGAGTACTAACACATACTTATTTGTTCTATTATTCCCTATTATCGCCTCGGAAGTTCCCCATATAATAATATTTATGTATTATTATTTGTTACCAGTATATAACCACTGGAAACTACTATTCGTGCTGTTTCGTCCAATAAATGTTTGTCTACAACACAAGTATTCAGCCCTACTGGGAGATACTTGCATTAATAGGAAAGTACAAATATACAATTTATTTCCGGTCTGAGATCGTTACCCTATGCTATAGTCATTGAGAGCGCCTTTCGTGGAAGACACTACTACAATAGCCAATTTTTTAGTTGGCTGAGTGGCAGTGTGCCAAGCGTTCGGCCTCTCGTGGCAAGGCGCGGTGCCAGGGAGTACGGGTTCGATCCCACTTCGGACCATATATTGTTCTTCGTTTTTTTCTGTTGTTGTTTGTCTGTTAATTTTTCCGAGTGCTAACACATACTTATTTGTTCTATTATTCCCTATTATCGCCTCGGAAGTTCCCCATATAATAATATTTATGTATTATTATTTGTTACCAGTATATAACCACTGGAAACTACTATTCGTGCTGTTTCGTCCAATAAATGTTTGTCTACAACACAAGTATTCAGCCCTACTGGGAGATACTTGCATTAATAGGAAAGTACAAATATACAATTTATTTCCGGTCTGAGATCGTTACCCTATGCTATAGTCATTGAGAGCGCCTTTCGTGGAAGACACTACTACAATAGCCAATTTTTTAGTTGGCTGAGTGGCAGTGTGCCAAGCGTTCGGCCTCTCGTGGCAAGGCGCGGTGCCAGGGAGTACGGGTTCGATCCCACTTCGGACCATATATTGTTCTTCGTTTTTTTCTGTTGTTGTTTGTCTGTTAATTTTTCCGAGTGCTAACACATACTTATTTGTTCTATTATTCCCTATTATCGCCTCGGAAGTTCCCCATATAATAATATTTATGTATTATTATTTGTTACCAGTATATAACCACTGGAAACTACTATTCGTGCTGTTTCGTCCAATAAATGTTTGTCTACAACACAAGTATTCAGCCCTACTGGGAGATACTTGCATTAATAGGAAAGTACAAATATACAATTTATTTCCGGTCTGAGATCGTTACCCTATGCTATAGTCATTGAGAGCGCCTTTCGTGGAAGACACTACTACAATAGCCAATTTTTTAGTTGGCTGAGTGGCAGTGTGCCAAGCGTTCGGCCTCTCGTGGCAAGGCGCGGTGCCAGGGAGTACGGGTTCGATCCCACTTCGGACCATATATTGTTCTTCGTTTTTTTCTGTTGTTGTTTGTCTGTTAATTTTTCCGAGTGCTAACACATACTTATTTGTTCTATTATTCCCCACACGTTTAATACTATTTTACCTCTCTTTTTTGGCCATAAATTGATTACTTGATTACTTTCTCCAAATCAAGTTATCGACTACAAAACAACAAATACTCAGTACCATTGAAGCTACGTTTGTAGCTTTCAGTCAAATATAAAAATGGAAGGAATATAATATGTGCAAGATATATTAAGTGCACTTTAAGCTCTCCACGCTGCTAGAGGGGGAGTGTAAAAGCTCACGCTCACACTAATAAACATGTCCAGCCAGGAAAGTGGTAGTAAAAGACAGAAACAACTGCTCATTGATTTTCACTTCAGTGTTACCTTTATTGTTTCTGCCTCAAAAATAGGTTTTAACGAGATTACTTCAGAAAAACAGAATCCAGTAATTTCCCAGGCGAAGCAAAATCCTTCCAGATACATACCGTTGAACTGAACATGTCCACCAACTGTGAACATCTCAACAGGCGTGATAACATTTTTGATATTTCTGGAACTGAAATGTCGGCATAAACTAAGACGTTCATACTAAAGTGATATCGGCGTTTGTTAGGCTGAACTTATTTTCTTATTCCGATGTTGTTGTCTCACCCAGGCCTGAGTGTAATAAATCAAACAACCGTGATAATGACAGTGTTATATGCCACACTTCATCATCAGGTCGTTTGTCCTTTTCAGAACGTTACATTCTGAAATTACATTTCAAACATTACACAGTACATACCACAGTCTGTCTTTAAAAAAAAAAAACAATATGTATGTATATATATGTCTTTTGCATTTCGCCCACTTTTTCTGTTGTCATGTTCAAGGTCTCCTTCACGTCTTGAAATAACATTCTTCTTGGTCTGCTCCTGGTGCATCGCCTAGGAACCATCCCTTCTATTGTTGTTCTTTCCATACCACTATGTCTTTTGATGTGGCCATATTTTAATTTTTAATATTTTAATTAAATAATATTTTTAAATATTTTAATTTCCTCTGTAGAATGGTGTTTATAAGCCAGTTCTTTTTAATGTTTAAGTCCTTTTAATATGTCTTCAGTGCTATTTTTCATTATCCAATGTATCTTACAGATTTTTCTGTACCATTTTGTTTCGAATAAATCGATTTTCTTCCTATTGGTTTGCGATATTACCCATGATTCACAACCATGTTTTATATCGAAAAGATACAGATCCGCAGTAATTTTAATGTTAATGCCTTGCTGGTGTTGTTCTACATGTTCTTGATGGCGTTTAATTTGTGTGTTGCTTTTGCTAACGCCACAGAAAGAAACATCACTGTGCCTAACCAATGATCATACATGCTTGACAGAGAAAGAAACATCACTGTGCCTAACCAATGATCATACATGCTTGACAAAGAAAGAAACACCACTCTGCCTAACCAATGATCAAACATGCTTGACAAAGAAAGAAACACCACTCTGCATAACCAATGATCAAACATGCTTGACAAAGAAAGAACCATCACTGTGCCTAACCAATGATCATATATGCTTGACAAAGAAAGAAACATCACTGTGTCTAACCAATGATCATATATGCTTGACAAAGAAAGAACCATCACTGTGCCTAACCAATGATCATATATGCTTGACAAAGAAAGAACCATCACTGTGCCTAACCAATGATCATATATGCTTGACAAAGAAAGAACCATCACTCTGTCTAACCAATGATCATACATGCTTGACAAGGAAAGAACCATCGCTCTGCTTAAATAATGCTCATACATGTATAATAAAGAAAGAAATATAAATGATTTCAGTGAAAGTGGGGATCAAGATCACCGCAACAGAGGCTGAAATTGACAGGCGACTCAATGTTTGCGTGATTTAGCTATATATTCAAGATCATGCTCCACCTTTCCGTCAAGCGACTCGAAACAGTTTGGCCATGAGAGTAAGGATTGAAGTGGGTTGACAATATCCTACCAAAAAAATGTCTAAAGTTGAATTTGTTGGGCCCAAAAATGGATAATAAAAGGAGCTTACTGTGAATCATAACTAAGCGCATCTATGCCTTCTGAATCACTTGAAGTGAGTACGGTGAAAATCAGTTCTCGTGGGGCGAACGCACGTTGGAAAACAAAGCGGAAATTAATGGAAGCTGGAGGTAATGTAATACGTAAGTGTAGAAACCAGGAATCATCATCATCATTGACTTTCGTCTCCGCATCGTCTACCATGGAGGGCCATTCCGCGCTGTCGCTTGATTTGATGATATAGGTTGTCATAGGCTGATTTTTCCATCTTTTGATGCTACCCGTCCATGTTAGTATTTGGTCTGCCTCTTTTACCTTGTATTTTCCTTTCCCAGATTACTTTTAGTTGACTGCTGTGTCTTTTGACGGTAGTCGGGATTTGGTAGTGCTGTTTGTTTATGTTTTGAACCTTTTCATCTATAATATAGTCCAACATGGAGATGTACGGATATGATTTTTCTTAGCGTCAACATTTTGAAAACGTGTAAATTAAATGCGCGACTAGGAAGCGTACATGTTTAGTTTTGGAGTAGAAAGCGATGTTTTTATGAAGCGTACAAGTATAGAAATGGGGCAGATAGAGGTATTTTTATGAAGCGTACAAGTATATAAATGGGGCAGATAGAGGTATTTTTATGAAGCGTACAAGTATATAAATGGTGTAGAGATGTTTTTATGAAGCGCACAAGTATAGAAATGGTGTAGAGATGTTTTTATGAAGCGCACAAGTATAGAAATGGTGTAGAGATGTTTTTATGAAGCGTACAAGTATAGAAATGGTGTAGAGATGTTTTTATGAAGCGCACAAGTATAGAAATGGTGTAGTGATGTTTTTATGAAGCGCACAAGTATAGAAATGGTGTAGAGATGTTTTTATGAAGCGTACACGTATAGAAATGGTGTAGATATGTTTTTATGAAGCGTACACGTATAGAAATGGTGTAGATATGCTTTTATGAAGCGTACAAGTATAGAAATGGTGTAGAGATGTTTTTTTTTCAAGCGTAAAGGTTTAGCTTTTATGTTGATAGAGATGTTTTTATGAAGCGTACAAGTATAGTCTTACAACAACTAAAAATGAAAAGAGAACTACTAAGCACAATTCAAACAAGATAAATGCGATTTTTGGGCCATGTTAAAAGACACAACAGCCTACTAAAAGTAATCCTGGAGCGGAAAATTCAAGGTAAAAGAGGCAGAGGCAAACACTAAGATTAACATGGACGAGTAACATCAAAATATGGACAAATCAGCCTATGACAACCTGCACCATCAAAGCAAGAGACAGAGCAGAATGGCGCTCCATGGTAGCCAACCTTCGTTGCGGAGACGGCACTCGATGGTGATGATGACGACAAGTATAGAAATGGTGTAGATAGAGATA
The DNA here is from genome assembly GCA_032433765.1 of Megaustenia siamemsis. Lineage (NCBI taxonomy): Eukaryota > Metazoa > Mollusca > Gastropoda > Stylommatophora > Ariophantidae > Megaustenia > Megaustenia siamemsis. The sequence goes on from JAVIAB010000092.1 coordinate 40,283,973, forward strand.
TTTTTTTAGAAGCGTAAAAGTTTAGCTTTTATGTTGATAGAGATGTTTTTAGGAAACGTAAAAGTTTAGATTTATGTTGATAGAGATGTTTTTAGGAAGCGTAAAAGTTTAGCTTTTATGTTGATAGAGATGTTTTTAGGAAACGTAAAAGTTTAGCTTTTATGTTGATAGAGATGTTTTTAGGAAACGTAAAAGTGTAGTTTTTATGTTGATAGAGATGTTTTTAGGAAGCGTAAAAGTTTAGCTTTTATGTTGATAGAGATGTTTTTAGGAAACGTAAAAGTTTAGTTTTTATGTTGATAGAGATGTTTTTAGGAAGCGTAAAAGTTTAGCTTTTATGTTGATAGAGATGTTTTTAGGAAACGTAAAAGTTTAGTTTTTATGTTGATAGAGATGTTTTTAGGAAACGTAAAAGTTTAGCTTTTATGTTGATAGAGATGTTTTTAGGAAACGTACAAAAGTAATTTTGGATTAGATAGTGATGTTCTTAACTTTCCAGTATTGTCAATGTTGTCATAACCTTTGCAGATCAATAAAATATTACAGATTTCTAGTTTTCGCATGTGGCAATTGATAACAAGTACTTAAAGGTGGTGATTGTTCTTTTTTAATTTTAAAAATATATTAATGTTTATTTTCTATTAAATAGAGATTTTAGTCCCTTTATCAAGACACTTTTTCACCACGTTCCCCCCCCCCCCCCCCCCGATAAAAACAAATAAACAACTGTTGCTTGTTAAATTTAGAATCAATAGTTTACATATTGGAGATAAAAACAATGTTCATTAACCAATCAGAAGTAATGAGGCACTGATTGAAACAAAAAAGAATAAAAATAACTACACCCACTATAGATATCAGAAGGAATCAATTGGAGAAACAAACATTAACATGAGATACAAATAACGAAACTAAAACCAAGGACAAGAACAATAAACCAGGCTTATACTTCACGTATGGCACGCTTTCCACTTGAGATATAATATACTGGCTAAGCGTAGTTCACAAAATAGAGCCGCCAGATACCTGACCGACTAGCACACAATGTCTATACCAACAAAGCTAGCAATAAATATTCGTATTCAACCCAGAACAAAGCAGTAATGTCCTCGGGAAACTGCTTGGGGCAGATTTGCAATGTTAGCAGACAGGACCATCAGCGTGAGAATCCAACAGTTCAATAACTAAATTAGGAGATCATCTAGGCAGCTGCCGAATCTATTTTCAGATGAACAAAAACTACAATTAAAATACTATGAGTTTCCCACATATGTCTTGTTTTCTCTTTCTCAGCTAATGCTATTTATTGTACATGATCGACAAGAGGATAACGGTCTGTGATTCTGGTCAATGACTGATAACAACTGTAGCATCGAGACCAGTTCCTTGTTAATTAACTTTAAATTCACTGAGAAGATTAAGTCAACGCGAACACCTTTTTTTGGGTACGTGGATGACGGCATTTCTTCATTGCAATGCCTGACAGGTGAGAAGATGATGTTTCGATGTTTATTAGCTGCACGGCTGTTAGTGTTCACCTCACAACGGCATTCTAGTTATAATTCTTGAAGCAGCATTTCTGGGTCACGATGGTCCCGATTGTTACATCACCTTAGTCATGCCATTTCTATTTTCAGTTCCAGCCGCTTTCAAAATCTGGCTTCACAATATAATATGAATTTTCTAGCTTAATAAATGTGTGTGTATATATACATATAAATATATATATATATATATATATATATATATATATATATATTAGCAGTTTCCTTTTAATAAGAAGCAACATTTAACAAATTAAAGAATACATTCGACACGTTACGTTGTAAAATATTTAACTTTCCATTATAAATGTTACTAACTGTCAACGGCTACTTTTAATCAACTTGAATATGCCGAATATGCCATAGAAGAATAATGAATTGATTTTATTTCTGAGATAAGAACACGAACTAGCCAATTAAAATATCAGTGACTAACAGCTTTGTCGTCGAACATGCTGAGAATGATAAGAATCCTTTCGTTGTTTGATGAGCACTTTCTTTTCATGCACTAACTAAATAGTTACGCCTTGATGTTATTCTCTTGCAGTTTCCAAAATGTTTTCATTATTTTCAGCTACAACTATCCTGGTCGAGACAATTGCAAAAGAGTGCGAATGATGATGATCATCATGTACCATACCGGTTGGCGTAGGCGATCATGTCCTTCCATAATCTTCTATCTACAGTGCATCGTATCAGTTCTGTTGTTGGCTGCTTTCCATGTCATGACACCAAGCTATCCAGTATTTTCTCTCTTTGTCGTCCGCGATCTCTCTTTCCTTTTATTTTGCCAGTTGTAACCAAGTATTCCAACTTTCCTCTTCCCATGATGTGCCCGAAAAATGTTGATGGTTTCTTTCTGATGTTTTTTAGGAGCTACCTTTTTGTGTTGGCCTCTTTGAGAACTTCCAGCAAATGATCAATATACAGAAAAGAACAGACACAGTGGCTTCCAGTAAGTTATAACTGCAAAATTGACAAGAGCAATCAGTAGGCAAAAAGAAAAAGACATTTCTTGAAAAAAAAACAGTCAGGAAGACGGTAGACAGCACGATAAAATAAAAACAAGAAATGCAGGATGTATAAACACAAGTGAATGAAAGACCAAATTATATGTACAGAACGTTGCGTTAGATTCAATATCTCGAGGACAACTCTAAACAGTTAACTATTAGACCACATGCATGTGGCGGCCTTGGTTTCCCTATGTGTGTCCTGGATAAGTCGAGGGTGGTCTTTTCTAGCGGATAATGAAGATATACCAAGTATACCGTATCTCCTATCACTGCGAAGGTGACAGCAATTTTGGTAACGTTAGCGAGTCTGTTGAGAGACAGCGCTTTTAGTCCAGACAGTCCTCCCTTAACAAAATATGACACGAAAAAAATTCAGCATGTGTCAGATTACTAGCTAGACGTGTGATTTGTGTGTTCAAATTTGATAAAGGAAGCGAAACCAACAAGATTGACACATGAACACTGTTTACAGACAGTGAAAAATAATTGTTAAAATGTCATTTGCGCCATTTTCTCATTACTGACGCTACCGAGGCTTTTAATAGTGGAGAGAAATAGAAGCAGTGCTGTTACCGATTAATTAACTGTATTCATATTATCCTCGGGAGCCGCGATAGCTCAGTGGTTAGTGAACTGGACTACAATGGACAATAGGTAGGGTTTGATCCCAAACGACGGCCCCGGTTCACCCAGCCTTTAACGGGTACCGGATTTTTTTTCTTAGAAAGTAAAGCGGCACGGGCGTAATACCGACCACAATACCTACAAAAAAATCATGTGCCGAAGGTCTGTAAAATGTATGATCACTAACACCATATTCGCTATACGCCACTTGGGGGTACTTTACTTTTTTTTTAAATATTACCCTCGACTGAAAAAAAAGTTGACTCTTGATCATAAAGAGAATCGAACTGACGATCACCTGATTGGTAAACGATTAACCTAATTCAGTCAGTCTGTCTGTCACTCACCCGCCCCCACTTCCCTGGGAAACAAGTTAAAAAAAAAACAATTCCATGTTGTAGGATAATACATATGCTGCTATATTGTGAAAATTAATTTGACAACTTAACCTCCATAACAACACACAATTCACTTGTTGTTGTCAACTTAGAAACATTATTATTTGTAGAATGCTGGCTTAGTAACATAAGTCTATCAGCATTAAATCAGATGATGAACCAGTGTTTGGTAAATGATGTAAGTAAATCGACTTCACCACACATGGGAAACTCCTATGAATACTTAGTCCTTCCAAACAAAAACAAAAAAAAAGTAATGTATAAACGCCGATCGTTCTTGTCAACAATTGTCTATAAGCATTCCTAATTCGCTCTTACTGTCGACTCATTCTTCATGTAACCTTCTTTACTCCTGAGTCTCATCAGTCATCTCGTCACTTTACGTCAATGATCTCAGAAAGACAATACCCTATCTGTAAACGTGTTTTAAAAGCAAGGCTGCCAGCTTTTTCACTGCCATAGACCCTGTCTATAAGGACAGTAGATCCACATAGGTTCTTGAAAGTCGAAGACCTCAACATGCTATATGTACTTGTGTAAATGTAATAACTATATGTGTAAATCTTATATCTACTTGTGTAAATCTGTTGTGACCATCTGTTCAAATCTCATTTGCAACTAAATTTTTCCACAGCAATAAAACGTAAACGTTATTTTTTTTTTTTAATCCGGTCCCTAAAAACAAGTACTGAGATTTTATTTGCAAACTCAAAGCGGATATTAGCAACATTATCCATACATGATACTATATGAGCATTAACACCATACACATATTATCGTTCACAGTTTGGGCGAGTGCAACACTTTACTACTTGTGCTAATAGGTTACACAAAGGACCACAAGTATATGGAATGTGAAACTAAGACAGAACAATTATTTAGTTCTAGTCTGGACAAAAAGATCGACGAAGCTTCGAAAAATGGAGACAGTTGGTTGAAACTTTTAAAAAGCGGCCGGCATCCATGGAGCTTAATTGGGTAAAGTTATTTATACTGCGACCACAGACAGATGAACAAAACACAAACAGTGATGCTGGCACTAGATAAAATACACACAGGCAAGAGTATTTTGTTTTATCCTTTCTGAAATTTACTATGTATTACTCTGAGTTAGAACTTAAATAGCTGCGTTTACATGTCTGTATGCTAAAACAGAGGATGAGTAGGATCAATCGCAGATAATGAGACTGCAGAATAAACAATAGAGGAAAAGTTCAACTGATATAATCAACAGAACAATTGATTATACACGATGACAGTGGGGTGGGGTGGGGATGGTAGTTGCTGGGAGTGAGAGAGATAGTAAAGTGTAACTTAACATATATAATGGTAAAGTCAACTATATGTTGAGTTTTATACGTAAAATTGATACCGCAGAGACATCAAACACACACACGGAGACCACAAATGTCATTAACAAATGAGGTATTATTAAGGTACCATAGTTATACACAGACCTGTGGCAAAACGACTCGATGTGCAAACTTCAAATCAGCACACAGTATCTGGACACCCATTACAAATGATTATATATTTTACCAGATCTATGTAAAGAAGAGAAAGTAATTCTCACAAGTAGTACATGCTACAGGAGATTGAGATAATAACTGTCAAGAAGTTAAAAATAGAAACTTATGATTAGTATAATTGAGGTATTGGAACAATGGCTGGTGAAAGTATTTGACAAAAGTGCTCTGCATATTTGTTCTGTGAGGTTCTGCTTCATTGCTGCGAGGCAGGTCCGATTACATGATCATTTAAATTCTTTAGACTATATTGAGGTTGCACAACAGCAGCCTAAGAGGAACAATAGTGATTTTGCATGGCCACAACATTTTCATTTCGATTAACATTTGTTGAGATACCAACATTGTTAGGCTAAACACGTTCGACAGAAACATTCTCACGCGAGTGTCTCATAAAATGGGTGGTAGTTATAAAAACGGTGATTTATGACCACTACTGGCAGACAAGGGGTAGTAAGCAAAATAATAAAATCAGGTGTGGTATGTGATGAAGACAACAGGCAGTGCTACCGAAGGTAGCGTTATCATAAGTGACTGTAAAGCAGTTGTGACTATATGTAGAAGGTAGTTGTGAAAGGTAGTTGTGACTATATGTGGAAGGTAGTTGTGACTATATGTAGAAGGCAGTTGTGACTATATCTGGAAGGCAGTTGTGACTACATGTAGAAGGCAGTTGTGAAAGGTAGTTGTGACTATATGTGGAAGGTAGTTGTGACTATATGTAGAAGGTAGTTGTGACTATATGTAGAAGGTAGTTGTGACTATATGTAGAAGGTATTTGTGAAAGGTAGTTGTGACTATATGTAGAAGGTAGTTGTGACTATATGTAGAAGGTAATTGTGACTATATGTGGAAGGCAGTTGTGACTATATGTGGAAGGTAGTTGTGACTATATGTGGAAGGTAGTTGTGAAAGGTAGTTGTGACTATATGTGGAAGGTAGTTGTGACTACATGTAGAAGGCAGTTGTGAAAGGTAGTTGTGACTACATGTAGAAGGCAGTTGTGAAAGGTAGTTGTGACTATATGTGGAAGGTAGTTGTGACTACATGTAGAAGGCAGTTGTGAAAGGTAGTTGTGACTACATGTAGAAGGCAGTTGTGAAAGGTAGTTGTGACTATATGTGGAAGGTAGTTGTGACTACATGTAGAAGGCAGTTGTGAAAGGTAGTTGTGACTACATGTAGAAGGCAGTTGTGAAAGGTAGTTGTGACTATATGTGGAAGGTAGTTGTGACTACATGTAGAAGTCAGTTGTGAAAGGTAGTTGTGACTATATGTGGAAGGTAGTTGTGACTATATGTGGAAGGCAGTTGTGACTACATGTAGAAGGCAGTTGTGAAAGGTAGTTGTGACTATATGTGGAAGGTAGTTGTGACTATATGTGGAAGGTAGTTGTGACTATATGTGGAAGGTATTTGTGACTATATGTGGAAGGTAGTTGTGACTATATGTAGAAGGTAGTTGCGACTATATGTGGAAGGTAGTTGTGACTATATGTGGAAGGCAGTTGTGAAAGGTAGTTGTGACAATATGTGGAAGGCAGTTGTGAAAGGTAGTTGTGACTACATGTAGAAGGCAGTTGTGAAAGGTAGTTGTGACTATATGTGGAAGGTAGTTGTGACTATATGTGGAAGGTAGTTGTGACAATATGTGGAAGGCAGCTGTGACTACATGTAGAAGGCAGTTGTGACTATATGTGGAAGGCAGTTGTAACTATATGTGGAAGGCAGTTGTGACTATATGTGGACAGCAGTTGTGACTATATGTGGACAACCGTTGTGACTATATGTGGACAACAGTTGTGACTATATGTGGACAACGGTTGTGACTATATGTGGACAACAGTTGTGACTATATGTAGACAACAGTTGTGACTATATGTGGACAGCAGTTGTGACTATATGTGGACAGCAGTTGTGACTATATGTGGAAGGCAGTTGTGAGTATACGTGGACAACAGTTATGACTATATGTGGAAAGCAGTTGTGACTATATGAGGAAGGCAGTTGTGGCTATATGTGGACAACAGTTGTGACTATATATTAACAGCAGTTGTGACTATATGTGGACAGCAGTTGTGACTATATGTGGACAGCAGCTGTGACTATATGTGAACAACAGTTGTGCCTATATGTGGACAGTAGTTATGACTATATTTGGAAGACAGTTGTGACTATATGTGGACAACCGTTGTGACTATATGTGGACAACAGTTGTGACTATATGTGGACAACAGTTGTGACTATATGTGGAAGACAGTTGTGACTATATGTGGACAACAGTTGTGACTATATGTGGACAGCAGTTATGGCTATATGTGGACAACAGTTGTGACTATATGTGGAAGGCAGTTGTGGCTATATGTGGACAACAGTTGTGACTATATATGGACAGCAGTTGTGACTATATGTGGACAGCAGTTGTGACTATATGTGGACAGCAGCTGTGACTATATGTGAACAACAGTTGTGCCTATATGTGGACAGTAGTTATGACTATATGTGGACAACGGTTGTGACTATATGTGGACAACAGTTGTGACTATATGTGGACAGCAGTTATGGCTATATGTGGACAACAGTTGTGACTATATGTGGACAGCAGTTGTGACTATATGTGGACAGAAGTTGTGACTATATGTAGACAGCAGTTGTGACTATATGTGGACAGCAGTTGTGACTATATGTGGACAGCAGTTGTGACTATATGTGGACAGCAGTTGTGACTATATGTGGACAACAGTTGTGACTATATGTGGACAGCAGTTGTGACTATATGTGGACAGCAGTTGTGACTATATGTGGACAGCAGATTCAATCAGAGGCTACAGTCTGAGTAAATTTAAATACATGTGGAGAATATATTCAGTCATGGCGTGTTGCAAGCTCTCATGCTCAGAATGCAGCAGGATCTTGGAGTTATGACCCAGGTGATCCCTAACACACCCCCCACCCCTCCCCAATGTCAAGACGGGAAATGCAGAAACACTTGCTCGACGAAGTCAACCTTCTTATGATCAGATTATCTCACCTCTATGTAAACTGTTTCAAGTAATATAGTCTGGTTATCTACAACAATTACATAATGAAATAAACATGACAAGTAGACAAAAATATGGATTAGATCCGAATATCAAAAAGACTAAAACTATGATAAAAAACAAAGATAATACTAAAAACCTACAAGTGGATATCAAAACTGAAGGAATAGAACTGAAGACAGTTCAGAGCTACAACTAACTTGGACATACTAAAACCAGTGATATAAAATGTAAAACTGAGATAAACAAAAGAATAGGAATGGCAAAAAGTAATTTTAATGCCATGAATAAAATATACAAACATCAAAACAAATAACACCAGGGCTAAAACTAAGAATAGCAAAATGTTATATCTTCTCTACATTTATGTGTGGTGCAGAAGCATGTACATTACACAAGAAAAGAGAACAGAAAATTGAAGCCTCTGAAATGCGGATTTATAGAAGAATATGAGGAATTGGATGGAAGAAAAAAGAAGAAACGATGAAGGCATAAAACAACTAAAAATAACAAGTGAACTACTGAGAACAAATTCAAACAAGACAAATAAGATCTTTGGGCCATGTTAAAAGACAAATTAGCCTACTAAAAGTAATCCTGGAAGGGAAAATACAAGATAAAAGAGGCAGAGGCAGACCAAAAATGTAAAGTAAAGTATGAGACTTGAACCGGCGTCTTAGCACGCGAAAGACCAAGAATAACATGGACGAGTAACACCAAAATATGGGCAAGTCAGCCTATGAGAAACTACACCATCAAAGCAAGAGTCAGAGCGGAATGGCGCTCCATGGTAGCCAACTTTCGATGCGGAGACGGCACTCAATGAATGAGATGAATGAAATATATACATTTGTTATGTAACTTGGTAGTTAAATACACTTCTCTTCCTTTATGGTATGAATTCCGCGCTCCCCTCTTACTTAAAACATTAGCGGTAGAAGTGCTATAAATAAATGACGTACCCCCACCTCTCTACCCCTTTCAATGCTTCCATTCAATATCTTAATCACTTTCTGCTGTATTGCCCGATAAGGATGAAATGGAAAGTGTGTCGTTTTTAAGAAACCCACCGAAGTGAAACTAAAACAGACCTGAAATTATTCTAGCCTGCTCACCTTTTATGTTTCTTCACAATTGCCATTTATATTACTGAACAATTTGTCAATAATCAATACAGAATCGATGCTGAAACTTGTACTTGACGACTAGAGTGTTACAATTAAGACATCGTGATCATATTTTATACCGTTTCTGAATAGGTTAGGTTCTTTCACTGGGAAATGAGGTTCATTAATGCTACATTCATTTGCAGGGAGGTCAGATCGTTAAGTGAAACGGTCAAGTTTTTAAGGTTGATGCAAGGGGTGACTAATGCTTTTCAATATTATTATTATTATTATGACTTTTTAATATATATATATATATATATATATATATATATGGGAGCCGCGATAGCTCAGTGGTTAGTGAACTGGACTACAAAGGACAAGGGGTAGGGTTCGATCCCAACTGACGGCCTCCGGGTTCACCAAGCCTTTAATGGGTACCGGATATTCTTTTTCTGGGAAAATGAAGGGGCACGGGCGTAATACCGACCACATTACCCCAAAAATCATGTGCCGGAGGTCTGTAAAATTTATGGTCACTAACACCATATTCCCTATAAGGCACTTGGCGTGACGGGGGTGCTTTAATATATATATATATTAATATATATATATATATATATATATATATATATATATATATATATATATATATATAAACTCCATAATCCCGTCTCAGAAAAGGAGAAATCATGACAAACCAGGCCTTTGAGGTTCTCATGTGAATATTGGTCAAAAGAAAACACTAAAAAATAATTAGCATTCTTTGATCGAATGTTTACTCTCTTCTCCAAGTCATTCCTTTAAGCTGAAATGTTTAACTACTATACATTCACGATGAAAAACACTGTTTATTTTTCAGTCTTTTACATAAAAACAAAAACTACGAAAGTTGAGTCTTTGATAACGAGAAACTAGGTTCCATTTCTTCTGGGTAAAAAGAGTGGAGACGGCTTGCCAGTAGTTTTAAACGAATAAGGGAAGTATGTGGTTGTGTATGAGCTTTTAAAAATCGCGGCCGGCATTCACGGACTACGACTGTGAGAAGTTATCTACCTTTATTACAAATTTGGCGTCAATATCAACTTGTAATTACAACTAAAATAACTGCTGATTCATAAGTACGAGTCCAGCTACAAAACCTTACAAATATTATAAAATATTTATCTTTGAATAGTTAAAATCCGAAGCGTTTGTCGGAACGCGTTTGGGCTGAAAAAAAAAAACAGTTCGCAATATAATTATTATCATCATTTTTATTATTACTGTTATTCTATCCTCTTATTAATTTCATATGTCCTAATATGTGCTAATATGTACTACACCGAAAATTAAATATGTGCAGGTGCTATGTTTTAATAGGTTTAATCACCGAAATTATTTTTATTAATTAATGAACACTTAACAGCTTAAAATGTGTCATAAATAGGTTTATTTCTTCCTCTTCTTCTACATTTCAGCTCCCTGTGGAGCAGAGGTCTTCAACAAACACTATCCAGGCCGTTCTGTTTCTTGCGATTTTTTTAAGATCATTCAATGTCTTCCTTATCATCTTTATCTCTGCTTCCATCTGTCTTCTCCAAGAATATTTTGGTCTAACCTCTTTATCTTTTTCCTTGAGGATTCCAAATAAGGGCCTGTTGTGTAATACTGTCGGTTGGCTTCTGCAGTATGTGTCATATCCATCGCCATCGTTAAAACTGTTAAAATCTATACCACTAATTTTGTTACAACTAATATATATCAGCTTTACATCTGTGTGCAAAACCACAAAATTAACACTCAACTAATAGAATTCATTACTAAAATAAACATCAACATTCAGAAAAATAATTGCTTAAGATCGTATCAGATATATGAACATGTTTCTTATGAAGTAATTTCAACAGCGAAATTTTAATTTCGAAAAAATGAAAATAATCCATAATTTTTGGCCCGTTGGAAACCATAAAGACGTGCTGAAATTTTCTGGGAGTTCATGATTTCATGTCAAGAACTATTTCTGTACAAATGTACACCACGTACGTTAAATTAAATGATTAACGTCATTTAACGCTTTAGCTATTATTTTTGCATCCTAAATGATTTCTCCTTATATAAACGATAAAGGTATAACATTCATTTTGACTTGAGTATTCTATGTAACGAAGGTACAACATTCATTTTGACTTGAGTATTCTATGTAACGAAGGTACAACATTCATTTTGACTTGAGTATTCTATGTAACGAAGGTACAACATTCATTTTGACTTGAGTATTCTATGTAACGAAGGTACAACATTCATTTTGACCTGTGTATTCTATGTAACGCTGATATAATTCATTCATTTAATATATATTAAGAGCACAAGGGCACCCTAGCCAGCAATACGGAGTTGGTGATCAATGATGAAATCATTTATGTGTAATCGACAGAGCGCGTACCAGGCAAACTGTGATCTTTACAGCAGGGTTAGTAACTGAAAGTTAAACAAGACCTCACATCACATTTATAGAGGGTTCCTAGTAGAAGCTCTTAGTTCCCGCAGTGGACCAACTATTGGACTATTCGTTAGGAAATACAAGCTCCAACGTTTTAAACAGAATTCGAGAAGTCAATGCAACCAACCTCGTTAACAAAATGAGTGTATGAGCAAACGGTTGGCACTAACACAGATATATTCCTCTACGTCTTATAGCGTCATCTTTCCTTAAAAGTAAGAATTTCTGTATCCAATTTGTGTGTGTGCTTGACAGTGCCTTAATATAACAAAATGGTGACAACTGGTTACTAAATGTCAGTGACTTCCTGAATAAATTATAAATATAAACTATTCTTGGTAGCCGCGATAGATCAGTGGTTAGTGAACTGGACTACAAAGGAGAAGAGGTAGGGTTCGATCCTAACCGACAGCTTCCGGTTCACCCAGCCTTTAATGGGTACCGGATTTTTTTTCTGGGAAAGTAAAGCGGCACGGGCGTAATACCGATCACATTACCCCAAAAATCATGTGCCGAAGGTCTGTAAAATTTATGGTCACTAACACCATATTCCCTATACGCCACTTGGCGTAACGAGGCTGCTTTAGTATTTTTTTAAAATAAACTATTCTTCCCCTGATCAAAACTGATACTAAAGAAAAGCTGTATCTTCCTATTCTATCCTATTCTTTGCTATCATATCCTATCCTATCCTATACTATTCTATTAAAGGAATCAGTTTCACCGCAGTCAGGATACCCATCAACCGCTCCACCGCTCGTTCCAGCATTTCTCCAAGCGTGCACAGACTGACACTGTTCATCTCAGGTCTTGATTATAGATGCATCTTCTTTTCCCAGTAAGCACTCCGGATTGACCAGATCCCTTTTCCATCTGTGGACGTCTCAGTCTCTCAATATATATATATCACTGTCCCATCCATTCTCTTCCTATTCTCTTAAGGAATGAAGAACAAACTTGGCGACGTCTTCGTCGAGAGTAAGGCCACACTCTGTGTCACAGCTGCCAGCGAGCGTACCGGCTATCTCATTGCCATGTTGAACAGCGTGCCCTGGACACCCATGTTAAAGCTTTCACTTTTGAGTCATCCAAGAGCTGCATCCATTGTCTATCAATTTTCTGTCGTATACTTTGCGGGTCAGTTACCAAGACTGCGTGATCCACGTTCTATGCACCCAGCCATGTTATCGCCGCCGTTGCTGCTTCTATCTCCATTCCCATGTTGGCAGCGTCATCCTACATTTGCCAGATTTCCTAGCCACTTCTCTGCCATGTTGGTATGCCACAAAACCCCAACCACTGCTCTGTCCGCGGGATAGAGAACCATCCGTGTTGATGATCTGATCCTGAGGTGAGGACACTTGTTATGTGGATTCCCTTATAACGACCTCGGCAGCTCCATAAGCCCAATTGCGACACTCCCTGCGGAGCTGAACGATTACTTTTACTATATCATCCTGTTGATACCGTAGATCTATCGACAGTACAAAAGACTGTTTGCGTCTTTGAATGCGTTCCTTGTTAAACGGTAAATACCAAATCATCATATTAACAAAATCGATACTAAAGACAAAGTTAATCTTTTTTTTTTTTTAAATCTCGCAGACTAGTAGAAAGTACAAAATACTGCTGTCATCTAAGAGACCCATTATCTAACTCTCAATGTCTTCCCTATTAAAATGTACATAACCCTCACTCTCACCACCATAATCTCTTCACCATCTCGACATTAAAGACAAAGATTCAGGACCATTTTGATCTTGCAGAAAGCATCAACAGTGGGATTATGTATTTTCTTCAGCTTGCACTATGAGAAGTTTAACAAAATCCATTTTCCTTTCGGCGACACTGTTAAGCAACTCATTTTATTTGTATGATATTTATAGCAAGAGTTATTCTTCGTATGTATGTTAGTTTTTAATTGTTTTGTTTTTATTTCAGGAACCGGAGGATACAGTAATTTTCAATCAATCTCTGGCCAGTAAATATTGCTTAGCGGGTCAATTCCGTGGGGTGTAGGATGCCCACTTCCGGATTAGAACCCTTGAAGAAGAAATGCAAATTTAATGCCCAGACACGAAACATATTAGTGATTTAGTGGAAAAAATGCACATACATAAAATACAAGTATATTCGGAATATAAATAATATGTTTGTGTGTTTGCTAATTCCAACAAAAATGAGATATGCGGTTAGATAGACACTAGAAATCATAATAAAAGTAGTGTACATAAATTGTACTACAGAAGAATAATTTCACTGGCAATTAATAAACAAAAATATCACGGTTGTATAAGAGGGGAGGGAGAGTGGAATTATTAGATGTAGTTTTACTGAAGACTAATATGATGCGTTAAAAAATATATATGGCTTTGGCGTCTTGACTGACGGTCGGTAACAAATAATCAGGATAAGTTAGTAGTTTGGTAAAATATTCCCCGGGGTGGAACTGTCATTATTTTTTGCCTGCTTTGCCTGAGCGAATAATATGGAGATGGTGTTTTGCCCAAAGTGTACTACCCCTACTTCTTCACTTTATATATAACTGCACGAGAATCCAATTTTATAAATGCATGCTATTTCTATCTGTATGCCAGCCTTTCTACCTGCCTGTCTATCGTCCGTCCGAGCCAAAGCGCACATAGGGCAGAAATCCTAGACTTGTGTCCGACGATCTTCGTTATCAAGTTTTAGACCTTGCACAGGACCTGCATTGTATCTCGCTTGATGGCACTGGACCTCATTCATGCTGTTGCTGCTTCTCTCCTCAATGTTCTAGTACCGTTTCTATAGATCAGCCTATTTTATTTTTCTTCCCCCCCCCCCGTTCCCATTTGAGGGCTTGCTTTCAGATTCTCTTGTTGTCTCTTCTAATCACATGGCTAACATATGACCAACTTTTTCTCTTGATTATAGATGCAATTTTTGGATGCTTTGTCATTTCTCTTATTTCTGCACCAGTCTTGAATTTATTCCATGGTATACAAAGAATTTTCCTGAAGCATTTGTTTCCAAATGCATCCAATTTATGTTCTATCTCGTAGTTGTTTTCCAGCTCTCGCGTGCATAAGTAAGGGTGGATAATACATTTGATTTGAAAATCAGGAGCTTTATTTTTTGGCTTAGTAATTTTGATTTCAATACTTTTTTAAGGTATTTGAAAGTCATCGCAGCCGTTGCTATTCTAATTGCTATCTTTATCTCTTCTTGATCTATGCAGCTTCCAAGATATCGAAATGACCTGCCTTATTTTTTATTCATTGATGACAGGACACTCGTTTTTTCTTGCATCATGTTCACATTGCTATAGATAAGGACTATGTCGTCCGCAAAAATAAGGTCTTTTAATTGAGATCCAAGTGTCCATCTAAAGCCTTTGTTACCTGTACATCATTTCTGCCTTATAAAGTCGATGGCAATTTCAAATAACAGGGGAGATAAAATACATCCTTGTTTCACTCCGATATCAATCTGAACCATGCACATTAACCTGCCATTGTGTGAACTACCACATAAGCCGGCGTAGAGGTATTTGATGACGTTATAATTTGTGGTGGTATTCATATTGTCAGAGTATGTTCCACAACGAGGCTCTGTGCATGTTGTTGAAAGCCTTTTTGAAATCAATGGAATTTAGAAGGAGTGGTTTCTGTTCTTTTATATGTTCCTCTAATACAATTCTTAGGGTGAAAATATGATCAAGGCAGCTTCTTCCTTTTCTAAACCCTGCATGTTCTTCACATATAACATTACCCGCAGAATCTTTGAATCTGTTCTTACAGAATACGTTAGAGGCACATGATAGAAAAGTCACGCGTCTCCATTGTTGCAATACTCGAGCTTGCCCCTCTTTTGAATTTTGACAACAGTACCTCTTTTCTATTGTGTAGGTACATTTTTTTCTTTCCATATTACATTAACATTTTTTTCTTGGTTTTAAGTTGTGGGTTATCCATTGCTTTTAGCACCTCGCACGTTAGATCATCTTCACATGCAGTCTTATTTTTATCCACGAGCCTTACAGCCGTCTCTACGTCATTCAAGGTAACATCATCTAAGTTTATAGCTAACTGTGAGGTTGGTTTGTTGGCTGCAAAATCTATTACATGCCTTGGTATTGTGCGATTAAGGATTTCCTTAAAGCGTGCAGCTCTCTTTACTTTATTTCTTCACTTGATGTTAATAAGGTTCCATATTTGTTCATAACAGGTGCCCCACTAGATACAACGGTGTTTGTTAGCATTTTCTTACATTATAAAGAGTTTTACTATCTCCAGTTATTGATTAAAGGAATTTGTTAGTATTTTCTGTACATTATAAAGAGTTTTACTATCTCCAGTTATTGATTAAAGGAGTTTGTTAGCATTTTCTGTACATTATAAAGAGTTTTACTATCTCCAGTTATTGATTAAATGAATTTGTTAGCATTTTCTGTACATTATAAAGAGTTTTACTATCTCCAGTTATTGATTAAAGGAGTTTGTTAGCATTTTCTGTACATTATAAAGAGTTTTACTATCTCCAGTTATTGATTAAAGGAATTTGTTAGTATTTTCTGTACATTATAAAGAGTTTCACTATCTCCAGTTATTGATTAAAGGAGTTTGTTAGTATTTTCTGTACATTATAAAGAGTTTTACTATCTCCAGTTATTGCTGCTCTCTCAGACTTCAATGTCAAGTTATCAATATAGGCTTCTCTTGTCTTTTCTGGTTAAGCTTTTTGATTTATTGTTTAGTTCTGTGTATGTTACTTTTGCCAGATCTTTTTGAAGATCTGTCTTTACAGTCACCACAGCTGTCTCTGTTTCTCTCCTTTCTTGCATGTGTTTCCATGTAATATCAGAAATCCATTCTCTTATTTCTATTTTCTGAAATCAGGCACTTGATTCTGCCGATGACGTTAGAGGTGTGATTTGGGACTCTCATATTTTTTTTTGTGTGCCCTTCTCATCCAGTTCCCTCTATATGTGCTCACATCCACCAAAGATATTCTAAATTCTCTTCTGATACTCTGCGTAATGAGTGAATGAAAGAATGAATGAATGAAAGAATGAATGAAAGAATGAATGAAAGAATGAATAAATGAATAAATGAAAGAATGAATTAATGAATGTATGAAAGAAAGAAAGAATGAATGAAAGAATGAATTAATGAATGAATGAAAGAATGAAAGAAAGACACGAATGCCGTCCATTAATTATGTCAAGCTTTAAACATACAATTGTTTTCCTTTTTGTGTGTGTTCATTTCTCCTTTACAATCAGCTTTTCTGCAGTTTCGCATTTTTGTTCATTTCTCCCTTACAATCAGCTTTTCTGCAGTTTCGCATTTTTGTTCATTTCTCCCTTACAATCAGTTTGACTGCAGCCTCACATTTTTGTTCATTTCTCCCTTACAATCAGTTTGACTGCAGCCTCACATTTTTGTTCATTTCTCCCTTACAATCAGTTTGACTGCAGCCTCACATTTTTGTTCATTTCTCCCTTACAATCAGTTTGACTGCAGCCTCACATTTTTGTTCATTTCTCCTTTACAATCACCTTGACCGCAGCTTTGCATTGTGATACATCTCTTTGCTGTGACCCCTTCTAATACTAAGGCGATCAACCTGGTTTTTTGTTTCTATGATCAGGAAATAACCACGCTATTTTGTTAATATCCTTATGGGAATAAAGTTCCACCTTTATTCAAACCTTCGGTTAAACGTAATCAATTAATCTTTCGACATTTTGGCTTGTTATCATAATCATCATCGTGTGCCCTCTCCGCAACGAAGGTTGGCTACCATGGATCGCCATTCTACTCTGTTTCTTGCTTTGATGGTGCAGGCTGACATAGATTGACTTGTCCATCTTTTGATGTTACTCGTCCATGTTGGTCTTGGTCTGCCTCTTTTGCCTTGTATTTTTCCTTCCAATATTACTTTTAGTAGGCTGTTGTGTCTTTTAACATGCCCCAAAAATTTAATTTGTCTTGTCTTAATTGTGTTTAGTAGTTCTCTTTTTATTTTCAGTTGTTTTAAAACTTCATCGTTTGTTATCTTTTGTTTCCATCCAATTCTACCTATTCTTCTATAAATCTACATTTCAAAGGCTTCAATTTTCTGTACTGTTTTCTTGTCTAATGTCCATGTTTCTGCACCATACAGGAATATTGAGAAGATGTAACATTTTGCCATTCTTAGTTTCAGCCCTGCAGATATTTGTTTTGTAGTTAGTATATTTTTCATGACATTAAAATTACTTTTTGCCATACCTATTCTTTTGTTTATTTCAGTTTTGCATTTTCCATCATTGGTTATAGTATGTCCTAGGTAGTTGTAACTCTGGACTGTCTCCAGATGTGTTCCCTCAGCTGTGATATTTAATTGTAGGTCTTGAGAATTGTCTTTGTTTATGATCATAGTTTTAGTCTATTTGATATTCATTTCTAGTCCATATATTTTTTGCTTGTTGTGTTTATCACATTAAGCAATTGTTGTAGGTCTTTAGGATTTTCTGCTAGTAGAACAGTATCATCAGCATATCTCTAGTTATTGATTATCTTTCCATAGTTATATCAATTCCTTATTTCTCCATTGGTTTCTCAACACATGTGTTGTCGTTTCCTACGCTGGCATCAAAGTAGCCCATTACAATTAGATATATATCATGTTAGGTATTGTATCTAGGCATTGTTGAAATTGATGGTACAATCCATCTTTAATTTCATCTCCTGCCCCAATTGTAGGTGTGTAACTTGGCATAATTATGAGTCTTCTATGTCTTGATTTATATCGAGTCCTTATCAGATTATTATTCACTGACTCCCATTGTATAAGGCTTCTTGCAGATGTATTTGTCATCATTATTCCTACCTCTTCTCGGCGTTTTTCATCTCCCCTGCCCGAATATAACATTATTTTGTTATTACCAAATGACCTTTTGCCTGTTTCCGGTCATCGCATTTCACTGCTATCCAAAATATCGAGATAGTATTTATCCATCTCGCTAGTCACGTGGGCCATTTTTGTTGGTGGAGCCATTATTCTGACATTCCATACACCGATTTGGTTATGGTTTTAGGACAAACATTAGACATACACCTAAGACATACATCTTGCTTGGAATTCGTCATTGGCATTTTGGAGTCGGGATTTCACTTTCAATAACAATGAATGTTCCGCGGATGCCTTGTTGGGCGACCAATCAATCTTCGTAGCAAGATGAAGAAAATAAATGTTACGTTACACACCATACAATGTATCTACAGATCACCACTTGTTACGGCACAAGATGGAGATGAAGATCTCCACTTTATTAAGGATACTAGCCATGACAGAAAGCGTTAACAAGCGATCATCAAGAAATAAAGAAGGTTTGTAAAGAGATAAGGACCAAGCACCCAGGGCATTATCGATTTGTGTCACAGACAATAAGGGATTTGCAGGGGGACGAAGCGATATCAATTACAGCAGGACAAGCTACAAGGATTTGTCGCCGGCGCGACAGTCTTAAATTAGCCGGCCTTGCTCTGAGTGAGACGGGTAGTGTTCATGAAGCGGGATCTAAAGGACCAGCTCATTAAGCGGTATTTCCTGAAAATTAAAGGTAGAATGGAAAGAGCGATACTTTTGTTAAATGTCTTTAAAAAGTGTCAGGGAAATAGTGACTGCAACAACACATGAAAATATGTGGATACGAAGGTGCAAGTAACAGGCAGCTTGAATTTATAAATATACAACAGAGAATGATACGGTTGAAAGAAACTTGAATATGAAGGTATTACAAGTGGAAACCACTAACGCTTTATTTTTAAAAAAAAAGATCAATGTTACAAGTACATGAAAAAGACAATTGTCAAATTAATGAAAAGTGAAGAAATGTTTTGTTTTAAAAAATAACTTATATTACAATGGCGATCTCACACACAGTGAGAGCTAAATGTGACAAGTCATTAAATGATATACAATAATAGGAAGTAAAAACTGCAATCAATTCAAGCAAAAGCTAAATTCATAGAACAATTGACAATATTAGTGTCTTTGCAAGGACAACAACTGAATGGGAACATCAAAGTGTTGTGTTATACAACTTTGTTGAGGAAGATTATCAGAAAATTGAAAACAAAATCAGCAACTGGTCAACAGGTACAATCAGAAGCAGATGTAGACAGTGATAAAAGCAGACCGTAAATCTGAAGAGGTCATGAGCTCAGAGAGAGAGAGAGAGAGAGAGAGAGAGAGAGAGAGAGAGAGAGAATACAACACAATTATTTATCACTGATACTCTAGTTGATTCAAGCGACTCAAGGAAGATCTTCAAATTGTAAAACGTTTGTGGTTAAAAATTGAATACTGCAGCCCGGAAACTCTCAGACTTTCTTACCAAATGTGTATATTTTGTTGCCAGCATTAACTGCTAAAATATCGTTCACCCATAAATATGGACTTCAGCTAAAAATGATGTGTTTGGCGTCACAAACTGAAACCATTCCCATAAAACATAAATTTTAAAAATGAATGAAATGTTCCAGACTTAGGGACATCTTCATTCTTAAAAGGATTAGCAGCTTTGAAGGTCATGGCAGTTGCCAACATCGAGCAGAGGCTACTTACCCTTCTGTTCAAGGGACTAATCCTTGCACCAATCGAGTATGCCCTGGCAGTTCTTACAGTGAGTAAGACGCAAATTGTCAAGCTGGAGAAAATACAAAATGGAGCTATACGCATTATCTAGGGGTGTACGAGGGACACTCCCTGTGTAGCAATGAGGTATCTTCCCGACTTTCCAACCATGGATGACAGAATCAGGATCTGGAGGGGACGAGCATACCTGATGATTAGTGCAGATAAAGAGCATCCATTGCATCATGAGATCGAAACGAAACAGGGAAGGGTATCAGACTAAAAAGAGGCAAATCATGGGTGGGCAGAGCAGAGGATGCCATCAAATAGGTCTGTGGGCTTACCAACATCAACGCCGGAGAGGAGTGGTTACCGGTGCCTACGTCATTCAAGGGGACATTCTCGTGTATTGTCACACACGACAGGGAATGTAGGGAACAGATCTCAGTCGTGGTCAATGCTGAGGTCAACGGTCTCATCTGCGATAACACCGATGAGAAAGATGCAGTCATCTATACAGATGGATCTGTAATACGACACCAAATAAGTGCATGGGCATTTACAGCACGCTCGGCAGGCAGAATAGTCAAGGAAGACAGTGGTGCATACGTCATGACCACGAGTAGGGTTATGATGGAGGTGATGGCAGTGACCAAGGCATTCATCTGGCTATAGTCACAAGACTACACCCACGCATGTATACTGAGTGATTCGATGAGCATGATACGAAAAGTGGAGGCGCGATCTGTACGTAGGCGATGGGTGGAGTCATTGCAGAAGTCAAAAATACGAAAGGTCACCTTTGTCTACGTCCCAGGACATGCTGGAGTACGGGGAAATGAAAGGGCGGAGAGGTTGGCTAGCTGCGCTATTGTTGATGACGGTCAACCAATGGATCGGGCGGACATCATCAATGCCATCCGGGAGGTTGGAAGGGCACAGGACTTCGACAACCACGAGTCCACGTCACTCCTTCGGATGAAAGAGATGGGAGTTAAGACGGGCACAGCCAGAAACGAGAAACTTAGTGGGCGTGTAAGAAGACTAATCAACCAACACAGAACTGGAGTCGTCAGTCGCTGGACACTTCGAGACTTGCTGAGGAGGGGATATGAGCACATATGGACATGTTCGGAGTGCAATGATGATGACCCGCAAATAGCTCATTCTTAAATCCTGTACAATTGTGAAGGTTAGAACTAAAATGTCACTTGAGATGAAAACAAAGAGCTGTGACAGAAACTATCGTAAAAGACGCCGTAAACTCCTGAAAGACTTGAGATGAAAACAAAGAGCTGTGACAAAAATTACTGTAAAAGACGCAGTGAACTCCTGAAAGACTTGAGATGAAAACAAAAGGGATGTGACAGAAACTATCGTAAAAGACGCCGTGAACTCCTGAAAGACTTGAGATGAAAACAAAAGGGATGTGACAGAAACTATCGTAAAAGACGCCGTGAACTCCTGAAAGACTTGAGATGAAAACAAAAGGGATGTGACAGAAACTATCGTAAAAGACGCCGTGAACTCCTGAAAGACTTGAGATGAAAACAAAAGGGATGTGACAGAAACTATCGTAAAAGACGCCGTGAACTCCTAAAAGACCTGAGATGAAAACAAAAAGCTGTGACAGAAACTATCGTGAAAGTCGCTGTGAACTTGAAGGAAGCTGAAAGTATGGCAGATAATAGAAAAAATGGCGACAGTAATGTAGAGAGTGGACCAGACTTAAGCATCTTGTCTTTTTTAGTCACGGAGGGAGCACAATGAGATTTTGTTGCTGCGCTGCACGACGTTAAGTCATATCGACCACATATTGCTGTGTGGACCCATGGACAAGTACAAGACGATGGTGGATTATGTGTACACTACAGTCCAATAGTGCGTTAAATAAACCTTGTAGTGGGGCGAACTGTTCGGACAGCTGTTCATGTTCGGTCTGCCTTTCACTTTCTCCTTTCATGGAACAAGGCCTACATCTCTTTAATAGTAAACTGACAAAGAGAGCAGCCCGATCCATGATACAAATGCCTGTCATATAATAATTACCGCTTCATAATCCGTCTCCCGCTGATATTATGTTATGGACATCATGACTATACTGTGTACATTCCCTAGATCAACAAACCATCGTCGCAGATATGCAAAGTGCGTCGAAGGAAGATATATAAAGATGTACACTATAATCATTCATTGTTTAGAATTCATCCACGCGACCACAATATGCAATGAACCATGTTATCAGTAAAGTGTCGAGATGTTTCTTTGAAGCAGGAATAATGCATTCACCTGATAACAGGATCCCCAAAATGTAAACAGTTCAAAAGTGATGTAAACAGAAAATGTTGATTAAAATTTTCTTTTAAATAGTTATTTGAAAAAAATAGTGTACAATGACATTCAATAGTATAAGGTTTGTAGCAGTAAGAGCTTTTGTTTAGCGATAATGTAACCATTGTCCCTGACTATCACTATCCAGCCGACCTATAAATGTCATGTCACGCGTCCTTCGCAGAACGTTGCATTCACCGCATTCCGTATAAACAAATCTGTTCTCTAGCCAGATCTACAACTTCTTCTATTGACATTTTCAAGATCTCTTTGATGTCTTCAAACCATCTTCGTTTTGGTCTGCCCATGATGCGTCGTCCACGAACCATGCCTTGAATTATTGCCTGGAATTTTTCCAGCCCACTGTGTCTTTATACATTGAGATAGTATTTGACTTTCCTGTCTCGAATGAATATCATCATCATCATCATCATCCTCATCACTGAGTGCCGTCTCCGCATCGAAGGTTGGCTACCATGGAGCGCTATTCCACTCTGTCTCATGCTTTGATGGTGCAGATTGTCATAGGTTGAACTGTCCATCTTTTGCTGTTACTTGACCATGTTAGTCTTGATCTGCCTCTGCTTCTTTTACCTTGTATTTTCCCTTCCAATATTACTTTTATTAGGCTGTTATGTCTTTTAACATGACCCAAAAATTTCATTTGTCTTGTTCCAATTGTGCTTAGTAGTTCTATTTTAATTTTTAGTTGTTTTAAAACTTCATCATTTGTTTTCTTTCCTTTCCATCCAATTCTACCTATTCTTCTATAAATCCACATTTCAAAGACTTCAATTTTCTGTTCTGTTTTCTTATCTAATGTCCATATTTCTGCATCATATAGGAATATTGAGAAGATGTAACATTTTGCTATTCTTAGTTTTAGCCTTGTTGTTATTTGTTTTGATGGTAGTATATTTTTCATTTCATTAAAATTACTTTTTGCCATACCTATTCATTTGTTTATTTCAAATTTACATTTTTCATCACTGGTTATAGTATGTCCCAGGTAGTTGATGATCATAATTTTAGTCTTTTTGATATTCAATTCTAGTCCAATTTTTTTTGCTTTTTATGTTTATTGCATTAAGTAATTGTTGTAGATCTTTAGGATTTTCTGCTAGTAGTACAGTAATTGAAGTCAACGGTCACAACATAAATAATTTGCGATATGCGGATGACACAGTCTTAATAGCAGAGACAGAGAATGAACTACAAGAAATGATAGACATAATAGTAAAAGAAAGCAACAAGAAATTCCTCAATCTGAATAGTAAGAAAACAGAAGTAATGGTTATATCGAAGAAACAATCACCACCATCATGCAGCATAAAAAATAAACGAAACAAATCTGGAACAAGTGCAACGTTTCAAATACTTGGGCACAATAATAACATCAGATGGGAGATGCACCACATAAATAAAAACCAGAATAGCTTAGGCCAAAATAGCATTTCAGAAAATGAAAAATATCTTATGCAACAAATCTATGTCAATAAAAATGAGAAAGAGAGTTCATCGGTGCTATATAGAACCAATTCTGACCTATGGAAGCGAATCATGGACAGTAGACAAACAAATGAAAAGACGATTAGAGGCCACAGAGATGGGATTTCTCAGAAGAATGTTGAAAGTTCCCTGGACAGCTAAAAAGACCAATGAGGAAGTTCTCAAAGAGGCCAACACAAAAAGGGAGCTCTTAAAAAACATCAGAAAGAAGCAATCAACATTTTTCGGGCACATCATGAGAAGATGAAAGTTGGAATACTTGGTTACAACTGGCAAAATAAAAGGAAAGAGAGATCGCGGACGACAAAGATAGAAAATAATGGATAGCTTGGTGTCATGGCATGGAAAACAGTCAACAACAGAACTGATACGATGCACTGTAGATATAAGATTGTGGAGGGACATGATCACCTACTCCAACCGGTATGGCACATGACGATGACGAGTACAGTATCACCAGCATATCTTAGGTTATTGATTATCTTTCCATATGTTTAGGCCTAGTATCTCTGTGATGTTTTTGAAAATTTGCTCAGTGTATAGATGTTTATAAGCCAGTACTTTTTAATGTTTAACATAATTTCCAGTGGATTCAGCTGTACACACATATGAAAATTTCCCACTCAGAAAGGACAAATATAAAAGAGAGGAAGGGCAATGACCTGCTCAACACCAATGCCCATCCCTAATGCTGTAGCCCAGAAATATGAATGCGAATACTCTGCTCTGTAACATTAAGTGTTTGGGACATCCTTTAACTGTGTGTCCTATAGTACTTAGCTTGGTGTGATGCCAACTGCATTAACCACAATTCAATGTGCTGTTGGAGGTTGAAAAATATTTTTAAAATAAGAGCACTAATAACATTTTCTCTATAAACCTTGAGGCGAAGTGGTAAATCTTACTCGCTTTACATTAATATTTAAGAGATTTGCAGAAAAATAGAAAACACGTACAGTGATATTTACCTATTTACCATTTAATTTTTTTTTTTACTCTATTTACTTTAGATTGAGTCTTCGAACTTTCTTTCCTACATGCAAACTGACCAACTATCAATATCTATGTTCTCAGAATGATCTTTACATTCTGTGAAGCATCAAATTAATCTGAAGTCGCATTTACATTTGGCGTTCCCACTTTCCCAAACCCTTTAGAAGCTACCCCTACCCAACACTTTTTATATCGCTACGCTACTGCCCATTACTGGGAGAGTTGAGGTCTCTGATTCGTTGATGCTAGATTTGAAGTCACTGCTGACCTCATAAATTCTCCGTTGCTGCGCTAATCAATACAAATGGACTAGTGCTAGCTACAGACAGTCTAGATTTGAAGACCCAGGAATACAGCGGTCAAATATTAATTAGGACACAAGCTTGTCTTTACCAAGCAAAGTTATGATATTTCCATGATGAGAAAGGTGAAGGGGTTAACAAAGGCGGGGAGTGAGAAATGAATGTAAGAATAGATAGTGTCATTACCAGAGTTTGTGGTAGCGATGAGGCTAGGCGTAAAACTATGTATCGGCCATGGCATCAACAAGAGCTTGCTCAACATAATCTGGCAAGCTGATATGGAAGAACGTGAACGGATGATTTTCTTTTGAATCAGAAACAGCAGACTACATGAAGTCAGGAAGTCATTTTTGAAGCAGCGCTGACGAAATGGTTAATGCACTAGCTACTGACCACGAGTGTTTGTGTTCAATTTACAAATGTTCTTTTTTTCTTAACCACCACGTCTTCAGGGTTTATCCAGCCTCTGGAAAGGTAGAGATCTTTTTCCTAGAAAATTAGGACGGCCTGACGCATACAATATACTATTGAGCAGTGAAAAATATCTACCACATTCCGTATATACTACATTATATGTGGTGGTGGTGGTGGCGGTGATAGTGGTGAAATTATCGGCGGTAGTAATAGTGAAATTAGCGATAGTGGAGCAGTGGTGGAAGTAGTGAAATTAACGTCGGTAGTAGTAGTGGTGGCGGATATAGAAAAATTGGCGGATTTAGTAGTAGTGGTTGTGGAAGTGGTGAATTTAGCGGAAGTGTTATTAGTATCGTTGGCTTCAGTGAAATAGGCGTCAGTAGTTGTGGTTGTGGAAATAGTGAAATTAGCGGAGGTGTTATTAGTATCGGTGGATATAGTGAAATTAGCGGCGGTAGTAGTAGTAGTGGAAGTAGTGAAAGTAACGTTACTAACAGGAGCAAGGGAAGTAGTGAAATTGGCATTTATAGTATAGTGGTGGTATAAGTAATGAATGTATTGGTAGTAATAGTAGTAGTAGTAGTAGTAGTAGTAGTGGTTTAGCATTGAAATTATCAGCAATAACAGTAGCAGTCGAAGAAGTGTAATAATTTGTAGCAGTGGTGTAAATAGTGAAACTAGCGTCAGTAATTATAGTGATTAGTTCTAACAGTCAGGTAGCATGTAGTGGCTATGTTTAGTACGGCGTTGTTGTTTCAGTCAAATGTTTAGTGTGATGGCCGACCTAAAACAACAAGCATGGCCTAGTCAACACAATCACTTACCTGACGTTGTCATGGCGTTGGATATAGATTTTGTGAAACATGGCTTCCTTTTTATTGCCAGCAATGTCAGCTTTCATTTCCATGGCAACATGTCTGGGTAAAACTGACAGAAGAAGTCGCTCCTACGAATCAGAAAAAAAAAAGAAAGAAATGTACTTTATAATCAAAGAACAAACAACTGGTTTCAACTATTACTCGTTTTTGTTCTAGTATTATGTATATAAGCCGCGATAGCTCAGTGGTTAGTGAACTCGACTACAAAGGACAAGAGGTAAGGTTCGATCCCAACCACCGGCTTCCGGTTCACCCAGCCATTAATGGGTACCGGATTTTTTTCTGGGAAAGTAGAGCGGCGCGAGCGTAATACCGACCACATTACCCCAAAAATTATGTGCCGAAGGTCTGTAAAATTTATGGTCACTAACGCCATATTTCCTAGACGTCACTTGGCGTGGCGGGGGTACTTTACTTTTTTTTTTACTATTATGTATATACATATTTTTTTTTGTTATATTGTCTGAGAAGACAATAATAATTTAGTAACAGGACAAACAAGCAAATAGACAAACAATGAACCGCGTAGCATGTCTTGTCGTTACGTGTCAAACGTGTGTATTTAACACATCATCATCTGGTAGTGATGGGCCATGTTCAACTTATCAGTTCTACATTTTACTTAATTAAGTAAAGCTGGTGCATATTTTCGTATTTGGGTTAAGTTAAGCATGTCAGTCAGTTCCATGTCAGTCATGAATCCATGATCTAGGAATCGCATATTGAGCGCACTTCTGCAACTCTTCTGATGCACTTAATAATCTGTGGTGTTTGAAACCAGTCATAACATCTAAACCAGTCATAACATCGAAACCAGTCATAATATCGAAACCAGTCATAATATCGAAACCAGTCATAACATCGAAACCAGTTATAACATCGAAACAAGTCATAATATCGAAACCAGTCATAAAATCGAAACCTGTCATAAAATCGAAACCAGTCATAACATCGAAACCAGTCATAATATCGAAACCAGTCATAACATCTAAACCAGTTATAACATCGAAACCAGTTATAATATCGAAACCAGTTATAACATATAAACCAGTCATAATATCGAAACCAGTTATAACATCGAAACCAGTTATAGTATCGAAACCAGTTATAACATCGCGAAACCAGTCATAATATCTGAACCAGTTATAACATCTAAACCAGTCATAATATCGAAACCAGTCATAACATCGAAACCAGTCATAACATCTAAACCAGTCATAACATCGAAACCAGACATAATATCGAAACCAGTCATAACATCGAAACCAGTTATAATATCGAAACCAGTTATAACATCTAAACCAGTCATAACATCGAAACCAGTTATAATATCGAAACCAGTTATAACATCTAAACCAGTTATAACATCTAAACCAGTTATAACATCTAAACTAGTCATAATATCGAAACCAGTTATAATATCGAAACCAGTCATAACATCGAAACAAGTCATAATATCGAAACCAGTCATAACATCGAAACCAGTCATAACATCTAAACCAGTTATAACATCGAAACCAGTTATAATATCGAAACCAGTTATAACATATAAACCAGTAATAATATCGAAACCAGTTATAACATCGAAACCAGTTATAGTATCGAAACCAGTTATAACATCGCAAAACCAGTCATAATATCTGAACCAGTTATAACATCTAAACCAGTCATAATATCGAAACCAGTCATAACATCTAAACCAGTCATAACATCTAAACCAGTCATAACATCGAAACCAGACATAATATCGAAACCAGTCATAACATCGAAACCAGTTATAATATCGAAACCAGTTATAACATCTAAACCAGTCATAACATCGAAACCAGTTATAACATCGAAACCAGTTATAACATCTAAACCAGTTATAACATCTAAACCAGTCATAATATCGAAACCAGTTATAATATCGAAACCAGTCATAACATCGAAACCAGTCATAACATTGAAAACAATTATAATATCGAAACCAGTTATAACATCTAAACCAGTTATAACATCTGAACCAGTTATAACATTGAAAACAATTATAATATCGAAACCAGTTATAACATCTAAACCAGTTATAACATCTGAACCAGTTATAACATCTAAACCAGTCATAACATCGAAACCAGACATAACATCTAAACCAGTCATAATATCGAAACCAGTTATAATATCGAAACCAGTCATAACATCTAAACCAGTCATAACATCGAAACAGTTATAACATCGAAACCATTCCGGAATACAGCCCAGGAATTACATACCAATTATAAAATGCAAATTTACATTTGTTAAAGTTTATTTTTATTACATATTGCCTGCCTACGTTCGCTCGATGGCTAAAGTATTCTAGAGTATTCGTAGACTGTAGAATTCCGCTTCGTCATCCGCCCTTAAAAGGACGTTAAGTTGACGTGTCTGCGTTGTGTTGTGGTTTACAGTATAACTGATTTATTTGCGCCTTTCGGCCCAACACATCCGACTTCAGCACGACATTTTTGAGTACCGGGTTGCCTACCCCGTTCCGGCACACATTAAGTTGAATGTTTGAACACATTTTTTGTAGTCATCGATGACAGCGTTCATCATTTTTGTTCGCTTCACACACGCCAACTTCCGTTAACGTTTTTGTTTTAT
The DNA here is from genome assembly GCA_032433765.1 of Megaustenia siamemsis. Classification (NCBI taxonomy): domain Eukaryota; kingdom Metazoa; phylum Mollusca; class Gastropoda; order Stylommatophora; family Ariophantidae; genus Megaustenia; species Megaustenia siamemsis. The sequence continues at coordinate 40,313,367 of JAVIAB010000092.1, forward strand.
TCAGTCAGTGAAGACTGGTTAGTAGTTGTAATCGCTGATAATCGCTAATCCCTATTGCTGTTTTACATTTTATAAGTCACAATAATTACGACAGAAAGAGTGAGAGAGAGAGAGAGAGAGAGAGAGAGGGGGGGGGGAGAGAGACAAAAGCAGACATATAGGAGAGATCTAAGTAATTTATCTGAACTGATCTAATAAATATAATCTATTCCATAAGCTCCTTACAGCTGTCAGTCTTTTTATGTAACAGATTGTAATCACTAAGCAATGAAAGACCACCATCAATTTCCAAGATGACAGCTCTCATAGAAAATAATACAATTAAAATTAATTCCAACATTTGCGACTTTGGTTTCAAATAGTACAGACTGGCAATGAATGCAGTGGATGGAATCCAAGTATCCATAACGGACAAATAAATAATTGATGACGGTTTGATGCTCCTTGCCTTTGATGCACCACGTATACATGTTTGCACTCCAAGCTGCCCTTTGTTTAGTTGTTTCTAAAAGTCATCATTTTCCCTATAGAAAAGACCGTTATGGCAAATATTATATTAATGGACAACGAAACTATTGGTTTAAGTTTAAAATGTGCATAAGTGCACACGATAGTAGGTCTTTCAATGGCAGATTGTTTCAGCTGATGTGAATAAACTTGATGAGAGTCAGGACATGCATGCAAGAAGGGAGATAGGAGTAGAGTGGTCGAATGTTAAAACAAACACAGCATCCATTACGTAATATGAGAAATTAAGTAGCAAAATGCACACAAACTACTGAGTTGTTGTGGACTCGAAATGGATAGGAATGTAAACTTCGTTCTGGTGAGTCTTGTAGAGTGTTGGCGTAGGAACATGGTCGCCTAAACACTGCGCTGAGTAAGAAGACATACCAGTCAAAGGTAGGTGTCGACCATTATCGAGTCAGGCCATAGACGTTACAGATAATATGAAGCAATGTGAATGATGACGATTCGTTTCAAAAGTTCTTGTGCACGGTCATCAACAAAATGAAATTCTGTCATTGGTCGGTAGAAGTACACGTTTCTGTGACGCCCATGATGTGGGTTGAGTCGTCCGTTCGGCACAGACACCCGCGATTTTTTAGTGAACAACATGAAACTAACACAGAAGTTCACAAGTTAGAACAGGGGCGGGTGTATTAAACATGGGGCAATGAAATAAAAGCTATTTACTTTAAAAAAAAGGTTATGATATATAATATATGGAAGGTTATGATATAGAAGGAAGGTATAATATATAAGCGAATCATAGGAGGAAGAGATATGTTTTACAGCACTCGGAAAAAATGACAAATAAATAACAGAAAAAAAAAAACCAAGAACAATATATGGTCCGAAGCAGGTTCGAACCCGCCCACCTTGGCACTGCGCCTTGCCACGAGAAGCCGAACGCCAGGGAACACTGCCACTCAGCTAACTAACAAAATAGCTATTGTACTTACGCTCGACGTCACAACGGCTGCGATTATTTGGGATATGTGTACTTACGCTCGACGTCACAACGGATGCGATTATATGGGATATGTGTACTTACGCTCGACGTCAAAACGGCTGCGATTATTTGGGATATGTGTACTTACGCTCGAAGTCACAACGGATGCGATTATATGGGATATGTGTACTTACGCTCGACGTCACAACGGATGCGATTATATGGGATATGTGTACTTACGCTCGACGTCACAACGGCTGCGATTATATGGGATATGTGTACTTACGCTCGACGTCACAACGGATGCGATTATATAGGATTTGTGTACTCACGCTCGACGTCACAACGGATGCGATTATATGGGATATGTGTACTTACGCTCGACGTCACAACTGCTACGATTATATGGGATATGTGTACTTTCGCTCGACGTCACAACGGCTGCGATTATATGGGATATGTGTACTTACGCTCGACGTCACAACGGCTGCGATTATATGGGATATGTGTACTTACGCTCGACGTCACAACGGCTGCGATTATATGGGATATGTGTACTTACGCTCGACGTCACAACGGGTGCGATTATATGGGATTTGTGTACTTACGCTCGACGTCACAACGGATGCGATTCTATAGGATTTGTGTACTTACGCTTGACGTCACAACGGATGCGATTCTATGGGATATGTGTACTTACGCTCGACGTCACAACGGATGCGATTATATGGGATATGTGTATTTACACTCGACGTCACAACGGCTGCGATGCTATGGAATACCTGTGTCTACACTCGGTACTCTAACGACTGCGATACTATGGGACCCGTGTACCTTAGACAGATATATCAGTCTGTGCTCACCTGTTTCTGATTCTCTTTCTGTGTTGCCAGTCTGACGCTGATACAATTTCTAGTCTCCACGAATGTCTCCCTTTGTTGAGACTCCATAGGGTAGTGAAAGAAGATGCCGATAGCGTTGATGCATATGTAGTAGAAGACGTTGGTTATGACCTGTAAAATAATAGAAGCGAGCTTAACACTCATGGAACTAGTCAAAATAATATACTTGGATAGATTGTCACAAAAGATGTCCAGATTTAGACACTTAACTATAGCTCTTTCTATAAAATCACACACAGTCTTAAAATAAACTTTATTAATTCAGTCACATGAAAGGATTATTTCTAATTTATCTCACTGACAAACAGACTCCCCTTCCTCACAGCTCTCCATCTCTTTCTCTCCTCTTCAAACACTCCATCTCTCTTTATTTTCTTATTTCCCATTAAGTTAGTGTGTCTTTGATTAAAAATAAACCGAAATTAGATACAAGTTTGTTGATTTTGTTGTTCATGCAGAACATAGAAGACTAACAGCTGAATAGCGGTTCTTTCTTTAGTTATTTAAATGCCCGTAACTTTAGTGTCATTCAAATATTTTATATTTTCTATTTAACTATAAGTCTCACCGCAGTAACATGTGTGTTGATTTAAGTTACAACGCTCAGATTTATCAAGTGTAATGTGCTAACGTATGGTGATATTTAATAGCTGAAACAGAAGGTGTAAATAGACAAGGTAGCTGATAATGACATGAAGAATAGTTCTGATACATACTTTATTTGTGAAAGAAGAGGGAGGAGTGTGGTTAGGTTAGGGTGTTGGTAAATGTTAAGGAAAATAGAATATATATATATATATATATATATATATATATATATATAAATATATATATATATATATATATATATATATATATATACTTATATATATATATATATATATATATATATGCATACAGATTGCTGAGAAATATAGGTCAGTAACTAGTTAATGGGATCACAGTCAGACAGACAGGCAAGACAGACAAAAAAAAAGAGAGAAAGAGATCACAACACACGCATATGTGCTATACACTCATCAAGTAGACAGACAAATAATAATGCGCATGCCAAACTATTAATTGAAACATATGTATAAGCGAGTGTTCTGCAGAGATAGGGAACAGAAATAAACAATGATAGGCAGCAGAGAGAGAGAGATAGTCAAACCGACAGGATGAATGAAAGGGCGGACGGACAAGAGAGATTGGTAGGTAGGTAGGTAGGTTGGTAGGTAAGTAGTAGGTAGATAGGTAGGTAGTAGACAGGCAGGTAGGTATAAATAGATAGATAGATAGATAGATAGATAGATAGATAGACAGACAGACAGACAGACAGACAGACAGACAGACAGACAGACAGACAGACAGACAGACAGACAGACAGACAGACAGACAGACAGACAGACAGACAGACAGACAGACAGACAGACAGACAGACAGACAGACAGACAGATATATAGATAGATAGATAGATAGATAGACAGATAGATAGATAGATAGATAGATAGATAGATAGATAGATAGATAGATAGATAGATAGATAGATAGATAGATAGATAGATAGATAGATAGATAGATAGATAGATAGATAGATAGATAGAGTAGTAGGTAGGTAGATAGATACTAATTAAATCAAATATGCATTTTTACTACTGATAAGTCGATAGATAGTTTGGAGTAATAGGGTGATTTGAAAAAGACACCTAGTATTAAATAAACACCACGAATGATATGAATAATGCCGAGTAAAAAAAAAAAAAATAAACGAAGTAGAATTCTCTCCCCACCCCCTGTTTACCAGTAGATCCCAAGTAACAAATATTGGAAATAGCGAGATCCCAGTCGGTCAGCGAGATGTCAAGATGACAGGGTTGATTAAAGGAATTTCTCGGGCTTTACGGCTACAGATTGATTCTAAGACCCGTTATTGCCGCTGAGATATTTTAAGCGAGGGAAGGAAGAGTCAGACATGATAAAGAGAGTAGCCCAAAGTTAGCACAAGGAAATAAGAGGGAAAAAATGGAAAGAAATTTCGCATCAGAAATGAGACGTCTTGTTTAGGATAAAATAGCTTCTTTTTTTGCGACTGAAAAAAAAGATAATTTTGTAAACTACAGCCCCTGTGCTATGTTTGTTCATCTAATGTAAACTGAATTGTAATGGGATTTTAAAGGGAATAACTGGCACGGAACCAAGTCAAATATTACGAAATGTATTCGTTTTCTTAAGATGATTACTGGTGCCTGGCCCATCTCATCTTCTCCCTCTTCTCCTTCAAAAGGAGGCCATTTTTGTGTATCATCGTATATCCGAAGAATTAAGGTGTAACTGGTCGACCTGTGGGTAATACATACTCTGAAAGCAGGACACTACTTACCCTCTTATATTTAACTGCGATTTGGCAGTGGGCAGGGACACTTTAATTCTAGACTGTGCATTCGAAATACATAAGGTATCAGAGTCCACAGGTGAATGGCAGCAAACAGAACAACATTACATTGCACGCCGTTGAAGCAGCTAAGTAGCTAGTTGAGTAGTTGGATATGTTTCGATTTGATAGCTTTATAATGAAATCTAAATAAGGACACAAGGACGTCTTCACTCCTTTTTAGGAGGAATGGGATGAGGGTGTTGGGTATGGGGCAACGGGTTACGAATACTATTACTCAGAAAGCTTGGAAACTCGAAAGAAAAACCGTAAACTCTCTCTCTCTCTCTCTCTCTCTTTTCCCTCCTTCTTCGGCTCGTGGATAAAACACTTTATAATGGAAGCCACTTCCTAAAATTCAAAACTCTTACCATTTTTTAAAGTTCAGAGTAGACAGCAAAAAATTGTCAACAAATTACGTTAAGGCCTTATGGCACAATTCAGAAAACACTCGTCCTCCTTAAATGTCACATATATTAATTGAAATGTAATATTAGATCGCGATATTTTTATTCTGCATTTCTTTTCTTCGTTATTCATTTCTACTGGAGATTTCAGATTTCAGTGCAGATTTCAGTAATCCACAGCTTCTCAAAAGAACAGATCGTGCCTCTCATAGCACACCCAGAAAGTCAAGCATTGTCTCAGGCAAGACTGTAGACTAGAGTAGGTTTAGCAAGGACCTTTCAAAATATCGATTATAGGCTGGACACGACCGTTGCTTTGATTTGTAGTTAAAGTAAAAGTAACCAGGTATTATATGAGATAACGTCAAAATGACGTGAAGGCGTCTGACTTTATAAAACTTAACCATTACATTCGCCTCTATATCATCTATGTTATCCCCCGACTGTTTATTTGCATTAACAACGCCTTACTGTCACTTTTCCAATTGTTTACATAATCTTTGTTGTGATTTATGAGCAACAAATTTTCTAACTAGTGTTTTGCCATCTGAGAGCTAACTGCTCCAATTCATTAATTACGTACATGCCTAGGAGATGCTTCAATTTTACCTAACTGAAGTTTCTTTCTTTGTGGAATTTCAAATGTGTATATCATATGAATTTGGTAGCACCACACAAGAATTCCGCTCACTGTCAGAACAGTTCACTGAGCTACTGCATTACTCATTAATCCAAGTCAAGCTTTCCCGTATCCCTCTGACCTTCTTTCTGATAGCTTTTCCAAGCTCAATCGCGTATTGCTACAAAATTTATTGCTAAACTAACATTTGGTAGAGCTTATAAGATGGTGTCAACGGCTTCATATTATTCGTAACAGAGCCGCTTTTTAGGAGAGGTCAATCCAGTGTTTAGTTTTGTGAGCTGTTTTTTTTTGTTCCAGCTTATTCGCCACATTTGAGCTTGGTGTCATGGAGAAATGTGATAGAAAATTGTTGAAGGACATGATCACCTACGCTAACCGGTATGGCACATGATGACGCTGAACCCTGAAAAAAAAATGGATTTTATCTCTGTATAGACTAAATACGACTGGCGGTTAAATTGGTAATTATAATTAACTGTTAAATACGTTAAAAACGAGGATGAAATCGCACACATCAGCCAAAGGTATGTGCGTGCGTGTGGGCAGGTAGACAGGCAGACAAATATCACAGACAGGATTTAAAAAACACGCCGCCTTGCTATTTTAATCTTACTTAATCAGTAGAAGATTTTAATAGGGTTTATCGTTTAAAACCATTTTTTTCTAATAAACATCATCATCATGATGTCGTATGTCTTTTCCAGAACGTTGCATTCGCCACACACCATCTGAAGGAATGTCTGTCTCTAGTCAGATCTTCCACTTCTGTTGACATGTTCAAGGTCTCCTTGTTGTCTTTAAACCACCTTCTTCTTGGTCTGCCCCTGATGCGTCGTCCTGGAGCCATGACTTCCATTATTGTTCTTTCTAGTCCGCTGTGTCTTTTGACATGGCCATAGTATCGTTACTTCCTCTGCACAAATGTGTTTATAAGCCAGTTTCATTTAATTGGCTGTCATGATATTTCGGTGGTCTACAATCACAAGTTTGCCGCTGCAATCAGATTGGTCCTGACCACTTCACACCTAAAGTCCCTGTTGTGGCCTGAGTCCGATAGTCTGAAACTGGTAGATATGTCAACTAAAATATGGCTGATACTGGTAGATATGTCAACTAAAATATGGCTGATACTGGTAGATATGTCAACTAAAATATGGCTGATACTGGTAGATATGTCAACTAAAATATGGCTGATACTGGTAGATATGTCAACTAAAATATGGCTGATACTGGTAGATATGTCAAATAAAATATGGCTGATACTGGTAGGTATGTCAACTAAAATATGGCTGATACTGGTAGATATGTCAACTAAAATATGGCTGATACTGGTAGATATGTCAAATAAAATATGGCTGATACTGGTAGATATGTCAAATAAAATATGGCTGATACTGGTAGATATGTGAACTAAAATATGGCTGATACTGGTAGATATGTCAACTAAAATATGGCTGATACTGGTAGATATGTAAACTAAAATATGGCTGATACTGGTAGATATGTCAAATAAAATATGGCTGATACTGGTAGATATGTCAAATAAAATATGGCTGATACTGGTAGGTATGTCAACTAAAATATGGCTGATACTGGTAGATATGTCAACTAAAATACTGAAATGTGGCTGATACTGGTAGGTATGTCAACTAAAATACTGAAATATGGCTGATACTGGTAGATATGTCAACTAAAATACTGAAATGTGGCTGATACTGGTAGATATGTCAACTAAAATACTAAAATGTGGCTGATACTGGTAGATATGTCAACTAAAATACTGAAATGTGGCTGATACTGGTAGATATGTCAACTACAATACTGAAATATGGCTGATACTGGTAGATATGTCAACTAAAATACTGAAATGTGGCTGATACTGGTAGATATGTCAACTAAAATACTTAAATATGGCTGATACTGGTAGATATGTCAACTAAAATACTAAAATGTGGCTGATACTGGTAGATATGTCAACTAAAATACTGAAATGTGGCTGATACTGGTAGATATGCCAACTAAAATACTGAAATGTGGCTGATACTGGTAGATATGTCAACTAAAATACTGAAATATGGCTGATACTGGTAGATATGTCAACTAAAATACTGAAATGTGGCTGATACTGGTAGGTATGTCAACTAAAATACTGAAATGTGGCTGATACTGGTAGGTATGTCAACTAAAATACTGAAACGTGGCTGATACTGGTAGGTATGTCAACTAAAATATGGCTGATACTGGTAGATATGTCAACTAAAATACTAAAATATGGCTGATACTGGTAGATATGTCAACTAAAATACAGAAATATGGCTGATACTGGTAGATATGTCAACTAAAATACAGAAATATGGCTGATACTGGTAGATATGTCAACTAAAATACAGAAATATGGCTGATACTGGTAGATATGTCAACTAAAATATGGCTGATACTGGTAGATATGTCAACTAAAATATTGCTGATACTGGTAGATATGTCAACTAAAATATGGCTGATACTGGTAGATATGTCAACTAAAATATGGCTGATACTGGTAGATATGTCAACTAAAATATGGCTGATACTGGTAGATTTGTCAACTAAAATATGGCTGATACTGGTAGATATGTCAACTAAAATATGGCTGATACTGGTAGATATGTCAACTAAAATATGGCTGATACTGGTAGATATGTCAACTAAAATATGGCTGATGCTGGTAGATATGTCAACTAAAATATGGCTGATACTGGTAGATATGTCAACTAAAATATGGCTGATACTGGTAGATATGTCAACTAAAATATGGCTGATACTGGTAGATATGTCAACTAAAATATGGCTGATACTGGTAGGTATGTCAACTAAAATATGGCTGATACTGGTAGGTATGTCAACTAAAATATGGCTGATACTGGTAGATATGTCAACTAAAATATGGCTGATACTGGTAGATATGTCAACTAAAATATGGCTGATACTGGTAGATATGTCAACTAAAATATGGCTGATACTGGTAGATATGTCAACTAAAATATGGCTGATACTGGTAGATATGTCAACTAAAATATGGCTGATACTGGTAGATATGTCAACTAAAATATGGCTGATACTGGTAGATATGTCAACTAAAATATGGCTGATACTGGTAGATATGTCAACTAAAATATGGCTGATACTGGTAGATATGTCAACTAAAATACAGAAATATGTCTGATACTGGTAGATATGTCAACTAAAATACAGAAATATGGCTGATACTGGTAGATATGTCAACTAAAATACAGAAATATGGCTGATACTGGTAGATATGTCAACTAAAATACAGAAATATGGCTGATACTGGTAGATATGTCAACTAAAATACAGAAATATGGCTGATACTGGTAGATATGTCAACTAAAATACAGAAATATGGCTGATACTGGTAGATATGTCAACTAAAATACAGAAATGTGGCTGATACTGGTAGATATGTCAAATAAAATACAGAAATATGGCTGATACTGGTAGATATGTCAACTAAAATACAGAAATATGGCTGATACTGGTAGATATGTCAACTAAAATACAGAAATATGGCTGATACTGGTAGATATGTCAACTAAAATACAGAAATATTGCTGATACTGGTAGATATGTCAAATAAAATACAGAAATATGGCTGATGCTGGTATGTATGTCAATTAAAATACTGAAATATGGCTGATGCTGGTATGTATGTCAACTAAAATACAGAAACATGGCTGATACTGGTAGATATGTCAATTAAAATACTGAAATATGGCTGATGCTGGTATGTATGTCAACTAAAATACTGAAATATGGCTGATACTGGTAGGTATGTCAATTCAAATGTTGAAATCTGTACTGGCACATACTGGTGGGTATGTATGTCAGCTGAAATGTTGAAATCTTGCTGATGCTGGTATGTAGGTCAGCTGAAATGTTGAAATCTGGCTGATACTGGTATGTATATCAGCTGAAATGTTGAAGTCTGGCTGATACTGGTATGTATATCAGCTGAAATGTTGAAGTCTGGCTGACTCATACTGATGGGTATGTCAACCAAAATGCTTAAATCTGGCAGGTACTAGCAGGTGTGTCAAATAATATATTGATATCTGGAAGATACTAGCAGGTGTGTCAAATAATATATTGATATCTGGAAGATACTAGCAGGTGTGTCAAATAATATATTGATATCTGGAAGATACTAGCAGGTGTGTCAAATAATATATGGATATCTGGCAGATACCTGCAGATGTGTCAAATAATATGTTGAAATCTGGCAGATACTAGCAAGTATGTCAAATAATATGTTGAAATATGACAGATACTAGAAGGTATGTCAAAAAGTATGTTGAAATCTGGCATATAATGGTAGGTATTCTCAACTGAAATGTTGGAATATAACTGCTATGGTAGGTATTCTCAACTGAAATGTTGAAATATGGCTCATACTGTTTGGTATGTCAACTCATATATAGAAACGTGCTGATACTGCAAGGCATGTCAACTTAAATACAACTATCCATAATGTGTTATGATTAAGAAAAAAAATATAAGAAAGATCATCATCAAGTACCGGGCCTACTGGCGTAGGTGATCATGTCTCTCCACAACTTTCGATCTCGGCAGCTATTTATCATTTCTATTGTTGACCTTCTGCAAAGCCATTCTCTGAAGCTGATAAATTTGATAAAAACCAGGAAATGAAAGACTCGTTTATGTGGTATGACTTCATAACAGAAACAACCCTGGTCATAAACAATTGGCGGACTGCAAGAAGGTCAAGGAAAACCAAGGTGTATGGAAGCTGTCCTGAACATCAGCACTGGATTGCAAAGCACACGTCTTAGTGCAACACGAAACATTAACAAAGATAGAAAGAAAAACATATCTTTATGTGTATGTTTATGTTAGTCATGTGCCATATATCTTGATGTGTGTCAGTGTTAGTCATGCCTCGTATCGCTGTGTGCATGTCTGTGTAGGTCACATCTCCTATCTGTGTGTGTGCATGTCTGTGTTAGTCACCTCTAGTGACTCGGGCAGATGGTGCTCGTAAACCTGGGAGGGCCAACCATCTAAGGGCAGAATCCCCCTACAGAAAAGATCATCTGCTGCCTTGCATGAAGATTGGGGACAATCAAAGGCTAAGGAATGCAAACCTGAATAAAATGCTGGCTGAAATCGGATACACTGGGTCACTGGCGCAGAATACAGTGCAACGTTTTAACGGGTGTTCAATCAGAGTGGATCTGGCAGACTCTAATTGTGATGTTCTGTCTGTGGGGGCGATCAACACACTTAACCTGACAGCTGACTTCATGTGAGAGTCTGGAATCCTACTATGATTGAGTCCTTATCGCAGAGAGAGAGAGAGTGAGAGAGAGAGAAAGAAAGAAAAACAATATCGGAGCTCAGTAGCGTAGTGGTTAGGGTGCATGAGTAGTATAATGTGTCCTGATTCAATTCTGGGCTGACGGTTTTCAGTTGACCGTGCTGAAAAAGGGCACATAATCCAATGAGCTAGGAAAGGTAATAACACAATGGACGTTCATGTTACCTCCACCCCATCTACTCTCCTCAACCTTAAATGATGTGGCCAAAAAAGAGTGTAGTATAATATTTTACTCGTCTACAACGATTATGAGTTCGATCTATCCATGACGCTGTGCCGATTTAGCTGAAAAAGAATAGCTATTTCCATCACCGAGTTCGGGGAGGTATAATCAGGGTGGTATAGTAAAGGCCCCGTCACATTTAAATGTTGTTGCTTAATATTCTGAGATAATGTCTGTTGAGAATGAAATGCTATTGTTTTATACATACACCTTTGTATATATTTGAGGATTGAGGGGGGAGGGGGGGGGGCTTAAATCTTTTTTATTTTTTTTTTAGATTAATTTTGTAAATAATTGTCAAGCATCTCAAATAATAATTAACAGAAAAAGCATTATGGGAAGGAAGTAAGTAAATAAGCGCCCATGAATATTGTGTTAACACGATGAATAGCTTATAGAGACGCAAAAATAGATGTAAGTCTAGACAAGATCTTCATTGATCAATAATTAACAACAGCTCTCAAATGGCGATTCCTTTGTGGTTACACTAATTACTGACTAGGATGTGCACAGCCAAAGTCATTTCCTAACAAATTCCGTGATCTAAAAGTTTAAAACACTTTTTCTTGGCCGTGTTGCAAGCTGGTTTTGGCTTATTCGTCACGTTTCTAGCCTGGCTGATAGTAACATTATATAGCATGTTTTTGATTGGAACAATTTAATTGCATAAAACAGCGCAGCATATTGGACAAAAATATAAACACAAATTAATTATACCAGTTGTGCTAGTAAGTATACAAGTTTTACAATCATCATCATCACAATCAATTGCCGTGCCTGCTGGCGTAGGTGATCATATCTCTCCACAACCTTCGATCTCGACAGTTATTTATCATTTCTGTTGCTGACTTTCTGCCAAGCCATTCTCTTAAGCTGCCAGGTATCTTTTATCTTTGCTTTCCTCTATATCTTGGGAGTCGCGATAGCTCAGTGGTTAGTGAACTGGACTACAAAGGACAAGGGGCAGGGTTCGATCACAACCGACGGCTTCCGGTTCACCCAGCCTTAAAAAGGGTACAGGATTTTTTTCTGGGAAAGTAAAGCAGCACGGGCGTAATACCGATCACATTACCCCAAAAATCATTTACTTTTACTTTCTCGATATCTTCTTATCTCATTTTTTCCAGTTGTTACAGTATATTCCAGCTGTTCTCTTCTCATTACATGGCCAAAAAAAAATGATGATTATTTCTACCTAACATTGGAACCGTGCTGAAAAAGGGCACATAATCCAATAGGAAAGGTAATAACACGATGGACGTTCAAGTAAGTTACCTCCACCCCATCTACTCTCCTCAACCTTAAATGATGTGGCCAAAGTTCTCATTTTGCTTTGACCTCTTTCAGAACGTTTTCATTACTCTTCTTAGATGTCCATGGTATTCTCAACATTCTTCTGTAAAACCACATTTCTACAGTCTCCAGTGATTTTCTTGTCTGTTGTCCCTTTTTCCATGATTCACATCTATATGTTAAGACTGGCTCTACATAACATTTAAGAAAACAATTCTTCTTTCTATTGTCAAAAATGGATTGCATAGTATCTTCTTCATTTTTTGGAAAGCTGTTTTTGCCTGAGCCATTCTGCATCTCATCTCTGTTGTACGTCTTCCGTCTGAGGTTAACAAAGTTCCCAAATATTCAAATTCATTTACCTGTTTTAATATTGTTCCACTTGTCTTTATTTTGCACCGAGATGATGTATTTGTCTTTGTTATTACCATTAATTCTGTCTTTCTGCTATTAAGGCTGAGTCCTTTATTTGTGTTTTCTTTCACTATAGTGTCCAACATTTCTTGTAACTCATTTTCACCCTTAGTGATTAAGACTGTATCATCAGCATACCTCAGGTTATTTATATTATGACATACGATTGTTATTCCAGGCATAACCCTTATGGATCTTAAAATAATCTCACTATAAATATTAAACAAATCTGGTGACAGCACGCAACCTTGCCTAACACCCTGTTTTATTTGTTGAAACATTCCCAATTAAAAAGTTTTACAATACAAATATTCAATTATAGAAGTAAGTATACAAATGTTACAATACAAGTATACAATTCTACAAGTAAGTATACAAGTTTTACAATAATTCTTCTTCTTCTTTCTTTCCTCATTTGCCTTACAGCGTCGAGGGGAGATATTTGTGGTCTTTTGTTCTTCTGTTCGCTTCTGCTGCTGTTATGTTTTCTAGTGCTTCTAATATTCCATCGATCCATATTTTTCGTGGTGACCCTTGGGTCTGGTATTCTCGCAACGTTTATTGAGGGCTCGTTGTATTGTGTTTTGATCTGTCTTCTCAGGTGGCCAAACCATTTCTTTATATATTATATGGCGGGATAAATAATACAATTATACAAGCAAGTTTACACGTGAAATAGATACTAGTCATTCATCTTTTTGGTAATTTGATTATGTTTTTCAAAGACTTATTGAATGAACGCGAAACGTAGAGTATAGTTACATCTTTATTAAGAGAATTATGATTTCTCACTTTGAATTCAACATAGCCATCATGATGCCATACACACTGCGGCGTCAATACTTCAGTAGGAATGCATTCATCGAAGCAGCGTTGTTCTAAGTCATTGTCGCTCGTTACAAACACATTTTCCCCGAGCTGAGATCTGAAATACACTTCCCAACATCACAATGCTCAATGCTAACAGCCTGGCGCCTTACTCGATCTATAATTTCACGATTCTCGAGTACCAAATCACCAACGAATGCCCGTTGCTGCTGGGCGAGCATTTCGTGTCTTCTAATAACTCATGTTTATCTTTCCTTATGTGATTTATTCACTATCCACACTGACAGTTTCCTCTCCATACTCATTTCTCAGAAGATTGTTAATCATGTTAGAGCCACAAACCTTTGCTGTGAGAAATTCAACCACACTTCCCTCTTTCATGTTAGAGCCACAAACCTTTGCTGTGAGAAATGCAACCACACTTCCCTCTTTCATGTTAGAGCCACAAACCTTTGCTGTGAGAAATTCAACCACACTTCCCTCTTTCATGTTAGAGCCACAAACCTTTGCTGTGAGAAATGCAACCACACTTCCCTCTTTCATGTTAGAGCCACAAACCTTTGCTGTGAGAAATGCAACCACACTTCCCTCTTTCATGTTAGAGCCACAAACCTTTGCTGTGAGAAATGCAACCACACTTCCCTCTTTCATGTTAGAGCCACAAACCTTTGCTGTGAGAAATGCAACCACACTTCCCTCTTTCATGTTAGAGCCACAAACCTTTGCTGTGAGAAATGCAACCACACTTCCCTCTTTCATGTTAGAGCCACAAACCTTTGCTGTGAGAAATGCAACCACACTTCCCTCTTTCATGTTAGAGCCACAAACCTTTGCTGTGAGAAATGCAACCACACTTCCCTCTTTCATGTTAGAGCCACAAACCTTTGCTGTGAGAAATGCAACCACACTTCCCTCTTTCATGCTAGAGCCACAAACCTTTGCTGTGAGAAATGCAACCACACTTCCCTCTTTCATGTTAGAGCCACAAACCTTTGCTGTGAGAAATGCAACCACACTTCCCTCTTTCATGTTAGAGCCACAAACCTTTGCTGTGAGAAATGCAACCACACTTCCCTCTTTCATGTTAGAGCCACAAACCTTTGCTGTGAGAAATGCAACCACACTTCCCTCTTTCTGGTTGGTGTTCCACGTTGTCACCAATTCCAAAACTAAAGCAATGAAGCCATCTTGTGCCTGCTCTAAAGTTCCTAGAAACTTCATAAATTCGTACCCGTGACACCATCGTTGCACTGTTGCACATCATGATGGTAATATAAAAATGGAGTTTTTTGTTCGAATGTTAACACAATACACACGTTATAGAACAAATGAATCACTCTTGCAAATAGGATACCACCACGTAATAAGGAAAATAAATTACTCTTACAATAGAACACCACTACGTTGTCAGCAACCGCTGCACGCCTCCGTTTTCCCACCCACAAAGAAAAGGAAAAATCAATATTTAAATTTTAATATCATTTCCAACACTGCATAATTAAATAACAAAACAGAATAAATTAACAAATACCAACATCAAATAGAAAGACATAGATAGAAACCTGAAGGCAGAGAGCTGGAAGTACAAGACATAAGCAACAGAAGTCTACTATTATATACAATTATTAAACGTCTATTGTTAGCACACCCTTTCCTTTTTTGTGATGCAATTTCTTGTTGTTTATGTGAATTTCGTATAATTTGCAATGCCTTCTTGACAATACAGACTCATTAGTTGAAATAACGATCGAAAAGTTGATATATAAGTCTGACATAAATCAGCACATCAAAAGGCGGGCAGCCAAGTGCAAGACATTTATACATTCCAGAATGAACCTGAAATGTCATGGCGCAGTGCCAAAGTCAAGAGACGACTTGAATATTTGGAAACTTTAATGTGAAAAGTTGGTAGGAGAAAAGCGAATGAGATTGCTGTTTAAATTTTGAATGGAGAAGAATAATTATATAGACGAGAGAGAGAGCAGGCAGGGACATGTGGCCATAGAAAGTACCAGTTTAATGCAATCTTATGAGAGTCTTGGGATGTGGAAAGAACTGGAATCAATGGTGGTAACGAAATCGATTGCGTAACGATCTCAAAGGAATGAACAGTTTAGGCAGAACATAAAACGGCTTTCACTGTAACTTTAATTTAAGTTTAATTTAATCACACACATAAAGCTCAGTTCGCTGACATAAAGTCACCGTTGAATTGACCGATGTCAAGACATGTTCTTTACATAACGTGACCAGACGTCCAAGATTTTCCGGGACAATCCCGATTTTTTTACTGTTTTTTTCATTTGTCCCGGATTTTTTACTGTTCCGAATTTGTCCCGATTTTGGCCGATTTTTTTAGCATTTGTCCCGGATTTGTTAAAATACATTAGGGTTACAAACGTTTACCAATTCTCCCAATATGGTAAACGTCTCTTCGACTTAAAAATATACATTATTCCGTTGTTGTGTAGAAAATGTTTAAAATGTTCAACTGGCTTTTCATGTGGTGAAACAGTAACAGTAAAATGCGCTCCATGTTTTAAATCTTGTATACTGAAACTCAACAAGTAGCATCGTTGCAGTCACGACATTTCATATTCTTATATATTCATTGTGTTACTTTCGTTTACCGACGAACTAATTCTTTTTATTGTGTTGTTTAGTGATATAGGTTATTGCATTCATTAGATTTTATTTACATTGTGCTTTTATTCAGTTACTTGACATTTTAATGTTTAAGAACTTATGCTATGCATATGATTTAGTCATAGAAAATTATTATTTAAACTATAGCTAGTTTGTAAAGTTTGTAATTGTTGTAACAAATGGCATCAAAACGTAAATGAAGTTTCAATTAAGATTTACAAAAGGAATACCCCTTTCTAAAAAAGTCTACATCAGACTTAACTGTAAGATGCAGTATATGTGCCTGTGGGTTTTTGATTAACCATAGTGGACGTGGTGATATTAAGAGTCACATAAATAGTGCGAGAGAGCGGTCGCTACAGCTGCATCAAGCTCGTCGTTAACATTTTTCCGAGCTGAACAGATTGGTGACAAAGAAGAACAATTAGCTGCTACAGAAGGTGCATTTGCCTATCATATAGTGATACACAATCATACATTTAGATCTATGGACTACACGTCACAATTACTTCAGGTTACTTTAGAACCAAAATGTGCTTGTGCACGTACGAAAACAAAAGCCATTATTCGAAATGTGTTCACACCCCATGTTCAAAACGAGTTGACCTATAAAACTCAACATTTATTTCCATACTGACAGATGCCTCCAACCAAGAGGAAATCAAGATTTTTCCTTTGCTTGTCAGATTCTTTGATTTTAATAAGGGGCTGAAAGTTAAACTATTAGAACTGAAGTCATTGCCAGGAGAAACATCGGGTATTGTTAGTAGTTTTATTAATGAGTATCTAACGGAAAAAAGGTTTAGAAAGGAAAGTAGTTGTATTATGTACAGACAACACAAATTCTAATTTTGGGGGCGCTGAAAGGAAACCTTGGACATAGTTTGATGGGTATTGGTTGTTGTGCATGCCATTTTTTCCACAACACTTCGAGCAACTGTTGTTACCTATTAATGTTGAGATGATTATTGCTAAAATTTATCTGCACTTCAAATCATACACAGTTAGAGTTGAAAGTCTCAAGGAATTTTGTCAGTTTGTGGACACAGACTACCAGATGATTTTAGGTTATGCACAGACTAGGTAGCTTGCACTGCTGCCTGCTGTTGAAAGGGTTCTTCACTTGTTCCTGCCTTTAAAATCATATTTCCAATCTCAAGACAGATGCCCAGTCTTTATACAGAAATTCTTTGAAAACCCCCTGTCTGAAGCATGGCTTATTTTTGTTCACAGTCAGGCATCCTCTTTCCACGAAGTAGTGTAGAAATTAGAGGGATCGGTGGTCACTGTTTTTGAAGTAATTGACAACATCAATGGGTTGAGAACTATCTTGGAGTCCAAACTGGAAGATGGTTTCTTGCCATCAAGAGTTAAGCTAATTCTTGACAAGCTGGAAATGGAAGGAATTCCGCAGGATGATGTGAACAAGTTTAAAGCCAATGTTTCTTCATTATATGAAACAGCTTTAAGTTATTTGAAAAAATGGGCTGCAAATAATTTTCAAAACCTTGAGGCCTACAGCTGGGTAATGTTGAACAGAACACCAACTTGGGATAATATTCAGAAATCTTCATCATTAGTGAGTCAAACAGTACCTTCAGTCGACCTTTTCAGAAAATGAAATGTATGACGAATATGTTTACATGCAGCAGTTTGTTACTTCTCAGAAAATTAATGAGTGGAGTATTAATAAAACATTACCAGGGCAGCGTTGGATTGAAATGGCTTCCCACTTCAAAAACGGGCTTATACCAATTTCATATTTTGAAGCTGGCAGAGTTCTGTTTGTGTCTACCGGGAAAAAATGCTGCAACGGAAAGAATGTTTTCACTGATGAACAGCTTGTGAACAAATGATAAAACACATCTAAGTATGGACGCTTTAAAGGCCATGTTGATCACCAAAGTGAACAATGAGCAAACATGTGTTGGATTTTTTAAGATGCTCCAAACAAAGAAAGATCTTTTATAAAAAAATCCACTCATCAGAAAAGTACAGCAACTCTGCTTCACCTTCCATTTAAGTGAGTATCACTAATGTTTTTTTTTCTTCTAATCTCCTGATCACGTCTTGTAAGCCTATATAATTAGGCGTTAATTAGTTTTCAAATATATGTATTATTCACTTGAAAAAGACAGAACAAATTTCATTTTATTGATGGAAAATTTAAGTCAAATTAATCCGTCCCGGATTTTGGTTTAAAAAATATGGTCACCTTATCTTTACAGCACCCGTTGTGGATACAGTGTCCCATTAACCAATATTGTTAATGTTTTTAAGTCAAAATTTGTAGATAGATAGACTATAGAAGCTTCTGCTATCGAGTTCGAATTAGGTAGATCTATTAATGGGGAAGCATCATTTGTGATCATTAGACCATCCGCGTTGAAGTTTAATGTTAAGTTCTGTTAAGTAGTTTCTATCACGAATAGTGCAGACATATGTTACATAACAAAAGATAAGGTATAATCAGATATCCGGGAAGTTGAAACAGTGAATAATCTGAGTTGTGGCAAGCTCGAAGAAAAACACAACAGGTATGTAAGATCTGGCAAGCAGCAAGCTCAAAGAGATTAAACACAGATAACAGAAAAACGGTTGTTTACAAAACAGTCTGCGTAATTTCCGTACAGTTGATTACAGAGTTAGACATTTAGGATAATGAAGGAACAGTCACCATTCCCTGTAAAAGATAAGAATAATATACATCATGTGCTGTGCAAGAATAGGTGATCATGTCACTCCACAACCTTCTTCTCTATAATTGTTGATCACTTCCTACCATAGCATTCTTTTATATTTTCCAGTAATTTTGTTCAGGTTTTTCTGTTTACCCACTTTTCCGCCCAATAAATAACATGTTTTAGTAATAGCTGTCCACTTCTCTTTATATGACACAAACAAATCATAAGAAAAGATTAAGAAAACAATAATATACAATACATATACAACAAAATTGTAACACCAAAGCAAATAACATAAATGTAGAAACAAAGTGACACCATGGGAATTTGTATTCTCGAGGTAAAATCTCATTGTGCTAATGGAATCTACAGCCGCGTAAACGCGCTGAGACGAGACTAAAATCAATATTCCTATGATATAACCAGCAGTAGTCACAGACTAGTGGGGAGTAGCAAGGATACATCAGTGTCTAGATAAATGTCCTGAAAACACAGGGCATGTTTACGGAGATCGACTCCCGAAAACGGCAACAAGTGTCAATAACAATGTCCTAGAAAAGCCTCTATAGAAGACAGTCTTTCAGTGTTTATTGTGTGTGTTTTCTTCCCTGTGGTTCTGGAGCAAACTAGAGTCTTACTGCATATAGTTGTGGGCTCAGGGACATTACATTACCATGTTGTTTTGTGATTCAAACCCATGGCATAGATGTCAGGACGTGGAGACTTAAGGTTACATGCCATCAGCCATAGCGAAGTTCTGCTCAAACGGCAGGAAAATTATGACAGGAAACAAATGGTCCCAGTTCTTGGGGCAGATCAAAGTCACCAACTTATGTCCCACATTCCTATAACAGTCATTCTTCTGGCTCCTTATAAAGGTTAGGAGTAAATCAGTTACTTCAGTATAAAAAATACAACCAGAAACCATATGATACTATATTGAAAAAAAACAAAACAAAAACAGGGACTCATGTACCTATGAATAAACAACCAACCACTAGTAAACAAACGAGGCAGTCAACTAGAAAAACCATAAAACGTAGTAATTGAATGGTGTTCTTTGCAGGGTACAAGTCTCGTCCCAGTTTTACCTTGTTTTAAGTAGCCAACTTCAAAGTTACGGGAAGCTCTAAAGCAGTAATCTGAATAGAAAGCCATCCAGCATCCGTGACAGCGATATCAAGGGATGAGGTTGACGTATTCTTTCCTATTGTGACATTCAAGTTAAGCAATTTTAGCATCTGTGTCTCGTTGCTTACGATAACGGAGGCATGCATGTCGTCGGCCCTCACAGTTGCTTGACACAAGTTGAGAGTGAGATTACAATTCCTGTACCAGAAATGTGAGACCGCGTGAGACGAAGTCCTGAACATTGTTTGTTGTCTAGATCATCATCACTGCACACCAGACGAATCCATAGGTGATCAGATATCCCCTCGTGAATCTCGACAAAATCAGAGGAGAATCCTGGCGCACGTGCACGAACTCCATAGCACGGTCTGTGATCCATGGTGTGGATAAGTTTTCCATGACAATTTTTCCCGAGTAGCGGCCATATTTCTGGCCTCCTTTTTTTCGATTTTAACTGCATAGGGATCTTTAGCGTGTGCGAGTGCACACGGGACCTCCTGTTTATTGCAATTATTCGAGAGGGCTAGACATCGGATCTCACTACCCAGGCGATCAGGGGTGGGGAACGTAATTAAAAAAAACAAACCACGGATTAATTTTCCCTACTTTTGAAAAACACAACCACTTCTACCTTCTGTCCTGAGACTGATGTCGTACCTCTAGACTACCCGTCACACTTCTGAACATATAACAATCAATGACTTCATTCTTCTTCAGTCCATATATATATATATATATATATATATATATATATATATATATATATATATACACACATATATATATATATATATACACACACACACGCACACACATACATACATACACACACGCACATTTCCCCCTGCTACGTAACACAATTTGTCCTGTTTCACGTACTTGCGGAGGCTCTCTATAAAAAAAAAAAACTGCGTACAGTCAACATCAACAAGACAGAAATATGGACCATCGCTTACAGGAAGAAAAAGAAAACAGAATATCAACATAACAACAGACGGTAGACCACGAAACCAGGTGGAAGAATGTCAAATATTAGGAAGTCTTGTGAAATACAATAATTCACAAACAGCAGAAAAAGACTCAGCAAAGTTTATAAAAAAAAAATCATTGGAGAGATGTTAACACCTTTATTCAATATAGAAGAAATCCCAGATGCAAAACTGGTACTCTACGACACAATGGTGTTTTTAACATATGCTACCAATGTCAGATGTTGACGCCAGAATTAAGAACAATAAGAAATAACAATCAGAAAAAATAAATGCGTTTGACGCTTGACAACAGGAAGTAAGAAAAATAACCTCTACTGAGATTAAATGTGTCAAACGAATGACAAGAAACAGACAGAGATAAGATCAGAAATTAAGAATTGAGAAAAAAGGTAGGAATAGCCCCAGGAATAGAATACATAAAGAAACAACATATAAAATGGTTTGGCCACGTGACAAGGCAGAAAGATGAAAATAAAACACGAGCTATCAACAAACGCTGTGAGAATACCAGACCCAATTGCCGACCAAGAAAAAAATGGATTGACGGAATATTAGAAGCACTAGGAAACATAATAGCAGCAGAGGCGAACAGAAGATCAAAAGACCTTAAATTATATCTCCCTTCGACGTTGAAAGACAAATGAGGAAGGAAAGAGGAAGAAGACGCTTGACAAAAAACATTCCAAGAGATAAGATCAAGAGTTACAAACGAAGTGCAAAGCTAACACAAATTTCCGCTACTGAATACATAAAGATGCAGCAGATAAAATGGTTTTGTCACGTGATCATGCTAAAAAAAAAAAAAAAAAAAAAAAAAAAAAAAAAAACATGTTACAAAAACACTAGGAATGCATGATTACAGACCCGACCACGATACTGATGGATTAATGGGAAATATTAGAAACAGTAGTAAACAAGACATCGAAAGAGCTCACAACAAAAGCTAAATGGAACAATCTGTATCTTCCCTCGGCGCTGGCAGGATAATGAGGAAGGAAAAAATAACACATACATGCCTGCTCGCGCAGGAACACACAGGGTAATGCCATTAAATAACATGACTTTTCTTCCAAAGTGCATAGGGAAGTATGTGCAAGGATAAATCTAATTACCGATCACTAAGTGGCACCTCAACAATACCCCATATCGGTGCCCTAGATATTAATCAGTATGCGGCTGCGCAATAGCTCGTACAACATGGCCGCTCCACTATGGATTTGCATCATGAAAGAGCAAGAGAGCAGGGAAAGAGGGTGTGAAAGATTGTGAAATCTGCAGACTGACGGGTGAATATGAAGACAATTTTTTTGAGTCTGTGGAGAGTGTACGAATAGGTGGAAATATTTTACAAAGGACAACACATCGTCAGTGAGGAACGACAGGCAGGAAGACCAGCTAGCGTGGCAACTAATACTGAGAAACAGCGGATCATACAGTAAGTTCGTCACAACAGACGAGTCACTATTGATGAAATTGTCGTAGAGGTTCAATATGAGTCATGGCGCTGTGTACACATAGTCTATAATGATGGATATAGGAAAATGTGAGGCAGAAGGGTCTCAAGAAGTTTAGGTAATAGAAGGCTGATACAAAATTGTTTAAAGGCCACACCAAACCTATTTGCTCGTATTTTTTTCAAGAGGGCATCCGCAGGTATGTGGTTAGTTGGACAATGTGTGTTACGAAGCAGGGGGACTGTCTTACAAAAAGACAATTTATTTTGCTAATATTGTCAAATATACAATTCCTGATATTTAATAATCTCGTCTTACCACGCGTGTTTGCTAAAACAGCAAACTGTCAACTATAGCTTGTTTCATAACTAGTGCCCAACTTTTAAAATCGATAGCTTTTTAACCGCTTTTTGTAAGTTTTTCAAAATTTGCATGTAAAGTTATAATGATTAGAACCCAACAGGGAATTAATTTCATAAAAAAAAACATTTGGTTATTATTGTTGCTTATTTGATTTATATACATTTATAACGACCCATTGATGTAGTCAAAACTTAATGTTTACAGTATTTTAAACTAAAAATAGCGAGTACAAATCCATACACGTTAGAATTGACGTATTTGCACGCTTTCCCCGGGGTTTGTTTGACACAATTAGACACTTGTAAAAAACACGACAAATTGTGTGTTCCATTTCCGTTCATTCATAGGTGTAGACGTGGAACGGTAACATTTATCATGAGTCTTAAAATGAAATTCTGCAGTTTACAAAACATCGCAATAAAAATGTATGACTATTTTTGCAAAGAGGCTAAACGAGGAAGATTATTTCATTCTTTAGAAAACCCTGAGAATAGGACAAGACACATTTTGGATTTATCTAAACGGTCATTTAATCGCTGGATTCAAGCACGTGACCGTCAATGTTCAAAATATACAAAATCACAAGGAAGAGCAAAAATGTTGGATAATTTCGACAGTGAACCTATTAGAAGTGAAATTCGCAAAATGTTGGGTATGAATGAAACTGTTACAATAAGAAAATTAAAAGTATCGCTGAAAAAGAACAACAGTATTGAAATATCAAAGTCTACATTATGGAGGAATGTGAGAGCTGCAGGCTTTACATTCAGAAAGTATTCCAATGGACGAAACATCATCTGTGAGAAGCCACATATAGTAGTCATGAGAAGCAAGTACTTACGTGAAGTAAAAGAGGTGCGCAAGCAAGGTTATGATATTGTGTACTTGGATGAAACATGGATCAATGCTCACCACACTAAGCAAAGGGAATGGCAGTTATCAGATGGAAAGATTAAGAGATTAATACCTAGCAGCAAAGGACAGCGCTTGATAATTGCTCATGCAGGTAGTCGACAACATGGACTAATACAGAATGCAGAGCTCATTTTTCTTTCAAAATCCATAGACAATCGGGATTAACACTCTGAGATGAATGGTCACATATTTAGACATTGGATTGAAAATTCTGTTCTCCCATCACTAGATCGACCATCTTGCCTAATAATGGACAATGCAGCGTACCACAACATTGTTGCACTTGAAGATAATGTCCCGACGTCATCCAGTACAAAAGATGCTATTAAGATATGGCTCACAAAGGAGCACATACAATTTAATAACATGCACTTAAAACATGAATTACTATCTCTAGTAAAGCAAAAACAAAGGACAAATATTTTTCAAATAGATAAGATTATCCAAGAGCACGGTCATATAGGTTTGAGGCTGCCACCTTACCATGCTCATTTAAATCCAATAGAACTAATCTGGGCAAAATTAAAAGGACAAGTGACAGATGAAAATACAACATTCAAAATATGCGATGTAAAGACTCTTGCTAATCTCGCTTTATTAAATATAGACAAAGATTATTGGGCTAAATGTGAAGACCACGTCTTAAAACAGGATGAGGACTATTGGAAAAATGATGGTTTGTGGAATGTTCAACCCCAAACAGTTATTAATCGTTTAGACTCGTCTGATTCAGGTTGTCAGAAAAACATTACACCAGGCCGGTAACTAGGGCATCCGCCTAAGCCTATGGCCCTGATAGTTGAAGTGGGATGCTATTGGGCTGCCTACATCTCGAGTGATCTACAGATGTTCCTGGCATTCTACCGTGAGAAGGCGTCCTGATTTTGCCTATGTACGTCTATTGAAAATTATTAGATCAACACGACACTGTTAACGGCAAAATAAAGCACTCTTCTTTACGTCAGAGTATGAACGTTGCAACGAAATCTCATTTCTCTGATAAATTTGTGAGCTCTTACATCACAGCAATAAAATGACTTCATAAGTGTATAAAATAAATTACTTCAATAATGTATGAAATATATAACTACCACTGAATTTATGACACGCATTAATTTTTGTGTGGAAATAATCAATATGCTGGAGAAATTAAACATTGATAGCAAGGATCTGCGAATCATAAAAAAACATGTACTGGCAACAAACAGCAGCTATACGAATTAACAACCAAACAGGACAATTCCAATATATAAAACAAAGAGTCAGACAAGGCTGTGTTCTGTCTCCGGATTTGTTTTCACTTTACAGCGAATATATTATGAGATCAATAGTAGACAAAAAAAAGGAATTGAAGTCAACGGTCACAACATAAATTTTGCGATATGCGGATGACACAGTCTTAATAGCAGAGGCAGAGAATGAGCTACAAAAAAATATAGATATAATAGTAAAAGAAAGCAACAAGAAAGGTCTCAGTCTGAATAGTAAGAAAACAGAAGTAATGGTTATATCGAAGAAACAATCATCACCATCATGCAGCATAAAAATAAACGAGACAAATCTGAAACAAGTACAACGTTTCAAATACTCGGGCATAATAACATCAAATGGGAGATGCACCACATAAATAAAAAGCAGAATAGCTCAGGCCAAAATAGCATTTCAGAAAATGAAAAATATCTTATACAACACATCTATGTCAATAAAAATGAGAAAGAAAGTTCATCGGTGCTATACAGAACCAATTCTGACCTATGGAAGCTAATCATGGACAATAGACAAACACATGAAAAGACGATTGGAGGCCGCAGAGATGGAATTTCTCAGAAGAATGTTGAAAGTTCCCTGGACAGTTAGAAAGACCAATGAGGAAGTTCTCAAAGTGGCCAACACAAAAAAGGGAGCTCTTAAAAAAACATCAGAAAGAAGCAATCAACATTTTTCGGGCACATCATGAGAAGAGGAAAGTTGGAATACTTGGTTACAACTGGCAAAATAAAGGGAAAGAGAGATCGCGGACGACAAAGAGAGAAAATACTGGATAGCTTGGTGTCATGGCATGGAAAACAGTCAACAGCAGAACTGATACGTTGCACTGTAGATAGAAGATTGTGGAGGGACATGATCGCCTACGTCAACCGGTATGGCACATGATGATGATGATTAATTTTTTCACTTTTAAAGAGACGATTTCATGAGCAAACTTGTTGAGTTAGTTAACGCACAAATCTTTAAGGGACCATTATAGAATTTAATTAAATTTATTCTTAAACTTGTAACATTATTATGAACATGTTATAACTTTGAAGATTTATATTTCCTTTAAACAGAATGTGAACTTCCCCAAGAGGAAGAAATTTCAACCAACAATGTAACTACAAAGCAGATGCGGAGCAGAAATTCATTTCTTTAATCAGTAAAAAAAAGCATGACTGTGGTACTGACGCAATAATGACTCCGGCTTGATCCTACGCTAATAATGCATTCATTTGAATTATATTTGGAAATCTTGTTATTTCCAAGTTGAATACACACAAAGGCTGCAATATCATGGATATATAATTTATTATAATTTAAGTACTTCTATTTTAAACCAGTTGTCCATTGTCTTACACCTTGATCCACGGTGAATGTTTGAACAACTAATGACGGTTGAGCACGGTCTCTTTCAAATGAAGTCTTCGTTTAGCTCGTTATCAGTGGTAGCTAGATAATCTAAGTAAGGATTTCGAGATTTATCTGCTTCGTGACAGATAATTTTCATTTTTCCTCCTCAGTAATTTTAATTACAAATAATAAATGTTTTACACCAGCAAAATAACATTTCCAAAAAATAATTAAAATAAAATTAATTAACTATGTCAACAGCTTTGAGGAAGGTGTAGTTTGTAACATTTCGTTATTTCAGTGGTTTATTCCACTAAAACATTTCTGAGTTGTTCGTGTGTTCTCTCTAACCATACTTTTTCCACGGCCGCTGCAGATGTCTGCTTGTTTCCGTAGTTAGTAGTATATGTCTTGCCACGTGCTCAAATAATATCATTTATTTGTAATTATACATTCTACTTTCTAAGAGCACATTTCTCAAACGTTCTTTTCAGTTCTCCATTTTAAATATTTTGTCGTTGAAATCAACTCGCATAACTATAAATGCATCTGGTAGAACTAGTGGTGTTTATCTTATTGTTAGAAGCATTAAAGAGAAAATATAGATGTAATGAATAAGGAATGAAGAAGTATTGTAAATGTAATTTAAAAAAAAAAACATTGCATACGAAAATGATGACGTACTGTAAGAATAATTGAAGATGCATATGCGGAAGTGACGGAGCACTGTAAAAGGTACCCAAGAAACGCAAGTGTTCGTCTCCCTAAAGAAGATCGTCAAGCCAATATAACCAGATTTTTGGAGACAACATTACCTTCTTATTTTGTTTTAGTTTTCTGCATCATAACCTTCTTTTTGGCACTCTCACGCTTTTCTCTGTGAAGACCTCGTTCTGCCCTCACCAAAACTAATCAGGCGATCACGGAATCTCATGCAGAGCGCACGTGTCGGAAGCGGACATGTGAAAGCAATGACACCAAAAGCGATATCTGCTACAGTTTTCCGAAACACAGAACAAAGGCAACAAGTTTCCTGCCATAGGAAGAGCTGCCTGAACTAACGTCAACCCACTGTTTAGTTTAATCGTTGGTACGATCCCCTATCGAGTACAAAAATGGCCCTTGTTACAAGGACCACTTTGGGATGAATGGTTTATATTTAGTTGACCCGGATCTTAGTTGTGGCTAATTTTGTCCATGACTTTCAGGTGCGAGATCACTGTAATTTTCAAGGTATGAAGATTTTGTTCATTATCAGTCTATTGATAACGATAATTCAAAAACAGATTACCACTAGAACTGTATTCGCTAGCAATATGTTGCTAATTATAGTTTCAAAGTAGAAATTCTTACTGCATGGCACAGACAGCAGCAGCTGCATTGGCAAAGCTTAGCAGAATATGGTAGAACAATTCACTCCATCTGAAGAAAAGTGCACGTAATTTATATACACCGTGTGTTCTTCTAGGAAGGCGGCTGTATATACATCTGAATTGCACAAATCCACAAGAAATGTTGCATCATAGCATTGAATAGACTCAGGGTTTCTCCATTTTTTTATTCCACCGTGGCTCTCTTCCAACCTTTTTTTTTTAAAAAGATAGTTAAGTTACATACGCACACGCACACGCACGCACGCGTGCGCACACGCACATACACACACAACAATTATATAGAAGTGTTGGATTAAAACATGACGGCTGTAATAACAGATTCGTAAGGCAGAATCAAGGATTCCCACATTTTTATACACGGCTTTCCTTCTTTTGATATCTATTTTGATATTTCGTAAGGAGCAATTAAACTCGTGTCATTTAAATGTGTAGATTTCTGAACAAACATTTACTATTTTTAGTCACGGTAGATCTAGCTTCATAATTTATAAAACATCGCACACAAATATTTCACTAGTTTGTGCCATTGTAAAACATATATAATTAACTATACGTGTTAAGTGCATACGGTATGAACACACTCACTATTTACAACAACAAAAATTAGTATATTTCTGTGTACATACTCACAAAGCAAGGGTTCTGTCGATCAGGATACACGTTTACTATGCCATACAATTAAATACAGCAGCCGCAAAAGGACTAAGAACAGCTTCCGTTCTTGAATACTCTGGTTAACAAGCTTGTAAGTTTATGTTTTACTTATTTTGAAATTAGTCAGCAAACTTTCATAAGAATAAAGAGAAGAGTAAGGATTGCTGGGATAGACAATGGTCGAGTATGGGTAGAGAGGTGGAGGCAAGGGTGAGGGGAGGAGAAGAGATAAATCATCATCATCATGTGTCATACCGGTTGGCGTAGGCGATCATGTCCTTCACAATCTTATATCTACAGTGCATCGCAGCAGTTCTGTTGTTGAATGTTTTCCATGCCATGACACCAAGCTATCTAGTATTTTATCTCTTTGTCGTCCGCGATTTCTCTTTCCATGTATTTTGCTAGTTGTAACCAAATATTCCGACTTTTTTCTTCTCATGATGTGCCCGAAAAATATTTATTGTTTCTT
The DNA here is from genome assembly GCA_032433765.1 of Megaustenia siamemsis. Classification (NCBI taxonomy): domain Eukaryota; kingdom Metazoa; phylum Mollusca; class Gastropoda; order Stylommatophora; family Ariophantidae; genus Megaustenia; species Megaustenia siamemsis. The sequence continues at coordinate 40,342,647 of JAVIAB010000092.1, forward strand.
TCTGATGTTTTTTAGGAGCTCCCTTTTTTTGTTGGCCTCTTTGAGAATTTCCTCGTTGGTCTTTTTAGCTGTCCAGGGAACTTTCAAAATTCTTCTGAGAAATCCCATCTCTAAAAATCTCAAACAATAATTATGCCAAGAGATAAATAGGAAACACAAATTAATGTTGTGGCAGGCATCAAAGTCGATCCGCCCCCATACAGGATAGTCACTTGAGAAGTCAGTCAAATACTTCTGATGCTTTTCTTAACATCATCACCATCATCACCAGGTACCGGGCCTGCTGGCGTAGGTGATCATGTCTCTCCACAGCTTTCGATCTCGGCAGCTATTTATCATTTCTGTTGTTCACCTTCTGCCAAGCCATTCTTTTAAGCTGTCTGTTATTTTTTCTCTTTGCTTCCCTATATCTCTTCCTCCCTCAATTTTTCCAGTTGTTACAATATATTCCAGTTGTTCTCTTCTCATTACATAGTCAAAAAATGATGATTGTTTCCTCCTAATATTGGAAATTAGCTCTCTTTTTGCTTTGACCTCTCTCAGAACATCTTCATTACTCTTATTAGCTGTCCATGGTACTCTCAACATTCTTCTGCAAAGCCACATTTCTACAGACTACACTGATTTTCTTGTCTGTTGTCCTATTGTCCATGATTCACATCCGTGTTAAGACTGGCTCTACATAATATTTAAGAACTCTTTTTCTTGTTTCTATTGTCAAAAATGGATTGCATAGTATCTTCTTCATTTTTTGGAAAGCTGCTTTTGCCTGAGCCATTCTGCATCTCACCTCTTTTGTACATCTCCCGTCTGAGGTTAACAAAGTTCCCAAATATTTAAATTTATTTACCTGTTTTAATATTGTTCCCCTTGTCTTTATTTTGCACTGAGGTGATGTGTTTTTCTTTGTTGTTACCATTACCTCTGTCTTTTTGCTATTAAGGCTGAGTCCTTAATTTTTGCTTTCTTTCACTATAATGTCCAACATTTCTTGTAACTCATTTTCACTCTTAGCGATTAAGACTGTATTATCAGCATACCTTAGATTATTTATGTTATGACCTCCAATTGTTATTCCATGCATGCCCCTTATGGATCTTTAAATAATCTCACTATAAATATTAAACAAATCTGGTGACAGCACACAACCTTGTCTAACACCCTGTTTTATTTCTTGAAACATTCCCAATTGGTTTCCAGTTCTTATGGCCGCTGTTTGTAACCAGTACATGTTCTTTATTATTCTTAGATCTTTGCTGTCAACCTTTATACTTTCTAAAATGTTGATTATTTCTTGGTGCTTTACTTTGTCAAATGCCTTGGTGTAATCTATGAAACATAAGTATAGATCTGTTATCACCTCTATGGCTCTTTCTACTAAAGATCTTATGATATAAATGGCATTGCTTGTTCCTTTATCTCTAACAAAATCACACTGTTCATCGCTAATTTCTGGACTGGTTTTGTTTCGCACTCTTCACATGATGATTCTTAGTAATTTCTTAGTCATATGACTAATAAGGCTTATTGTGCGATGATCATCGCATTCAATCGCACCAGATTTCTTTGGTAGGGCTATGAATATTGATTTGAGCATGTCGTCTGGTATATATCCACTGTTGTAGATATCATTCAATATGTTTGTTATTATTCCTATTCCAAAACCACCCATGGCTTCAATCTCTTCTTTAGTTATATTGTCTGGTCCAGGAGCTTTGTCTGCTTTCATATTGCGCAAGGCGTCTTCCACTTCTTCTCTGAGTATTTCTCCATTATCCTTAATATTTACTTCCGTTCGTTCATCATTATAAAGATCTTTAATGTATTATGTCCATCGTTCCCTTATGTTTTATTGATCAGTCAACAGTTCTCCTTCCTTTGATCTTAGACATCCATTTTTTTATTGCGTTTTTCTTCCTGTTAATTCCTCAATTTGTTTGTATATAGCTTTAGCATCTCCTTTTTGTTGCCTTTCAATATATTTGCATCTCTCTTTTAGCCATGCTTCTTTTGCTTCATTGCATTTTACTACAATTTCTTTATTTAATCCCTTATACTCATCTTTATTTTCTTTATTTCTTCTTCGTGTATACATTAGCTGCAAAATATCATCTGTCATCCATTTCTTTCTTGAATTTGTTTGTCCTCACTGGTGGTATGAACTCTTTTGATGTTTGTTGCATTGATTCTTTTAGCATTTCCCACTGTTCATCAATGCTTTGTATCTTCTCTATTGCATTGTACCGGTTCTGAATTGTGATTTTATATTTGTCTTGCAGCTTCTTGTCTGATTTTAGTAAATCTAAATTTAACTTGATGTTAACTGAGGCTCGTTTTGTTGTTTTTAATTTTACTCTAAGCTTTCCCACAACTGGTACATGATCACTATTGCAATCTGCCCCTGGTTTAGTTTTCACACACACCCGACGGTTTCTAAATCTATTGCTTATCATTATATAATCAATTTGATTACGTGCGTTGTCCCCTGGGCTTTTCCATGTCCACAGACGTCTTGGATGTTGCTTAAACCAGGTGTTTCCTATCATTATGTTGTGTGTTCTTGCCCATTCAATAAGTTTCTCACCTCTTTCATTCCTCTCTCCTCAGCCATAATGAACAACTACTTCCTCAAATCTTTCCTTTCCTATTTTTACGTTAAAATCCCCTAGAACTATGGTGTTTTCATGTGGTTTGCATTTATGAAGTGCCTCATTTAACTCGTCAAATTTCTCAATTGTTTCCTTTAGACTGTCTGCTGTTGGTTCATAAACCTGTATAAGATTTATGTCTATAGGACATGGCTTTTCTTATAGGCGTCGAGAATGGCACAATTCATTGAGTGGAAAAGGTGATATCTGAACGTTGTAATCTACAAAAATTCTCATCCCTGTGCATGACCATTGAGTCTTGTGTTTTTACCTCGCCCCTCCCAGTTACGGCGATTTTTACCAAGTGGCCCTCAGGTAAATTATGCGGCCCATCGGGGGCTATATGGTCCTGGTTGTGAATTATTGTAACATGTTGCCTGGACAACATTGAATAGGCTGTCTGGACAACATTGAATAGGCTGTCTGGGCAACACTGAATAGACTTCCTGAACACCATTGAATAGGCTCCCTTAACAACATCTCAATCTCCTGTCCACAGAGGTCACAGCTGCAAAACAATTCATCTTTGGCAAAAGGAAAAAAAAAAAGGTTCTTTAAAATGTTACCACAAACATAGTTTACCATACATTATGCTTCTACAGCAATCAGATTTTGACGCAAATCGATCGTTGAAATTAAATTTAATTATGGATTAAATGCAAGTGTAATTAGAGCGAGAAAAGGAACATCAAAACCATTTCCAGTAGCATTTGGAGTAAGACAAGGGTGCATGTTGTCACTACCCTTGGCTATCACTTACACTGACAAAATATGCAAGGATGCAAGATCATAGAATGATGATATAACTGAACTAATAATTACTGACGATCAGGCCTAAATAGCTTTCGAAGAAACAAAACTTTAACATCTACTGTCCTTGAATAAAGAATGTAAACTGATTAACATGAAAATAAGTAGTGAAAAAACTGAAGTTATATAAATATGATGATAAAAGAAGACATTGAACATAACTATAGAACATCAAGTATATTATATACACCAAGTAACAAACTTTAAATATCTGAGTACAACATCCTCTGAAGACAATAAAATCGATAAAGAAATAGATATACGATGGAACAAGGTCAACCAAATATTGGGATATATATATATGGATATCTATACCATAACATCAACACAAAGCAATACCTATTACAACCAATAAACATCTTATACATAGTATATTCATTCTAGCATTGTGGTACCAAACATGGCTACTTACATCAAAGCACATTAGAAAGCTTATCTCCACAGAGATGAGATGTCTGAGAAACATGGCTACTTACATCAAAGCACATTAGAAAGCTTATCTCCACAGAGATGAGATGTCTGAGAAAAGCGCTTGGAGTAAGCAGAAAAGATAGAATCAGAAATAACATAGAAAGAGTGGGCATTGAACCAATCCTAAGCTACATACAGAAACAACTAAACTAAATTAACTGGTTTGTCCATCTAGAATAGAATGATGTGTGATTTCTTACTATACAAAACATATATTAAAAGAGGAGAAGCGAGAAGATCATGAAATGACAAACATAACTTGTTACAGGAATTTGATTCCTTCTTTCCCATCTTATTTTTTTGAGTAACGTTATCACTCCAGATTTTTTTCAGGTATTTTTTTTTCAATTTTTTGGAGCAACTCAATTTCACCCCGCCCCTTTTTTTTAATATAGAGTTTTGATTGCAATTTATTCAGCAAAAATAATAAATAGATACAATTATGAATAATAAAACTTTACTGTAGAATGTAGTCTTCTTCTTCTTCTTCTTCTTTCCTTGCTCATTTGCCTTTCAGCGTCGAGGTGAGATATAATTTGCGGTCTTTTGCTCTTCTGTTCGCCTCTGCTGCTGTTATGTTTCCTAATGTTTATAATATTCCGTCAATCCTTTTTCTTGGTCGACCCTTGGTTCTGGTGTTCTCACAACGTTTATTGAAGGGTTGTTGTGTTGTGTTTTGATCTTTCTGCCTTGTCACGTGGCCAAACCATTGTATCTGTTGTTTCTTTATATATTCAATGGCAGGAGTTATTACTAGTTTGTTTTCTTAGTTCTTCATTTCTGATCTCTCAGACTGTTTCCTCTTATTCGTCTAACACTTTTCATCTCTGTAGAGGTTATTTTTCTTATTGTTCTTTCATCTAGGGTCCAGGTCTGGCATTGGTAGCACAACGTTGGGATGACAATTGTATTGTAGAGTGCCCGTTTCGCCTCCAGAGTTATTTCTTTGTTGGACAATAGTGGTGATAGCTATCCGACGATTTGACAAGCGTTGTTGTATCTTGATTCCATTTCTGCTTATTGTGAAATGTCGTTTGTCACAAGACTTCCTAGGTATTTGAATTCCTATACTTGTTTTAATAGTCTGTCGTCTATAATTATGTTGATATCTTAAAACAGTTGGCAGAAAAGACGACAGAACACAATCAAAATTTGTACATAACTTTCAATGACCAGGAAAAAGCATCCGGTTGAGTAAAAGAGAATATCTGTGGGAGATAATAAACACATACAGAGTGGACCTACACCTAACCAATCTAATTAAAAGTCTCTACATCAACATCAGCTACAGTCAGAACAACAACAGGATACACAGACCACTTTGAAGTTAGATCTTAATTATAAGACAGGGGTGCGCACGTTCCTCATGCTCCCTTTCCCCGCTTACTATTTACTACATACATGTATAAATATATGCAAGGTAGCCAACGCATCAAAGATAGAGGAGATCAACGAGCTTCTATTTGCAGACGATTAGGCACTAATATATGGAACAAGTTAAGACCTATAAGAACACTTATATAGACTCAACAGGCATAAAATACAAAATGAAAATCAACATCAAGAAAACAGAAGTCATGAACATCACAAAAGACAAACAAAATGTGCATAGAGCTTCAGAACATCCTCTGTTTTGTTTCGGAACCCCATCTGAGAATTGCTTAACTGTAGTTATATTATAAGTCTCAGACTTTTCTTCACAATTTTGGCGTTTAACTTTCCTACACGACCGAGAAGCGATATACCTCTAAATTGGTAGCAGTCTCTCTTCCAACCTTTATTTTTCCATATTGGTGCGATGATTGCCTGTTTCCAGTCTTCTGGGGTTTTATGTTATGTTGGTGCCATGCTGCATTAAATATTATGTGCAGCCATGTTACCTTCTGTTTCTCCTGCTGCTGCCATTATTTCTACTGGTATGTTATCCATACCCGGTGCTTTATTTCTTGGAGCATACTTGATCATTTCTCCGACTTCCTCTTTCATGATGATGGATTCAATGCGTGTACATTCTTGCGTGATTTTTGTTTTGTTATTGGTAGATGGCGCCATGTTTAATGATCATCATCAAGTATAGTGCCTGCTGGCGTAGGTGATCATGTCTCTCCACAACTTTCGATCTCGACAGCTATTTATCATTTCTGTTGTTGACTTTCTGACAGGCCATTCTTTTAAGCTGTCTGGTATTTTTTTTTCTCTTTGCCTCCCTAGATCTCTTTGTCCCTCGATTTTTCCAGCTGCCTCTTTCTCAATACATGGCCAAAAAATGATGATTGATTTTTAATAATATTGGAAATTAGCTCACTTTTTGCTTTGGCCTCTTTCATAACGTTTTCATTACTCTTCATAGATGTCATTGGTATTCTCAACATTCTTCTGTAAAACCACATTTCTACGGCCTCCAGTGATTTTCTTGTCTGCTGCACTATTGTCCATGATTTACATCAATATGTTAAGACTGGCTCTACATAACATTTAAGAACTTGTTTTCTTGTTTCTATTGTCAAAATTGGATTGCAGAGTATCTTCCTCGTTTTTTTGAAAAGTTGCTTTTGCCTGAGCCATTCTGCATCTCACCTCTGTTGTACATCTACCATCTGAGGTTAACAAAGTTCCCAGATATTTAAATTTATTTACCTGTTTTAATATTGTTCCACTTGCCTTTATTGTGTACTGAGGTGATGACTTTTTCTTTGTTGTCACCATTATTTCTGTATTTTTATATTAACACTGAGTCCTTAATTTTTGCTTTCTTTCACTATAACGTCTAACATTTCTTGTAACTCACTTTCACTCTTAGCGATTAAGACGGTATCATCAGCGTAGTAGGTAAAGTAAAGTGCCCCATCACGGCATGTGGCGTATAGGGAATATGGTGTTAGTGACCATAATATTTTACTTACAGACCTTTGGCACATGATTTTTGGGGTAATGTGGTCTGTATTACGCCTATGCCGCTTTACTTTCCCAGAAAAAAAATCCGATACCCATTTAAGGCTGGGTAAACCTGGAAGCCGTCGATCAGGATCGAAACACGACGCTTGTCCTTTGTAGTCGAATTCACTAATCACTGAGCTATCGCGGCTCTCGTATCATCAGCATACCTTAGATTTTCATTTATATTATGGCCTCCGGTTGTTATTCCAGGCATGCCCCTTATGGATCTTAAAATAATCTGACTATACATATTAAATAAATCTGGTGACAGCACACAATCTTGCCTAACACCCTGTTTTATTTGTGACATTTCCGTGTTTTATAGGCCTTAAAAAATATTCTTTCCATCTCTGTTGCATATGTTAGTTATGTGATATTGGCTGTTCGTCTTTGTCGTTTATGAGCTTAGTAGGATCGTGGTTTACTTTTTTAGCTCTTGTTGCTTTTACTGCTTTGTAGAAATCTCATGTGGCTGTCATGAAGTCACTGTTCATATTTTGTCCGAATTCTGTCCATTTATTTTGCTTAGCTTCTTTGATCAAATGTTTAACTTTTTTCCAAACTAACGCATATTTTTCATGTTCTTCTTGGTTCTTATTCTCCCTGAAATTTCTTAACAGTTTCTTCTCTTCTTTGATTGCTTCTCTTATTGCTTTGTTCAAACACGGGTGCTCTTTTTCCTTTCTTTTGTCGTTAGTTTCGTTCTACATACTGTTTTGGAGATGTTAATTAACGTTTTCTTAAACTGTTTCCACTCTTTTTCTACTGTGTTTTCTACGTTAGGAAGTTTCTTGAATTCATCCGTTAGTTTTTTCTTCTAGGGGTTTTCTTGATTCGTGATCTTTTAATTGTTTTATTTTTATTGCCTGTTCTTTTTGCTTCTTTTGTTTGTTTACGTATCTTCTGAGTGTAATCATTTTATGGTCCGTACCGTCTGTGAGATTAGCGATAACTCTGTTGTCGGTTACTCTTTTCTTGTGTTTGAAGAATGTGTTAGTGATAAACAAATCATTTTGATTACATAATTCCAGCAGTCTGCTCTCATTTTCCTTTATTACAGCTGTTTTATCGCAAAGTACTCTTAGTTTTAAATGTGTCTATTTGTTATATTGATCCCACAGCAAAGCCAAAAAAGGTAGTTTATTATTCAAACAAGAAAGTAAGAACATGGGCAAATGTGCGATAGAACTCTGTAGTAAATCTGCTAAAGCGAAGACTATGTAATTAATGCACTGTATATAACTGAGTCTACGACTACTAGAGCATGTCAAGGACATCATTAAACACTACAAACAAACCACTGCAAATTATAAATCTTCACACACTGCAAATTATAAATCTTCACACAGTACAGATGTCATTCTATCATAGTATGCTAAAATTGATTCAAATTATGCAAACGTCATTGGAATTAGTAGATTATTATCAGAAAACAAATAAAATAGTGTAACCAAAGATAGCATTATGCGAACTCACATTTACAGAAATAATTATGCTACAAGAGACACCTTTTCTAGTCCAAATTCTCCACGTATCAATAATATGTTTGTCTTAACAGCACAAGGGCTCTTGTGACGGCATGTAATCGATGTATTTAGATACCATTTTTTTTTAAAATCAGATCTTGTCTTTACGCTGAAGACATAATCAATAACTGTATACTATATGCATCATTCAGCTGTATGAATAGCAAGTGAGTGCACATTTTATCCCCAGTGCATCTTATTAATCGTGTCCTATTTAAGAACCGCTGATGACAGAACAGTTCAGACAAACATAGAGAGTCAGTGTTTATTCCACGCCGGACTGGCGGTTATTTTATGTAATTATATAAAGAAGACATTTCTCAAAGTAGTTCCTGTCCACAAAGTGATAGGTGGCATTAACAGAAAGAGAGGTTACCCTGAGGATGTAAATTGTCGATGATCTAATTTACAAAGAGAATGTCTTTTAGAGAACCTGCTTCTAATTTAATTACTTCTAGTCAAACCGTTAGAAAAAAGAGTATACATAAATACAAAGGTATGTGTCTGTGTTCGTGATCATTGTCGGACAATTTACAGAGCAAAATAGAATTAGTCCAAAGTAGCACATCTTACTAAATCAGTTAGAAGCATGTTATGACTGTATAATGGGTAAGATGGATCAACCATCTGTGAACACTTGTGTCTTATTTATGCTCGTCTTTACACTCTTGAGTGTCTCCATACTAGGGTAGCAATTAAGTTTATCTACGAGTCAATATGGTGGTGGTGGTGGTGGTGGTTTGAGTTAAAGTGAATGTGGATTCAGACTCACGTTTTCCAGTTGACTCAGCTGGAAAAAATGAGTACCTGGCTCACCAGAACGACAACGGGAAGGAAAGAGTACCGGCTGTTATTTCCAAATGTTGTGGCCTAGTAAAGTAGCAGCTTAAAAGTTCACTCCACTCCGTCATTACATGTAACTCGACGCCATCAGTATTTATCTGGCCTACAATAGCCTCATTTTCACTTCCAAGACGCAAGAGAAAGGAGATGAAGTCAGGACACATTAAACGCACCTAGTTCGTTCTGCAGTCGAATCTGTCAATCTAATATTTTTCCAAATCAGCCATCGGAGAGGTTGTTCAGTAAAACAGCATCAAGCCTACTCTCTATGTTACCAAAATACTAACAAATTATGATTGTTTGCCACCATTCTTTTGTCAAGACACCAAAAAGCCATATGGAGTATACAAGAGATGAACGTATACAAATAACTATGAGATTATTTCATGAATTTCTCCAAAGTTGGAATAAAACTCAATATGAAATACGGTAAACATTTTTATAACGAGACATTGAATAAACTTACTGATCAAAGCAGAAGACAATAAATGCACGGATCTGAAAACATATACAAGAGTTAGCGATGAAAACTTGTTTGATTTGAACAATAGTATCCAGCACAGCACCATGCATCAAACTTGACCACACTCACATACTAATCGTAAAAAAATGTTTATAGATGAAATAGGAGAGATTGTTTCATAACAATAGAGTTACACGTTGTCTGTGTATGTTGGTTGGCTTGACAAAGGTGTTCAACTTTCCTCATTATCTTTTGCTTGAACTATTTCTTTAGTCTTGCTGTAGGGTTCGAGGGGTAGATAATTAGGGCGGAAGGTATTATCGACACAAATGACAAAGTGTCATTTTTTTAAATAGAAACAAAGGGCACCCTGAAATAAAATATCAAAAAAGAAGTTTGATGAAGATGTGTACTGTCAAACGATCTCTGTTTCGTTGTATGAAATTGCACAAAATAAACTCCAGCATTATCACTTGGTGGAAATAGCATACATTGAGATATGCAGATAACACTTTTCTCTCTCTCCCTCTCTCTCTCTCTCTCTCTCTCACTCACACACACACACACTCACAAACCACATACAGTACACACACAGATGTATGTATAACGACCCTATGTGCATGTGTGTAAGTTTGTAGAGTATTAAATAATATGTAATCTTGCCTTCCTCGTCTCAAAACGTCTTCATGTAACCCTTCAATAAAAAGCCATATGTCTAATTCAACTTTTTGACGTGGGTGACAGTTCTTTGTTATACCACAGATTCCAGGTCGGGCGTTTTAATGAGATCTGACAGGGTCAGCGAGGCTTGTGGGTTTTGTAATTGATTTATAACATTTTTACGATTTGCTTTAAACTAAATTTAGTATTTGATCAGTTGTACGGGAGAAAGCTACGAATACTCCGGTAATAGGAAACTATATGCAGTTTCGCAATAGTAGGCAATCTGAGCATCAGAAGCTGACAGTTATTTCCAGGTCGTAACGGTTGTCCCATTGTTTCTGCCTTAGTTCGACACCTCTGGCCAGATTTGGCACCCAGGTTCCTTGTGGGCTTGAGACAGATAGAGGAATGTCCTGGGTCTTGGACACCAGTTCTACATGGACATTAGTTTATGTGAGACACTTTGAGGCGGTAGAGATAACTTGGGAGCATACAGTGAGTGATTCTCAAACCAACATCTCCAGCAAAACACGCAATATCAGGAACAGCCATTGCAGTCCTCCTTCAACATTTAGGGTTATGGTTATGGAAGGCCCCGGTATCACTGCAAACGAATTAAAATCCATAATTCCTCAACCGCCCGTGCCGGTGGAATCATCCGAATTAATATCTCATCTCCCAAACAAAGAAAGGTAGCTACAGTCCCCATTATAGTAGTCTCATCACACGCCAAAAGACATAAGGCGAAACCGCACATAAATAAACACAGCCAACTGTTCCCCGTCATACAATATCATCATTCATCGTAAGCAATCCTAATATCGAAACACGATCAAAACGGATGAGACGCACAGCTCACGGTGTGCACAGAACACTTAACTCAGTAGCTCCGGCAGAAAGCCAACTTTCAGGGTATACACATTAAAGACCAATGTAAAATTGTGATATTAGACCATGACCAGAGACAGCTGTCAAATGCATTTTTTTCTGATTTCATCAGCACCATGTCACACCGCTCTGCTTTCTCTGAGAAAATATCTGGTGCCTGGTTTGTTAGGTCATGAGAACCACGAAACTACTACGGTTGAGAAATACGCATAGGTCGGACATGCTGGTCATCAAAAGAAGCTGTTAACCACTGCGCCATTCAAGCTTCATTATCGTTGTATATGCAATTTAGAACCATGAATAGATATCATGAAAGCAGTCTCTCTCTCTCTCTCTCTCTCTTTCTCTCTCTCTCCCTTTTCACGACACTCATCCCTGTGTAAATGAAGAACATGCATTATATTGTTCAACTTAATCTCGCTTTTCTCAATATATTTGTATATACACAATACATATTGGTCTGTGATTAAACTTCTCACATCTTCGCTTTTATCGCCTTTCCACCTCTACTTATGTGCATCTGCTCCCCAGTGCGAGCCTAATTGGGACTCTTCACGTGTACGCCCGACATGACTCGCAATCGTAATGTCGCCGACAGTCCATTCCCTTGTACGCCGCTCTCCCATGTGTGCCCCGTTAGATTCTAAAGAGGTCCTGCATAAGCCTCGAGAGATCTGGAGCAATCAAGTCTCTGCTCTCTCTATTTCCTTGAGAGCGCGGCCATTAAAACTCACAGCAGACATTTTGTGTTCACTTGCTAGAGTAGTCATTCTTAAGGCAGACAGGTCGAGCAATTGTCTTTCTGATTTATCACCAAAACTGACCTTTGTTTTAAAATGTAAAAAAAAAAAATCAATATTTTGAAAATGCTGAAAAGAAGAAACATAATTGCCATAGTGATCGGGTCAGTGCTGTAATAAGGCCATTCTTGGGTGACCACCTTGAGCTACCACTTTAAGCACATACATCAGAGGGATGCAGCAGGTGACTAAGTCAGTTATAATTACTTAAAACAATGTCTCTTGTTTTCATTTTTATTGGAGGCGTTTTTTTTAAAAATAATGCATTACACGTTTTTGAGATATAATTTTTTTTTTTTTTTAAATTAGCACTGTTAGGATGATTATTGTTCAGCTGTTCTTGTTTTCTTCAATATATATATATATATAAATATATATATATATATGTATATATATATCACATATATGTATATATATATATATATATATATATATATATATATATATATATATATATATATATATATATATATATATTTATTTATAACTTCAATTTAAAAATTGTTGTATAAATAGCTCTTCATCTTCTGGAGTGTTAATTAATGTTTGGACAACAGGGTACATATGCTTATTAGCTTCCTAGTCTTGTATCAATAATGCAATATATATCTTAAGAACATTGATAGAAAGAGCTATAGAGGTAAAGAAAGATCTATATATGTGTTTTATAGACTACTCAAAAGCATTTGACAAAGTAAAGCATGTGGAAATAATCAATATGCTAGAGAAATTAAACATTGATGGCAAGGATCTGCGAATCATAAAAAACATATATATATATATATATATATATATATGCATATTGTATACTTTTTCAATTAATAAAGTTACCAAGAGATAACTACTCTTAAAATAACTACTCCAAAAACGTATATATATATATATATATATATATATATATATATATATATATATATATATATTATAGTATATATAATGCAAGTGTGTGTATATATATATATATATATATATATATATATATATTTGTAAGTATATATAATGCAAGTGTATATATATATATATATATATATATATATATATATATATATATATATATATATATATATATATAGGCAACCGCAATAGCTCAGTGGTTAGTGAACTGGACTACAAAGGACAAGAGGTAGGGTTCTATCCCAACCGACGGCTTCCGGTTCACCCAGTCTTTAATTGGTACCAGATTTTTTTCTGGGAAGTTAAAGCGGCACGGGCGTAATACCGACCACATTACCCCAAAAATCATGTGCTGAAGGTCTGTCAAATTGATGATCGCTAACACCATATTCCCTATTCGCCACTTGGCGTGACGGGGGTACTTTACTTTATAAATATATATATATATATATATATATATATATATATATATATATATATATATATATATATTATGATTCGCAGATCCTTGCCATCAATGTTTAATTTCTCTAGCATATTGATTATTTCCACATGCTTTACTTTGTCAAATGCTTTTATGTAATCTATAAAGTACATATATAGATCTTTCTTTACCTCTATAGCTCTTTCTATCAATGTTCTTAAGATGTATATTGCATTATTGATACAAGATTGGTGAGCTTAAAAGCAAAAGTACCCTGCTGTCCAAACATAAATTAACACTCCAGAAAATGAAGAGCACTTTATACTACAATTATTAAATTAAAGTTATATATATATATATATAATTGATTTTGTTGGATGCCGTTTTGAAAAATGAACAAACGAAAACGGAAACGGAACTTGCTTAAATCCCGCTTCAGAAAAGAAAAGAAAACAGTCAACGCGGCATCAAATATGTCTCGTTCATGACAAGATATGTGCACATCTATAAATATCTGTGTGAAGGAAAAGGATGTATGTAACAAAAAATATCGCAATAAGGTGGAGAATTACCCGGAAAAATACAAGGAAAGAGAAGATTGCGGATGACAAAGTGAAGTAAATTCTGAATACAAGCCGAGCAAAACAAATGCGATATATTAGACTTTTAAAATATATAAAAACATAGTGAAAAATGTTTACCTTAGACGGTAAAAAGAAAGTACAGGGAAAAAGTAACAAAGAGAGCAAAGAAAAATGGACTAAATCATTCAAGATATGGGTAACCTGCAATATTATATGTGCAATGTCGTTCTAGTGGGACATTTAGCCAAGCTTTTTTAGTTTTTCTTCAGAGTCGTCAGGTCTAGCGGTGACGGATGTGCTACTGAACTAGGTTTTGAATCTCTTCATCTGTAACGTGACGCACGTACAAAAAACGACATGATTTTGTTCCTATTGCATTTCATTTCTACCATCCTGTTTTATACAGTTATGGTGTTGAGGCACATGTCTCGTAGCCGTATATCAAGTGTCACGTGACAATGTCTAATTTGAGTGGCTAACTAATAAATAATTACAATCAAAAGATATTGTTATGGTCAAAGCACGTCTTTAGGATTACAATCTGAATGTTTACTTTTTTAAGGTTTAAAAATACAAGTCAACAGAAAGAAGCATGACAGAAAAAACAAGTTATTATAAGATACTTTAGAAAAAGAATGCAAAACAAGACGTGCTCAAATGCAACCCGTCACGGTGGCTTTATTGCAAACATACGTAAGGTGTGGCAAAATTAAATAAAGCAACTGTTATGTAGCAAGTATGGTTCCAGGGAGCCGCGATAGCTCAGTAGTTAGTATATCTATCTTTCGTTCACCCGAAGTATTGTCTATATCTGCAATGTCGTTTCCTGTATAAATTTTACTGTCATTTGTAATTCTTGCAGTGGCCCATGTAGTTTTGTCTGTAGTATTGTATCTATGGGCAAATGGATTTTCCTTAGTCTACTATATCCTGTGAAATCTTGAAGTATGTGTTCAGCAGTGTGGGGCGCCTGTCCACATGTACAAGTAGTTGATGTGCCGATCTTGAATTTAGTATACATGTGACTATGGAGTCGATTGTGTCCTGTTCTGAGGCGTATAATGATAACTTGTTCATATCTATTCATATTATGAAAGGCATCCTTATTTGGGGCTTGTGGTCCTCTGATTGATTTGATTATCTGTTTCTTATGATGGTATGTAACCGGTGTATCTAGTTGTGTGCCTGTTGAACCTCCCTTTGCCAACTGATCTGCTTCCTCATTTCCTTGTATTCCACAGTGAGATGGGATCCACTGCAGGGCAACCATGTGGTGCTTGCAGAGTTCAGTCAATAAGGTCTGCAGATGTGGTAATTTTCTGGATTGTAGTGACTGGAGTACTGATCTTGCATCTGTCAAAAACACTACAGGCTGTGGGCTAAGATTACTGTTCAGCAGTTTTTCTATTGCCAACTTTATTGCTTGTATTTCTGCATCATAATTGTGACAATATTTCCCTGTTTCTATTTTATTCATATCCCTAGTGTTATTTGGGTACTCTATATATGCACCTGCTCCCCCATTCTTTACTGCATTCTGTGCTGATCCATCTGCGAACACACGAATCCACAGGTCTTGTGGGTATTCTTCATCCAGGAAACTGAGAGTTATTGTTTTTCGCTGTAGACTATTCTGTTCCTCTTTGTCAACTATTCCTTTCACTTCTGTCCGTATTTGTATTGATAATCCTGATTCCTCTGTCCAGGGAGTATGTTCTGGTATGGGCAGTAGAGGGTTAACAACTCTTGGCATGTCTGATGTTTGTCTACTAATACGCTTGGCTTGGTGGATAAAACTGCTTCTCTTAAGTCGTCCCAATGCAAGATTTTGGAATCGGTCCTTCATTGGATGTCTCGGCATGCATGCACATTTTTCTGCCTGTATCAGCACCTTTGTGTCCCTCCGTTCTCTCAGTGCTGGCATCCTACACAATTTCTCCATCTCCAATATTGGTGTTGATTTCATTGCTCCTGTGATGACCCTAAGTGCCTGGTTTTGTACTTTATCCAGTTCTTGCAATGTGGTGTTTGATGCTGAGCACCATGCGGATGATCCATATTCTAAATGTGGGCGTATACTCTGTTGGTAAACTTTACTGAGTATTTTCCCACTCGCACCCCATGTGGTTCCACACAGCTTTCTTAGAATAGCCAATTTCCTCCTTGCTTTTTGGGTTGCCTTATTTATCTGCTGTTTCCACGATAGTTTGTTATCAAACGTACCTCCGAGATATGTAGCTTGTATGCTTCTTTCACAGGCTCATTGTTTATGTAGATGGCTCCTGCTTTTTGTTTTGGGGAGAGAGTGAAAAGTGTAGTACTGCATTTGTCTGTAGTGATGCTGATCATCATCATCATCAAGTACCACGCCTAGTGGCGTAGGTGATCATGTCTCTCCAGAACATTCGATCTCGGCAGCTATTTATCATTTCTGTTGTTGACCTTCTGCCAAGCCATTCTCTTAAGCTGTCTGTTATTTTTTCTCTTTGCTTCCCTCTATCTCTTCGTCCCTCAATTTTTCCAGTTGTTACAATATATTCAAGTTGTTCTCTTCTCATTACATGGCCAAAAAATGATGATTGTCTCTTCCTAACATTGGAAATTAGCTCTCTTTTTGCTTTGACCTTTCTCAGAACCTCTTCATTACTCTTCTTAGCTGTCCATGGTATTCTCAACATTCTTCTGTAAAACCACATTTCTACAGACTCCAGTGATTTTCATTGATTTTTATATTGATGCTGATACACTATCTATTAGCTCAGTAGTTAGTGAACTGGGCTACAAAGGACAAGAGGTAGGGTTCGATCCCAACCGACGAGGTCCGGTTAACCCAGCCTTTAATGGGTACCGGATTTTTTCTGGGAAAGTAAAACGGCACGAGCGTAATACCGACCAAATTACCCTAAAAATCATGTGCCGAAGGTGTGTAAAATGTATGGTCACTAACACCATATTCCCTATACGCCACTTGGCGTGACGGGGGCACTTTACTTTTTTTTTTTAAAGTATGGTTCCAGAGTTCTTTAGAGAAAGTCGTCATAGGCGTTTAGACACGCAACCCTTGTTTGGGTAGACGGCGGATGCCGTCCGAGATAGATGACTTTAGATGCTTATTGAACCATTTTGTCATCGATGCCGTGACTTATGCATTGGAGTCAGTTCGTTGTTCCTATAGAGATTGTTTTAAGAGTCCGAACAAATAAATGTCACGTGGTGACAGATAGCGGCTGTAGGTGTTGTAGAACTTCCCACCGTTTTCTTGCTAACACTTCTTGCATAATGTTCACGACATGTGGGCGAACATTGTCGTGCAGCAGAATCACACTACACGGAAGCATGCCGGGTCTGTTATTCGTGATGACTATGCGCAGGTTATTAGTGTGTCTTTGAAGCGAGTGGCATTGATGTTCACACCAGGCATTTGTTAAGTCTCTCATTAGAAGATTATCCAACGGTCTGCAGCAAAACCAGTGAATACTACACGGAGAATGATCACATGTACAATGGCAAATTGGTGTGTGTGATTATTACGTCAGATGTGCATCGTCATGTCTCCTACGTATGTTCACCTGATGCAACTCGGGTGGGTTTCATTTGAACACACCTCGTAATAAAAACAGTTAAATATAGCAGTGTATGCAAAATAATCTCTCAGTTATTAATACTTTTTACTTTAAAAATTAATGTTAAATATTAAAACATGGTTTTTATGTTTTTATATAAGATATTCACTCTGATTCTGTGTTCATCCAGTCTTAAATAGGTACCGGAGATTTTTTTTATTTTTATCAAACAGGAGCAGCCTGGCTTTGTGCTGACAATATTACTCCTAAATATGTCAATAATAATACAATTCCAATATTAATCCAATATTCGCTATACATTATACTGGAGGTGTAGCCATGCTGTCCTTTCTTCTGTATATAAGTTTACATGAAACAATATGGTATAAGCATACACTGATATGACACTAAAACAAATTTTGCAAATAAAAAAAAATAGAACAAAAATATGAAGGTGAAGACTATGGTTTGATCATAAAATTCACAATATCTTCGATCTCCGATATTTCTATAATTCGCTCGATCGTCACTTGACGTTCACGTTCATTAAGTGAGATCCATCTGGCCCAGCCGCACATAAATTAGGTCTCGGCCGATCCTCGTGACGGAAAAGAGACAAAAAAGCAAAGCCAGGACGATATATTGCAATCACTTGAGGAAATCAGAAAGGTCAGGCATATACAGCTCTTAGCGTGAAGGGCGTTTATTGACAGAGGTATAACAAAAATGGCTGTGAGCGAAGACAGGGATGTGTTAGTGTCTGATGATGGAATAAGCGAATATAAAGGTCAGTGAACTCGAGAAGCAGTTCTCTACATCACAATCACACAGGTTGTGGGAAGGGTTCCAACCAACACGGAAGCCTTCAAAATATTGTAGGAACCAACACAAGCATTCAGTTAATTGTTAATGAAAATAAAACACGATCAAGATGTAAATAAAGCTTTCACAGACCACGAAAAGGCATCTGTGTTCGCGCTTCATACCAACAATGGCTATCCCTCATCATCATCCCCCCCCCTTTTCCAATCCAATAGAAAAAGTAAAATGAAAGCAAGTTTGGCATTCCAAAAGTCACAACAAACTTGGGGTGGGGGGGGGGGGGGGGGCGGAATCTGTTGACATGTTAGAAACTGACACCTTACAAAAATAAAGCGCATCAATGGCAATGAATGATTTGGATTATCGCATTGTTGATATCTGTCGTGCTACAATCGGGACATATATACGTAGGGAGGTCAAAAAGTAATGCACACCAATTTTTTTCTCGGAAACTATTCGGGCAAAATGTGTGAAATTTTCACAGATTGTAGCTGAACATCCCCTTTACACTACCTACTTTTCAACATAAACTCCGTCCAAGCGTATTGCCTTACGCCAACGCGAAACTAGGTCATGAATGCCTCGTTTGTACCAAGTTTTGTCCTGCTCGCGTAGCCATTTTTTAACTGCACGGATCACACCCTCATCATTGTCAAAGTGTCCCACGCAGGAATTTGTTGAGTGGTCCAAACAGATGGAATCATTGTTAAGATCACAAAAAAGGGCAATCTTAGAGATTGTAACAACTGGAGAGGCGTGACACTTTTGTCAGTTGCCTCAAAGTTATTCTGTAAAATCATCCTAAATAGAATAAAGGATTCAATAGATACAGTAATGCGTGAAGAACAGGCTGGGTTTAGAAAAGGGAGAAGCTGTCTTGACCACATTTTCACTCTACGACTTATATTGGAGGAACACATTGAAAAGCAAAAACCTTTTGTACTTAACTTCATCGACTTCAAAAAAGCATTTGATAGTATTCATAGAGATTCTTTGTGGAAAATTCTGAAGCAATATGGTTTACCATCAAAAATCATAAATATTATCAAAGCCATGTATGATGGTTACACATGTGCAGTTCGAACAGAGGAAGGACTGAGCGAATGTTTCCCAATAGAAACTAGGGTTAAACAAGGATGTATTTTATCGCCCTTGTTATTTGGAATTGTTATGGACTTCATAATGAAGAAATGCTGCACTGGTAATAAAGGCATCGAATGGATACAAGGAGACCATTTGGAGGACCTCGACTTTGCTGATGACATAGTTCTCATCAGCAGTCAGATAAAAACGATGCAGGAAAACACAAATGAACTATCATCAATAGCCAGCAAAATTGGGCTTGAGGTCAATCATGAAAAGACTAAAGTCATGAAAAGTTTAATTCCAACAAGTGACAAAATATACATGGAAAACAAACCAGTAGAAGAGATCGACCACTTTATCTATCTTGGAAGTCACATTGATCGAGAAGGGGATACGAGCAAAGAAATTAGAATCAGACTGGCTAAAGCAGCAATGTCTTTCAGAAGCCTTGAAAAGTTGTGGAAATCAAAACTCATTAGCACAAACACAAAACTTAGGCTATTCAAATCAAATGTACTATCAACCCTTACATATGCGTGTGAAAGCTGGAAAACAACAAGAGATATAGAAACAAAGTTGAACGCATTCGAAAATAAATGTCTAAGGAAAATACTTGGTATAGAATGGAACGAATTCAAAACAAACGAGGAAATTAGAGAAATCGCCAATCAACCACTAATATCTTCAGTAATAAAGAAAAGACGATGGTCATACGTTGGACATGTGATGAGAAGAGATAATAATCGAATAGCAAAGCAAGCCCTCATATGGGAAACAACAGGTAAAAGAAAAAGAGGAAGACCCAGGGAGACACTGAGAAGAACATTGATGAGAGAGGCAAGAGCAGCAGGAATCGGCTCCCTCAATGAGATAGAACTGCTTGCACAGAACAGAGACAGATGGCGAGATTTAATAAAATATCTTTAAAAGAAAACTGCTAGAACAAAAATTCATATAGGAGGTGTATCTTGGTCTACGCCCTATGGGCCGGTTACGGCTCGAAAGGTCAATAGATAGAAACAGATGGAAATCTGAGGGAGCCAGATTAGGGCTGTAAGGAGGATGGGGCAGTACAGTCCAACCAAATTTGTTGATTGCTTCCCGTGTTACCAGACTTGTGTGAGGGCGTGCATTGTCATGTTGAAGCAACAAATCTGCAGATGGCTTATTAGGCCGAACTCTGTGGAACCGATTTTTGAGTTTTGTCAGTGTATTGATGTAAGCTGTCGAGTTGATTGTCTCACCTCTTGTCATTACATCAACAAGAATCACACCATCAATGTCCCAGAAGACAGTGATCATCACCTTTCCGGCTGATGGAGATGTTTTGAATTTTTTTCTTTTTGGTGACTGCGGATGATGCCATTCCATTTACTGCATTTTTGTTTCAGGCTCATAATAATGTGCCCACGTTTCGTCACCGGTAACAATTTTTGACAAAAACATTTCTCCTTCAACACCGAAACGCTCCAACAATTCAGAACAGAATGTTTTCCTTTGAACTCTGTGATCATTTGTTAGGCACCGAGGAACCCATCGAGCGCAAATCTTTGAATATCCGAGAGTTTTAAAAATTGCGATTGCACTTCCCTTGCTGACTGTAAGCTGCAATGCCAACTGCTGACTAGTGATACGCCTATCCTTACGAATAATGGCATCAGCCCGGTTTAAACTGTCTGTGCTGGTAGCCGAGGCAACACGTCCAGAACGCGGCAAATCATGCAGCTCCACTCGTACACTTTCTGCAGCTTTAATTCTCTGGACCCAGCGACTAACTGTGCTCCTATCGACTGCAGAACATTTGTACACTGCACACAGTCGTTTATGAATGTTTGCCACAGTTTCTTTTTCCGCAACCAGAAATTCTATGACAATTCGCTGTTTGTAACGGGCATTGTTGACAAACTCCATTTTAACGGTTCATAGATTGCGTAATATTTATCAGAATGCTGTGCAATTTGGTACACATAATTGGAACATGTCATATTCCAAGTGTGCAAAATTTCATATTCCTATCTTTATTATTAGCCGAGAAAAAAATTGGTGTGCATTACTTTTTGACCTCCCGTATTAGAACATCTTTAGACTGGTGACACAATCTGAAAGACATTCTCACCAAAGCCTTGTAAAATGCTTGTCTATAACTACAATGGTTTACTTTGTGCAATACAATGAACGTGTCTACTTCTCTCCTAGTAACCTTGTATATACATACACAGAATGCTAATGTTGGAAATCCGTACAACTAATAATTATGCTTTTAGAAAGATAACGGGTTTTTTTTTTTTACAAACAAAAAACCTTATGCATTTTTATTAATGGAAATTCATACAAACAATAGAATGTTTACAGCACTAGTGTGAATCTACAAAATACGCACTGAATCGTCATACAGCAGTGATGATACGCAATGTTGGTTCCTACCCGGATACACACATTATTCTATGCCTTTATTTTAAGCCAAAGGGTAATGTTTATTCTTTCACCGAATCAACTCCGCCCACATACACCGACCTAGCACGACAATTAACAGAAAATAACAATAAACACAGCCAAAATCCCTTCATCGACTGGCTGTGCATGCTAGATTGCATTTTCCAACATTTATACATCAAAAACTGTTGTAAACTAACCGTGTCCGCTTGCTATAAATGGCAGCTTATCTGCAGACAACTGCACTGTTCAGTCAGAACTGACGTCAGCATCAGTCAAGCAAAGTGTCCAATAATAGGACATTATTACTTTACACTCAGTTACCCAGGTGTTATTTAAATGCAGATCAAATCAAGTATTACAGTACCAAAATTGCTCTTTCGTGTTATTGATACTGAAGAAAAAACATCTAGAAATGATACGAGTTAATAACAAAATTGAAAACGATTAAACAATAAAACAGCTATGTTGCGTGTTGCCACCGGATCTTTTTATTATATTTAGTGAATTAGTTTTTATATCTATAGAAGGCACACCAGAGATAAATGGTGGACATTCCCAATGTTAGCATGACATATGACGATGATACATTCTTAAGATCAAAAGATGAGAAGAGCTGCAATAAATATTACTGATATAGTGAAATAAAGTGAGAGTAAAGGACTTAATAGTATAAGTTATACAATAGAAGTAATAAATAGTTACAGGCATATGAAAGAAAAAGACTCCACCAAAATGCTTAAAACAAATATAGAATATCAATAAGTTAGTTGTTTCAAATGCGCGGAACGATAATAACTTCAAAATCGATCGTAATGGCTCATCGTAAATCCCTAGAACGGCCATACGCTAATCTTACGGTCTGTTCTTTGATGTGCGACGGGGATAATCTGACGACTAACTGTGTGTTTATATGTTCGGAATTGGAGTCAAAAACGATGGCCTAACATCATCAAACGCTATATATTTTTAAAGAAATATGACGATCATCATTTTCAGGAGGACGTGAACTTCCGGTATATGGTGGATAGGCGGCAGGATCTATTGCAGGCTATGCATGAAAAATGTTCCTTGTTGCAGTTTCCTCATATACCAAGTCCATGGGGGACTGGTTGGTCTCAAGACAAGACGCCGGCCTCGAGACAGAGAGGTTGTGGGTTAAAATCTCGGCTACACCGGTTGGGATTTTTATTTATGATTTCTCTCTGCGGCAACCACCCCTGGTCTCAGCAGCGAGGCCCGGCTTGAAACGTCAGTTACTCATCGACGGAAAAAACATGAGTACCTCCGAAGTCGGAGTTATCTGCCTGTGCGGCGAGGGACCCCTGTGTACACGGCTGCCAGGGAAAAATGTCACGCAACAAACACGCAAATTTCAGTTCCTAGTTTCTAGGGACTTCGTCGGAGTTGAAAGGTGGCGAACGCAACAACAACTTCAAATTCAAAACATATTAAATGCTAAACAGCCGAGGCAAAGACAACATTGCTAAATGAAACGCATTTTGTGCGACACCTCGTTATATCAAGAAGTAAGAAACAATTTCATTTTAAATAAAATGATCTGCTCACTTATTTTACTTTCTTTTTTATGTTCAAATAACTATTGGTTATCAGCGTTTAATAAATGCTAAGAAATGCACAATACATGTTTTTACAAATACATTAAACAAATTGACGTCAAAATAAATATGAGTATTTTTCGGCAAAATAAGCCGAACAAAAATAAATAATAATAGTTAACATACCAGACAATGAGGCTAGACATTATTAATACACAATCAGCTGAAATCAAATCAGTAAGCATGCACGTGAATTAACATACTCGCAAATTGCGTGTGCATCATTGATTAGTGCACCATCTGTCTGTGTTTATGACAAGCGCCTGGTAAAAGAACAGTTGAAACAAAAATATGGTCACCATTTCATTAATTCCTGGGTCTTGGTGCACGTTGCTGAACTAGTGTTCAGAAAAAAAAGTATATATGATCAAAAGACAAGCTAATCAGATTATGACATATATTTTGTACGTTACAGTAAGATTTCTCTCTCTCTCTCTCTCTCTCTTTCTATCAACCCACCCACCCAGTCTTTGAACAAAAAAAAGCAACGAGGACGTTAGTAGTGAGACATGTTGGGCACGACCACCAATAATTAGTTGGACAAAGAGTAGGGCTACCCTACAACGTCTAGCACCCTATTAGTACAAGAGTTATATAGAGACTGCGGCAATTTGGCTTGCCAAGATGATATATGTATATATGTATAGGACTTAGAAGAAGTATGGTGGGTTGGGTAAGCTCATGAAGGGGGCGTTGGGGAATAATTGAGTTGATTGGTTAATGAGTAATGACTGATGGACATCGCTGTTTCGCGCCATTTTCAACTACCAATAGGGGCGAGTGTATGTTGTCCGGCTATAGACCGCGAAACACCATATTAGGAAATAGCGTTATGTCAGTTATTTCATTGATATATTGTGCATATATACTTATAATAATAATAAATTAATATTTATTATATCCTTGCGGACGTAAAAGGACCATAGTTACGAAAAAAATGAACAAATTCAGTAAACAATAAAAATAATTCAGTGAGCACGATAGTGTTAAAACAATTTTATCCTTTTGTCTAGAACGAGGCTATCGGTGGTCGATGAACGTACGTACAGGCTTCGAGTAACTCTCCTTGCGGTCTCATGGCTAGACACGGCTGACTGCAATTATTGATCAAGGTTGATTGCAATTATTCATCTATCATCATCATCATGTGCCATACCGGTTGGCGTAAGCGATTATGTCCTTCCACAATCTTCTATACACAATGCATCGTATCAGTTCAGTTGTTGACTGTTTTCCATGACGTGACACCAATTATCCATTATTTTCTCTCTTTCTCGTTCGCGATCACTCTTTCCTTCCATTTGTATGGTCCGCCCATGTATCTATCACATAGGTTTAAAAAATACTAAGGTCAAACTGTGACCACTATTCGACGAGATCGAGAGTCCACCCCAACGTTCTTAAGACCAAAGATAGGTGTAGTGCATATATATATATATATATATATATATATATATATATATATATATATATATATATATATATATATATCATCATCATCGTGTTCCCTGCCGGTTGGCGTAGGCGATCATGTCCCTCCACAATCTTCTATCCACAGTGCATCGTATCAGTTCTGTTGTTGACTGTTTTCCATGCCATGACACCAAGCTATCCAGTATTTTCTCCCTTTGTCGTCCGCGATCTATCTTTCCTATTATTTTGCCAGTTGTAACCAATTACTCCAACTTTCCTCTTCTCATGATGTGCCCGAAAAATGTTGATTGCTTCTTTCTGATGTTTTTTAAGAGCTCCCTTTTTGTGTTGGCCTCTTTGAGAACTTCCTCATATATATATATATATATATATATATATATATATACACCAACTAACTAGAATAACTGAAAGCAATACGCTAATTGGGAAGAGCGCTATAGACATTAGTGAACAGAATATTTTACAAAAAACCGACCGCAAGGTATGCATGACTGTTCTCTCCAGTGCTTATTTTTTTTAGGATATTGTTAAGATACTCTAACTTTTTAAAATTTCATATTACTTTAGGTGACGTTTGCCGAAGAGTTGGTGACAGTCCATCATTTGGATGATCTTACAGAGGATAGATGTTCAACGTGGATCCAGGTTACCTGTGACAGGCACAGATTTGCGAGAAGAATAGCAACCTTGGCTCTAGTTATAGAGCCTGTTCTTTCACCGTTGCACCGCGAAAAAAAATTTACACGCATCGCCGTTCTATCGTCAAAATCAGAATAAATGGCGTCTCTTCCAAAAATCGAGAAGGAAACGAGCACCATACTTAGAGATGTAATAATTAAAACGAACAAAACTGCAACTTCTAAAACTATCAAACGTGCGATAGACCTAATACCCAGCAAGACCATGCTGTAATTGAGAAACTAGCCGTCATACACACCGCGTTTTTTTAAATTTCTTATTTTATTTTTCGCAAAGCGAAAAACCTACGATACTCCCTTTACGGGTGCGACGTGAACGCTAGACTCGCGATATAACAATTGGCAACCGATGCTTCCAACTGCATCGTAGAAAAAACTACAACATGGATATTCTCACAGGGCGGATATTTTTCTATTAAAATGTTTGCAAAACATACATATTAAAATATAATTTTAAAATGTTTTTTTTAAAGAAAAGAGTGTCTGTTTTTTATATACATTATTCTTATCAGGTTAATAAACGTTGTGGAAATCCGTAGTGACTCAGCCACTTCCAAACCATTCCTCTGTCTAAACTATCAAATACCTATTCGTAATCCTTTTCAACTGTTATACGTAGAGTAGTTATGTGATCAGTACATGATCTATTCTTCCTAAAACCTACGTATGTGTCTCTCCAATGTTTCTCTATGGCCTCTTTTAGTCTCTCCAGAATAAATCTACTTAATATTTTTTATTTCATCCTGGCACTGATAGCAGCATAATTCCCATATAATCTGTGCACTCCTGTAAACTTCCTTTCTAAAGGTAGATAATCATATAACCTTCTTCCATCTCCAACATTTTATCTAATAGATTATGTAACATCACATAGTAGAGGTGTTAATATCTGCTTTGATGGCTATAACTTATGCTGGTAGTATATCTCGATGGTTATTTCTACCCGTCTTTTCAAAAAGTTCTTCAAAGTACCATTTCCATCTCTCCTGGTGTTCCGTTATAGTATTAAGCAGATTTCCTGTCTTATCTCTAATAAAGGCAGTGATCTGTTTCTATTTTCCACATAATTTTCTGTGAACGGTTGTACAGTTCTTTCATATTCCCTTTATTTTCTGCTTCCTCTGCCTCTTTAGCTAGATCATCTATATATTTCTTCTGGCCTTTTTCAGTCTCTCCAGAATGATTCTGCGTAATATATTTCTTGGCACTGATAACTGCTACCATGGAGCGCCATTCTGCTCTATCTCTTGCTGTGATGGTGCAGGTTGTCATAGGCTGACGTGTCCATCTTTTAATGTTTCTCGCCCATGTTAGTCGTGGTCTACCTCTGCCTCTTTTACCTTGTATTTTCCCCTCCAAAATTACTTTTAGTATGCTGTTCTGTCTTTTAACATGGCCCAAAAATCGCATTTGTCTTGTATGAATTGTGTTTAGCAGTTCTCTTTTCATTTTTAGTTGTTTAAAGACTTCATTGTTTGTTTTCTTCTCTTTCCATCCGATTCTACCGATTCTTCTATATATCCGCATATCAAAGGCTTCAGTTTTCTCTTCTGTTTTCTTGTCATGTTGTGTCCATGTTTTTTCTACGATGCAGTTGGAAGCATCGGCTGCCAATTGTTATATCGCGAGTCTAGCGTTCGCGTCGGATCCGTAAGGGGAGTATCGTAGGTTTTTCGCTTTATAGAAAAAGTAAAAGAAAAGAAATAAAAATAGTTTGTCACTTACAGCATGGTCTTGCTGGGTATTAGGTCTATCGCACGTTTGATAGTTTTAGAAGTTGCGGTTTTGTTCGTTTTAATTATTACATCTCTAAGTATGGTGCTCGTTTCCTTCTCGATTTTTGGAAGAGACGCCATTTATCCTTATTTTGACGATAGAACGGCGATGAGCGCACATTTTTTGCGCGGTGCAACGGTGAAAGAACATGCTCTATTAACTAGAGCCGTGGTTGCTATTCTTCTCGCAAATCTGTGCCTGTCACAGGTAACCTGGATCCACGTTGAACATCTATCCTCTGTAAGATCATCCAAATGATGGACTGTCACCAACTCTTCGACAAACGTCACCTAAAGTAATATGAAATTTTAAAAAGTTAGAGTATCTTAACAATAGCCTAAAAAAAAATAAGCGCTGGAGAGAACGGCCATGCGTACCTTTCGGTTGGTTTTTTGTAAAACACTCTGTTCACTAATGTCCATAGCGCTCTTCGTAATTAGCATATTGCTTTGAGTTATTCTAGTTAGTTGGTTTAGATATATTTATATATTCTTTTAGCGGTTCATTTATCGCGGCCTCAGTACATCGCGGATTGTTCAAAATTGAGGAATTATTATAAAGAAAACATTATTTTATGTATGTTAATTATACTATTAGTATTGTATTTACATGTTTGAAACAATTCTTTAATGTTCTAATGATAACATATGCACTATATAGTTTCATATACACTTATTGATGTTATACATACACAAAAATGACACTACTTCGCGGTTTTACACTAATTGCGGCCGGTTCTGGTCCACATTAACCGCGATAACTGAGGGATTACTGTATGTATATATATATATATATATATATATATATATATATATATATATATATATATATATATATATACACATATATATGCACTACACCTATCTTTCGTCTTATGAACGTTTGGGTTAACTCTCGATCTCGTTGAATAGTGGACACAGTTTGACCTTAGTATTTTTTAAACCTATGTGATATATACATGGAAGTACCATACATATGGTAGGAAAGAGAGATCGCGGACGACAAAGAGAGAAAATACTGGATAGCTTGGTGTCATGGCATGGAAAACAGTCAACAATAGAACTGATACTATGCACTGTGTATAGAAGATTGTGGAAGGATATGATCGCCTACGCAAACCGGTATGGCACATGATGATGATGGTAGATACATCAATAATTGCAGTCAGCCGTGTCTAGCCATGAGACCGAAAGGAGAGTTACTCGAAGCCCGTACGTACGTTCATCGACCACCGATAGCCTCGTTCTAGACAAAAGGAGAATATTGTTTTTAACACTATCGCGCTCGCTGAATTATTTTTATTCTTTACTGAATTTGTTCATTTTTTCGTAACTATGGTTCTTTTACGTCCGCAAGGATATAATAAATATTAATTTATTATTATTATTATAAGTATATATGCACAATATATATATATATGAAATAACTGACATAACGCTATTTCCTAATATGGTAGTTTCGCTTCCGGAGTGGGCGTGGTCTATAGCCGGACACAATACACTCGCCCCTATTGGTAGTTGAAAATGGTGCAAAACAGTGATGTCCATAACTCATTACTTATTAACCTATCTACTTAATTATTCCCCAACTACCCCTTCATGAGCTTACCCAACCCACCATACTTCTTCTAAGTCCTATACATATATACATACATCATCGCGGCAAGCCAAATTGCCGCAGCTTGCCGCAGTCTCTATATAACTCTTGTACTATTAGGGTCCTGGACGTTGTAGGGTAGCCCTACTCTTTGTCCAACTAATTATCAGGGGTCGTGTCCACTATGTCTCACTACTGACGTTATAGAAGCGGGCAAGGCAAAAGAGCGAATCATTTTATATGAAGAGGTACGTTTACAGTTTTCTCCCTGAAAAGATTGGCTGACCTATCGCCTCGGAAGTTTCCATCCATAATAATATTCATTTATTATTATTTGTCCCCGATGCAAAAAAGGAGCTTATATCAATGTCATTTTTTCGCCAACGTAATGAAGGGGGCAGCAGCTGGAACATGCAAGTGCGAAAAAGGAGGAAAGAAAAGATAGAGAGACAAAGAGAAACAATATACTGGACAGCTTAAGAGAATGGCATGGTAGGAAGTATAGAGCAGAACTGAGAAACAATTGTAAAGACAGAGAGTAGAGAGACATGATCATCTACGCAGGTAGGAATGGTACTTGATCATGATAAAAAAAAAAGTAAATTAAAGAACCCCGTCACGCCAAGTGGCGTATAGAGAATATGGTGTTAGTGTCCACTAATTTTACAGACCTTCAGCCCATGATTTTTGGGGTAATGTGGTCGGTATTACGCCCGTGTATACCAGAGCCTCCATCACCGGCTGGTCTCTTGAATGAGTCGCCTTTACATGTGTGTCGTCTTGAAAGGTCGTCTCGCCCTGTGTCACGGATTCGCCGGTGACAGATCTTGATGCTCGATTGCCTGGACACTCCAATTGTACTGCACTGCCCTGTATCACCTTTGCTTGTTGACACCTTCATGGACTGATACACTTCAGTCAGCGTTAGGCTTGACTCCTGCAGGAACATTCTAGTGGCCCGACACACTTGTCCGTCGTGATCGTATAACATTGTACTTCGCGCTGTTTTGTTGTTAAGACTGTCACTGCTTCGCCGGGCATGAGCTTGGTGCCCCCCTCCCAGCTTTCGTTCTTCCCTAGGCACAGACATATACAGACTGCATTGAGTAAGTAGTCAATGGAACACCATTTTAAAAAGTACTCAATCAAGGTTTATTTATGGAATATCACCCTCGCACAACATTGTACAATTCCAACCACAGTATGTTTGTCAGCTGCACTTCTCACAATACTTGTTAACAATGAGGCGTAACACATACATTCGCCTCGTTTTCCTGCACTACTGTCAGTGTGACCCCTTCACGTGGTCGGGCTAGTTCCACCCACACACCCTACGCCAACGTGTCTTGACTTTTAACCAAGGGCTGCTTTGGTACCACTGCCCTTCCATAATTTATACACCTCCAGCACCGGATTGTAGTTACATCAACTCACTGGACGGCGTTATCATGACAGGGTGCAGAGTTGCATTACTTCCTTCAGGCCACCATGCAATTTGGTGACATCCTGTTGTAGTCGACTCCACTCGGTCGGACTCTCTTTAAAAAACACTACGCGGGATCTTCCCGCTAGCTATCGGCAACTGGTCTTGGCGGATGAATTTCACAATGTCATCTGTTCGTGCCTACAATAGCACACACGTTATTGAGCATTAAATCGGCGAGAGCTGTCTCGCTTACTTTCACCTAAATTGTTCGTTGCTTATGAGTTTCACAACTGCCTTATAATAGCAGACTCATTGTTGAGCATTAAATCTGCGAGAGCTGTCTCGTTTACTGTCATCTAAATTGTTCGTTGCTTATGAGTGTCACAACACCCTTATAATAGCACACACATCACTGAGCATTAAATCGACGAGAGCTGTCTCGCTCACTGTCACATAAATTGTTCGTTGCTTCTGAGTTTAACAACTCCCTTATAATAGCACACTCATTAATGAGCATTAAATCTGCGAGATCTATCTCGCTTACTATCACCTAATTTGTTCGTTGCTTATGAGTTTCACAATTACCTCTACTGGCCTCTATACTGGTAACACAAGTTTACTTAACATTGAACCATGTGTCAGGTCCGTTCCGCTCAACTGCCAAGCACAAACTGACTAACCCTACCACACAGTTTTGTGTTACTGACCTGGCTACAACTCACGGTATCGGTTGCCCAAAGCCACCGTCCGCATTGAGTGCTCTTTCCATCTAGACTCACCTTCTAACTTACCGTTTTTCCTAAATTCCTCCCTTCCAACGAATCATATTCCTGTTTACATTATTCCTGCTTCTCACTTTCCACGTGAAACTCTTTTTATTTGAGTGAACTCTTCTCACTTTTCCCTCGACTTCTACCACACACTCCCATATTGTCATACACTCTGTAATCACTGCTACACGTGCAGCCTTAATTTCCCCACACAAAAAAAAACAAGTATCCATTTAAGGCTGGGTGAACCCGGAGCCGTCGGTTGGGATTGAACCAACCACTTGTCCTTTTTGTAGTCCAGTTCACGAACCACTGAGCTATCTCCACTTGATCATGATGATTGAGAAATGAGCAGTTAATAAAGTCTAAGTTCACAATAAACTTTCTGGCAATTCAGATGTTATCAAGAATATCAGACATCGCCAAACAACATTAGTTACCACGTTGTGACATGGCCATACTGACAACATGAAATTCCCGCAAAATCCGAGAAGTGGACTAGCGCTGGTCGTTCTGTCAGCCATGTCCCAGTAAAACAGTCCAAGGATGCAATGGCTTATCGCTAGTCTGAAGCATGATTAGACCCTTTCACTCAGCTTGACTACTGGGAAGATGTCCCTGGCTCTGGAATTTATCCTGGATAATGGCACCTTTAAACCCCTTTAAGGAAAGCTTAATACTCCGTTTACAGCGAGCAAAGCTCCAAGATGATGACAATCGATATGATTAAATAACATACAAAGTAAGAGAAAGTATTACACCAGCAAATTCTGTGGATCTTTTTTTAAGACAGGCTTTAATTTTTAGAATAGAAACGGGAAAATAGCATCTGATAAGGGGAGACAGAGATGAAAGGGAGTAGCAGAAATTTGTGGAACAAGAGAATTTGAGAGAATGATATTACGGTATCATAAGAAGAGGTAAAGATAAGACCAAATTTCACTAGAAGTTGAAGAGAAAGAGTCAAACAAAAGAAAGAGAGAGATGGGGCAAGAGAGAGAAAGAGAGATAAACAACGAAGGTAAAGAAAGATTAATCTTTCTTTCATTGGTCTGAAACGTCTATATCTTAAATGTCATTTCTTGTATTGAGTTTACCGTTTTTTGTAGTTCTAGGCCCATATAGTTTTGCTTGGAGTTTTGTATCTATATTCAATGGATTTTCCTCAGAATACTATATTCATTACAAGCCTGAAGTATGTTTCAGGCAGCCTGTCCACATGTGCGTGTGGCCGAGGTGAAAATCTTGAATTTTGTATACAAGTGACTATTTAGAAAATGGTATCCTTCCTGTTCTGATGCGCATACTGATAACTTGCACCATCTATCCATATTAGTGTAGGTATCTTGCTTTGGAGTTTGTCGTCTTCTGATTAATTATCTGTTTCTTCCGACAGTATGTACGAACACTACAGACTATGTGCCAAGATTTGAACTGTTCAGTAATTTTTTCTATTGCCAACATTACCGCTTGGATTTGGCCTATTAATTGTGCAGTGTTTCCCTGTTGTTGTTCTATTCATACCCTTATTGTTATTTGGGTATTATATGTACGCTCCTGCACCTCCTTCTTTACTGCATTCTGTGCTGATCCAATCCGTGTATACACGAACCCAAAGACCTTGCGGGTGGTCTTCATCCAAGAAAAAGAATGGTTGTTTTTACGCTGCATGCGATTCTGTTCATCATTGTCAAGTATTCCTTTCACTTATGTCTGCATTTGTATTTACAATCCGGATTCCTCTGTCCAGGGGGTCTGTTCTGCTATGGGCAGTAAGAGGGCTGACAACTCTTGGTACGTCTGGGTGTTTGTCCATAAAATCGTTTGGCTTGGTAGATAAAACTGCTTCTTTTAAGCCGCTCCAACTCAAGATTCTTGAATCCGTCCTTCATTGGATGTCTAGACATGCATGTTCTGCATGTAACAGCACTTTTGTGTCTGCGTTCTCTCAGTGCTTGTAGCCTCCACAATTCCTCCATCTCTAAAATATGTGCTGATTTCATTGCTCCTGTGATGACCCGAAGTGCCAAGTAGTGTATTCTTAGCTTTTTGCAACAATTTGTAACCCTGTTACAAACTCGATAGCACCGCATTACCAGGTCATCTGCACACATTGCCACGTTGATGCCACGTGGTAGTCCAGTAACTAAGTCGTTGATGTAGATTAGGAGAAGTGTCTGATACAGTACTACAACATGTGGGTCGCCCTGACGCAGCATAGTAGGACTTTCTTACTTTTTAAAACACCCAGCTGCACTCTGGCTCTACAGTTATGCTTTCACTCATTTGTACATCCTACCATTTACTTCGCAACTTCTTAGTTTATTCAAGAGACCTTACTTATTTACCTTATCAACTGCTTTCTGTAGGTCTATCCATTTTGTTAGTGCCAGTTTCTTTTCTTGAAACGTATCCTCAATTTTTTTGGAGGGTAAGATAAGTTGCCTGATCTTCAGTAAGATAACATCAACGACTGCATCCAGTAATTGTGTTTTGGCCATTTCGAGGGTGAGGCCCCTGTATTGCATTTGTCTGAGTGTCCATCATTGGGCGAGTGCCTATCAAT
Source organism: Megaustenia siamemsis (assembly GCA_032433765.1). Lineage (NCBI taxonomy): Eukaryota > Metazoa > Mollusca > Gastropoda > Stylommatophora > Ariophantidae > Megaustenia > Megaustenia siamemsis. Next base: position 40,376,387 of record JAVIAB010000092.1, read on the forward strand.
TCGCAGTTATAGAAATACTTCCCATTTGCTTGAATTCATGGCATTGTGATTATTGTGGTGTGTATCCTAGATTGTTGTCTCTGTCTTCAAAACCTTGACTTGCTTGAGCAGACTGTGGTCTTGCTCGGGTATATGAATGCCTGGACAGTCTTGACTTACTAGAGCAGTCTGTGGTCTTGCTCAGGTGTAGGAATGCCTGGACAGTCATGACATTCTGGAACAGTCTGTGGTCTTGGCCGGGTGTAGGAATGCCTGGACAGTCTTGACTTACTAGAGCAGACTGTGGTCTTGTTCGCGTGAAGGAATGCCTGGACAGTCTTGAGCTACTAGAACAGACTGTGGTCTTGTTCGGATGTAGGAATGCGTGGACAGTCTTGACTTGCTAGAGCAGACTGTGGTCTTGCTCGGGTGTAGGAATGTCTGGACAGTCTTGACTTGCTGGAACAGACTGTGGTCTTGCTCGGGTGTAGGAATGCCTGATCGATCTTGAGTTGCTATTGTAGACAGTGGCCTTGCTCGGGTGTAGTAATGGTGCATTCACCACAGCTCGACTGAAAGAATCTCTGCCTTTAGTCAGATCGCCCATATCTTTCATGATGTTCCACGATTTCTAATGTTGCACGCAGTCAAAGGTCTTGCTGTAATCTATGAAGCATGTACACAGCTCCATGTACTGTACAGTTCTATGTTGTATTCCCTACACTTTTCAATGATGTTCTCGTGTCAAAGATGTGGTCCCAGATGCCTCTACTATGTCGGAAACCTGCTTGACAGATATGAAGTTCTAACGTTATTGTTATTATTCATCATGATCCGCAAGAGTATGTTGCTGGCATGTCTTATTAAGGCAATAATTCTGTAGCTGGAACACAGCTTCAGATTTCCTGTTATTTTTGTCCATACACACGCACGCGCACACACATACATATAAGAAAGAGATAAACGGAAAGGGGAAGGGGATGGTCAAAGATAAATGTGCAGAAGAACCGAAATAATAAGTTGAATGTGTAAGAGTTAGCTGGCGAGAAAGAAAGCTAAACAGAAAGGAAGGACAAGAGAGAAACAAAGAGTATGAAGTTGAAAACAGTGTAAATATTTATATGGACACCTTGTCCTTAATTCCCCTAGGCAAAAGGTCTAAGTTAATATGAAGCTTAACCAATTTCCCCCCCCCCCCCCATCACCACCAAGAAATAATAATAACAATTCGTATTGATATGATGAGAACTGTCAAAGCACTCTAGAACGCCCGGCTTTACAAAGCATTCCATCAAAACGAGGGTTAGTTAATGTGATTGAACATGAGTATGTTTTTTTTTTCTTAGTCTTCTTCTTCCCATAGTTCTGAGGGTTACTGCTGACATGTTTCGTCAACATTCTCTATTTTCTAACTATCTTCAGTCATTCTTTGGGACTGAAAAATCAAGGTCTGTCCATTCTTTAATGTCATCTCTTAATCTCTTCTGCTGCCTGCCCTTCTCGTTAATTTCACAAGTTACTTGCAGAACTAAAGTTTTAAAAAAAACACTATTATTTCGTGTTTACAAATTTCTTTTAATAGAATTTGCAGCAGTAAGCTATCTGATCATCAGAAGACGAACTTTTCCTAGCAAATATTTCGGCCTCTTAGTTTCGAAACTTTACGTTGCTTGGGGGAGGGGCGAGATGACGCACCCGCAAGGGTCAAGTGACTCTAAGGCATACATGCTGCATATGGTCTCCACTGTGTTTCTGTTTTTTTTTTTCTAACACGTTCTGCATTCAGTTTGATATCTTCGCAGTCTCTTTGGGAAATGGATTCGTCAACTGTAGTCGTATCCTCCAACGAACATTAATTAATGTCACCATTTTCCTTTTATTGATCTCCTAACACTAAGATATGTGGGCTTAGCTATACTGATGTCTTCAAGGGCACACAAACCAAACGAAAGAAACTATCTCCACCAGTTCAGGAAATTGTTAGAAAGTTATACAATTTCCGAACTCTCTGAACGACTTTGTTACTTTGTTCTGATTTCCTAATACAAAAATTACCGTGAGTGGTGCGTCCAGACAAGATATCCGTCGGACAGCGCTAACAGAAGACCTATAGTCTGGATCTCAGTGGACAAATACGCCACTATAACCTAAATGAGCCCTGACCTAATTAGGGCATTCGCCAGACAGTGCTAGAAGGGCCACATCCAAACTATTGATCGTATTTCCTTATTTACACCCAGGGACCTGTCTTTTTGACAATACGTGTACATGGTCATCGATTAATATTCAGAAGCATGGTTCAAGATTCACGAATCAGTGGTCCTTACAACTAGTAGTCGCAAGAAAGAAATGAAACTTCTGTGAAAAAAGGGCAACGGTTTCATACACTTGAATCTGTACGTTACCTGAGAACATGTTTGGTTATCTCACGACCACCAGGCTATTATGTTTCCTTTTAAAAGTATGGCTAGTGTATCCAGTGACAAGGTTTTTATTGCAAGGGACGAACGGTTAGAGGAATGATGAGCATTAAGTTATACATATTATGCAACAAAATGTTAGTCATATTTACACAACTTCTACGTCTTCCCATAAACCTGGGGTCCTGTGGGACACAACTGACAGATTGTCAACCTTCTCCATTTCTCCCCATCTTCAGTCGTTTCTTGGAACTCTGTAAAGTCCAGGCCTGTCCATTCTTTTATCTTCCCATTGTTTTTCTCGACCCACCTCTCCCCCTCGCTGCTTTCACAATTTCTTGTAGTATCGCCACCTGAAGATAATAACCCTGCGGATTAAAATGTTGATGTCACGTCGATTGTCTTTCATTTTTTTTTTTTTTTTTTTTGGGGGGGGGGGGGTGTCCTTTTAACTTGTGCGTTCGATTTATTTGGATTTGAATTAGTCAGTTTTTATGGAAAAAATATCAATAGACGTTGTTATAGTGTGCTGATGCCAATGTGTTTCAGCTTCTTACTTCAAACATCTCGGCATATTAAACATATTGTCCTTTATTGTTTTGTTTGTACTTCCTCTGAAAATGCTTTCATCGTGTCGACTGCAAAACAGCTAAGTACGGCACTACTCTGAGAACTGGTGCGTGACTACGTTAGTGTGATTACATTTCCTAACAATTGAGTTATTGAGTTATTTGCGTGTCATCATCATTGCCATTGCCAATTATTTAATAATAATTGCGGGTCATCATCATTTGTCAAATTTGTGTGAGGATGTAGGGCTGGAAGAAGATCTCACAATCACAACCGATACCATTCGCGCGACACTTAAAAGGTCACACAACACTGCTCCTGGTCCAGATGGTGTTCGGTATGATGACATAGGCGATTTAGCTGATGACGACTTGACAACACTGGCCAATGAGTTTAATGCCAGTATTTGGAGTGGCCAGATTAAGGAGGAGTGGCTACACAGCTACTTACTACCGCTACCGAAGCCAAACAAGGACCATTCTCAGATCAGTGCCTACAGAATCATCACAATGCAGAACACTGCGGGCAAGCTGCTGGAGAAAATAGTTGCCCGTGTCCTCACGTGTCGCCTTGAACAGAAACGCGTATTCCCATCCACACTCGGAGGTTATAGATATAACAAAGAGGCATGGCTCAATGCGGCAGTATTTGCCTATGACGTCTTCGAAGGCTTCCACAGACGAGAGGAGACATGTGCTGCTGCTATAGATCTGGAGGATGCATACAACAGGGTACCATTTGAATATCTCATGCATATGCTTCTCAAACTGGCGGTGCACCCCTTCCTCATAAGATGGATCGCCGCGGCACTGTTTCAGAGGAAGGTGATACTCAGATGTGGAAGTTGGTCTTCCGAGCCAACATCCATTTGTCCTGGGCTGCCACAAGGCTCACCATTGTCACCAGTTCTATTTAATGTGTACACAATAACGATCACGGCCCAACAGCTGGATGGGAGGGGAAGAACTATGACTTTTGCTGATGATATTCTGGTATATCGACAGGGAAGAGACAGACGGGGAATCGCCTCCACAATGCAAGACGAACTCGATCGCATTTCTTCCTGGTGTGGGGTTTCAGGTGCCTTGGTTAATCCTAATAAAGCATCAGTTTCATGGTTCTCCCTTAACAATCATATCGTTAATACGACCACACCGGTAGTACGAATGGGAGCTGATGAGGTGACCAGGGACAAGTTGATGACATACCTCGGAGTTAAGTTTGATCGCAGCCTGTGTTTTCGGGACCACGTTGACCATGTGATAACAAAGTCCTGCAAAGGATTAGCCGCCTTGAAGGTCATGCCAGCTGCCAACATCGAGCAGGGGCTACTTATCTTCTGTTCCAGGGATTAGTCCTCGCACCAATCGAGTATGCCCTGGCCATTCTTACTGTCAGTACGACTCAAATTGATAGGCTGGAGAAAATACAAAATGAAGCCATGCGCATTATCCTGGGATGTACGAGGGACACTCCCTGTGTGGCAATGAGGTATCTTCTTGACTTTCCAACCATGGATGACAGAATCAAGATCTGGAGAGCACGAGCATACCTGAAGATTAGTACAGATACAGAGCATCCATTGCACCACGTGCTCAACACAGAGAAAGGTACCAGGCTAAAAAAAGGCAAATCATGGGTGGGCCGAGCAGAAGATGTCATCAAACAGGTATGTGGGCTTACCAATCTCAGCGTTGGTGAGGAGTGGATACCGGTGCCTACGTCATTCAAGGGTACTTTCTCATGTATTGTCACACTCGACAGGAAAAGTAGGGAACAGAACCCAGTCGTGGTTAATGCTGAGGTCAACGGTCTCATCTGCGATAACACCGATGAGAAAGATGCAGTCATCTATACAGACGGATCTGTAAGACGATGCGAAAAAAGTGCATGGGCATTTACAGCACGTTCGGCAGGCAGAATAGCCAAGGAAGACAGTGGTGCATACGCCATGACCACGAGTAGCATGACAATGGAGGTGATGGCAGTGACCAAGGCATTCAAATGGTTAGAGTCACAAGACTACATCCACGCATGTATACTGAGTGATTCGATGAGCATGATAAAAAAGTGGAGGCGGGCTTTGTACGCATGCAATGGGTAGAGTCGTTGCAGAAATCCAAAATACGTAAGGTCACCTTTGTCTATGTCCCTGGACATGCGGGAGTACGGGGAAATGAGAGAGCGGACAGGTTGGCTAGCTGCGCTGTCGTTGAGGACGGGCAACCGATGGATCGGGCGGACATCATCAATGCACTCCGAGATGTGGGAAGAGCACGGGACTTCGACAAACACAGATCAACGTCGCTTCTTCGGATGATGGAAATGGGAGTTAAGATGGGCACAGCCAGAGATGAGAAACTTGGTGGCCGTGTAAGAAGACTTATCAACCAACATAGAACTGGAGTCGTCAGTCGCTGGACACTGAGGGAATTGCTGAGGAGGGGATCTGAGCACCTATGGACATGTTCGGAGTGCAATGATGATGACCCGCAAATAACTCAATAATAACTCAATAACTCATCATTGCACTCCGAACATGTCCATAGGTGCTCAGATCCCCTCCTCAGCAATTCCCTCAGTGTCCAGCGACTGACGACTCCAGTTCTATGTTGGTTGATAAGTCTTCTTACACGGCCACTAAGTGTCTCATTTCTGGCTGTGCCCAACTTAACTCCCATTTCCATCATCCGAAGAAGTGACGTGGATCTGTGTTTGTCGAAGTCCTGTGCTCTTCCCACATCTCGGAGGGCATTGATGATGTCCGCCCGATCCATTGGTTGCCCGTCCTCAACGACAGCGCAGCTAGCCAACCTGTCCGCCCTTTCATTTCCCCGTACTCCCGCATGTCCAGGGACATAGACAAAGGTGACCTTACGTATTTTGGATTTCTGCAACGACTCTACCCATTGCATGCGTACAGAGCCCGCCTCCACTTTTTTATCATGCTCATCGAATCACTCAGTATACATGCGTGGGTGTAGTCTTGTGACTCTAACCATTTGAATGCCTTGGTCACTGCCATCGCCTCCATTGTCATGCTACCTCCTAACAATTATGAACTGTAAAGCAAGTGGATAAAATGTATACCATGAAAAGACTGGTTTCTACAGCGGTAAGTGTAGTATGTCAAATGCATTTTTAATTGTGTGATAAAGTTGTAAGTGATACTTTCACAGATAAGACAGGAACTGTGTATGTCATCTCCAGAAGTCACCCAACTTTAAAGCTGGCTACATATTCTTCTTGATCTTCACGCGCCGCTAGAAAACGCATCGTAGTGTTTTTGTTTTTCATATTTCATCTATATTTTTGGCGATATGTTCAATCTTATCTAATGAGTCTACGCCTGTCAACTTAGCTTCTCCTATAAGTTTTCTTTAGTGTCTCTCTAGGTCTTCCTCTTTTCCTGTATCCTGATGTTTCCCATAGAAGAGCATGTTCTGAAAACATTGTAATGTCTTTTTTCAGCACATGTCGGACATATGTCAATCTATCTTCTCTTTCTAATTGTAGATCGTTGATTGCAACGCCTCTTATATCTAATTTAGTCTTGAACTCATTAAACTGTACACATAGTGCTCTTCTCAAGCCCATCTTTGTTATTTCTCTTATTTCCGAATTAGTCTTAAATTCGTGCCATGAAAAGATGGCGACCATTGCCGCAGCCCCTTCAGAGAGTAAAAAAAAAAAAGTACCCCCGTCACGACAAGTGGCGTATAGGGAATATGGTGTTAGTGACCATATATTTTACAGACCTTCGGCACATGATTTTCGGGGTAATGTGGTCGGTATTACGCCCGCGCCAATTTACTTTCCCAGAAAAATCCAGTACCCATTTAAGGCTTGGTGAACCCGGAAGCCGTTGGTTGGGATCGAACCCTACCTCTTGTCCTTTGTAGTCCAGTTCATTAACCACTGAGCTATCGCGGCTCCCTACATTCAGAGAGTGCCAAGACTTAAACAGTTTTTGTGGTGTTTTGACTGGTTTCTATTTGTGTTTTTTTTTCGATTTATTCGAGTGAATTGGAGTTCGAAGTGACTGTAAGCACTCTCATTTCGGTGATATTGTTTGAAATTGTCGCCCATGCAGCCGACTTGGCTCACACTTGAGTTCGGCCACCAACCGACAAAGCAAAATCAAAATGAATGTATGTCGCCATGTTTTTGCAAAGACTAACGCAGCAGCTTAACCCGTTCCGGTCGCTTTGTTTGTTTTAAATGTGTTTTTTAGGAAACTAGAGTAAAAAAGTAACAGTGCACAATCTATTCGATGAAAGTCGTTTGGAACCGTCGTCTGTAGGCCGATAAGGGCTGCACAATAGTAGATCATGTTAACATAATTTGCCACCGAGCCGTGACGGGAGTTGTGACATGAGTGGAACGGATATGGGGAATTTCCGACTGCAGTGATATTTATTCTATTAAAAGAACAGAAAGTAACGGCACCATAGTGAATGAAGTATTTTCTTGAGGCAGTTGTTTACATATTCTTTTCAATTCATTTTCTATTTCATTATTTAATAGTTGTGCAATTAGTAAAAAAAAAATGTACTTTTAACTCCAATTATTTTTTTCAATGGCGTTTCCGATGTACTAAAACGTAGAAGATATAGTGTGAGGTTGAACCAGCAGCGCCTCGCCTTCAACATTAACTATTTTCTAGTTTATTTCATCACAACTATACTGTAAGCTATTTTTTCAGTTATTCACGCTTCAATTTGCATATGTTCATAATTCTTTGGGGCTTACATCCCTTACATCGTTACAATTCATTTACATTTAAAAAAACTCCATATCGCTTCATATTTTCGACATTTACTTACATTTCAACTCTGCTCCTTCTCAGTCAGCCAGCTATCATTCAACCCTTCTTTCTTTGTCAGCCACATATCATCCTACTGTTTCTTCTTTGTAAGCCACTTATCTTTCAATCTTATTTTTACGGCAGCTATCTAACCATCAACACTTTTATTCTGCATCACCCACTTATCTTCCATCCCTTCTTTCTACATCAACAACCTATCCTCCAACCCTTCTTTCTACATCAACAACCTATCCTCCAACCCTTCTTTCTACATCAACAACCTATCCTCCAACCCTTCTTTCTACATCAACAACCTATCCTCCAACCCTTCTTTCTACATCAACAACTTATCCTCCAACCCTTCTTTCTACATCAACAACCTATCCTCCAACCCTTCTTTCTACATCAACAACCTATCCTCCAACCCTTCTTTCTACATCAACAACCTATCATCCAACCCTACTTTCTACATCAACAACCTATCCTCCAACCCTTCTTTCTACATCAACAACCTATCCTGCAACCCTTCTTTCTACATCAACAACCTATCATCCAACCCTTCTTTCTACATCAACAACCTATCATCCAACCCTACTTTCTACATCAACAACCTATCCTCCAACCCTACTTTCTACATCAACAACCTATCCTCCAACCCTTCTTTCTACATCAACAACCTATCCTCCAACCCTTCTTTCTACATCAACAACCTATCCTGCAACCCTTCTTTCTACATCAACAACCTATCATCCAACCCTTCTTTCTACATCAACAACCTATCCTCCAACCCTTCTTTCTACATCAACAACCTATCCTCCAACCCTTCTTTCTACATCAACAACCTATCCTCCAACTCTTATTTCTATATCAACAACCTATCCTCCAACCCTTCTTTCTACATCAACAACCTGTCCTCCAACCCTTCTTTCTACATCAACAACCTATCATCCAACCCTTCTTTCTACATCAACAACCTATCATCCAACCCTTCTTTCTACATCAACAACCTATCCTCCAACCCTTCTTTCTACATCAACAACCTATCCTCCAACCCTTCTTTCTACATCAACAACCTATCCTCCAACCCTTCTTTCTACATCAACAACCTATCCTCCAACCCTTCTTTCTACATCAACAACCTATCCTCCAACCCTTCTTAGCCAATTGTTCTACGAAACTCTTCTTTCTCCGCCATCTACCTTATCCTCAAATTCTTCAGCCTCAGTCAGCAACGTATCACCAACTCTTATTTCTCAATGAACAGCTTATCGCCCAACCCTCCTTTTTTCAGCTCAGTGGTTAGTGAACTGCTCTACAAAGGACAAGAGGTAGGGTTCGATTCCAACCGACGGCTCCGGTTCACCCAACCTTTAATGAGTAACGGATTTTTTTCTGGGAAGGTAAAGTGGCATTGTAATACCGACCATATTACACCAAAAATCATGTGCTGAAGGTCTGTAAAATGTATGGCCACTAACACCATATTCCCTATATGCCACTTAGCGTGAAAGGGGTACTTTACTTTTTTTTTTTTTTTAACTTCTTTTTCAGTCCTCCACGTATTAACCTACTCTTCTTTCCCCATCTAAAATCCTTGAACTTGAAATTGCTGCTGATAATCTTCGCTTGAATTTAGTGTTAATGAATCGTACTTTGGAATAAACAAAAGAATAGGTATGACAAAAAGTAATTTTAATGCCATAAAAATATACTAACATCAAAACAAATAACACCAGGGCTAAAACTAAGAATACCAAAATATTACATCTTCTCAATATTCCTGTATGGTGCAGAAACATGAACATTAGACCGGAAAATAGAACAGAAAATTGAAGCCTTTGAAATGTAGAATTATAGAAGAACAGATAGAATTGGATGGAAAGAAAAGAAAACAAACGATGAAGTTTTAAAACAATTAAATATGAAAAGAGAACTACTAAACCCAATTAGAACAAGACAAATGCCATTTTTAATGCATGTTAAAAGACATAACGGCCTAATAAAAGTAATATTGGAAGGGAAATTACAAGGTAAATGTGGCAGAGGCAGACCAAGACTAACATGGACGAGTAACATCAAATGATGGACCAGTCAACCTATGACAATCTGCACCATCAATGCAGGACACAGAGTGGAATGGCGCGCCATGGTAGCCAACCTTCGATGCGGAGACGGCACTCAATGATGATGATGAATGATGAATCGAACTTAAAGTGACGTTGATCGCGTAATTATATTTATGGCTTATAAATGAAGATAATTATATTTATCGTTGTTCTTTGAGAATTACTTTACGCATGTGTGAACAGCGAGAGAAAAGCTGAGTAACAGTAAAGTTTAGAGGCCTTATTCTGTATTGTGACTTGCCATAGAAAATATGTTCACTGTAACGGGCTAACAACAGATAACCACATTTTACCCTTTTCTAAAAGAGAAAGAGAGAGAGAGAGAGAGAGAGAGAGAGAGAGAGATATGAATATTTGCACTGAAAACATAGTAATGTATGTTAATTAAATACATTCTTTGCTGTACGTTTTTGAACATATTTAATTTTTATATTCGCGAAAATCAGAATCCATTATACTACTTCTTAGCTCCTTCCACATATTTAATTCCTGACTACGACTCATTTAACCCTTTTATAATTTTCTATGTTTTCTTAATATAACTGACATGAGAATATATTTTGCTAAATTCTTGCTTGCCTCTCTCTCTGAGAGAATATTTCTCTCTTCGTCAGCCACTTATCCTACAAACCCTAATTCTCAGCTGTCATTATCTTTTAACCTTCCTTTCTCAGCAATCATTATCATACAACCCTCCTTTCTCAGCAGTCATTTTCCAACACTCTTTCTCTGCAGGGATTTATTTTCCAACCCTCCTTTCTCAGCAGCCACACTGGGGCCTTGGTAGCGAAGTTGGGTAAACCACCCAACTGGACTACCGACGTTCGACAACCCGTGTTCGATTCCCGCTGGGAGCAGTGTGAATTGTACTCGTGGTTGGAAAAAAAAATACCCCCTCGGTCGACCCAGCCGTTGGCAGAAATAGGTACCACGGTATTACCCTGGGAAGGTGAGGAATGTTGCCTCGCATCTGAGTTTCGATGCTTGAGGCGACACTATACAGAAATTTCCGAACATTTCTGGATAGACGGCCACATATGGGTGGACAACTCGCGTGCTAAGACGCCGGTTCAAGTCTCGTACTTTACCTTTACCTTACCTCCAACCATACTTTTTCAGCAGCCATTTATCTTCCAACTTTCCTTTCACAGCAGCCACTTATCTTCCAACTTTCCTTTCTCAGGAGCCACTTATCTTCCAACTTTCCTTTCTCAGCAGCCACTTATCTTCCAACTTTCCTTTTTCAGCAGCCACTTATCTTCCAACTTTCCTTTCTCAGCAGCCACTTATCTTCCAACCTTCCTTTCCTAGCAGACACTTATCTTCCAACTTTCCTTTCTCAACAGCCACTTGTCTTCCAACCTTCCTTTCCCAGCAGACACTTATCATCTAACCCTCATCCGTCGGCAGGGATTATCATCAAACCTTCCTTTCTCAGCAAGGATTATCATCCAACCCTCCTTCCTCATCTGGAATTATTGTCCAACCCTCCTTTCTCAGCAGGGATTTTCTGCCAACCCTCCTTTCTCAGCAGGGATTATCTTCCAACCCTTTTTCAACATTCTTAGTGGGTCACATATCCTCAAAACTCGTTATTCTTAGTCAGTCACATATTCTCCAACTCGTCATTCTCCATCAACCAACTATCCTCCAACTCTCTTTTCGCTCTCATTTCTTCACAAGTTTGTGTTCCTTTCCTGTTCGATGAATCCAACAAAACACCTTGAATTAAAAGCACAAAAAACGTAACGCTGTTCTTTCAGGACGCCGACGTTTCATCGGCTATACAAACAATCATTGTCCGTATCTCTGATAAATGTAACAAAATATATGATGTACAAGCGAAGGAAACTGACCTTGTTGATGAAATAAGACACACAGTCTATCTGCGAGGAAGAACAACAGAGGAAGAACACAGAACTGAGTGAAATAAATTGTGTGGCACTCATTTACAAAAAAAGCCGATTCATGAAAAGAAAAAAGTATGTCAAGTATAAACAGTGAAGAGAAAAAAAAATGTAAAGGTAAAAAGACAAATGAAAACAAAACAGATAAAACTGAAACGTTTGCTCAGAGATATATTATCTAGTCGTAGAATGTTAAAAGCCAGGTTTTTAGCAAAATATATTGTCATGTCAGTTATATTCAGAAAACATTGAAAATTATAAAAGGGTTAAATGAGTCATAGTCAGGAATTAAATATGTTCAAAAACGTACATCAAAGAATGTAATTGATTAACGTACATCACTATGATTTCAGTGCAAATATCTCTCACTCTCTCTATCTCTCTCTCTCTCTCACTCTCTCTATCTCTCTCAGTAAAGGGCAAAATGTGGTTATACGTTGTCAGCCCGATACAGTGAACATATTTACTATGAAAAGTTCACATTAAAAAACAGACCTCTAAACTTTGCTGTCACTTTTAGCAGCCTCTCACCATCCTTTTACTTCGATGTCCACGCATGCGTAAAGGAATTCACAAAGAACAACGATAAATATATTTATTTCCATTTGTAAGCCACATATACAATTACAAAATCAACATCATGTCACTTTATGCACGGTGCATATGGACTAAATTCAACCGATTTCAAGCAGCAATAACACGTTTAAAGTATTTATATTATATTTTACATCAAACTTTTTATACCAAAAGAAAATCTACATCAAAATCAGACAAACTGGAAAAAAATAAAAAGCCATGACATGTGGTTGCAAGACGAGAGGGCAAAAATTATAGAATAGAAATTTGGAAACGTAAAAAACACAAAATCATCATTTCTTATTTTGATACGAGGAAGCAAGATATGATGTTAAACATCCGACTGGAGAGAATGATTCAATAGCTTGGCGCGGAAGGCAGGCACTATTAAATCTTGGAGAAAACCACGAGAGCGAGTACGAATTTTAGTTTAGGCAGAGGGTTCAAAACAAAGTTGATGACAAAGAGAATGATGGAGTATGACAAAGAGCATGATGGATTGTGTGTGACAAAGAGGATGATGGATTGTGCATGACAAAGAGGATGATATATTGTGTATGACAAAGAGGATGATGGATTGTGTATGACAAAGAGGATGATGGATTGTGTATGACAAAGAGGATGATGGATTGTGTGTGACAAAGAGGATGATGGATTGTGTGTGACAAAGAGGATGATGGATTGTGTGTGACAAAGAGGATGATGGATTGTGTGTGACAAAGAGGATGACCGATTGTGTGTGACAAAGAGGATGATGGATTGTGTGTGACAAAGAGGATGATGGATTGTGTATGACAAAGAGGATGATGGATTGTGTATGACAAAGAGGATGATGGATTGTGTATGACAAAGAGGATGATCGATTGTGTGTGACAAAGAGGATGATGGATTGTGTGTGACAAAGAGGATGATGGATTGTGTATGACAAAGAGCATGATGGATTGTGTGTGACAAAGAGGATGATGGATTGTGTATGACAAAGAGGATGATGGATTGTGTATGACAAAGAGGATGATGGATTTGTGTGACAAACAGGATGATGCAGTGTGACAAAGAGGATGATGGATTGTGTGTGGCAAAGAGGATGATGGATTGTGTGTGACAAAGAGGATGATGGAGTGTGACAAAGATAATTATGGATTGCGACCAACAGAATGATGGATTGTCCCAAAGAGAATGATGGATTGTGACAAAGAGAATGATGGATTGTGACGAAGAGGATGATGGAGTGTGACAAAGAGAATGATGGATTGTGACAAAGAGCATGATGGATTTGTGTGACAAAGAGGATGATGGATTGTGTGTGACAAAGGCGATGATAGAATGTGTGTGACAAAGAGGATGATGGAGTGTGACAAAGATAATTATGGATTGCGACCAACAGAATGATGGATTGCGACAAAGAGGATGATAGAGTGTGACAAATTTAATTATGGATTGCGACCAACAGAATGATGGATTGCGACAAAGAGGATGATGGAGTGTGACAAAGAGAATGATGGATTGTGACAAACAGAATGATGGATTGTGTGTGGCAAAGAGGATGATGGATTGTGACAAACAGGATGATGGATTGTGTGTGACAAAGAGGATGATGGATTGTGACAACGAGAATGATGGATTGTGACAAAGAGGATGATGGAGTGTGACAAAGAGGATGATGGATTGTGTTTGACAAAGAGGATGATGGATTGTGACAAAGAGAATGATGGATTGTGACAAAGAGGATGATGGAGTGTGACAAAGAGGATGATGGATTGTGACAAACAGAATGATGGATTGTGTGTGACAAACAGAATGATGAATTGTGACAAAAAGAATGATGGATTGTGTGTGACAAAGAGGATAATGGATTGTGACAAAGAGAATGATGGATTGTGACAAAGAGGATGATGGAGTGTGACAAAGAGGATGACGGATTGTGTGTGACAAAGAGGATGATGGACTGTGACAAAGAGAATGATGGATTGTGACAAAGAGAATGGTGGATTGTGACAAAGAGGATATTGGATTGTGACAAACAGAATGATGGATTGTGTGTGACAAAGAGAATGATGAATTGTGACAAACAGGATGATGGATTGTGTGTGGCAAAGAGGATGATGGATTGTGTGTGACAAAGAGAATGATGAATTGTGACAAACACGATGATGGATTGTGTGTGAAAAAGAGGATGATTGATTGTGACAATGAGAATCATGGATTGTAACAAAGAGGATGATGGAGTGTGACAAAGATGATGATGGAGTGTGACAAAGAGGATGACAGATTGTGACAAAGAGAATGATGGATTGTGACAAAGAGGATGATGGAATAGTTCCTAGATGTAAATTTAATTTCCAAAAGAAATCAGTACAGAACAAAGTACAATACAACACGTTCAAATTTATGCACAACACATAATTATTACACCAGCTGCGGGATTAAAAAAAAAAAAAGAAAGTCAGAAATCTCTAACTCTCAAGTATGCACCATTATAGATGGGGAAAAGAGGACTCTTTAAAGAGGATTGTTGGACGGATGGGGCATGATGATACGTCACTGGATCGATTTGGTAACTGAGAAGACTAACCTGGTTCCCTGTGAAGGAAAGTCCCAGACTAGGTGGATCTAGTACTACAAGTGCTGGCTTAGCAAGTCCAATGTGGGCTTTGTATTATTAGCATATTTATTTTATTTTCTTGTCGTTCACAAGCTTTTACATCTGACGAAGTCCCTAGAGGCTAGGAACTGAATTTTGCGTGTCAATCCATTTTTCCCTGGCAGCCGTGTGCACAGGGATTCCTCGCCGCACAGGCAGATAACTCCTATTTCCGAGGTACTCATATTTTTTTTCGTCGATGAGTAATTGATGTTTCAAGTCGAGCCTCACTGCTGTGACCAGGGGTGGTTGCCGCTGAGAGAAATCATAGATAAAAATCCCGGTGTAGCCGGGTTTTGAACCCACAACCTCTCTGTCTCGAGGCCGTCGTCTTACCTCGAGACCAACCAGTCACCATTAGCATATTTGAAAAAAAAAAAAAACAGGCACGAAAGTGTTAAAATAGTACCCGTTTAAAATGCAACTTAAATTGCAAAACAGAATGTCTGCGAACATCTTTTTATAAGGAAATAAAAAAGATAACATTTATAAAATAAATTAAAAAAAAGAAATACTGGGATGTAACACTAAGGAGTTAGATTGAAACTGCATTAAAATATGGATTGAAGCATAAAAGATAAAAGCGGGGAAAACAATGGTGTGGAATTTATAATGCACGCAGAGAAAACAATCAGCAAAACAATGTAGTATATATAGCAACATAAGAGAATTAAGGTTGTATGCATTCATCGCAGCTAATGAACGTTCATGTGGACAGACAAACATTACAAACAAATCATGAAACAAGCGTGTATGCTACCACAACGTACATATGGGCAGGTAATCATCACAAACAAATCATGAAATATGCTTGTATGCTACCACAACGTTCATATGGGCAGGCAGACATCACAAGCAAAACCAAGAAGTAACTCAAGACTAAGAAGTAAATTCAGCGGATGACTACACGACTACACGCCACTATGCCCGTGAAAGTTACAACACAAAAATTAGAACATCGAGACAGAAACGAAGAATATATAAAAGTGGATCAACCAGCCAACAAAACGTGGCGTAAACAGGTTTCAGAATACACGTACTTGGGAAGGATTTTCACTGATGACGAGAGGACTCTAGAGAAATAGAAATAAGACATCAGAAAATAAACAAATGGTCAAACTATCTAACTGTTGCCATTACTCAAACACCCGGAATAACTTGGTCGATTGACCCATCCCATGAGAATTGAATCTAACGCATCTACAACTCTGTGTTACTGTATCTGTAATAAAATTGCAGTGGACTATGCTAAAGCTTTGCAAGAGTAATGTGCCTGCATGCACTCACAATGTGCCACCAAGCCCCTTGTCTTATAGAGCAAGGCGAATGAGTGGCAGTGTTCCCTAGCGTTTGGCTTTTCGTGGCAAGGCGCTGTGCCACTGAGTACGGGTTCGATCCTTCTTTGGTCCATATTTTTTTCTGTTGTTGATTATTTGTCATTTTTTCCGAGTGCTGTAAACATATCTCTTCCTTTGAATTGATTCGTTATATTTATGCTTGCTTGCTTGCGTTCGCCCGATGACTAAAGTATTCTAGAGTGTTCTAGTAGACTATAGAATTCCTCTTCGTCATCCGCCCTGAAAAGGACGTTAAGTGGGTGTGTCTGCGTTGTGTTGTGGTTTGCAGTATAACTGTGATATATGCGCCTTTCGGCCCAACACATTCGACTTCAGCACGACATTTTTGAGTACCGGATTGTCTTCCCTCTTCGATCCCTACTCCCTTGGTCAGACTAGACAGGTTAGTCTGTTACTAGAGGCACAGCGGAGAGGTGGAGCAGGGTCTGGATGGTTCTGGCGCAAACCAACACCTGTGGGTCGCTGATAACTTCCAGCTCTGGTGCTATGAGGCGCGCCTTCGCCTCCGAATATATATATATATATATATATATATATATATATATATATATATATATATATATATATATATATATATAGTGGTCATAATATTCAATCAGCAACGACGCATGCTGATTACGTCCGTGCGCTGTCGGGGCCCAAAAGGGGAGTAAAGTATAGTGGTGCTGTACCCCCCTACCAGGCATGTTCGTAAGAGGCGAGAAAGGAGGGTTGGGCATGGGACAGGGTATCCCATACTGTAAAAAATAAGCCAAAAAAAACTTCACAAACATGGACAAGTCAAAGACAGCGAAGACGATGGCGCTGGATAGGACACACACTGCGGAAGCCAACCGAGAGTATTACACAACATGCCCTTTTTTGAATCCCCAGGGCAAAGGATAAAGAGGAAGACCAAGAAATTCTTGGAGAAGACAGACAATAGCAGAGATGATGGGGAAGACATGGAATTTTCTTAAAAGAACGGCAAGAAACATAACGACTTGGAAAGTGTTTGTTGAAGACCTATGCTCCACGGGGAGCTGAAAGGTAGAAGAAGAACGACACATGCTATTGGTAATGTGGTCGATATCAGGACAGGTTCCCCTATTTTCCCATACCATTCAGTTTCCATGTAAGTCTTGATGAACCTAGAAGCGGTTGACCAGGATCGAAGCCAACCTCTTGATTTCAATAATCCAGTTCACTAATAACTGAGCAACCACAGCTCCACCTATGTTTTTAAACCATTGGTGTCATTGTTCAAGTGTCTCATTATTGTTCCTAGTTTTTGGATGGTGTAATCATGTGTGTTACCGGGGCCTCATTATGAGGGAAGTAAAGAATAGTGACACTGTGACCTTCCAGGCATGTCGTAAGAGGCGACTAAGGAGGTTGATCGATGGCTTGATAAGCTGTCATTGTAAAAAGTGTTGTTATGGAAACAGCGCCATATATTTTAGAGCAGTGATCTCTGCGACATGTGCCATTTTGGCACGCAAGGTTTCTGTTTTTGAGATTGTGGTTCTGCCCTAAGTGCCGTCTCCGGCTCGAAAGGACATTAGATAGATAGATAGAATTTTGGGGGATCCTTGCTGAGTAATCGAGTCTGTGTGGTAATGGACATAGTCTGAGCACAGCTACAGGCGTGACTATACGGAGTGATGTTATTTTAATAAGTATGTAGAGTAAGTTAATCATCATCATCACGTGCCATACCGCTTGGCGTAGACCATCATGTCCTTCCACTTCCACAATTCTCTACCCATCGTGCTTCCAATCAATTATGTTGTTGACTGTTGTCCGTGTCATAATACCGACCTATCCAGTAGCTTCTCCCTTTGTCGTCCGCGATATCTCTTTCCCTCTATTTTGCCAGTTATAACCAAGTATTCCAACTTTCCCGTTCTCATGATGTGCCCGAAAAATGACGATTGTTTTTTTCGGATGTTTTTAGCAGCTCCCGTTTGGTGTTAGTTTCTATGAGAATTTCTTCGATGGTCTTTTTAGCTGTCCAGGGAACTCTCAATATTCTTCTGAGAAATCCCATTTCTGTGGCTTCTAATCGTCTTTTCATTTGTTTATCTACTGTTCATGATTCATTTTTGTAGGAGGTTCAGAATTGGAACTATATAGCATCGCTGAACTCTCTAACTTCTACTGACATAGACTTGTTGCACAAGAGGTCTTTCATTCTCGCAATAGCCATTTTAGCCTGAGCTATTCTACTTTTTATTTCTGTGGTGCATCTTCGTCTTATGTTGTCATTGCAAGTTAATACTAATACACAACCAAAAAAAAAAAGAAGCCAAATTTGTACCTTATATTTTTTTTTTACAATGTACGATCCATTCATTTCGTTGCTTCGTTATAAAGATACCTTAAAATTTCCACAAATCTAATTACGCACTTTTATTCCCAAATTATTTATAAGTTGTGTTGATATTTCTTTTCTCTGTGATGGTTTTCTTTCGGTGCTGATCCATCGGTATGAAAATATGTTTACATGGCTTTTGGTATATTGTTTTCTGATGTAGTTATGATTATCATTACTTGCCGAGTATATATGAATGTAATTCGTATCACGTTTTGTATTTCAATCTAAAAGTCTTGTTATTCTCAATGTTGTAAATATTCCTCTTTTTATTTTCTCGAATATCAGGCATCTACGCATGCGTGTTATTTATTATAAATTTTTCCTTACGCTCGTGAATTATGGGCCCTTACAGCAGCACTAGAGAATGACATTCAAGCTATGTGGAAGAAATGTTATCGAGATATTTCGAGCATATATTTAGGCATATATATATATATATATATATATATATATATATATATATAGGCCAGGCGTCTCGATCATGTGGCTTGGTATAAACAAATCCGCAAGGAAGTGTGAAAGAAGGAGGAGAAGACAGATGGGAAGATAACATCAACGAATGAGCAAGCCTCGACTTTGCATAACCCTAAATAATGACCGTAGATAGAGACCATTACAGTAGGTTGATTAAGTCTGTCAGTGGCGCCGTAACAACCCACAGAGTTACGGGATGAGGAAGAATAGATTCTGATTGTACAAATTCTGGTGTTACAAGTACCTGCTCTCTCGTTACCAGATCTGACTAGCTATAGTCAATAATAGATTCTGATTGTACAAATTCTGGTGTTATAAGTACCTGCTATTTCGTTACTGCATCTGATTAGCTATAGTCAAGAATGGATTCTCATTGTATAAATTCTGGTGTTAAAAGTACCTGCTATTTCGTTACTAGATCTGATTAGCTATAGTCAAGAATGGATTCTGATTGTACAACTTCTGGTGTTACAAGTACCTTCTCTTTCGTTACTAGACCTGATTAGCTATAGTCAAGTATGGATTCTGAATGTGATTGAGAAGAAATATATTCCTTAACATAATTTCATGATCAAATAAGCATGAATTCTTGTGTCAAATGAATAATGGTTATCTGAAGAATTATTGTCCATATAGCGTGGAACCACATAGACCGTATCTCAGTATGGATATGTCAGGCAAAAACAGGTCAAAAAACAAAACGGAGGGAATAAATAACACTGAAGACGAACAATGCAGGACCTACAACAGGAAACAGACAATAAATCATTAAAATACTCGTTGTTTTCACTATGAAACGGTTCATATGTGTTGGAATATCATGTATTTTTGTGACCAATTATCTACAACACAACTTTTTTTAAAAAAACAACTATAATACAAAAACATCAACCTGAAATCATTATCACGCGAGTAAGGAAATTAACGTCATTAATAGACATGAATAAGATAACAAGATAACAAGAAACAATATACACACAAGTAAGGAAATTAACGTCATTAGTAGATATGAATAAGATAACAAGATAACAAGACAACAATATATACACGAGTAAGAAAATTAACGTCATTAATAGACATGATTAAGATAACAAGAAAACAAGATAATAAGACAACAATATACACACGAGTAAGGAAATTAAAGTTATTAATAGACATGAACAAGATAACAAGACAACAATATATACACGAGTAAGGAAATTAACGTCATTAATAGACATGAACAAGATAACAAGATAACAAGACAACAATATACACACGGGTAAGGAAATTAACGTCATTAATAGACATGAACAAGATAACAAAACAACAATATACACACGGGTAAGGAAATTAACGTCATTAATAGACATGAACAAGATAACAAAACAACAATATACACACGAGTAAGGAAATTAACGTCATTAATAGATATGAATAATATAACAAGATAACAAGACAACAATATACACACGAGTAAGGAAATTAACGTCATTAATAGATATGAATAATATAACAAGATAACAAGACAACAATATACACACGAGTAAGGAAATTAACGTCATTAATAGAAATGAACAAGATAACAAGACAACAATATACACACGAGTAAGGAAATTAACGTCATTAATAGAAATGAACAAGATAACAAGACAACAATATACACACGAGTAAGGAAATTAACGTCATTAATAGAAATGAACAAGATAACAAGACAACAATATACACACGAGTAAGGAAATTAACGTCATTAATAGAAATGAACAAGATAACAAGACAACAATATACACACGAGTAAGGAAATTAACGTCATTAATAGAAATGAACAAGATAACAAGACAACAATATACACACGAGTAAGGAAATTAACGTCATTAATAGAAATGAACAAGATAACAAGGTAACAATATACACACGAGTAAGGAAATTAACGTCATTAATAGAAATGAACAAGATAACAAGACAACAATATACACACGAGTAAGGAAATTAACGTCATTAATAGAAATGAACAAGATAACAAGACAACAATAACTGAGTAGGAGCAGAAGAGATGACACAACTCTACTTCAAGCAGACAAATATTAATGAAATCCAAACATGTCTACGAATTATATATGTGCATGAATATATGTCTTGCAAGAATTGTTGCCACTAATTTGAAATGGTGCTATAACGCAAATAAAGAGACATGCGTACAGTGTTGTTTAGTAAATGTACTTAGTGCATTCAGAAAGTTATGCACCACATCTGTTTTATCGGGAACCGTTAATTCAAAAAGTATTTTTACATGGTACATATGGATATATCATGTAAACATCGGTATAATTCAACATAATGCCCATACACTTGTACAGCTTTACGCCAGCGCGCAACAAGTGCGTGTATTTCTGGCCTGTACCATTCTTTGTCTTGATCGTGTAACCATCTCTTCGCTGCATGAATCACTCCATCATCTTCAAACCTTGTTCCACGGAGGCCATCTTTAAGTGAACCAAAGAGATGGAAATCAGAGGGTGTCAAATCAAGGCTGTATGGTGGATGAGGAGTACAGTCCAACCCAGTCTGGTGATTGCTTCCCTTCCCGTGTTACCAGACTTGTTTGAGGGCGCGCATTGTCGTGAAGGAGAAGCAGGTCTGCTGAATTCTTGTTCGGCCGAACTCTCTGAAAACGTTGATAGAAGTTTTTTTTTTAAATATGTCTTAATGTAAGCATGCGAACTGATTGTCTCTCCTCTTGGCATAACATCCACTAGAATCACACCTTCAATGTCCTAATGTAAGCATGCGAACTGATTGTCTCTCCTCTTGGCATACCATCCACTAGAATCACACCTTCAATGTCTTAATGTAAGCATGCGAACTGATTGTCTCTCCTCTTGGCATAACATCCACTAGAATCACACCTTCAATGTCCTAATGTAAGCATGCGAACTGATTGTCTGTCCTCTTGGCATACCATCCACTAGAATCACACCTTCAATGTCTTAATGTAAGCATGCGAACGGATTGTCTCTCCTCTTGGCATAACATCCACTAGAATCACACCTTCAATGTCCTAATGTAAGCATGCGAACTTATTGTCTCTCCTCTTAGCATAACATCCACTAGAATAACACCTTCAATGTTTTAATGTAAGCTTGTGAATTGATTGTCTCTCCTCTTGGCATAACATCCACTAGAATCACACCTTCAATGTCTTAATGTAAGCTTGTGAATTGATTGTCTCTCCTCTTGGCATACCATCCACTAGAATCACACCTTCAATGTCTTAATGTAAGCTTGTGAATTGATTGTTTCTCCTCTTGGCATACCATCCACTAGAATCACACCTTCAATGTCTTAATGTAAGCTTCTGAATTGATTGTCTCTCCTCTTGGCATACCTTCACTAGATTCACTAGAATCACACCTTCAATGTACCAAAAGACAGTGACCATGACCTTTCCAGCTGAAGATGTCTTGAATTTCTTTCTTCGGGGTACATGCAGATGATGCTACTCCATTGACTCTCTTTTTGTCTCAAGTTCAAAATGACGTGTCCAGGTTTCGTCACCTGTAACAATCTTAGCCAAAAAGTTATCTCCATCAACACTGAGACGCTCCAACATTTCAGAAGGCATTACTTTTCTTTGCAATCGGTGCTCTTGAACAAACCTTAGAGCATAATAGTTTTTGTAACTGCACTTGCACTGCCAATGCTGACTGACAATGTAAGGTCAATTGTTGAGTTGTAGATGCGCCTTTCAGCAAGGATAATGCCCTCCGTGCATTTGCATTGGTGGCTGTGGCAGGCCGTCCACAGCGTGGTCGATCAAGAAGCTCCGTATCTCCGTTTTCCGATTCTTTTATTCTCTGAACCCAGCGACTTACTGTGTTCCTGTCGACTGCAAAACTGTCATACACATCACATAGGTGCTTGTGAATGTTCACATCAGCTTCCTTCTCTTATACGAGGAATTCTATCACAATTCGCTGCTTATAACACAAGTTGCTAACATGCTCCATTTCAACAGTTTGGTGCAGTCGTATTATTTGACCGATTGCAGTGCAATTTAGTGCACTCAATCGACACGTGCTATTTTTAAAGTGTGCAAAATGTCATGCTTCTATATTTATTATTAGCTGCGAAAATCGATGTAGTTCATTACCTTTTGAACTCCCCTCGTACAAGAGCCACAGACAAACAAAACCCATGTTAAATACATTATAACTAACTGTATGTTCACAATTCAATAAATGATATAGATATTGTGTTGGACAAAAAAGATACTAACAAGTAATACAAAGAACTAACGTTTCAGCAAATATAATAGATATACTTTATCAAGAACCTTATAATAGTGTTAGATTGTGGGATGATTACTATCTTATTGATCATTTGCCGTCGGTATTAAATCAAATTTTAAAAATCCAACCTACCTACGTTAACTTATTTTTTGTAATGTTCATTTTAAATGAGCAATCCAGGTGTGTGATTTGTGACATGTACTCACCTGGCTTTGTGTGTACTGCAGTTTGCGGTTGAAGCTGATGGTGAATGCTAACTGGAGAGCGGGCAGCAGTATCCCCGCCAGGAACGCTGTAAACAAACACACGGGTATCCCGGTATAGATCATGTAGATAAAGAACAATGTAACCCACATGCCGTCGGACATGTCGCGGGAGGATGTATCCTGGGTAACAGTGCACACGACACCCAGCAGCAGCACGACAGACACGTGACTGATGATCTGCAGCGTCAAGTAGTTCAGCCGCAACTGAAAGAGTAAAACCTCCAAAACCACGAAACAAATAATAATGACTCCAAGAAGTATCCCTTGTATTGGACTGGTCAGGCCACTCGTGTAGAAAAATGCGATGAGAAGAACGCAAATGATGATACTCAGAATTTGCATGATTGACTGCGAAGATTGATCCACTTTGAGAAAGTAGCGCCTGTATAAGTTCTCTAAAGTTTTGTCCATGAACCGCTTAGAACGAAAAATGTCTAAGAAACGTTTGATACTCAAAGAGCTAACTAAACTTAGATCCCTCTCCGTCGTGGCAGTTTCGCTACGGTTGGTCTTTCTCTGTTCATCCTTTAGCTCCTTAGTTTTCTGAGCGAAATTTTCCTCCCAAGCTTCCTTAATTGAGGCCTTCCGGTTGACATATATATCTTTATCCATTGGTGAAATTTTATTTCTTTGTAAATTCACGAATCCCATACCTTTGCCCTGGAGGGTTTCAATTTGGCTGGTGCTCATTGTGAGATGTCTGCTCCATGCCCGTCACACAAGAGAACAGACAAGACCTTGGATGCATGACTTCCTGTCCGCAGACTGTTGAATACCTTCAAGGAAGAAAACAAAAACATAGACATATATTTACTCACAATGAAAAGGATGAATTCATTTACATAACAGAATACAATGCAAAGATGACGTCATAGACATTTACCTTGACCGTATTAAACTGGGGTGTTTTGGTATGAGGTGCCCAGTACTTAATTTAATCATCATCATTTAGTGTCGATTCTGCATATAAATGTGACTACATTGGAGCGCTATTCCGCCCCGACTCTTGCTTTGATAGTGCAGGTTGTCATAGGTTGTTGTGTGCATCTTTTGATGTTACGCCTCCATGTTAGTTTTCTTGGTCTACCTCTGCCTCTTTTACCTTGTATTTTCCCTTCCAAGATTACTTTTAGTTGGCTGTTGTGTCTTTTAACATGGCCCAAAAATCTCATTTGTCTTGTTTGAATTTGTTTTATCAGTTCTCTTTTCATTGTTAGTTGTTTTAAGACTTCATCGCTTGTTTTCTTTTCTTTCCATTCAATTCTACCTATTCTTCTATAAACCCACATCTCGAAGTCTTCAATTTTCTGTTCTGTTTTCTTGTATAATATCCATGTTACTGCACAATACAGGAATGTTGAGAAGATATAACATTTTCCTATTCTTAGTTTTAGCCCTGGTGTTATTTGTTTTAATGTTAGTATAATTTTCATGACATTAAAATTACTTTTTGCCATTCCTATTCTTTTGTTTATTTCAGTTTTACATTCTTCATCACTGGTTATAGTATGTCCAAGGTAGCTGTAGTTCTGAACTGTCTCCAGGTCTTTTCCTTCAGCTTTGATATCCACTTGTGGGCTTTGAGTATTATCTTTGTTTATCGTCATAGTTTTAGTCTTTTTGATATTCATGTCTAATCCATATTTTTTTGTTTGTCATGTTTTTTCCATTAAGTAATTGTTGTGAATAGCAAAATGTTACATCTTCTTAATATTCCAATAGGGTGCAGAAACATGGACATTAGACAAGAAAACAGAACAGAGAATTGAAACCTTTGAAATGTG
The DNA here is from genome assembly GCA_032433765.1 of Megaustenia siamemsis. Classification (NCBI taxonomy): domain Eukaryota; kingdom Metazoa; phylum Mollusca; class Gastropoda; order Stylommatophora; family Ariophantidae; genus Megaustenia; species Megaustenia siamemsis. The sequence goes on from JAVIAB010000092.1 coordinate 40,401,919, forward strand.
GATAATTAGAAGAATAGGTAGTGTTTGATGGAAGGAAAAGAAAACAAACGATGAAGTCTTATAACAACTAAAAATGAAAAGAGAACTACTAAGCACAATTTAAATAAGACAAATGCGATTTTTGGGCAATGTTAAAAGACACAACAGCCTACTAAAAGTAATCCTGGAGGGGAAAATACAAGGTAAAAGAGGCAGAGGCAGACCAAGACTAACATGGACAAGTAACATCAAAAGATGGACAAATCAGCCTATGACAACCTGCACCATCAAAGCAAGAGACAGAGCAGAATGGCGCTTCATGGTAGCCAACCTTCGTTGCGGAGAAGGCACTCGATGATGATGAATTGTTGTGATCTTCAGGATGTTCTGCTAGTAATGCAACAACAACAAAATGATTTACAGCACTAAGGCCCAAACTAATGGTACCCTACCAGTAACAGAAAATTTACACCATGAACCAACAAACGACCATTATTTTTGTTTGCCGAGTGCACAACCACTACAAATAACCTGTAACGACACCTCTTTCTTCTCTGTTACTACCTCCCCAACCATATATCCCCCACTAACAATCCATAAACTTGTATGCATGATCATCTTCATCCTCACTATATATAAATATTCCACTAAGCACCGAAACGAACTAAGAGCCATTTGAGACAAGTGGCTACTCTAAAAGAGAAACCCTTAAGCTGGAGACATCGCCCCATTTTGATTCTGCTGTCGAGAACTGTTCACAAAAACTGCGATACAAGAGATCGATGACCTGACGTAAAGCATGTGTCGGTAGAGTACGATAGCACTAGTGGCGTGCATGTGTTGCTGTGGGGAGAAATCCTGAGGTGAACGCCATTGACACTACATACCGTAACACAGGAACCCTAAACACTTCCTAGCCTACTTTTAAAACTAATTTTACTCATTAAATAACTACATATGATATTGTTAGTGTGAGTCAGACCTAGGTGGCATTTTGTCCCTCCGACCTGAGGGTATGTGTAGTTATTTAATGAGTAAAATTAGAAGAACGTCATTCCTATTTAAAACAGGAATAAGCACGAAACAACTGATAAAGGTAAGAGGGTGGATTAATATTAAAACCTGCCCAATGTGGACATTAAGAGCATAGAGCTTGCATGACCTATAATGGTCAAAGTTGCCAGGAATCTAGTGGTACAGAAACTTATGTCCTGGCCGTAAATCACGATACAAAACTATGTATCCTGAATGCAAGAATTATGGATGAAGTGGAAACATTGAAACAAATGCCAAAAGAAATGAGAAAGCGCAAGATCAAAACATAAGGAATAAGTAATAGTAGGTGAACATGTACAGACAATAAAAACAGCAACAGAAGAAAACTTTTGTCATCTGGAAGAGAGGTTAAACAACGAGGTGAAGAAGTAGGGTGTATAGAGAGAACATTACTACAGTTCGTAGAACTTCACGAAAATGTGGCCAAAATACGAACAAACCTGTATTTATGTACTAAAGGAAGGTACGGCAAATGCAAAATAGAAAAGCTTCTGCAGTTAAGTGACATGCTAATAAGAGATACATCTTTTCAACATAAATCAATATAATAATAACAACTAAATATGAGAGACAAATCAGGTTGGACACTTATTTACGGCAGGAGGAGATATTCGCCGAAAGATGTAAAACGTCAGAAGAGGAACAAACAAATAATAAACATCAACTAATCGTAAATAGCGTTAAAACAATACTCAGGTTCGTCATCGGTTCATACTGGTCAAAGAAAAGAAGTAATGAACGACACTTATGTTGTATATAAAACTTCAAAAGTTCCATAAGCTTACAAAATAACATAAATTATGTACAGAATAAGAACTTGAAAGAAGAAATCGTAAGACAAAATGAGAAATACGTACAGAGAAATGTGCACACTAATTCTAATGTATATACAAATAGAAAAAAAAGTCATCAGCGGACAACCAGGTACAAATATTGTACAATACACAAGGGGAATACTGCACGAAAAAAACGTAGACAATAAAAAATGGCCAGATTTTTTAAAAAGAACACTCAATAACAAAACCAACGTATATACTACAGAACATTTCTGATGCCGAAATGAACCTTGGCACAATTATAGACACTTCATAGAAGGAAATTTTGGTATGGGCTGATGGAACTAAAAACTTCTAGTTATGATCGACGGAGTGTAAAAATATTCAAAGCAGACTATACATATTGGTACTAATTACTACTGTAACTATTCATCATCATCATGTGCCGTACCGGTTGCCGTTGGCGATCATGTCCTTCCACAATCTTCTATCTACAATGCATCGTATGAGTTCTGTTGTTGACTGTTTTCCATGCCATGACACCAAGCTATCCAGTATTTTCTCTCTTTGTCGTCCGCGATCTCTCTTTCCTTTTATTTTGCCAGTTGTAACCAAGTATTCCAACTTTCCTCTTCTCAAGATGTGCCCCAAAAATGCTGATTGCTTCTTTCTGATGTTTTTTTTTAAGAGCTCCCTTTTTGTGTTGGCCTCTTTGATAACTTTCTCATTGGTCTTTTTAGCTGTCCAGGGAACTTTCAACATTCTTCTGAGAAATCCCATCTCTCTGGCCTCTAATCGTCTTTTCATTTGTTTGTCTATTGTCCATGATTCGCTTCCATAGGTCAGAGTTGGTTCTATATAGCATCGATGAACTCTCTTTCTCATTTCTATTGACATAGATTTGTTGCATAATATATTTCTCATTTTCTGAAATGCTATTTTGGCCTGAGCTATTCTGCTTTTTATTTGTGTTGCATCTTCCATCTGACGTTATCACTGTGCCCAAGTATTTCAAACGTTGCACTTGTTTCAGATTTGTTTTGTTTATTTTTATGCTGCATGATGGTGATGATTGTTTCTTCGATATAACCATTACTTCTGTTTTCTTACTATTCAGACTGACACCTTTCTTGTTGCTTTCTTTTACTATTACATATATCATTTCTTGTAGCTCATTCTCTGTCTCTGCTATTAAGACTGTGTCATCAGCATATCGTAAATTATTTATGTTGTGACCGTTGACTTCAATTCCTTTTTTGTCTACTATTGATCTCATAATATGTTCGCTGTAAAGTGAAAACAAATCCGGCGACAGAACACAGCCTTGTCTGACTCCTTGTTTTATAAATTGAAATTGTCCTGTTTGGTTGTTAATTTGTATAGCTGCTGTTTGTTGCCTGTACATGTTTTTTATGATTCGCAGATCCTTGCCATCAATGTTAAATTTCTCCAGCATATTGATTATTTCCACGTGCTTTACTTTGTCAAATGCTTTCGTGTAGTCTATAAAGCACATATATAGATCTTTCTTTACCTCTATAGATCTTTCCATCAATGTTCTTATAGGTGTATATTGCATTATTGGTGCCCTTTCCTTCCACAAATTCACATTGTTCCTCACTTATTTATGGTTTTATTTTGTTCCTTACCCGTCTCATGATGATTCTTAGTAATATTTTAGTCATATGGATCATGAGACTAATAGTGCGATGGTCTTCACAATCAGTGGCGTCTGACTTCTTCGGTATGGCTACAAAGATAGATTTTATAGATCTTCAGGTACGTGCCCAGTGTTATATATGTCATTGAGTAGTTTTGTTATGACTTGTACTCCCAGCTCTCCTAATGCATTTATCTCTTCGATTGTTATATTTTCGGGACCTGGAGCTTTGCCTCTTTTCATGTGTTGAATTGCGTCCTCCATTTCACTCTGCATTATTAGTGGTCATGTGTCTTCATTTGAATTGTTTAACATTGGTCTTTCATCATCATAGAGTTGACTGATATATTCTGTCCATCTATCCATTGTCTTCTCCTGTCTCATTATTATATTTCCTTCCTATGATTTCACACATCCTGAAACTTTGACTTCTGTTCTTCCTGTTAATTCATTTAACTGATTGTGCATAAATTTTGAGTCTTTCTTTTGTTGTTTTTTCATTTCTTCATATTTCTGTTTTAACCATCCTTCCTTTGCTTCTCTACATTGGTTTTGGACCTCTTTGTGCAATATTTTGTATGTCCGTTCTTCTTTCTTATGTTTTCTTCTTTCGTCCATTAGTTGTAATATTTCTTCTGTCATCCATTTCTTTTTGTTGATTCTTTTAGTCACTGGTATTACTTCTTTTGATGTTTGTTGAATCGATTGTTTGAGCATTTCCCACTGTTCCTGGATGTCCTGTATTTTCTCAATAGCATTATATCTATTTTGTACTATCGGTCTGTACTTATCACGCATCTGTTTATCCACTCTTAGCATATCTAGTTCTAATTTTATATTTCTTGGTGATTTCTCTGCCTTCCGCAGTTTTATTCTTATCTTTCCAACTACTGGTACATGGTCACTATTGCAATCTGCTCCTGGCCTTGTTTTAACAGATGTTAGCCTGTTATAGTGTGACTCAGTCATGGGCGATAATGGAAGAATAGAAGAATATGACGATAGACAGAAGAATAAAAGAATGAGGCGATGACGATGTGAAGTAGGATAGTTTTAGGCGGCGTAGAAAAAGACACTCTTCAGAGGATTAGGAGGAGACGTTAAGTCTACCCAACTCAGTCGCTGAGTCGTAATCAACTTGAAGATTACCAGTGAAATGCGTACAGGTGGTCAGCCTAAAGCCAGACAGATGTTTGCTCTGGTCGACAAAGTTGCGTAACGCAACGACACGGCCGCTGGTTCCTAGGAAACTCTTATATCGGCAGACGCCTTGAAGTCCAGTGAAGACCTGAGATGAAAGCGGACAACTAAACTGCCCCGCGTAATCAAAAGACCAGGTTATCTTTACGTTCAGCAGTGATTACTCTTTGAGTCTCTGAATTGGAAATCGCCTCGAGTTTTAGTTGTTAGGGGACGGACTTAGGAAGATGGACAGGTTCGACAGGACTCCTAAAGTAATAAGACTTTAGAGATAATTAAAAAAAGGCGGAGCTAGAGAGATAGTGACGGTCAGGAGACGTAGGTTAGGCCGTATCAGTGGTCGGGGGGTGTGGTCACCTGGGACTTAAACCCCGAGACCCTGGGAACTACGGAGATTAGGAGAGGAGAGGCCCAGAATGCTTTTGGGGCGAGGAGCAGTAGCTAGAGAGACATTTTAGCTACACTCGGGCAGACTCAGCTACACTCAGCCAGACTCGATACAATTCGGCCACACTCGGCCAGACTGAGCACATTCAGATACTAGTTCCTCAGCACTATCAGAAAGAGACAGGCAGATGTACTTAAGAATACTATACGGAGTAAACGGTCAACAAGATAGATAGATAACCACAGGTAGAACTTTATGAATACGAAACGGCCACACACAAACGTTATTTGACAATTCATCATCGCCGATAGGCTATGTCAAGTAACACCAATAAAGACCTTGTTTATACTTGTACTAAAAAGATTGATGAGTTATATATGTGTGTCAAATGAAAGTACAAGTAGTAAGACCAGAAAGAAGCATGAAGAAACCCTGCAATATTACATTACTTTCTGTTGCACGTGACGCAGGATTCTATTCTTTTTTTTAAGAAGGACCTGGAGAGAAAAAAAAAGAGTAAGAATTTTCTCTTAATTAACCAAGACGTCCACCTACGTACTTCCAGTGTAACCAAGACGTACTTCCAGCAACGAGTGCAGTCCTCATAATTTGCAAGTACCCATGAAGTTGAGCCTAGTAATGTGTTTGTGTACAACACACCAGCGAACCTTGTCTACAGAAGTTAATCAAGCCTAGCCATCTGTGTCCAAAATAGTACATCGAAGTCCAGTGTAAGAATGGCTGCCTGTTTGTGAGACTACACCCTGTGTATCTTAAAATCCCGAAGAAGCGACTAGAAGTGCCAACCCGCAGTGATCTTTCCCCGAGCTATATCAAAGTAGAAGTGAACATTCATATTCATAAAGTAGAACTTCCTGTAAGGAAAGAAGTAAAAGTGAAATAGACAGAGAGAACAAAATGTGAAAATGATGTCCACTTGAGAACCTGAAAAAGACTAAGTAGTTAGTTAATTATTGTTTTAAATTAGTATATTATTGTGTAGTTGTTAGGATGTTATAAGGTGTGTTAGGTATTCCATGGACTTCAGAAGCATGTAAGTTGGATTTTTCTTATATATTTTAGAGATGCATATGATATGTTGAACAAGGTTAGTGTGAAGTAAATAAGTTTTTTCTTGAGTGTTAGTGGAAGATCGTAGAAATTCTTTGACCGATCTAAACGTGTGTGTGTGCGTGTGATTTGCTAGCGAACAAATTTATTATTATTAAGAAAGGCGCAGAGGTACCCAGTCGGTAGGAAGTACAATTTTTTTCTTTACCTTAATTCTTGTTGGTATATATATGTTATAACGATTTAAGTAGAAAGAATAAGTAAGACGAGAAGTTAAGTGGTCAACAAGAATCTATAGTATTAACAACAATATGGAACCTAACGAGACGTTGGAGGCTACTAACGACATGATAAAACAGATAGGAGGGGTGTTAAATAAATTGAGCACCGCCATAACCAATCAAGGGGTATACGCGGGTATACAGAACTACAGCGGGGAACAGGCAAACTTCAAAAGATGGATAACTGAGATTGAGAAGTTTGCCTATATATCGCACATACCTCCAAATGAGATGCGAAATATAGCATTCCAGACTAGTTCTGACGGAGTCTCAGAATTTCTGAGGAGAAGGAATTAGAGGGAATGGAACATAATTTAAAAGATAAGTCGAGTCATGCGATCAGCAATAAAAAAGAATGTATGTTAGTGAGAATTAAAGAGACTGAGAACAGAATGATCGACAGTGCTACACAAACAGAAGGTACTGATAGAGAAGTATTGGTGACACAGGTTAGCTGCGCACAAACACAGACTGTAGAGGTTAGAGGACAAACTAAACATAATGATAAGATAACACAAACGAGGGAGGTGAAGAAACAAGTTAGAGACGCCTGTGTGGCTACAAACATCTTAGAAGATGTGATATCAAGAAAAGATGCCGAGATAAGAATTATGGAAAAGAGAAGTGAAAGAGATGAGTTGATGCTACTAGAGCTGAAAGACACAGTAGATAGGCTAGAGTGCAAAAACAAGTGTCTAGAGACAAGAATTAAAGAGCTTGAAGAACAAGAGTCTGAGACTGACAGACACAGTGTATGTATGATTCGAGAAGTTGATGAGATGAAAGCACAGAATAGCCAACTTTTAGGTGAAGTCAAAGAGTCCAAGGATTTAGTTGTAAGTTTAAGAAAGGAGAAATCAGAAGCAGATGACCAGGTAAGGAACCTAATACGTGAGAAGTCTGACTTAGAGGAAGAGGTAGCGTCTCTAAGGCGAAAGAAATCTACTACAGAAAATTTGAAAAAGGAAAACGAGAAAGGGAAACTTGATAGGATAGAACGCAACAGTGATACAAATAGTGTAGAGGTTGTAAGTAAAAGTGCTGAGAAGAAAATTAACGAACTAGCAGTGTTTCATGCATTAGAGAAAGCAGCTGATAAATATGCGCGTGAAATGGACAAGGAATTAGAGGATATGGCAGATGGGGTAAAAGGTAGCAAGAAACGTCCTGAAACTGACAGATTGCCTACAATACGAGAAAGGAGGGTTGCTGCCATAAATGAAGAGTTTGAAAAGACCCAAATAGAAAAGGCAGAGCAAGTGAAATTTTGGCCATTGGGAACACCAGAACGTGATGCCATTATCGCTGAAAGAAGAAGAAAAGACGATGAAAGAGTCAAAGTAGACCTGCCTTTTGCCATACGATTGGGACGACGGCAAGAGTTTGTTGACCACCAGAAAGAATAGATAAAGGTAACAGATTCAGAGAAGATCATAGGTCAGAAAGAGGAGACCTGACAACCACTAGTGATGGAAGAGATAAAAGATACAAAAGAAGAAACATACATATTAAGAATTGTAATTATTTTACTTGTGGATGTTGTAACTAATAATGTGTATGAGTCTACTAACTTTGAGACGAATTTTATATGTGTAATGTCAGTGTGCACTGAATGATGAGTAGGAGTCTGTGAATGTACTGTTGCTTTAATGAGGAGACAGAACTATATGTATGAAGATGTTAGTGAGTCACCTGAAGAAAACAAACAAAATGGTAGCCATGTTTACATCGGTTTAAAAAGTTTGAGTAGAGTTAAGAGAACTCAGAATTTACAGGAAATAGAGTATGCATGGAGAGAGTCTTAGGAGACTAAGAAGAGACGAGAGAGTCAGTGACCCGAGATGGAGAGACTCTATGAGTTATATAGGAATTCCAAGTGTGGAACAGCATTGTGAGATGTACACATGTGTGTATGAAGTGTGTTGTGGATAGTTTAATGGAAGTCTAGACAGACTAGATTCTGTATCAAATTTAAGTCATAATTTTGATTGCTATGTGTTTGTGATTACTCTATGCTTCAATGTTCGGTCTGTCCAAGACTGTGGGGTGTATGATTTGAGGAGAAACATGTTGTGAAATGCACATTTTTTAAAATACAATTTTATGAAAATGTAATTATATGTTGACGGGGAGAATTGCCTAAAATTTAGGAATATGCGGGGAGAAGGAACAGATAAGAAGACTGTCGACCCGACATGAGTTGACCAGTAAATTAAGCCTGTGGCTAAGAGATTCTGTAAGAAAGCGTATTGCTATGCAGACAACTTTATTAGCAGTGCCAGAAGAGCACGTGTTCAGGGAGAATAAGAGAACAGAGTAGACGGGTCTTGTTTCTTTTTCAGAACTGGCACAGATATGATGCCGAAGAAAGACTAAACACGTCTTATTAGGCAATTAAGAGAGTACAGTGCGAAGGCCGATCGAGCCTTAAATATTTCAGAATTGATGTTTCCACAAAATGTTTTGTATACATGAGACACATGTTGTGTCGCAAAGATGTTTATTGAATGTCATGATATTGTTGTAGAATTATGAATGTTGTATATGTAAACACCAATTACAGAACCTACCAGTTTAAATTAAGAGACGGAAAGAAATGTGGGTTAGACATAGACAAAACAGACGATGACCTCAATTTAGCTGGCCTACATTCAGGTTAGGTCCAGAGTGACGTCACGTTAGTCAGAGGCTTCAAAGCAAAACAAAGTGGCATGGCAGAGCGATGTTGTAAGATGATTGTATACATGATGGATTTTTCTTTTGAGATTCCAGTTTATAGATGTTGAATTTGTATTTCTAATTGTTGTAATAATTGATGTACAATGAGAAAAAGGAAATTAGTTAGCCCATTAAGGAAGTAGAAAGAGAGCAGTCACACTATGTTTTTATTTTGAGTTAAATTGATCTATGAATATATCAATTCAACTGAAATGTTGACGGAGATATATGTTATAGTGTGACTCAGTCATGGGCGATAATGGAAGAATAGAAGAATATGACGATAGACAGAAGAATAAAAGAATGAGGCGATGACGATGTGAAGTAGGATAGTTTTAGGCGGCGTAGAAAAAGACACTCTTCAGAGGATTAGGAGGAGACGTTAAGTCTACCCAACTCAGTCGCTGAGTCGTAATCAACTTGAAGATTACCAGTGAAATGCGTACAGGTGGTCAGCCTAAAGCCAGACAGATGTTTGCTCTGGTCGACAAAGTTGCGTAACGCAACGACACGGCCGCTGGTTCCTAGGAAACTCTTATATCGGCAGACGCCTTGAAGTCCAGTGAAGACCTGAGATGAAAGCGGACAACTAAACTGCCCCGCGTAATCAAAAGACCAGGTTATCTTTACGTTCAGCAGTGATTACTCTTTGAGTCTCTGAATTGGAAATCGCCTCGAGTTTTAGTTGTTAGGGGACGGACTTAGGAAGATGGACAGGTTCGACAGGACTCCTAAAGTAATAAGACTTTAGAGATAATTAAAAAAAAGGCGGAGCTAGAGAGATAGTGACGGTCAGGAGACGTAGGTTAGGCCGTATCAGTGGTCGGGGGGGTGTGGTCACCTGGGACTTAAACCCCGAGACCCTGGGAACTACGGAGATTAGGAGAGGAGAGGCCCAGAATGCTTTTGGGGCGAGGAGCAGTAGCTAGAGAGACATTTTAGCTACACTCGGGCAGACTCAGCTACACTCAGCCAGACTCGATACAATTCGGCCACACTCGGCCAGACTGAGCACATTCAGATACTAGTTCCTCAGCACTATCAGAAAGAGACAGGCAGATGTACTTAAGAATACTATACGGAGTAAACGGTCAACAAGATAGATAGATAACCACAGGTAGAACTTTATGAATACGAAACGGCCACACACAAACGTTATTTGACAATTCATCATCGCCGATAGGCTATGTCAAGTAACACCAATAAAGACCTTGTTTATACTTGTACTAAAAAGATTGATGAGTTATATATGTGTGTCAAATGAAAGTACAAGTAGTAAGACCAGAAAGAAGCATGAAGAAACCCTGCAACAAGCCCATTCCTGAATCTTCTCTGTACCAGTATAAAATCAATTTGATTGTGTACTTTCTTGTCTGGACTTTGCAGTTCCATAGTCGCCTAGGGTGTTGTTTGAACAAGGTGTTACCTATGATCATTTCATGTGTCTTTAACCGTAACTATATCACACAAATTTAATAAACACAGACATGAAAAATAAAGAAACAATTGAACAGTTGTAAAAATTGCCGAATTTATCAAATAAGAATTCTCAGACAACAATAGCAGGTGAGTAAATATCTACTCTCAGTTCCTACAAAAGAACTCAGTTGCATTATCCTGTAATGACAATCCATGGGGAGAAGACTCGAATATATGGAAAAAGAAAGTTGTCGTGGAAAGGAACGAACTTTGTAAATATCAAATGTTTACAGTTAAAAATAAAGTGGAGAAGAGCTCAGAATGAATTATATAAATTTTCATAACTTTTGTTATTTCAAAAAGGCTTTTAGTACGTTGAGGCAATTTTGAAAATTAGGTTAAAATATTCGTTTTTCAAAGAAAAAAGTAGAACTTATATTTTAAAATCTCATTATTAATTACATTTGTAGATCGGTCAGCATACTCCAATCGTTCAACATAAAAACAGGAGTCCTAAGGAGCGCCCTCCATCAACCATTCACTTCCAAATTGTTATTCATTAAGTGACGATATTACCAGAACGAGGCAATTTAAAATAGTTTTCTTTAAAACATAATTACAATACAAGAACATTTCTACCACTATGTTTAAAAAAAAAAGGAAATATGCACACGCATGCAGAGAAGATGTTCGACTAAAAAATAATCTTAAATGTTCAAAAGTCATGGCAGTAAAGAAAGTTAATACCGGTAGGTACAGAAAACCTAGAGATAGCAGCAAATGCAACACACACACGCGAGAAGCATAGCGATTATAGCAACAATAAGATGAATAAAACCAGAATAGTTAATGATCAAATCAAGCACCATTTGGAAATACTCCCAACACAGTATAAAAGTCAATCTAAGGACATATATGACAACAGCATCCATGTAGCTTGTTTGCGTGGGTCTATATTTTGGAGAGCTACGAAGAAGAAAACAAGAAATAGATGTCATCGTTTTATTCATTCTCGCAGAAGTAATTTTCATTATCATCTTTAGGTACCATGCCTGTTGCAGTAGCCGATCATACCCCTTTCATCACTCGGCCCTTCATGCATGTCATCATTTCAGTCGGTAATTGTTTATTATGTTATTTGGATAAGCTGTTCAATATTTTTTTCTCTCTTAGCTTTCCCCATGTTCTTTCCTTTTAGTCTTCCTTTTATGGTTTTCTCAATGCCCTCTTGTCGCACGGCATATTCAATAAATGTAGTTTGTCTTTAATTTTTAATTATGAAGATATTTCTGGGTTCTCCAGCTCGTTTGAAACTTTAGAATTAGAAGACATTTTAGCTTAAGAAAATACTTAAATACTCTTAACGGCCACAATAAAGAGGGAGCACGGTAATATCGGAGCCACGATAGCTCAGTGGTTAGTGAACTGGACTACAAAGGACAAGAGGTAGGGTTCGATCCCAATCGACGGCTTCCAGGTTCACCCAGCCTTTAATGGGTATAGGATTTTTTTCTAGGAAAGTAAATCGGCACGGGCGTAATATCGACCACGTTTCTCCAAAAATCAAGTGCCGAAGGTCTGTAAAATTTAAGATCACTAACAACATATTCCCTATGCGCCACTTGAGTGACAGGGGCACTTTACTTTTTTGTTGTTGTTGTTGTTTTTTTTAACCGTAATATTGACCTACGCTGGAGTTATATGGGCCACGGATTCAGAAGAATTGTCAAGCTCTATGCTGCAGAAGAAAGGTTAGACAGAAGAGGTTATATAACAACTGGCAGAGGACAGAGAAGAATCGTATCGACTAGGCGTGGAGGTTTACATATAAATATTTCCGGCTTGCTGCACGAGCTACTGGGTTAAGTACTCTGTGAACACCGTGAGCTCTTCATTTCATCCGTTTTGATCGTGTTTCGATATTCCGATTACTTACGATGAATGATGATATCGTATGACGGGGAACATATGGCTGTGTTCAATTTCTGTGCAGTTTTGCCTTATCTCTTTTGGAGTGTACTGAGACTTATATGATAGGGACTATAGCTATTTCTTTGTTTGGGAGATGGACTATTAATTTGGATGATTCCACTGGCACGGGCGGTTGGTAATGATGTTTTGCGTTCGTCAGGTTTGACCTTTACGAAGTCCCTAGAGACTAAGAACTGAATTTTGCGTGTTAATCAGGTTTTCTATGGCAGCCGTAAGCACAGGGGCTCCTCGCCGCACAGGCATACAACTCCGTCTTCGGAGGTACTCTTATTTGTTTTTTTCCGTCCATGAGTAGTTGACGTTTCAAGCCGAGCGTCGCAGCTGAGACTAAAGGTGGTTGCCGCAGGCCAACCAGTCCCCCAATTATGGATTTTAATTCGTTTGCTGTGATACCTGGGCCTTACATAACCATAACCATAACTCTACATAGAATAACTAGAAGCCGAAAAAGGTGCATGCATTTACTTCTTGCTCCACAAAACGTAACAATGTGAGCCAGTAACAGCGTTTTATCTGTTCGCTTTCTACAACACCAAAACAACACAACGAAAATAAATGTCTGGAATTAATGTGCCGGATAAATTGAAATGTAATATATTATTATAATATATGCTTAAAAAGCACGGAAACAACACATAACTCCTGAAAGAAATGACCTCCATAAAAGTGAACTGCTAATGATGCATCCTATACCAGAGATATCTTTTAAAAAAAAAAAAGACTGCACTTCTATTATAATTTTCGTTAAAATAAAAGTATATGCTAAAATTAAATAAAACGAAGAGTTTTGGGATCACGAACTACAGACGTAGCAAACAAAGATAAACACAATATTATTATTTTAAATGCTGGGATCTGCGCCAGGCAATGAAAGACAGAGGAAATTGATGGCGAACCTCAAAACTGTCCCACCGACTAGAATGTCAGATATTACAAATGGAAGCCAGCAACTGTGTTACTGAGATTATGATTAACAAAACACCGTATAACCCTGAAACCAACACAGCGCTAACACACTTCACGCGGCAGGGGAACTAGTTCTACAACGCATGATATCATAATAGAATAATAACAATAATCTATTATAACGAAAACAAAAGCTGTAGTAATTTTTACCTCTTTGATTCCTATTGAACTACAATTAAAAGGACCAATTATTCCAGGCACAATTTATTGCGACATAGTCAAAGTACTGTTCATTGACCTGAACAAAAATAAACACATGAAATGTTAATGAACATAGCGGGTACATAAAGAAACGAGTGCATAAATAACAGCTCATAGAAAACCAACACTAAACACGGTTGATTTATAATGAACAATAAAAAGTAGAAAGTAAACGTTGGGTCGTTATCACATGACTGAAGACTACGACAATCCTTGTGCGTATTTATGATTTAGCAACAATTATTAGAACAATTGACATAGATCTTCAAAAACGAATACACTTTTGACGCTCGATGACAGTATTTAAGATATACTTTTTTACACAAAATGTTGACATATTATTACTGTGACTACTCTAAATAGTCATTTAAATATTGATGACAGACAACCGGCAAAGCTAATAATGGCATCACTGGAATATAACTGGAATATAGCATATGGTGGATAGGCGGCGGGAACAATTGAAGGCTATGCATCAAAAGTGTTCCTTGTTGCAGTTTCCTCATATTCCAAGTCCGGCTTGTTGCAGGAGCTACTGAGTTAAGTGCTCTGTGCACACAGTGAGCTGTGTGTCTCATCCGTTTTGATCATATTTTGATATTCCAATTGTTTACGATAAATGATGATATCGTATGACAGGGAAAAGTTGGCTGTGTTCACTTACTGCACGGTTTCGCCTTATGTCTTTTGGCGTGTGCTGAGACTGCTACGATGGGGACTACAGTTACCTTTCTTTGTTTGGGAGATGAGATTCGGATGATTACGCTGGCACGGGCGATTGAGCAATTATGAATTTTAATTCGTTTGCAGTTTTACCGGGGCCTTCCATAAACAAATAACAAACAAATATCAATAGTACTCCCATATACCAAATGCTTATCATGAAATATGAGTGCAGTTAATCAAAAATGACAGTGGCTTCGTTTAAATAAAACAAACTAGATGCGACTGCACATAACTTAAACATTAAAAATATTTAAACCAAAAAAATTAAACTTTTCAAAACGCAATCAATGAAACTTTTCTTTTTAAAATCAAATGAAATTGTTCATCACGCAATAAATGAAATTATTCAAAAACATACAATGAACGAAATTATGTAAATCATCATCAAGTGCCGTGACTGCTACGAAGGAGATCATGTCTCCCCATTCAACTTTCTACCTCTACATCTGTGTATTATTTCCGTTGTTGGCTTCCTCCCTAACCATGTTTGTAAACTGTTTTGTAACTGTTGATTCCTCTATCGTTGCAGTTACCATCATATATTTTTGTTGTTTCATAACATGGCCAACAATGATGATTGTTTCTTAATGATAAAAATACAACTTTCTTCTTTTATTTTTTCTTAACCTCTTCAAGAAGTTCTCACAACTTGCTCATTTAGTGAATTTAGTGAAAAATAAGTGAATTTATTGAACACACAACTACTGACCTTATTGAGCAATAAGTGAATTTATTGATCATACAACTACTGAACTCATTGAACAATAAGTGAATTTATTGAACTCACAACTACTGAACTCATTGAACAATAAGTGAATTTATTGAACTCACAACTACTGAACTCATTGAACAATAAGTGAATTTATTGAACTCACAACTACTGAACTCATTGAACAATAAGTGAATTTATTGAACACACAACTACTGAACTCATTGAATAATAAGTGAATTTATTGAACATACAACTACTGAACTCATTGAACAATAAGTGAATTTATTGAACACACAACTACTGAACTCATTGAACAATAAGTGAGTTTATTGAACATACAACTACTGAACTTATTGAACAATAAGTGATTTTTTGAACACACAACTACTAAACACATTGAACAATAAGTGAATTTATTGAACACACAACTACTGAACTTATTGAACAATAAGTGAATTTATTGAACACACAACTACTGAACTCATTGAACAATAAGTGAGTTTATTGAACATACAACTACTGAACTTATTGAACAATAAGTGATTTTTTGAACACACAACTACTAAACACATTGAACAATAAGTGAATTTATTGAACACACAACTACTGAACTTATTGAACAATAAATGAATTTATTGAACACACAACTACTGAACTCTTTGAACAATAAGTTAATTTATTGAACACACAACTACTGACCTCATTGAAGAATAAGTGAATTTATTGAACATACAACTATTGAACTCATTGAACAATAAGTGAATTTATTGAACACACAGCTACTGAACTCATTGAACAATAAGTGAATTTATTTATTGAACAATCAGTTAATTTATTGAACACACAACTACTGAACTTATTGAACAATAAGTGAATTTATTGAACACACAACTACTGCACATATTGAACACTGACACTATTTAAAAACAACCTATGAACACCGTGAATACTAACATAGATTGAACTGATTTAACAAAGAAAACTACTGAACTAAACGCAAAAACTACCCGACGCACGGACAACCCGTTTTCGATTCCCGCTGGAAGCAATCTACGTACTAGTGATTGGGGGTGAGGGGAACCCGCGGTCGACCCAACATTTGGCAGAAATGGGTACCAGGGTATTACTCTGGGAAGGTGAGGAATGCCGCCTCGCATCGTGATTTTCGATGCTTGAAGCGATGCTATCCACAAGTCTCCGAACACTTCTGGTTAGGCGGCCGAGCACATATGGGTGGAAACTCGCGTGCTAAGACGCTGATTCAAGTCTCATAATTTACCTTTAAACGCTAAAAAAAACACTGAACTTAATAAGCGCAAAAAAAACACTGAACTTAAAAAATGAAAAAAAAACCACTGAACTTAATAATGCAAACAAAACACTGAATTTAATAAATGCAAAAAAAGCCGCTGAATTTAGAAAACGCAAAAGAAAACCACTGAACGTATAGAGCACAGAACACCACTGTAGTTCTTGAACATTAAAAACTGTTGAAATTGCTGAGCACTGACATCAACTAAACTTACTGTGTACGCACATGCACTGGTGCTAATAAACACAGACAACCATAGAACTTATCGAAAACACATAATGACTGGTGTTAATGAACATAGACAACCCTGAAGCATTAGACATACATAACTTATGACTTTATAGTACACAGAGAGAACTATTGAACTTGCAGAACACTCACAAGCACTGAGATTATTGAGTACAGATAATCATAACATCAAAGCAGAAGACAATCACTGAAATATTCACTTTACATTCATTTGAAATGAGTTTTCACCAGTGATTGTAACAATCCTTTAGTTGAAGAATTACAAATGAAAATATCCTAAATAATAGTGCTCACAACATAACCGTAAACCACATTGATTATATCTAAATAGAATTGTCCCTAAATATAATCTTTAAGTACATAAACAAATATTAATTAATCTTAAAATGTAGAATGTTAACAGTATATAACATTAAAATATGATACCGTTAAATAATAAAAACACAATATACTCACACTTAACATGAAATGTATGCTTAAGTAGAAGCAATGAGAACAAAATGTCAGTGACAATTTCAAGATAACTCTGAAAGGAAAGTTTTGAAAAAAAAAAAAAACATATGTAACATAAGTGATCCACACGACCTGGCTGCAAGCTTCGTATGTGATAATTATCAGAATATGATTAAAGGCAACTCTCATTAAATGCACAACTAAAGTATGTAATAAACATGAGCTGATATCACGATGAATCAGTTTCCCTGGTGTGGTTAAAGCACGCTCGGATTCTGCTTGCACGGGGAAGAAAACAGTTGTGCAAATAAAGCTGTCACGTGTGCGGCGTTGTTGAGACGGGTGGTGACAGATTTGCTGTGTGTGCGGTACCAGTAGCGCCCTTGCTCACATCCATTCAAGAGTACACTTGTACCATGGTCAATGATTTACGCTGCCTTAAGTGCAGTGGACCAGTTAGTGCTTCTCACCTCACAACAATCTTCGCAAAAGGAGAGCCAGGCCAAGAACAATCTTCCCAGAAGGCGAGCCAGACTAACAACAATTTGTGCAAGATGGCTACCGATCAGGAAAAATTAAAGGGTTTATTTCCGACTTGCAAGATGTGGAAAGACTTGTTAGTTACTTATGCTTCAATAGCTCGCTGATTATGCACACTGCTAATTCGTTCAGTCAGTAAAGAATTTATTTTTAAATAAAGAATGCATCCTCCCAAACTCTTTCAAGCTGCGGGTAGTTTTGTTGTTATCGAGTGAAATAATTATAATGACATTTAATTACGGCGAACAGAAAGAACTATTAATTTAACACAATTCGATAAAAGACAAGTGAAATTGTGGAGACATGTGAGTCAACACAATACACTAATAATAGTCTTCTTGGAAAGTTAGAGAAAAGGTAGACGAGGCGGAGGCAGATCAAGATTAAAGTGGACCGATAACATCACACGATGGACAGGTGAACATATGACAACGTGCACCATCTAGACAAGAGATAGAGTAAAATATCGCTCCGGGGATAGCCAACCTTCACTGTAGAGACGGCGCCCAGAGAGTGAATGATATGAACATGATTATATATTTTGTGATTTCGAAAAGGAAAAGGGAGAGGGATTTGGGTGCGGGGGGGGGGGGGGTAATATTATATTTTCTGTCTCGTATTTACAATCATATCATTTACACAATCAATACAAAGCCAGTGAGCGCTGTCAAGTGTGATTCTGGGTTTAGAAAGCTGGCTCATCCACAGCGGCTTATTGCTGAGACTTTAGTTGTTTTTTTTTAAACTTTTATGTTCATTTAAAAAATATTTTGCTATACGATTCTTCTATAGTAAATTTGTTGATCAGAAAAAGTTATATCTTAAATTTAAACAAAACTTGGTTAAAAATGGAATATTTCACACCAGAAATCGGTACATTTGCCACAATTTAACAAGTGTATTCCCATAAGCGTAAACATGACTCTTAACAAAATACAAAATTTGCTAAAGCCCAAAACAAAACACACTGTATGTTGTTGTAAGTTAGATACACTTCCATAAAATAGCAAGTTTAAGAATCAATACAACGGAGTAGACTCTGGATATCGTTTTCACTAAGTGCAATGAAGTAAGCTCATAATATCGATCTCATTAAATACAATGAAGTAGACTCGGGATATAGTCCTCATCAAATGCTATGATGTAGGCTCTGGATATCGTCCTCATTAAATACCAAGAAGTAGGCTCTGGATATCGTCCTCATTAAATACCAAGAAGTAGGCTCTGGATATCGTCCTCATTAAATACCAAGAAGTAGGCTCTGAATATCGTCCTCATTAAATACCATGAAGTAGGCTCTGAATATCGTCCTCATTAAATACCATGAAGTAGGCTCTGGATATCGTCCTCATTAAATACCTTTAAGTAGGCTCTGGATATCTCCTCAATAAATTACATGAATACGA
Source organism: Megaustenia siamemsis (assembly GCA_032433765.1). Classification (NCBI taxonomy): domain Eukaryota; kingdom Metazoa; phylum Mollusca; class Gastropoda; order Stylommatophora; family Ariophantidae; genus Megaustenia; species Megaustenia siamemsis. The sequence goes on from JAVIAB010000092.1 coordinate 40,421,024, forward strand.
TGAAGTAGGCTCTGTATATCGTCCTCATTAAATACCTTTAAGTAGGCTCTGGATATCTCCTCAATAAATACCATGAATACGATGAAGTAGGCTCTGGATATCGTCCTCATTAAATACCTTTAAGTAGGCTCTGGATATCTCCTAAAAAAATACCACGAATACGGTGAAGTAGGCGCTGTATATCGTCCTCATTAAATATAATTAAGTAGGCTCTGTATATCGTCCTCATGAAATACGATGAAGCAGGTTCGGAATATCGTCCACATTAAATACCATGAAGTAGGCTTTGGATATCGTCCTCATGAAATACTGTGAAGTAGGCTGGGGATATAAATTCCACATTAAATACGATGAAGTAGGATCGAATATCGTCCTCATTAAATACCATGAAGTAGGCTTGGAATATCGTCCTCATTAAATACGATGAAGTAGACTCGGAATATCGTCCTCATTAAATACCATGAAGTAGGCTCGCAATATCGTCCTCATTAAATACCATGAAGTAGGCTCGGAATATGGTCCTCATTAAATACCATGAAGTAGGCTCGCAATATCGTCCTCATTAAATACGATGAAGTAGGCTCGGAATATCGTCCTCATTAAATACCAGGAAGTAGGCTCGCAATATCGTCATCTTTAAATATCATGAAGTAGGCTCGCAATATCGTCATCTTTAAATATCATGAAGTAGGCTCGCAATATCGTCCTCATTAAATACCATGAAGTAGGCTCAGAATATCGTCCTCATTAAATACCAAGAAGTAGGCTCGCAATATCGTCCTCATTAAATACCATGAAGTAGGCTTGGGATATCGTCATCATTAAATACGATGGAGATGACGTCATGGAACGCACCAAAATGGCAGCTTACTTATATTCGAGCTATGGACTAAGCAATGTTTACATTGAACAACACGATATACGTTATTGCAGCCAGTTGGCAGATTTTTGAAAATGTTTTCAAGGGTTTGAACATAAATGTTTGTTCACAGTTCGTTAACCTTCGCTGTAGATAAAGTCGTTAATTCGATGGCTTCGTTTCAGACGTTTGTGACCTTGGTAGCTAAGGACCTAACTTGTGCAAACGGATGGCATTGGCAATGATCATTTTGAATCTATGAAGTGGGCTCATTTTGTGTTTAACTCAAAAGCATATGTGCTTTTTAACCAAAGACCTTTTTTGGGGACTCAATGAAGATATCCCCGATGGAAGAATAAATTGTACTATTAGTCCCATAAATGATTCGCTTCCAGAGGTTTATGATGTAAACAAAGCAGTTTTGTAATTGCAAGTGAATAATGTCCACACCTATATTGGTCAGGATTGTGTAGCAGCAGAAGCTTTATAGCGAACACAGAAAACATAGGATTGTGCTGTTCTGAAACAGCTATGCCATGCTACCCTAGAATTGCCTTTAATGGGATTACTGTGACCACAAACCACTCTTCATGTGTGTGCCACATATTTACACCCCAGAAAGAAATACTGAATATAACAACATCATGTGCCGTCTGTGATATTAATGACCACAGACCAGGAGCCTCCAGTATGATTGATACAACTGTTGCACCAAGCATTTCATCAGCAGAGCCATATCTATGGAATGTTAATCTGACATTGTTCTTGAATGATGTCCAAGTTAATGAGACATCAGAATCGTGTGGCGGCAGCTACAAGAAGGGAGCGGAGAACATCAAGTTCTGCTGCTATAAAGGAGACTTGCCTTGCTATTCCAGAATTGCCTTAAATGGGATCACTGTAGTTGAAAACTTCTCCTCTTGTGTAAACCACACATTCACATCTAAGAGTGAATCAGTGAAGGTCACAAAATCATATTCTCTCTGTGGTTTTACTAACTACAGGTCATGTGGCTTCTGTTGGATTGGAAATGATAACTTACCACCACTGTGTGTCTATATGTTTGGAATTGGAGTCATCAATGATGACCTAACATCATCAAGTGCTATGACGATCATCATTTTCGGGAGGACGTGAACTCCCATGGTATATGGTGGATAGGCGGCAGGAACCATTGAAGGCTATGTCTGAAAAGTGTTCCTTCTTGCAGTTTCCTCATATTCCAAGTCCGGCTTTTTGCAGGAGCTACTGAGTTAAGTGCTCTGTGGACACCGTGAGCTGTGTGTCTCATCCGTTTTGATCCTGCTTCGATATCCCGCTTGTTTACGATGAATGATGATATCGTATGACAGGGAACAGTTGGCTGTGTTCACTTTCTGCGCGGTTTCGCCTTATGTCTTTTGGCGTGTGCTGACACTGCTACGATGGGGACTACAGTTACCTTTCTTTGTTTGGGAGATGAGTTAGTAATTCGGATGATTCCACTGGCACGGGCGGTTGAGCAATTATGGATTATAGTTCGTTTACTATGATACCGAGGCCTTCCATAACCAATAACCAATAAATACGATTAAATAGGCTCGGGTTATTATCCTTTCCAAAAACGATGAAGTTGGCTTGGGTTATAATTCTTATTGAATACGACGAAGTAGAATCGTAATATCGTGGTAATTAAATACGATGATGGAGGCTCAGGAAAAAATCTATTTGAAATTTTAAAAAAATAAAAAGTAACTATACATCACACAAGAAGAGTCCGCAAGTAAGGCAGAAGTTTAAATGGACGTAGTTCCAATTTGCCACTGACTTGTTTCTAGGGGAAAATTCGCAATCATCGATGGTGATAAAGAAAACATAGCACTTTTCTAGCAATAAGTAAATTGCACATAACTAAATACACACAGATACGCACGCATGCGCACACGTGTAAACACACAGGCGTACTACTCTGTAATGGAGTAAACAAACATGTCCCGCCCGGGCGCTCAATAAACGTTTCTGCATCTCGCAGCTGACAGAATGTCAGTAAAATGCGTGGATGCAAGCACGCGCATATAAATATAAACAAACACTGATATACATTATAAATAACATACAGGTGGAAGCCGGTATGTAAAAACAGATATCACTTAAACATAATATATTAACAACTTTTTCCAAAATAAAATAAATAAAATCAGTATTTAAGAACAAAACGATCAGAAATAAATTCTTCTAAAATAAACTGTCAAAGTTGCCAGTCTTCCCATCATCACAAGTAGAGCAACGATGAACTAGCAGATATAGGGTTATACGCTGTTTATACGCTGTTTACGTTTTGTTACTTTTTCTCCTTATTATCAATCAAGTACTTGGTGAGTTTTGAGATTTACTGAAACTGTCAGGCTGGAGGAATGTGAATGAATGTCTCAGTGAAAAATAACAATGTTCAAATCAATATATTTAAATATCTATCTATTTATTGTCCTTTCGAGCCAAAGACGGCACATAGGGCAGAACCACTATCTCAAAAACAGAAACCTTGCATGCCAAAATGGTACATATTGCAGAGATCACTGCTTCCAAAATCTTTGGCTTTGTTTCCGTAACAATACTTTTTACAATGACAGCTTGTCAAGCTATCGATCAACCTCCTTAGTCGCCTCTTACGACATGCATGGAAGGTCACAGTGTCACTATTCTGACCACCTTCATAATGAGGCCCTGGTAACACACGGGGAATATTTAAATATATCGATATCAAAATAAATATATTTTTAAAAAAATAGTAATATTTTAATATGTACGGACCTGTTCTGAAAGAGACAACCACACGCAAATAGATTATAAAATTGTTTTAAAAGAGGTATTTCTTTAATGATGGTGTTGCTCACATCTTAAACATTATTCTGCAGAGGAAATTGTAATACTATTGCCACCGTTAAAAGTTGCAGCGGGTTGGAGTGAACAATAAGTTGGAGTGAAATTGTAATACTATTGCCACCGTTAAAAGTTGCAGCGGGTTGGAGTGAACAATAAGTTGGAGTGAAATTGTAATACTATTGCCACCGTTAAAAGTTGCAGCGGGTTGGAGTGAACAATAAGTTGGAGTGAAATTGTAATACTATTGCCACCGTTAAAAGTTGCAGCGGGTTAGAGTGAACAAAAATGGAAGGAATGGTACCAGGAAGACGAGACATGGCAGACCAAGAAGAAGGTGGTTTCAAGACATCAAAAAGAATGTGAACATGACAACAGAAGAAGTGGGAGATCGGGCTAGAGATAAGAGATTTCTTCAGACGGGCTGTGGTGAAAGCAATGTTCTGTATAGCACATGCGACCTGATGTTTACGATAGCGCAGATAGTGTTTTTTTTTATTACTGGTAGTCACGCTCGAAATAAAGATGGTCAACATTAGATGAGATGCACATGATGATAATATAATAGAGTTTAAAACATGTTATACCTTCAACTGAACCAGACAAGGACAATATGAACAAGATAATGCACTGAATTAGATGAGCAGCAATTCGGATTCAGGAAAAACAGTGGGACAAAATAAGCCATATTCAGCATGAGGACATTGATTGAAAAGTACATAGAAGTAAACAAACCAATATATGCCTACTTCATAGACTACACAAAAGCATTTGATAGAATTCACCATAATCAACTTATAGACTGCCTAAAAGATATAAATCTGGACGACATAGACATACGACTGATATGTAATTTGTACTGGAAGCAAACAACAATAATAAAATATAACAAGAAGAACTCTACACCCATGGATATAAAAGAGGAATAAGACAAGGATGCATCCTATAACCAAGCTTGTTCAATCTATACACTGAGCAAATCTTTAAAAACATCACAGAGATGCCAGGCCTAAACATTAATGGAAAGATAATCAATAACCTAATATATTCTGATGATGCTGTACTACTAGCAGAAAATCCTAAAGATCTACAATAATTACTTAATGTAACAAACATGACAAGCAAAACATATGGACTAGATATGAATACCAAAAAGACTAAAAATATGATCATAAACAAAGTAAATTCTCAAGACCTACAATATTAAATATCAAAGTTGAAAGAATGCATCTGGAGACAGTTCAGAGCTACAACAATATTGGACACACTATAACCAGTGATGGAAAATGTACAGGGTGTTTTTAAAGTCGCAGTGCAGTGAATATTTCTAATATTCAGTAAATGACGTAATCATCATCTACGTACCACAATTTTGTAAACCACATTTATGAACAAACCGCTGCTTCCTTTAAGGTTTTATTTACGTAAAGGACGGGCACTACGCTACTTTCATTGTCTCATTGCTTGAAGGAAATGGTGCTGACGATTGAAAACAGGGTATTTCTGGTTGAGCATGTCTTCCGTAATGGCGGTAAGTATACGGATGAGATCATTAGACAATTCGTGAGGAAATTTCCAGACTCACAAGTCCCTCACCGAAATTCTGTTACAAAATTGATCAAAAAGTTTCGTGAAACCGGTAGTGTGGTAGATGCATACCGATCTGGAAGACCTTCAATTTCACAAGACCAAATTATGGAACTCCAAGACAGAATTACAATGAGTCCAAATGCATCTTTAAACCACTTGTCTCAACAGGTGCAAATATCTAAGAGTTCTGTTCACAAGGTTTTAAGAAGTGAACTACACTATCGTCCATACAAATTAACTGAAGTGTCTCAACTCCAAGAAAGAGATTATGAATCCCGTTTAAACTACTGCATGTGGTTTCAGAATTTTATTTATGAACATGGCGCTGCCATCCTTGACGTCACTTTTTTCACTGATGAGGCCTGGTTTCATTTATCCGGTTATGTGAACAGTCAGAACAATCGGCTGTGGAGCAGTGAAAACCCCCATGAATTTCATCAAGTGCCGCTTTACGATCAAAAAGTCGGAGTGTAGTGCGCTATAAGTCGTATGCGGATAATAGGACCTATATTTTTTAATGAAACAATAAATGCAGAACGTCACCGTACTTTAATTCTGGAACCGTTCATAGCACACCTTACAGAACGGGAAATTATGAAATCCTGGTTTCAGCAGGATGGGGCAACAGCACACACAGCCACAACAACACTCAATTATTTAGAAAGCATATTTGCAAATCGCATTATTTCACGTGGAATCTGGCCTGCTCGTTCACCAGATCTAACACCCCCAGATTATTATCTGTGGGGGGCATTGAAGGGGAAAGTTTATGAAAATAATCCGCAGACAATTAATGACCTAAAGACTGAAATAGTAGACAAGATTAAACAAATATCACCAGACATTATTCTGAAGGTTTTCGCAAATATGGAAAGACGAATCACGACATGTCTTGAGGCCCATGGTGGACATTTTCAACATATGCTTTAGGCACAACTTTATTGTGTTAATACCAACATTACCAATTATAAGCTCGCCGATAGCAGTCAAGTATATTTGAATAATACCATTTATTTTACAATTTGTGTGACGCATTAGTTAACCGCATTTCTGGTGACGTTTTTTCTTTAGAGAGTATAAATTCACTGCACTGCGACTTTAAAAACACCCTGTATAACGGAAATAAACAAAAGAATAGGTATGGCCAAAAGTAATTTCAATACCATGAAAAATATACTAACATCAAAACAAATAACACCAGGGCTAAAACTAAGAATAACAAAATGTTACATCTTCTCAATATTCCTATATGGTGCAGAATCATGGACATTAGACAAGAAAACAGAACAGAAGATTGAAGCCTTTGAAATATGGATATATAGAAGAATAGGTATAATTGGGTGGAAAGAAAAGAAAACAAACAATGAAGTTTTAAATCAAATAAAAATGAAAAGAGAACTACTAAACACAATAAGAACAAGACAAATGGAATTTTTGGGGCATGTTAAAAGATACAACAGCCTAATAAAAGTAATATTGGAAAGGAAAATTCAAGGTAAAAGAGGCAAACCAAGACTAACATGGACGAGTAACATCAAAAGATTGATAAATCAACCTATGACAATCTGCAGCATCAAAGCAAGAGATAGAGTGGAATGGCGCTCCATAGTAGCCAACCTTCGTTGTGGAGACGGCACTCGATGATGATGAATGTACAGGTTAATGTTTTTGTACGATGTAGTAAATCAGCAACATAAATAGCAGACATTAGAGAATGGAAGATGTGAAGATCCATTAACGCCTTTACTGTTTTGTATGGCCCACGTTTATGGTGTTCAGTACACGCATGCTATGCGTACGTTCAATCGTATTTTATATTCTACATTTTTTTAAAAGTAATAAATGGTTAGTGCATGTGGACTAACCACTGGACTTGATTACAAGTATGCAAATAGTGGGATGATATCACATGAATTGGCAAATAAAGAATGAACAATTCAAAGATCTGCAAACAAGCAGTGAATTTGTAGTTTAAAAAAAATGGACATGCTGCATAAGAAATATTCAAACATCTCTGATAGACAAAAGAACTGGCTAGTGAACGTAAGTAAACATAACAATCTTACATATCGTTGAGTTATCAAACACTAAAGTTATCTTTGTGTTTAATAATTTAGGACTTAATTCCAGGATGAAAAAGAAGAAGTAGTAGATGATGATTTATAAGATTGTGTACTCAAGACATTAAAGACTTCTTAGAGGCTAAACTCCCATTTACAAAGCAATTGAGCCACAAGATGGGCGTTCAGATTAGCTGCGACGCCCTCACTAGACAGGCTACCCGATAACAGCAGCACCATATCAAAACGTATATACTTATAGAAGGGTGAACACAAGGAATGAAGGCTGACTCGTAGACATGATATGATACAAATTGGCACAGAGAGTATGAGAGCGCATGCGTAAAAAATTAAAAGACAAGCGGGCTAACAATGCAACAATTGCTTAATTGTATTGTAAATATGACCGACAGACAAGATGGTATCTTTTTTTATGGAAAGTTAAATACAATTGATCTTCCTCATCAGCTTCTGATTTCTCTTGTTTGTTTATTCTGACAAAACTGATATCTCCTGCTCTTGATACTTATACGTACAGTCTTAATCGTTACAGTACTCTGGCCGCTAACAACGACTTCTAGTATAACCTTCAGCTAAGTACCACGTGTATAAATAAGCTAATGTAATTATTTTTTAAAATAATCTGTTTCAGACTTCTCGCTGCAGTACTCAAGAACATTCGCATTCGCGAGCTTTCGTTTATTTACTTTACACTTTTTTTCATTTTTTACTTCTGTGCTTATCAAAAAAAGTTTGTAGACCCAATCAAAACGGCTTCCACATTGTTCTCTATTTGGTTGTTAATTGTCTACACATCTTCCCTATACAAAAACGTAAAAGTATTATCCAATACATAACACTTGCCATGATGTCACGAGATACCCAGTCAGACAATCTATACCCACGAAAGGAACGAAAGAGATAATGAGACAAGTCAGTGCTGCCAGTTAACGGCTGAAGTACTTCCCTAGCCGATCTGCGGCTCGCACACCAGACAAGGTGTCAGGTGGTACCGACTGTGAAACTCAAGCACTGCCACTAGAGAACTAATTAATGTAAGTTCTCCTGGTGGTTGTTGCGGGGACAACTACAAAACCAGATAAGGAATCAGCATCGGTAGAATGAAACATTGCAATGTTAATGATACAAGACTAACGGCAGACAATCGGCAGCTACTATTGTGACGTACTGTGACAAACGAGTGACTAGTGATTACTGTGACAAGTGAGGGACTAACCTTAAATGCTACAATTAAGGAACCAATTATTACTGTTCTATCAACAAAGACCGTTGATTACGACACTAACAGGAGGACACGTGATTAATGTTATTTTTAAAAAAAGTGTGTCTAAATCATTATGTGTGGATATTCTAACAGTCCTCGATAGCTGGGATCAACTCAGGGAATAAAGATCGTTAATCTGCGAGTAAAGGAAAACATAAGGCTCTTATTATAACCGAATTAATCTATAACTGAGGTTGATGATCTTGCAGATAAAATTAATCTGCTGAGAAGCGAATTTAATCTTATACCAAATTGTGTTGTTTATAAATAACAATTTTTAAAATAGAAAATTGATCATAAACACAAGCTGATGTAATCCACCAACAGTGGAATTAAATACTTCAAACGGATTAAAAACACTAATATATAAACTCGTAAAAAATATGAACTCGTAAAAAACACTAAAAAAGAAATTCGCAAAAACATTGACATGGGGACTCACAAAAACAACTAACAGAGAAACGTGTTACAAAGACAAATGAATCTACTTCACGAACATAGAGAACTATTGTACAAACCTTTTAATCAACATACAGAATTAGCTATTTTACTCGCGGATTTAATTCCTTACCAGAATGAATAATTCAAAATGAGTTTAATTTTGAAAATAGAAAAAGCTATCTTGTTTCAAATAGATTTGATACGAAAACAGATTAGATCGCCTACAGACACACATAGATTTACCCCAAATACTAAAGAAAGTCAGTTGACTTAGAAAATATATCTTACTTCAATTCTTTTCTTCTATCTACTGCATGCTACATTGCGTTGTAAATATAAATGAAAGAGATACTGATAATTTCATTAATACTCTTATTTTTTGTATGTAAAGCAACAGGGACAGGCTTCGGGGTCTGTGTAAATGAAGCATCCATTCAGTGGTTGCCAACTTAAGGTTCACCGAGGGCCGGATTATATAGCCAAAACTAGGACCATGTCATATCATGTGCCATACCGGTTGGCGTAGGCGATCATGTCCTTCCACAATCTTCTATCTGCAGTGCATCGTATCAATTCTGTTATTGACCGCCCCATGACTTGACACCAAGCTATCTAGTATTTTCTCTTTGTCGCCCGCGATCTCTCTTTCCTTTTATTTTTCCAGTAGAAACAAAGTATTCCAACTTACCTCGTGATGTGCCCGACACATGTTTATTGTTTCTTTCTGATGTTTTTTAGGAGCTCCCTTTTTGTATTGGCCTATTTGTGAATTTTCCCATTGGTCTTTTTAGCTGTCCAGGGAACTTTCAACATTCTTCTGAGAAATCCCATCTCTGTGGCCTCTAATCGTCTTTTCATTTGTTTGTTTATTGTCTATGATTCGCTACCGTAGGTCAGAATTGGTTATATATAACACTGATGAACTCTCTCACTTCCATTGACATAGACTTGTTGGATAATATATTTTTCATTTTCTGAAATGCTATTTTGGCCATAGCTATTCTGCTTTTTTATTTGTGTGGTGCATCTTCCATCTGATGTTATTAGTGTACAGTAGTATTTGACGCGTTGCACTTGTTTCAGGTTTGTCCTGTTTATTTGTATGCTGCATGATGGTGATGATTGTTCCTTCGATACAACCATTAATTCTGTTTTCTTACTATTCAGACTGATCCTAGGGATCAGTCTAAATAGTAAGAAAAGAAGGTCTGAAGCTAGGACCAAAGAGCCAAAATAGAGTATTGTCCAAAAATACATTATGTAATTTAATAATATATAATGGGAGCCGCGATAGATCAGTGGTTAGTGAACTTGACTACAAAGGACAAGGGGTAGGGTTCGATCCCAACCGACGGCTTCCAGGTTCACCCAGCCTTAAATGGGTACCGGATTTTTTTCTGGGAAAGTAAAGCAGCACGGGCGTAATACCGACCACATTACCCAAAAAATCGTGTGCTGAAGGTCTGTAAAATATAGGGTCACTAACACCATCTTTCCCTATACGCCACTTGGCGTGACGGGGGTTCTTTACTTTTTTACTTTTTTAATAATATATAATAATGGTTGCAGCTATCACCTGGTACTTACAGAAAAGCAACTTTCCAGCGCCGATTATAAACAAAGCCTTTCATTATTGTCGGCATCAAGCGTTTTTTTTTTTAAGACTGGAACTTTGTTTGATTATTTACAGGTGTTTAATATAGTGGTTGCTGTGGACACTTCGGGGGCCAAGAAAAATAGACTGCCGGGCCGAATTTGGCCTGCGAGCCGCAATTTGGCCACCACTGATCTAAAACATCCAGGTTATTTTATTAAACATTGTGTTTATAACAGCTCCAGCAGTATTGTTATAGTTCACGAATAATTGTTGTATTAATTGATAAAGACGATCAGAGGCCACAGAGACGGCATTTCTCAGAAGAATGTTGAAAGTTCCCTAGACAGCTAAAAAGACCAATGATGGAAACACAAAAAGGGAGCTCCTAAGAAACATCAGAAAGAAACAATCAACATTTTTCTGGCACATCACGAGAAGAGAAAAGTTGGAGTACTTGGTTACAACCTGCAAAATACAGGGAAAGAGAGATTGCGGACGACAAAGAGAGAAAATACTAGATAGTTCGGTATCATGGAATGGAAAACAGCCAACAACAGAACTAATACGATGCACGATGGATATAAAATTGTGCAAGAACATTATCGCCTACGCCAACCAGTATGTCACATGATGATAATGAATTGATAAGTTGAACTGTTTCACTGCTTGTCGAATGATTACGCTGAATATGCGTCGCTGTATAAGGACGTTATATGAGCGTAACTGCGATGAGTCGTGGTTTACAGTAAACTGCGGAATTAGCGGTTTTCGACATCGATTTAAATGGGAACCGGGATGCCTTAACTTTTCGACCCCCACTCGATTGGCCAGACAAGGTTGTTTCATGTGATGGTGGGGTCTCTATGGCTGACAGATAGATGGTTTTGACAGGATGATTACCTATTACACAATGTAATATTCCTTGACAACAAGGTGTCAATGGTGGGGTGGAACGTACACTCTTACAAAGGATGGTGATCAATGTACAAATGAGAAACGAAACACAATCATGACGTTTCGGCTTACATGCGACCTTCTTCAGAAAACAGGAACGAAGAAACGAACAACGAAATGAAGAATAACTTAACTACGTGTTCTAGAGTAACCAGAACTGGATCTAGAATAGAAAATGAAACGGGAAGACAACGTACTATATTTCAGGAAAAATCATTAGTTAAAAAAAAAAGAATTAAATGAAATGTACAAATTAAAAGAAATGTAAGGACACTTAGCTGGCTGGAAGTCTAGACTGCGGATACGATCTGTACTCGACTGTGAGTCAGATGTAAATTAGAGAAACGGTAAGGGGAGAACCATAATTTAATGTGTACATTTAATTATTCCTATTTTTAATTAATGGTTTTCCGGCAATACGGTACTTTGTCTTCACTTTCTATTTGTATTCTAGATCGACTAGTTCTGGTCACTCTAAAACATGTAGTTTAGTTATTCTTCATTTCCTTGTCCATTTCTTGGTTCGTGTTTTCCGAAAAATGTAGCGTGTAGTTCGAAACGTCACGATTTTGTTTCGTTCCTCTTTTGTAAAGCCGCCACCATACTTTGTTGGCGTGTTCGTTACAACCTACCACTAGCTCCCTGCCACCAGCTTTACTGCAGCGCTGCAATTATTTGGCTTTTCCCTTCATACCCAGGCCTTCTCTCTCCCTCCCTCTCTCTCGCTCGCTCTCTCTCTCTCTCTCTCTCTCTCTCTCTCTCTGCGGTGAATGTACACACATAGTTTGTTTGTAAAAGCAGGAATATAACAAATAAAAATAATTGTTTAAAAGGAAGCATTCAAGAACTCTGCAATTAAAACGAGGCTTAAAACAAACAAACAAAATAATACTGCCTTCATCATATCGGATTGCACGGCAACGAAACGGTTGCTTAGTTACTGTGTAACGTACACAGAGTAATCTGAAGCTGCAATATTAAGTACATGGTAATTTGAAATCAAAACAAGACATGCAACAACCAGCAGTGAATGGTCAGACTTAAATGGTATCTATCCAATATGCTGTCTTCAGCACAAGAGCAGACAAGTAATTTGAAATCGCACATGTAAAACAACAAAAATATAAACAAATCAATGACGCGTCAGAGGACAGATCAAATGTGTATAGATAGAAGCGTGCTCACGAACATTATGACCAGTAACAGAGTTAGCACCTATTGGTCTGCCATAAAGACATAAGGGAAAGGAGAAAGACTATTCTATAACAATCAGCACTTTTTTTGGATGCGTGCTTTACCTCCATCTTTCAAAATATTTAAATTTAATATTTGTTTTATATTTGTCCAAACCGAACAGGTTCTATTCTTTCTGAGCACACATAAAAGACTTCACTGTGCAATACAATTGCTTTTTTAAATAAATTTTCTTTCACCTCTGATCTCCTTTGACCTAAATAAAGAGAATGCTCTACAACCCAGTATTTTCTTTTTAAAATGGATGTGTTATTTACCCATTCGTGCATGTCATGCACCGAAAATAGCACATTTTCCTATTCGTGTTGTGTCGGATTGCCTTCAGTAAAGATATGCAAACGATGAAGTCTTAAAACAACTAAAAATGAAAAGAGAACTTCTGAACACAATTAGAACAAGACAAATGCGATTCTTGGGCCATGTTAAAAGACACAACAGCCTACTAAAAGTAATCCTGGAGGGGAAAATACAAGGTAAAAGAGGCAGAGGCAGACCAAGATTAACATGGACGAGTAACATCAAAAGATGGACAAATCAACCGATGACAACCTGCACCATCAAAGCAAGAGATAGAGCAGAATGGCGCTCCATGGTAGCCAACCTTCGTTGCGGAGACGGCACTCAATGATGATGATGATGAAAGATATGCATTTATGACATGATTTAGAACGTCCTTGAGATTTATATAGCATCTTCCCCCATGTATTAGTTACAACGATTATAAAGTGCATAAAGTTTATTTACCAAATTACATATCAGATAAAGACGTTTGTTATTTACTTATCAAATCGTCTGTATTTTTCGAGAAATTTACCATAGCTCACTCATTATAGTACAAATAACATCTAAGTTAAAGAAATAATAAAAAAGGGCATAAAATAATCGCAGACCGTGATACTTATTCTCAATCGTAAGATGAAGCTAAAACACTTGCTCATTCTTTATGAACACACATTGTTGATTGAGAAACGAAATCAAATGTATTGGGGGAGGGAGGGTGGGATAGAGAGAGAGAGAGAAAGTACGGCTACCAATAAAAAATTTATGGGACATCGGGAAAGCATGGGATGAAGAGTTACATAGTTAAAAACAAAATAAACAATAATATACACATTAAAATGCATTATAATGGGACACGTTAATTGAAGACAGCAATTAAAGGTTAAGCCGGATATGAAGTAAAGTACATTTGGGTAAGGGGGGGGGGGGGACCACTAAAGGGCCTGTTTTTTTTTTACAACGTAATGTCAAAGTAATAAAATAATATGAAGACCTGTTGAAGTCAACCTTCAAAGTCGTGGCTATCTGAGTGAACTATCAATATACGTTTTCCTGCTATTTAGAAACACAATCAAGCAGACAATTTTTGGGCTGCTCTTGGGTAGCTGGGTGCGCTTGGTTATTGCACATATCTTCTTCTTCCCCTCCTCCACCTCCTCCCCTATTTCCTACATTTTCTTGCTCCTCTCCATCAAATGCTTTTTCCTCTGCTCCCTCTTCATCGTTTAGGCAAAAGTCTGCTTAGATTAGCATCCTGCAGATAGAACTAACTGGTGGACAAATCCTCAAAGTTTGCCTTATCAATGCAATTCGTTGTTTAACAATTGTATAGTAGGGCGAAAAATCATCGTAAATAACAATGAGATTGGTAAAGTAAAATCTATGTCCGTATTAGAAACATAACATCATATAATCATTTAATTGATTTGCGACTTTCTTAGCCAACGTGGTACAAAAGCCTATAATGATGAAAGTATTTGCAACTGTTGATATACAGTCTTATCATAGTGATGTTCTCTTCACTATTTATATCATCACTGTAACAAGGTGTGTCTATATGTAACTGACTTCCGTTTCCAAACATGGTGGAATGAGGTCACGTTCGCTGGACCGCTGCAGAAGTTGCATTAGGGAACTGATTAGCTTCGGCTCTACGGTGTAATTTTCTGCGTCTGAGCTAATCAACTGACCCAGTTAGCAAAGTTCGTCGATGATAACAGGTTGTACTCACCTTATTGTTCTTCATTGTCAAGTCAAACGTTTGTGAATACGACCTTCCCCTGCCTAGCGATATGTGCGAATTACGTCAAAACATCGTGTGATGTTCCAAAACCGTCGATGTAATTGTATGACACCAAGTTCTTGCGTTGTACAACTCCTTGCTAAGCTCTGCTCAGTCTAGTCAGTAGCAGTTTTCACTTTGGAAATTGTGTATCAGCTTTTCGTGTGCTGTTGACTGCTTTTACCATAGTAACTGGGATATTGCAAGTGCAGCCATTGTTGTGTGAGCTACGTCATCAAGTTAGTTGTATAGCCCTATGACGGTCGTACTCTAATCAAAGAAAGACGGAGTGGTGTTTCGTGTATGACTTGTTAGCATCGGTGAGACTCCCGGAAGTTCGTGATAGTTAGGAGGGTCTTATAGTCTGTTGTTTGATGTGTAATGGTGATGGTCTAATCACCAACCAATTACTACATCAAGCTTGGGCAGATGGTACTCGTAAACCTGGGAGGGTCGACTATCTAAGGGCAGAATCCCCCTACAGAAAAGACAATCTGCTGCCTTCCGGGAAGATTGGGGACAATCAAAGACCAAGGAAAGCAAATCTGAATAAAATGCTGGCTGAAATCGGATGCACTCTTAAAACAACATTTTACTTTGAAAATTTACTCTTTAGTGTGTCGTCACAAATTAGAACTAATTCCATAATATATATCAGTTTTTAAGGGAAATGCAGCTGATCCAGAGGAAAATGATGCTTATTTCGCGAAGAAGTTGAAGCAGCGGTGAAAGGCATGACCCATTGAAAAGGCGTGGATAACATCCCAGCTGAAATGCTTCCGGTTTGGGATGGGGGAGGGGGGAGCCCTGATAAATGTATACACTGTTATCTGTAATATGATCTGACAGAACTGGGGTGTCGCCACTAACATGAAGGCAGTTGTTAATTATTAATCTCATAAAAGAGAGCATTCTGAACCATTGTTACAACAATAGAACCATCAATCTCATCAGCCGTCTAAATAATGTAATGTTTAAAATCATACTTAAGCGACTAAAATCACAGTCAGGAAAGATCATTTGCAAGGAACCGGCAGTCTTTAATGGATGGTCAATATAAAACACAACAGAGCTTCAATCTTAGGATACTCACCGATAAATCCAGCCACCACTAGCAAGACTTATATCACGTGTTCATCGACTTCAAAAAAGCGTTTGATAGAGTTTAGCATGCAGGGTTATGGGCGACGATGAGGATGTACAACTTCGGGGTCAGCATTGCTCGCAGCATAAACTATCCCTATGTTACAAGCTCAGTACTAATCAACGGAAACAGAGGGGAGTGGCTCAGAAGTATAATTGCGGTTCAACAAAGTCGCTTACTCTCTCCTACCTTATTCAACTTCTTGGAAAGAGTCAAAGCAGATTTCTTAGAAGTACATGAACGTATTATAAGTGTTGGAGGCAGAACTACTAATAACCTGCGGTTTGCTGATGACGTTGGTTGTTTAGCTCGGAAAATAAATTACTGGCCTGATGCTGCGACTAAATGAAACAACGAATGTATATGCCATGGAGGTTAATGCCTTGAAAAAGGCCGATTGCTCTAGGAGCATTGCTAATTTTTGTTTCCTTTAACTGGACACGAACTAGAAACAGTTAATAAATTTAAAAACTTAGAACCAATGAAGGCTCGAAATCTGAAATATTGGCTAGAATAGCGCTAATTATAACTGTCCTTTCAATGCTACAATCTATTGGGAAAGATAAGAACACAACTCGTGGCTTTAAAATCAACATGAAGCTCACACTTGTTATATTAATTTGTTTAGGCTTACGAAAAAAAATACCCTTACAGCAGAGATAGAAAAACAGATACAAGCCATGGAAACGAAATGTTTCTGAAATCGTCAGATTTTGGACATTTCTTACATGGATCTTATAATGAATGAAAAAGTCGCAAAAGGAGCATATAATGATACTTTCACTATTAAGAAGATATGCAAAATGATATGTTTCGGCCTCGTTTCTCGATCATATGGGCTGGCAAAGCCGTTCTGCAAGGAATTGTGAAGGAGGAAGAAGATAGAGAAAGAATGGACACGCCTCGGCTTAGCAGCCACATAGAGTGCTTATAGAGAAGATTGATGACAATGGAGAAGTGTATGATATTTGTTACCTGTGTTCAACAACTCCCAGGGTTACGTGGTCAAGATGAAAGGAAGGAAGGAAGGAAGGAAGAGGAAGGAAGGAAGGAAGAGGAAGGAAGGAAGGAAGGAAGGAAGGAAGGAAGGAAGGAAGGAAGGAAGGAAGGAAGGAAGGAAGGAAGGAAGGAAGGAAGGAAGGAAGGAAGGAAGGAAGGAAGGAAGGAAGGAAGGAAGGAAGGAAGGAAGGAAGGAAGGAAGGAAGGAAGGAAGGAAGGAAGGAAGGAAGGCACAGAGTATCTTAAACCAAAAATGCTGCAAATTTTTTACAAATGTAGTTGAAACGCTGATTTGACATTAAAATAAACACTGAAATAGCTGACTGGTAAAATGCTCATTTTTAAAAATTCAAATTATAAAAAGATGTCACCCCAAAAAATGACTTTTTTATTTGAGTCAAAGTTAACACGTTTTCTGACTTTAAGTCCGTGACCAAGTGCGACCTGTAATTTAAAAAAAATATAAGACAGTGCTTCCCAAACGGTGGACACCCGCGGCTCTATTCCCATGCTAATCATAAACAGTCGGCGCTCTCATGGCAGCTACAATCGTTTACGGTCAAACAAACTCTATAGCTTGTTTCATAACTCGTGCCCAACTTTTAAAATCGATAGCTTTTTAACCGCTTGTTCAAAAAGTTGTTCAAAATGTGTATGTAAAGTTATAATGATTAGAACCCAACAGGGAATTAATTTCATTAAAAAAAAACATTTGGTTATTATTGTTGCTTTTTTGATTTATATAAATTTATAACGACCCATTAATGTAGTCAAAACGTAATGTTTACAGTATTTTAAGTTAAAAATAGCAAGTAAAAATCCATACACGGTAAAATTGACGTGTTTGCACGCTTTTGCCGTAGTTTTTTTGACACAATTAGACACTTGTAAAAAAACACGAGAAATTGTGTGTTCCATTTCCGTTCATTCATAGGTGGAGACGTGGAACGATAACATTTATCATGAGTCTTAAAATGAAATTCTGCAGTTTACAAAACATCGCAATAAAAATGTATGACTATTTTTGCAAAGAGGCTAAACGAGAAAGATTATTTCATTCTTTAGAAAACCCTGAGAATAGGACAATACACATTTTGGATTTATCTAAACGGTCGATCTAAATCGCTGGATTCAAGCACGTGACCGTCAATGTTCAAAATATACAAAATCACAAGGAAGCGCCAAAATGTTGGATAATTTCGACAGTGTACTTATTAGAAGTGAAATTCGCAAAATGTTGGGTATGAATGAAACTGTTACAATAAGAAAATTAAAAGTATCGCTGAAAAAGAACAACAGTATTGAAATATCAAAGTCTACATTATGGAGGAATGTGAGAGCTGCATGCTTTACATTCAGAAAGTATACCAATGGACGAAACATCATCTGTGAGAAGCCACATATAGTAGTCATGAGAAGCAAGTACTTACGTGAAGTAAAAGAGGTGCGCAAGCAAGGTTATGATATTGTGTACTTGGGTGAAACATGGATCAATGCTCACCACACTAACCAAAGGGGATGGCAGTCATCAGATGGAAAGATTAAGAGATTAAAACCTAGCAGCAAAGGACAGCACTTGATAATTGCTCATGCAGGTAGTCGACAACATGGACTAATACAGAATGCAGAGCTCATTTTTCTTTCAAAATCCATAGACAATCGGGATTATCACTCTGAGATGAATGGTCACATATTTAGACATTGGATTGAAAATTCTGTTCTCCCATCACTAGATCGACCATCTTGCCTAATAATGGACAATGCAGCGTACCACAACATTGTTGCACTTGAAGATAAAGTCCCGACGTCATCCAGTACAAAAGATGCTATTAAGATATGGCTCACAAAGGGGCACATACAATTTTATAGCATGTACTTAAAACCTGAATTACTATCTCTAGTAAAGCAAAAACAAAGGACAAAGATTTTTCAAATAGATAAGATTATCCAAGAGCACGGTCATATAAGTTTGAGGCTGCCACCTTACCATGCTCATTTAAATCCAATAGAACTAATCTGGGCAAAATTAAAAGGACAAGTGGCAGATGAAAATACAACATTCAAAATATGCGATGTAAAGACTCTTGCTAATCTCGCTTTATTAAATATAGACAAAGATTATTGGGCTAAATGTGAAAACCACGTCTTAAAACAGGAAGAGGAATATTGGAAAAATGATGGTTTGTGGAATGTTCAACCCCAAACAGTTATTAATCTTTTAGACTCGTCTGATTCGGAATGAAAGTATATAGCCCCCACAATGTTGGCCCCTATATTACCTTAAGTTAGTTCAACAAACGGTCCTTATCAGGACCACACAACTATGAACATTGGACATACAGGTATACCTAGATATTATCGTCCGTCCTCGAACTGAGAAGACAATAATTCTCCTGGTGTTTTGTCTTATTAGGTTATTTACCCATTACGTCCACGCCTTCACCTAGTGAAAATTAATCATAGACCAGCAACTACGGTAATTTCTATTATTTAGGGGTTCACAATTTACAATTTTGACAAACATCAAAGAAATTCGTCGTTTTAAGAAAACTGCAGCTGCAAGATATTTGTTAAATATACATTTAAAGGGTCTTTTGCATTCTAATAACATCTGGAAAATTTCAACAGTTTTTAACAAACGGTTACTGGGTAATAGCGTTTTGAAGTTGGGCACGTGATTTGAAACGAGCTATAATTCTTGTACTTGTGTCTGGATAGGTTAACTCTTTAGAAATGGAGTTCTCTAACAATACAGATAATCAAGCAATTTATGTAGAAAAAGAAATCTACAACACACTTATGTTTGCAAATGGAATTTTAGAAACACAATTGATCATCTCACCAACTAAGAAAATACATAATGCATGTTATAAAAATGTTCCTCGTTAAATAAATAAATAATGAATTAACTATTACAAACAAATACGAAGACCAATGCGGAACAAAAGACACGATTATTCAGTACCCAATGTCATCGCACATTTTAGCAAAGAATCATGTTTTCTTTGATTCTGTCTTAATGAAGTTTATTGTGTCATTTACTGACTTTTAATATCACACAATGTAGATATAAACGATGATAAATGAAGACAGAATTAACACTATCCTGTAGAAACTAAAAAATATGAAAGCCTTTATGGATGTTCTTATAGCTGTAACTGAATTGTAATATCTGGGAACAATGTTAACATCACATGGTTGATGTACAGCAGAGGTGAGGTGCAGAATGGCTCAGGCAAAAGTAGCTTTCCAAAAAATGAGGAAGATACTATGCAATCCATTTTTGACAATGGAAACAAGAAAAATAGTTCTTAAATATTATGTAGAGCCAGTCTTAACATATGGATGTAAATCTTGGGCAATAGGGCAACAGACAAGAACATCACTGGAGTCTGTAGAAATGTAGTTTTACAGAAGAATGCTGAGAATACCATGGACAGCTAAGAAGAGTAATGAAAGCGTTCTCAAAGAGATCAAAGCAAAAAGAGAGCTAATTTCCAATATTAGGAAGAAACGATCATCATTTTTTTTGTCATATAACGAGAAGGGGACAGCTGGAATATATTGTGACAAGTGGGAAAATTGTAGGGCGAAGAGATAGAGGGAAGCAAAGAGAAAAGATAACAGACAGCTTAACAGAATGGCTTGGCAGAAGGTCAACAACAGAAATGATAGATAATGTCGAGATCAAAAGTTATAGAGAGACATGATCACCTACGCCAGCAAACATGCTACTTGATGATGATGTGGATGTTATTAAAAATGTATAACCACTAAGTAGGCACACGATAATATTCTTGGCGCAGCAACTTATAGCTACTTTCAAATCATGTGCCCAACTTCAAAACGCTATTACCCAGTAACCGTTTGTTAAAAACTGTTGAAATTTTCCAAATGTTATTAGAATGCAAAAGACCCTTTAAATGTATATTTGACAAATATCTTGCAGCTGCAGTTTTCTTAAAGCGGCGAATTTCTTTGATGTTTGTCAAAATTGTAAATTGTGAACCCCTAAAGAAACGAAATTACCGTAGTTGCTGGTCTGTGATTAATTTTCACTAGGTAAAGGCGTGGCCGTAATGGGGAAATAACTGGATAAGACAAAACACCAGGAGAATTATTGTCTTCTCAGTTCGAGGACGGACGATAATATCAAGGTATACCTGTATGTCCAATGTTCATAGTTGTGTGGTCCTGAAAAGGACCGTTTGTTGAACTAATTTAAGGTAATATAGGGGCCAACATTGTGGGGGCTATATACTTTCATTCTGAATCAGACGAGTCTAAAAGATTAATAACTGTTTGGGGTTGAACATTCCACAAACCATCATTTTTCCAATATTCCTCTTCCTGTTTTAAGACGTGGTCTTCACATTTAGCCCAATAATCTTTGTCTATATTTAATAAAGCGAGATTAGCAAGAGTCTTTACATCGCATATTTTGAATGTTGTATTTTCATCTGCCACTTGTCCTTTTAATTTTGCCCAGATTAGTTCTATTGGATTTAAATGAGCATGGTAAGGTGGCAGCCTCAAACTTATATGACCGTGCTCTTGGATAATCTTATCTATTTGAAAAATCTTTGTCCTTTGTTTTTGCTTTACTAGAGATAGTAATTCAGGTTTTAAGTACATGTTATTAAATTGTATGTGCTCCTTTGTGAGCCATATCTTAATAGCATCTTTTGTACTGGATGAAGTCGGGACTTTATCTTCAAGTGCAACAATGTTGTGGTACGCTGCATTGTCCATTATTAGGCAAGATGGTCGATCTAGTGATGGGAGAACAGAATTTTCAATCCAATGTCTAAATATGTGACCATTCATCTCAGAGTGATAATCCCGATTGTCTATGGATTTTGAAAGAAAAATGAGCTCTGCATTCTGTATTAGTCCATGTTGTCGACTACCTGCATGCGCAATTATCAAGCGCTGTCCTTTGCTGCTAGGTATTAATCTCTTAATCTTTCCATCTGATGACTGCCATTCCCTTTGGTTAGTGTGGTGAGCATTGATCCATGTTTCATCCAAGTACACAATATCATAACTTTGCTTGCGCACCTCTTTTACTTCACGTAAGTACTTGCTTCTCATGACTACTATATGTGGCTTCTCACAGATGATGTTTCGTCCATTGGAATACTTTCTGAATGTAAAGCCTGCAGCTCTCACATTCCTCCATAATGTAGACTTTGATATTTCAATACTGTTGTTCTTTTTCAGCGATACTTTTAATTTTCTTATTGTAACAGTTTCATTCATACCCAACATTTTGTGAATTTCACTTCTAATAAGTTCACTGTCAAAATTATCCAACATTTTTGCTCTTCCTTGTGATTTTGTATATTTTGAACATTGACGGTCACGTGATTGAATCCAGCGATTAAATGACCGTTTAGATAAATCCAAAATGTGTCTTGTCCTATTCTCAGGGTTTTCTAAAGAATGAAATAATCTTTCTCGTTTAGCCTCTTTGCAAAAATAGTCATACATTTTTATTGCGATGTTTTGTAAACTGCAGAATTTCATTTTAAGACTCATGATAAATGTTACCGTTCCACATCTACGCCGCTGAATGAACGGAAATGGAACACACAATGTCTCGTGTTTTTTACAAGTGTCTAATTGTGTCAGAAAACCCACGTTGAAAGCGTGCAAACACGTCAAGTTGACCGTGTATGGATTTTTATCGCTATTTTTAACTTAAATACTGTAAACATTAAGTAAAGACTACATCAATGGGTCGTTATACATTTATATAAATCAAATAAGCAACAATAATAACCAAATGTTTTTTTTTAATGAAATTAATTCCCTGTTGGGTTCTAATCATTATAACTTTACATGCCAATTCTGAACAACTTACAAAAAGCGGTTAAAAAGATATCGATTTTAAAAGTTGGGCACGAGTTATGAAACGGACTATAGTAAAAGTTTGGCTGCGGCGAATCCGCGAAGCACACTTTGTGCATCACCATTATAAGGCCTAATCTTAGTCACACAATAAGGTTTACATTTAAAATAAACCAATATATTCCCCATGTGTATGCACTTTGCGAACACGGGGAATACTTTACCAAAATAAATTTCGAAATAGGTAAGAGTAATAAGCATTACAAGATTTGTAAAAAAAAAGTTCGAGGAATGTATTGAAAAAAAAAATACAAACACACATACACAACAATGCTATTCTTGTCCATTAAACACACACATATACACACACCACACATATAGTAACACAAATAAACACACAAAAACACAAGCAGGAAGTGGCCCCGAATTGGCATTGGCTGATACAATGTTTCCATTGGATAATTGAGTAACAAAGACAAAAAGCCCAGGATAATTACGCTATTCTTCTTTCTCCTGCACTACCCCTCAATCACTGTGTTTTTTTAATTCCAAGAACAATCATTTCCTCATTTCTCTCTACTCCCCATTAACGCATCTTTCAACAACAGGGGTGTCCGCTTTCAAGCTAGAAGAATATGCTTCCGAACTCAAAATAGCTCCTGTCTCCACCGTGATAAGGACTACCTATGGAGTTGGAGAACTGATCACTTTAATTCTAATTCTCCAGGGCCCTTGTTGAAACTGGACGCTGTGTCACGTGGCTGGAAGCTGAACATTAGGCTCAGGATAACGGGGAATAAAAGAAGCGAGAAAGGAGGGTGGGAGTCTTAACTTTCTGTTCACTTGGAGGAGAATTGCGTGCGAGCACAAAGGACAGTTGAAAAGCAGCGACAGAGAGACGGACAAGTGTAAAGGTTTAAGAACTTATTGGTCGATAGACTTTCTGGCCAGATAAAAGCATTTTGGGGGACAGTGAGGAGAGCATCTAAGATTAGCTTTCTGCGTTCGACAAAGTGAGAAAATAGGACCGTCTTTATTGTGTGTTCACAGTCAACATCACGGAAAATTCGTACATAGGTCTTCTAAAGATTCAAATTCTAAAAAAGGGACTCATTTTGGAATTCATTTGTAAAATTCACACAGATCTACACATAGAGTATGTCCACATAAATCTCCAGCTTGAGCGCCCGTCACACATAAATACAAATATGTGATATGTGTATTTGGTGTTGCTGCCAGTACATAAGAGAGATCCTGTTGGTATTTTTGTTTTCTGCTTTTAAAATCTTACGAAACACCATTACCCAACAACAACTCATAAAAGGCAAAGATTGTCTTGCCGTGGTACTATGTAGACTGCAGAGTTAAGACATTAGGAAGTCAATGATCGTCCCTGCTGGGTTTTACATTCAGTAACTCTGTAAGTCATGTGCACATTTTCACAGCATACCGATTGGGATGTGTCCAGAAAACTAACAGACATATTTTATGCCTTGAAGTCAAAACTCAATAATTGCGATGTTTTTGTTAACATTCTTTATTCTGTGGACATCATCATCTTCATCATTGAGTGGCGTCTCCGCATCGAAGGTTGGCTACCATGGTGCGACATTCCACTCTGTCTCTTGCTTTGGTGGTGCAGATTGTCATAGACTGACTTGTCCATTTTTTGATGTTACTCGTCCGTGTTAGTCTTGGCCTGCCTCTGCCTCTTTTACCTTCTATTTTTCCTTCGAATATTACTTTTATAAGGCTGTTGTGTCTTTTAACATGCCCCAAAAATTGCATTTGTCTTGTTTGAATTGTGTTTAGTAGTTCTCTTTTCATTTTAATTGTTTTAAAACTTTCTCGTTTGTTTTCTTTTCTTTCCACCCAATTCTACCTATTCTTCTATAAATCCACATTTCAGAGGCTTCAGTTTTCTGTTATTTTTATTGTCTAATGTCCATGTTTCTGCACCATACAGTAATATTGAGAAAATGTAACATTTTGCTTTTCTTAGTTTTAGTCCTGGTGTTATTTGTTTTGATATTAGTATATTTTTCATGGAATTAAAATTACTTTTTGCCATTCCTATTCTTTTGTTTATTTCAGTTATACATTTTCCATCACTGGTTATTGTATGTCCCAGGTAGTTGTAGTTCTGAACTGTCTCCAGATGTATTCCTTCAACTTTGTGAACAACAACAACAGCTTTTAACACTTGGTAATCAATTTCTAGTAATAATAATAATAGAATGATCATATTAATGAGAAACAATGTTCTTTATTTGCACATATTAACTCTTCATCGGGAAGGCAGGTGGCCGAATCGATAATTGTTCGCGGTCCAAACCAGCAGAACTCCGGTTCAAATTACTGTAGGGTCTTTCGGGAATGAAATGAAAACGCTTAGATGTATACCTAAAGCAACTGAGTCGGGCAAGCACATTTATTCACCTCTTAATTAGAACTTAAAAGAAGAATCCACTAGACAAGAAAATTATGGACGATCCCTGGAAAGCATGAAATAGGACAGTTGACTTTACTAAACCAAAGGGCAGACGATGACGTGTTTATAATACAACTAGGGCGTCCATGATAAATTTGCGAGACAAACGGGCAACCATAACACAATTATTGAGCTATGAAAGGGGCATTGACAAGTTTGTGGAGTCAAGGACCAGTAGTCGATCAGGGTTCGGGCTCACTAACGTTAAGTAGTTATTTATGAGTTCGTGACTACTATGATGATTTTCAGTATAAATAACATGGTGAGTTGGGAAAATGATTTTCACAAACTTATACATGAATCGCCAAAACCGATATCTTTCTCTCCAGTTTGAATATCATGGACTTGTTAAGCAAGTATCGATGGTTTAATTAAGAAATTAAGTGTTTATTTAAGAATTATAATGGCGAAATATATAAATTAGCTAGCCGTTATGTATAATTTAAAACAAGACAACAGCGAGAAGAGAAATGTAAACAGCATAAAATAGGAGACATTAGATGATTACTACGGAAAGTGGATAAAACAAAACGATGAACATAATAATTTCTAGAAATATTCAATTTTCATTTTAAATTGATGTGAAAATTATAATTATAATAACAATTACGATGCTTAGATTAACCGCTTAAAACATACAAAATGTGAGAGGAAATCATCGCTATAGTCATCACGGGATTAAAGACTAGAAAAGCCTGTGTTCACACATAGCACTCTATCACTGGCAGAAGAAATCTTGGAAACATGTTTGTCATAAGTTTATTTAATAACTCCAGTGTCACTGAACGCAAGAGTATTTGTAATTCGATCAAAAGAAGATCTCACAAGTCGCAAAAGATGCATTTCGATCTAAATCTGGCAAGTGCCTGGTAGTACAAACAGGCAATAACTCTAATATGAGGTAAACTCGATTTTACTGAAGGAGCACGAACGCTGCAGAACAAACATAATATATGTGATTACAACCTTTCCCTTCAGGAACATATTAGAAACATACTCATAGTGCTGGTGGAACGTCGATAAATTTGGTACATAACTATAAAAAAAAAACACTATAACGTAATGCACTGAGATCGCATACACAAGTACTGTAACATACAAACTTTCTAACAAAATAGTAATAATTATTGCTTTTTGAAAAAACAACGTGTTTACTAAATTCACATGGACTGTCAGTCATAGTTAACCAAAATCTGAGGTTAAAATAAAGGGAATGGGCCCATGTATCCCCTGCCAACAATAATTTTCGTAACCGGAACAGAATGAATGATTAAAAAGAATGATTGACAATAGACATTCATTGAGGAATTCTAAGGAATATATTATCTATACTGAACGCTTTGAGAACGCAGACGACATCGTTATTATCGATCATTAAATTTGTGCCGACACATGCAAGAAGTAACTGGCAGATAACACAAATAGCGGCAGACATTTAGATTGAAGCTAAATCTCAAAACAATAGATGTCATATAAAATAAACATACCATTGGTATCGAGCAGCTAAACTAATTGAGGACCCGAAGCAGTCTACGACATTTCGGCAACAACCTTCATCATGTGCAAACCAACAAATATTTTAGGAAAGATCTACTCTAAAGCAAGAAATAATATAAATACAACAGTTGAAAGGCCAACTGTTGTATTCTGATCAGAAAATGGCGGCCTATAAACAAAGGCCAGATTTACGTTAGTTGACGTCGAAGTTCGTCTCGTCTCTCAACCGTTACCATTGTAAGTTTATTGTACATGTCCTGCAGCTGTATTCGTGGCCTAGCATAGTATTTTATCATTTGTATGTTTTATATCTGTGCTTATCTCCCTGAAAGAATTATAGCCAAAATGATGATCAAGCAACTTGTGGGATTAAAAAAAAAGAAAAGAATCAGGAGACAGCAGCATAACTATGAATTCACATATTCAGTAAATAGTAACACCAGATAGAGGAATCGGCAAATATACAGGTAAAAAAATATAAAGGTCGTATTGCTTTTGTCAGTTAAAAGGTTTTAGAATCGTTCAATAGAGCAGTAAAATTAAAAACCGAGAAGGATATTATCAAGCTGCATAATTTCAATGTTCTTTGTGAACTAAACTGTTAGACAAAATAACCAAGGAAAATATATTACATAAATTTATAATCGAAAAGTAGTTAGTAATTAACTACCTGAAAAAAATTAATATATTTGATAATATCAAGCGCCACAATGGCACTAAAACATAATCAATGCAGAGTACTGGTTCTTGAAAACAATGGGATCAATACATAATTTATATTAGAAAAAAAAAATAAACTACCAAGAGTATGTCTCAAGCTTATATAGATGACGTAGGAAGTACATTGGTTATGTGCTCAGAACTAACAAAAGGTGACTACAACCATGTCTTCATTTAGAAAACAGGTTATAAATGAAAACGAGGAAAACTAAAAGAATCTATACGTAGAACAGTTATGAGAGGTGGCTACGTTATGAGCTTAATAACGATCATGCATGATCTCAAAGTGAATCGTGGGATGGGACGCGCAAAGATTTCTGCGTTGTTTGAGATCTTGAGCCCGAAATCAACCAACAAACTAACTAACTAATTAATCAATCAATCAACAAACTAACTAACTAACTACCTAATTAATCAATCAACCAACAAACTAACTAACTAACTACCTAATTAATCAATCAACCAACAAACTAACTACCTAATTAATCAATCAACCAACAAACTAATTAACTAACTACCTAATTAATCAATCAACTAACAAACTAACTAACTACCTAATTAATCAATCAACCAACAAACAAACTAACTAACTACCTAATTAATCAATCAACTAACAAACTCACTCAGTTAATGACTTCCTGCAGACGTGTGGCTATACAAGAAACACATTCAGATTGACAGTTAAAAAACTGACATCCTAGACTGCACAGACCACGTGATGATGAACGCTGATGAACAACAACAGAGCCCGGTCGTGGTTAATGCCGAGGTCAACGGTCTCATCTGCGATAACACCAATAAGAAAGATGCAGTCACCTATACAGACGGATCTTAAATACAACACCAAAGAAGTGCATGGGCATTTACAGCACGCTCGGCAGGCAGAATAGTCAAGGAAGGCAGTGGTGCATATGTCATGACCACGAGTAGCATGACAATGGAGGCGATGGCAGTGACTAAGGCATTCAAATGGTTAGAGTCACAAGACTACACCCACGCATGTATACTGAGTAATTCGATGAGCATGATTAAAAAGGTGGAGGCGGGCTCTGTACGCATGCAATGGGTGGAGTCGTTGCAGAAATCCAAAATACGTAAGGTCACCTTTGTCTATGTCCCTGGACATGCGGGAGTACGAGGAAATAAAAGAGCGGACAGGTTGGCTAGCTGCGCTGTCGTTGAAGACGGGCAACCAATGGATCGAGCGGACATCATCAATGCCCTCCGAGATGTGGGAAGAGCAGAGGACTTCGACAAACACAGATCCACGTCACTTCTTCGGATGATGGAAATGGGAGTTAAGATGGGCACAGCCAGAAATGAGAAACTTAGTGGCCGTGTAAGAAGACTTATCAACCAACACAGAACTGGAGTCGTCAGTCGCTGGACACTGAGGGACTTGCTGAGGAGGGTATCTGAGCACCTATGGACATGTTCGGAGTGCAATGATGATGACCCACAAATAAGTCAATAACAACAGAGCATACAAACTGCCATGGTTGCACATAACCTATTTGTTTTTTCCCCCCGTTTATTCAGATTCCTTTCCTTCGACCTTGGCCGCAAATCTCAACAAAACAGTTGTTGACGTCGTGCAAATGAACAATAATTTATCCCTTTAAATAAAATATTAAAAAAAAATAGTTTATATTAGTAGAGAGGTTAAAAAAAGAAACATGCACACAGCTGGTCGTCCTAAGTAATGTCATTCTGTACGCATCCGTTATCAGCTTAACAGCTTTGTTAACACCCACAGAAGGAAGTTTAATACAATACTGTCAGCTCTTCCCTGTGTACACACACGAATAAACGGTCTTTAAATCAAGGCAACCGCTTGCCTGCGTTTCCCTGATGACAAATTATTGATAACAAAGCCTGGTGACATTTATTACAGGTGAAACAGGCGACAATGTCATTAAAAATGTCATAAAACTGTTAACACTCAATCACACCTACGCCCAGAAAAACTGTCCTGCACCGCATCACCGTGGCAAAAAGAACGAATCACTGGGTTCATTGGTACAGTAACCGAATGTTCTTTAATACACACTCTATAACAGAAATCGAATTATCTTGAACATGTCGAATATAATAGTAAATGAGTGGTCTTGAAAATGTATACTGCAAGTATAATTTTAACAAAATGATCATAAAACCGCACAATGTTTAAGTATTCAAATGATCTCAATGGTCACAGATACCAGAAGGGAAACATTAGGGTGTCGAAAGCTCCTCTCCTTTTACACACACCGTTTTTTTTTCGTTACCTTTCTCTGTACTCTCATAATTGCCTCTTTATATATTCATTCTGATTTATTCCTTTATTTCTCCTCTCATATTTGTCCCTCTATTTCTTTTCTCAGATTTGTTGCTTCTAGTTGATCTCTAAGTTTCTCCTCTCCGTTTGCCCCAACTAGTTGTCTTTTCATTCTCTCTAGCAAATCTTAACATCTTACAACAAACTAGCAAGTCTTTACATCTTACAACAAACTAGCAAGTCTTTACAGCTTACAACAAACTAGCAAATCTTTACATCTTACAACACACTAGCAAGTCTTTACAGCTTACAACAAACCAGCAAGTCTTTACAGCTTACAACAAACTAGCAAGTCTTAACATCTTACAACAAACTAGCAAATCTTTACATCTTACAACAAACTAGTAAGTCTTTACATCTTACAACAAATTAGCAAGTCTTAACATCTTACAACAAACTAGCAAATATGTACATCTTATAACAAACTAGTAAGTCTTTACATCTTACAACAAACTAGCAAGTCTTAACATCTTACAACAAACTAGCAAATCTTTACATCTTACAACAAACTAGTAAGTCTTTACATCTTACAACAAACTAGCAAATCTTTACATCTTACAACAAACTAGCAAATCTTTACATCTTACAACAAACTAGCAAGTCTTAACATCTTACAACAAACTAGCAACTCTTTACATCTTACAACAAACTAGTAAGTCTTTACATCTTGGGGATGGATCACGTGTTACTTCTCTCAGGTGGATTGTCCACTTACACATATAATTTTATTCATGGAATTTCTTGTGTTTTTTTCTTCTGGAATTTTGTGGGGTGTTTTTTTTTTTTTGGCGTCTCTTCTTTTTGGTATGAATTTTATGACACGAGCTGGCACAATTAACTATATTTCACATCATCATACGAGGCAGTCATCTAGATTGAATTATGAGACTAACGCAGAACAACAGATATTGATTCTAGTGGTCAATGAACAAAAACTTGATGACTTAGTTCTCCTATGACATAATCGTCAACAGATGCAAGATAAAATAAGCATATTTTATGAGAGATCGCAACAGCTGGGATTGGAAATAAATAAAGATAAGACCAAGATTGTGAGAATTAATACAGTTGACAGTAACAAATAATAATAGGAGAAATATATCCACTAGAAGTACAATCTTACATACTTAGTGCATTCAGAAAGTAACGAACCCTATCGATGTACTCAAGAACCGGTAATTCAAAATGTATGAAAATTGTACACATTATATATTGATGTGTAAGCATCATAATCATTATCATGCAATGATAATATTTTTCAGCATTATCATGCAACATAATCCCCATCAACTTGTACAGCTTTATGCCCGTGCGCAACAAGTGCATGTATTCCTAGCCTGTACTAGCCTTTGTCTTGATCGTGTAGCCATGTTTCCCTGCATGAATCACTCCTTCATCATCTTCAAACCTTGTTCCACGAAGAGTATCTTTAAATGGAACGAAGAGATGGAAATCGGATGGTGCCAAATCAGGGCTGTATGGTGGATGGGGAAGTACAGTCCAACCCAACCGGTGATTGTTCCCGTGTTGTTAGACTTGTTCACACAACGGCGCACATTGTCGTGAAGGAGAAGCAGGTCTGCTGAATTCTTGTGCGGCCGAACTCTGCGAAAACGTTGATTGAGTTTGTTCAATGTCTTAATGTAAGCGTGCGAATTGATTGTCTTCCGTCTTGTCTTTTGGGTCATTGAAGGTGTGATTCTTGTGGATGTTATATCCATATGAATCACACCTTCAATGTCCCAAAAGACACTGACCATGACCTTTCCAGCTGAAGGAGATGGCTTGAATTTCTCTATCTTTGGTGAATGTGAATGCTGCCAATCCATTGGCTGTCTTTTTGCCTCAGGTTCAAAATGATGTGGCCAGGTTTCGTCACCTGTAACAATCTTAGCCAAAAGATTATCTCCCTCAACATTGAAACGTTCAAACAGTTCAGAAGTAATTGCTTTTCTTTGCAATCGGTGTTCATTTGTGAGATTTCGTGGAACCCATCTTGCACAAACCTTAGAGAATAAGAGAGCTTTTATAACTACATTTGCACAACCAATGCTGACTGACAACTTGAAGGCCAATTGTTGAGTTGTAATGCGACTATCAGCAAGAATAATGTCCTCAGCGCATTTCAACATCTCTGTACTGGTGGCTGTGGCAGGCCGTCCACAGCGCGGCTGATAAATAAGCTCGTTTCTCCACTTTTCGATTTTTTTATTCTCTGATACACATCGACTTACTGTGCTCCTGTCGACTGCAAAACTGTCAGACACATCACATAGGCGCTTGTGATTGTTCACAAAAGTTTCCTTCTCTAAAACGAGAAATTATATCATAATTTGCTGCCTATAACGCAAGTTGCTAACATTCTCTATTTCAACGGTTTAGTACAGTCGTATTATTTGGAATGCGATTTGGTGCACACAATCGACACATGCCATATTTAAAGTGTGCAAAGCTGTATGCTTATATGTTTATTATTAGCTGAGATAACCAATGTGATGCATGAACTTTTGAACGCTCCGTGTATGTCTGGGCTTATATATATGTAGAAGGGAGGTCAAAAAGTAATGCACACCAATTTTTTTCTCGGAAACTATTCGGGCAAAATGTGTGAAATTTTCACAGATTGTAGCTGAACATCCCCTTTACACTACCTATTTTTCAACATAATCTCAGTCCAAGCGTATTGCCTTACGCCAACGCGAAACTAGGTCATGAATGCCTCGTTTGTACCAAGTTTTGTCCTGCTCGCGTAGCCATTTTTTAACTGCACGGATCACATCCTCATCATTGTCAAAGTGTTTCCCACGCAGGAATTTTTTGAGTGGTCCAAACAGATGGAAATCTGAGGGAGCCAGATCAGGGCTGTAAGGAGGATGTGGCAGTACAGTCCAACCAAATTTGTTGATTGCTTCCCGTGTTACCAGACTTGTGTGAGGGCGTGCATTGTCATGTTGAAGCAACAAATCTGCAGGTGGCTTATTAGGCCGAACTCTGTGGAACCGATTTTTGAGTTTTGTCAGTGTATTGATGTAAGCTGTCGAGTTGATTGTCTCACCTCTTGTCATTACATCAACAAGAATCACACCATCAATGTCCCAGAAGACAGTGATCATCACCTTTCCGGCTGATGGAGATGTTTTGAATTTTTTTCTTTTTGGTGACTGCGGATGATGCCATTCCATTTACTGCATTTTTGTTTCAGGCTCATAATAATGTGCCCACGTTTCGTCACCGGTAACAATTTTTGGACAAAAACATTTCTCCTTCAACACCGAAACGCTCCAACAATTCAGAACAGAATGTTTTCCTTTGAACTCTGTGATCATTTGTTAGGCACCGAGGAACCCATCAAGCGCAAATCTTTGAATATCCGAGAGTTTTAAAAATTGCGATTGCACTTCCCTTGCTGACTGTAAGCTGCAATGCCAATTGCTGACTAGTGATACGCCTATCCTTACGAATAATGGCATCAGCCCGGTTTAACATGTCTGTGCTGGTAGCCGAGGCAACACGTCCAGAGCGCGGTAAATCATGCAGCTCCACTCGTACACTTTCTGCAGCTTTAATTCTCTGAACCCAGCGACTAACTGTGCTCCTATCGACTGCAGAACATTTGTACACTGCACACAGTCGTTTATGAATGTTTGCCACAGTTTCTTTTTCCGCAACCAGAAATTCTATGACAATTCGCTGTTTGTAACGGACATTGTTGACAAGCTCCATTTTAACGGTTCATAGATTGCGTAATATTTTTCAGAATGCTGTTCAATTTGGTGCACATAATTGGAACATGTCATATTCCAAGTGTGCAAAATTTCATATTCCTATTTTTATTATTAGCCGAGAAAAAAATTGGTGTGCATTACTTTTTGACCTCCCTACGTATAACTGGGAAGGAACAGAGAACGATACCAAAATAAGAATACAAAAAGCAAGAGGAGCATTCGTTGCACTAGGAAGAATATGGAAATCTAAAGAAATTAGGTTAAATACAAAGATAACAATTTTCAACTCCAATTTTAAATCAGTCCTATTATATGGCTGTGAAACATGGAGAACAACAATGACAATCACGAAGACAAATCTTCATTAACGGATGCTTGTGCAGAATAAAATGATAGAAATGGCAGGACAAAATCACTAATGTAGAATAATGGAAAAGTACCAGTTTAATACTAGTGGACAAAGAGATACAACGAAGACGATGGCGCTAGATAGGACACACTGCAAAAGCCGACTAAGAGCATCACACGACAGGCCCTTTTTTGAAATCCCCAGGAGAAGAGTCAATGAAGAAGACCAAAATATTTTTTGGAAAAGACAGGTGTAATTAGAGATGACGACGATGGGGAAAAAAATGAAATTATCTTAAAAGAAAAGCAATAAACAGAAGGGCTTGGAAAGTATTTGTTGAAGACCTATGCTCCACAGGGAGTTGAAAGGTAGAAGAAAATCAGTCATACAGTTATTGAATTTTGATCCATCTTGCGGGTCTGTTTTCTATAGCTTTGTAATAGAATGTAATTTTATTTACAAATGTATGAACTTCTTATATTACTAAAGGTCTTATCAAAGCAACAAATAAAATGGTTTATCCGGTTGAGCAAATTGCCGTGTAATTCCACACCAACCACACAGGGTTTTTATTAAGAATGTAGAGGTGGCGATCATGGTTGGTCCAGAGTATGTTGGCGTGATAACATCAAATAAATTACATAAAAGCGTCATCATACGATTGTGTTTTGTACAGCTAGAACGCCTTCATAAGCGTACAGTGAATATGGCGTTAGTGGTCATATTCATCCAGCAGTTATGAGCAACGACACATTTTTGGAATGTGTGGTTGGTATCACACCTCGCCGCCTTTACTTTCCCAAAAAATGTCTGGTATACATTTTTAGGGTATACGGGAACCCCTGAGCCTTGTCAGTCTGGAAAATCCCGGACTCCTAATCAGGAGCGGTGCACTAACCACTCAGCCACAGAGAATCATAACAGAAATGATTGATCAAAAGAAAAAACTGGAATAAAAGCTAATCCGTAGAATACTAGAACATATTTTTTTGTTTAAACTAAACTCTAAAACTAATCTGGTAAAATAATAGGAAATGATAAAGAAGCATAAACGCTAAAAGTTAATCCGGGAGAATAATAATAATAATAGCCAAGTTTTTAGAACGTTTCCAGTATTCCTTTTTCATTGTTAACCATAATGTTGACATTGTCCAGTAAGATAATTTACTTGTTATTGTATTCAGTAGACAGTACAACCTGCGACTGAATTGCAGGTATGCTCGGGGAGGAAAATAAAACAATTCTATAGCTTGTGAATAAGAATATTTTGTGAAAGAGCAGAGTCAATCGTAGGTGGATGACAACGGAAAACCGCTTTATGTAGTCCTAATAGCATCATAGGAAATGATACAAAAGAAAGAAAATCTAAATGTTAATAAACTCTAAATTTCATTATCATCATCATCATCAGGTGTCGTCTTCGCAACGAAGGTTGGCTACCATGGAACGCCATTCCACTGTTTCTTGCTTTGATGGTGCAGGTTGTTATAGCTTGACTTGTCCATCTTTTGATGTTACTCGTCCATGTTAGTCTTGGTCTGCCTCTGCTTCTTTTACCTTGTATATTCCCTTCTAATATTACTTTTAGTAGGCTGTTGTGTCTTTTAACATGCCCCGACTATTTCATTTGTCTTATTCTAATTGTGTTTAGTAGTTCTCTTTTTATTTTTAGTTGTTTTAAAACTTCGGCGTTTGTTTTCTTTTCTTTCCATCCAATTCTACCTATTCTTCTATAAATCCACATTCCAAAGGCTTCAATTTTCTGTTCTGTGTTCTTGTCTAACGTCCATGTTTCTGCGCCATACAGGAATATTGAGAAGATGTAACATTTTGCCATTTTTAGTTTCAGCCCTGCTTTTATTTGTTTTGTTGTTAGTATATTTTTCATGGCATTAAAATTACTTTTTGCCATCCCTATTCTTTTGTTTATTTCAATTTTACATTTTCCATCATTGGTTATAGTATGTCCAAGGTAGTTGTAGCTCTGAACTGTCTCCAGATGTATTCCTTCAACTGTAATATTTATTTGTAGGTCTTGAGAATTTTTTTTTGTTTATGATCATAGCTTTAGTCTTTTTGATATTCATATCTAGTTCATATGTGCTGCTTGTTATGTTTATCACATTAAGCAATTGTTGTATGTCTTTAGAATTTTCTGCTAGTAGAACAGTATCATCAGCATATCTTAGGTTATTGATTATCTTTCCATTAATGTTTAGGCCTGGCATCTCAGTGCAAAGTTTAGACAAGCTTGGTGATAGGATGCATCCTTGTCTTACTCCTCTTTTTATATCCATGGGTGTAACTCTATATTTATTTCTTTATAAATATAGAGTTATAATTTTATAAATATATTCTATTAAATAGTGCTTTTTTCAGAGAAAGATTTCAATCTCGACAAATGTTGATTGTAATTGTTGATTTAAAACAGTAATGTCACGTTCTTTGACTCCCAACACATGGATAGACGACATGCTAAAAAGAGGCAAATATTTGGTGGACCGCACAAGAAGACATCAATCACGTTTAGGAATTAACAATATCAACATTGGTGAATAGTGGATACCGGTTCCTACATTATTACGGGGCACATTTCCATGTATTATCACACTAGACAGGATATGCAGGGTGCAGAATCCAGACGTGGTCGATGTCACAGAAAAAGGTCGACGCCCTCATCTGGGACAACACAGACAATGATAATGCAGTCATTCATGCAGACAGATGTGTAACACGACACCAAAGGTGTCGAAAATTTTACAAGGCATTTACAAAATTTTAAAAGGCATTTACAGCACGCTCTGTAGGTAGAACAATCAAAGACGACAGCGGTGTGCACGTTATGACCACGAGTAGCATGACGATGGAAGAGAAGCATGGCGATGGAAGAGTAGCATGACGATAGCAGAGTAGCATGGCGATGGAAGAGTAGCATGGCGATGGAAGAATAGCTTGTCGATGGAAGAGTAGCATGGCGATGGAAGAGAAGCTTGTCGATGGAAGAGTAGCATGGCGATGGAAGAGTAGCTTGTCGACGGAAGAGTAGCTTGTCGATGGAAGAGTAGCATGGCGATGGAAGAGTAGCTTGTCGATGGAAGAGTAGCATGGCGATGGAAGAGTAGCATGTCGATGGAAGAGTAGCTTGTCGATGGAAGAGTAGCTTGTCGATGGAAGAGTAGCTTGTCGATGGAAGAGTAGCTTGTCGATGGAAGAGTAGCTTGTCGATGGAAGAGTAGCATGGCGATGGAAGAATAGCATGGCGACGGAAGAGCACCAAGGCGATGGAAGGGTAGCATGGCGATGTAAGAGTAGCATGGCGATGTAAGAGTAGCATGACGATGGAAGAGGAGCATGACAATGGAAGAGTAGTACGACGATGGAGAGTAGCATGACGATGGAAGAGTAGCACGACGATGGAAGTAATGACAATGACCAGGTCATTCGTGTGGTTGGAGTCACAAGACTACATCCACTCCTGTATACTAAGTGATTCGATGAGCATGATAAGAAAAATGAGGGCGAGCTCTGTAGGCTGGCAGTAGATTGAGTCATTACAGAAGTCTACGCCCCTGGACATGCGGAAGTCCGAGGAAATGACAGAGAGGAGAGGCTGGCTAGTTGTGCTGTTGTCGAAGACCAATGAATCAGGCAGACGTCATTAATGCCTTTGGAGATGCGGGAAGGGCACAGAACTTCGATAATCGCGAGATCACATTTTTGCTTCCGACGAAAGAGATAAGAATTTAGATGGGCACAGCCAGAAACAAGTGGCTTTGCTGCGCGCATACGAGTACTTATTAACCAACAGGACAACGAACCATCGACCAGTGAGATGCAAGGCAGCGTGCTACCCAAAAATGTACTACGTTACTGACACTCAAAAACAGATGTAATACATTGCCGCCACAACAAAACTCAGAATTCACACAATCAACCTCAATAATGCTGCATGATCATGTTCATGGTCCATCAGCCCAAAGTACTTTTCGCTATCACTTTTGGATGGCAACTGATGTTTAATATAACCTAGAAATCTTGGTCTGGTATGGCCGTATCTCGCTAAGAAATAGGCAAAACCGGCAATGAAATAAAACGCAAAAAAAAAATTAATATAAATTAATTAAATGTAAATTAATTACACATATATCATGGCAAATTCAGTCAAATACAAACTAGAACATTTAGTCTGGGGTTGTGCTTCGCCACGATGGAAAAAAAAAAAAAACACCAAGAACCATGAAAATCCCGGAAATAGTTTCGAATCTTCATTCAATGTTGAGACTGCACTTGAGACTTGACTTGGCGCATACTCTGATTATTCTTAGTTAAATGAACTTCTTACTACGTGTTCAGTATGTAAAGGGCTCTTGTGTGTCTATTTACCACGGGATAAATCAATAAAGCAAACGTTGGTACATAACTCTGAGACTTCTCTTCTTTCAAAGCAGACACTGCTTTGTTATTATGTTCTACTGTCTGTGGAAACTTGATTAAGTCGGAACAATTCGGCACTTTATTTATACTTTATAGTTTTCAGCTTCTTATGAGGGTTGCTAAATAGAATACCTTCCAAAACGAATGCATTGGACAATTAAATACCACGTGGAACGTTTTCAACTCGAATGAAACAGTACAAAATGAGACAAAGGATATGAGCCAACCTTTAGCAGGAAGAAGAGGTAGACATGTACTCTTTCTTTCTGGCGTTCCCGCTATAACTACTAAAGGAATGAGCGACCTTCTTCGTCATCCGTTCTTAAAAGGACATTAAGAGTGCAAAGCTGCGTTATTTCGTGTTTATTTGCGCCTTTAGGGCCATTACATCCGACTTCAGCACGGCATGTTTTAGTATTGGGTTGCATTCCCTCTTCGATCCCTACTCACTTTGCCAGACTCCTTGGGTTAGTCTTTTACTGAAAGCACCACGAAAGGGTGGGGGGGGGGGGGTGGGGGAGGGCAATCCGAGTCTTTTGACCCTTGGTAGTATTAGTACCACCAGAACTAAGGATGAAAGGAAACGTAAATCTCTCTCCAGACATTCGATTAGACACTAGACAGCACAAGAAAAAAGGCAGACCGAAATAAACCGTACGAAGAACCATCAAGAGAGTCATTGCCTTCAACATTGTGTACAGAACAACTAGTAAGTAAGTAAAGTAAAGTACCCCCCGTCACGCCAAGTGGCGTATAGGGAAATATGGTGTTAGTGACCCTATATTTTACAGACCTTCAGCACATGATTTTTGGGGTAATGTGGTCGGTATTACGCCCGTGCTGCTTTTACTTTCCCAGAAAAAATCCGGTACCCATTTAAGGCTGGGTGAACCCGGAGCCGTCGGTTGGGATCGAAACCCTACCCCTTGTACGTAGTAGTCCAGTTCACTAACCACTGAGCTATCGCGGCTCCTACTAATTTTTAGGGAATTAGTAAAACCCAGGTGTCCTCGCCAGGGTACGAACCCCGGCTGTTGCCGTGGTAAGCCAACCGCCTATCGATTGCGAGAACAACTAGTACTACAGCTAAATGGGGAGCAGTAGTTAATACCCTGTCGTATACGACCCAAAAGGAGTATAAAATGAAACATAAGAGCTTTTAAATATCTCCAGGACTATACATAGCGTCTTTTATATACTATTATTATTGTTATTATTATTAAAAGTGTGATACTAAACTGGCAAACTACAGGGAAAGAGAGATCGTGGACGACAAAGAAAGAAGATAATAGTTAGCTTGGTGTCATGGCATAGAAAACAGTCAACAACAGAATTGATACGATGCACTGTAGATAGAAGATTGTAGAAGAACATGATCGCCTACGCCAACTGGTATGGCAGATGATGATAATGATACTAAACAGCACAGTTACGTTACATGCTTTTGTTTAATTTGTTATAACCCAACCAAATGGTATTTAATGTTAACTTTATATTCCGTAGTTTTGTTCTTTGAAAACAAACCTTATACAGGAAATATGCATGCAAGGCATTGTGGTCAGATTCAGGTTCTAAATTATGTGTATGACACAATTCACTTAAATACCGGTCTGTATAATTGTATTGGTGCAGTTGAATGCAGTGACTTTAGAACAATAAGCCTAATGAGCCACAAATCTTGCTAAAAGTTATACAAGGAAAGAAGGATTCAGAATAAAATCGATACTAAATTACATGAGCAGCAATTTGGATTGAGGAAAAATAGTGGGACAAATTAAGCCATATTCTGCATGAGAACATTAATCGAAAAGTACACAGAAGTAAACAAACCAACATATGCCTGCTTCATAGACTACACCAAAGCTTTTGATAGAGTACACCACAAACAACTTATAGAAATCCTAAAAGAGATACATCTAGATGACATGGGCATACGACTAATATGTAATCTATGCTGGGAGCAAACAGCAATAATAAAATATAACAAAGAGAACTCTACACCCATTGATATAAAAAGAGGAGTAAGACAGGGATGCATCTTATCACCAAGCTTGTTCAATTTATACACTGAACAAATCTTTAAAAACATCACAGAGATGCCAGGCTTACAAATTAATGGAAAGATAATCAATAACCTAAGATATGCTGACGATACTGTACTACTAGCAGAAAATCCTAAAGATTTACTACAAATACTTAATGAAATAAACATGACAAGCAACAAATATGGACTAGATATGAATATCAAAAAGACAAAAACTATGATCATAAACAAAGAAAATACTCAAAACCCACAAGTGCATGTCAAAGTTGAAAGAATAGACCTGGAGACAGTTCAGAGCTACAACTATCTTGGGAATACTATAACCAGTGATGGAAAATGTACAACTGAAATAAACAAAAGAATAGGAATGGCAAAAAATAATTTTAATGTCATGAAGAACATACTAACATCAAAACAAATAACACCAGGGCTAAAACTAAGAATAGCAAAATGTTATGTCTTCTATGTGGAACATTTCTATGTGGTGCAGAAACATGGACAGTAGACATGAAAACTGAACATAGAATGGCTTTGAAAGAGCCTTTGAAATGTGGATATATAGAAGAATAGGTAGAATTGGGTAGAAAGAAAAGAAAACAAACGATGAAGTCTTAAAACAACTAAAAATGAAAAGAGAACTACTAAACACAATTCAAACATGACAAATGCGATTTTTGGGCCATGTTAAAAGACAGAACAACCTACTAAAAGTAATCATGGAGGGGAAAATACAAGGTAAAAGAGGCAGAGGCAGACTATGACTAGTAACAGACGACTAACAAATTAGGACTAGTAACATCAAAAGATGGATAAATCAGCCTATGACAACCTGCACCATCAAAGCAAGTGACAGAACAGAATGGCGCTCCATGGTAACCAACCTTCGATGCGGAGATGGCACTCGATGAGATGAGATATTTTTATTATAAAGTGTGTGCGCGCGTGCATGCGTTCTTCTTCATCCTAGACTTAACAGCAGATTACACTGCACTGTGTTCCGCACCTTCCAGTCTATAGCTCGTTTCAAATCACTTGCCCAACTTCAAAACGCTATTGCTCAGAAACCGTTTGTTAAATAATGTTGAAATTTTCCAAATGTTATTAGAATGCAAAAGACCCTTTAAATGTATATTTAACAAATATCTTGCAGCTGCAGTTTTCTTAAAGCGGCGAATTTCTTTGATGTTTGTCAAAATTGTAAATTGTGAACCCCTAAATAATAGAAATTACCGTAGTTGCTGGTCTATGATTAATTTTCACTAGGTAAAGGCGTGGCCGTAATGGGGAAATAACTGAATAAGGAAAAACACCAGGAGAATTATTGTCTTCTCAGTTCGAGGACGGACGATAATATCAAGGTATACCTGTATGTCCAATTTTCATAGTTGTGTGGTCCTGAAAAGGACCGTTTATTGAACTAATTTAAGTTAATATAGGGGCCAACATTGTGGGGGCTATATACTTTCATTCTGAATCAGACGAGTCTAAAAGATTAATAACTGTTTGGGGTTGAACATTCCACAAACCATCATTTTTCCAATATTCATCTTCCTGTTTTAAGACGTGGTCTTCACATTTAGCCCAATAATCTTTGTCTATATTTAATAAACCGAGATTAGCAAGTCTTTACATCGCATATTTTGAATGTTGTATTTTCATCTGCCACTTGTCCTTTTAATTTTGCCCAGATTAGTTCTATTGGATTTAAATGAGCATGGTAAGGTGGCAGCCTCAAACTTATATGACCGTGCTCTTGGATAATCGTATCTATTTGAAAAATATTTGTCCTTTGTTTTTGCTTTACTAGAGATAGTAATTCAGGTTTTAAGTACATGTTATTAAATTGCATGTGCTCCTTTGTGGGCCATATCTTAATAGCATCTTTTGTACTGGATGACGTCGGGACTTTATCTTCAAGTGCAACAATGTTGTGGTACGCTGCATTGTCCATTATTAGGCAATATGGTCGATCTAGTGATGGGAGAACAGAATTTTCAATCCAATGTCGAAATATGTGACCATTCATCTCAGAGTGATAATCCCGATTGTCTATGGATTTTGAAAGAAAAATGAGCTCTGCATTCTGTATTAGTCCATGTTGTCGACTACCTGCATGAGCAATTATCAAGCGCTGTCCTTTGCTGCTAGGTATTAATCTCTTAATCTTTCCATCTGATGACTGCCATTCCCTTTGGTTAGTGTGGTGAGCATTGATCCATGTTTCATCCAAGTACACAA
The DNA here is from genome assembly GCA_032433765.1 of Megaustenia siamemsis. Taxonomy (NCBI): domain Eukaryota; kingdom Metazoa; phylum Mollusca; class Gastropoda; order Stylommatophora; family Ariophantidae; genus Megaustenia; species Megaustenia siamemsis. The sequence continues at coordinate 40,463,796 of JAVIAB010000092.1, forward strand.
TATCATAACCTTGCTTGCGCACCTCTTTTACTTCACGTAAGTACTTGCTTCTCATGACTACTATATGTGGCTTCTCACAGATGATGTTTCGTCCATTGGAATACTTTCTGAATGTAAAGCCTGCAGCTCTCACATTCCTCCATAATGTAGACTTTGATATTTCAATACTGTTGTTCTTTTTCAGCGATACTTTTAATTTTCTTATTGTAACAGTTTCATTCATACCCAACACTTTGCGAATTTCACTTCTAATAAGTTCACTGTCGAAATTATCCAACATTTTTGCTCTTCATTGTGATTTTGTATATTTTGAACATTGACGGTCACGTGCTTGAATCCAGCGATTAAATGACCGTTTAGATAAATCCAAAATGTGTCTTGTCCTATTCTCAGGGTTTTCTAAAGAATGAAATAATCTTCCTCGTTTAGCCTCTTTGCAAAAATAGTCATACATTTTTATTGCGATGTTTTGTAAACTGCAGAATTTCATTTTAAGACTCATGATAAATGTTATTGTTCCACGTCTACACCTATGAATGAACGGAAATGTAACACACAATTTATCGTGTTTTTTACAAGTGTCTAATTGTGTCACAAAACCACGGGGAAAACGTGCAAATACGTCAATTCTACCGTGTATGGATTTGTACTTGCTATTTTTAGTTTAAAATACTGTAAACATTAAGTTTTGACTACATCAATGGGTCGTTATAAATTTATATAAATCAAATAAGCAACACTAATAACCAAATGGTTTTTTTAATGAAATTAATTCCCTGTTGGGTTCTAATCATTATAACTGTACATGCAAATTTTGAATAACTTACAAAAAGCGGTTAAAAAGCTATAGATTTTAAAAGTTGGGCACGAGTTATGAAACAAGCAATAGTACATCATCTTCATCACGCATGTGTTGATTACTTGTTATAGGGAAATATGGTGTTAGTGACCCTATATTTTACAGACCTTCAGCACATGATTTTTGGGGTAATGTGGTCGGTATTACGCCCGTGCTGTTTTACTTTCCCAGAAAAAAATCCGGTACCCATTTAAGGCTGGGTGAACCCGGAAACCGTCGGTTGGGATTGAACCCTACCCCTTGTCCTTTGTAGTCCAGTTCACTAATCACTGAGCTATCGCGGCTCCCATATAGAATATACTGAACCATTTACACTCTGCAGCCACTTCTGTTTAATTATAAAACAAATACAAACATTGCATCTCTCTCTCTCACTCTCTACTCTCTCAGTTTACACCATGCTATGATTCTGGAATATTTGTATAAGACTCAATTAGCACAATACTACAATAAGATAACGACTGAAAAGAGGAGAAATAATGTAACTGAAAAAAATAGCATACATTTTTATACACAAAAGCCCTCATCAAGGACAGCTCCTTGTCGTGGGGATGGGGCTTAACAGTCACCAGAGACTGAAAACCAAGACTGGCCAGGGCTTCCTACACCCGAGCAAGACCACAGTCTGCTCTAGCAAGTTTAAGTGCTGAAGTCGGAGGCAACCAGCCATAAGGTGCACTACAAAAATCAGTATGCCACGTACTCACGCCAACGGGAAGTGTGTCTATAACCGCAAATCGATATGGCATTCGCCCTATGATGGACACTCAGGCATGTGCAGCGCCGGGCCCTCAGCCTCGAAAGGGCCCAACCTCTATTACTGGATGTCCTTCTCAACCGCTCTGTGGAGTCAGGGGGCGAGAGAATAGAGCTACTGGCCAATCCAAAATAAGACCACTCAAAATAATGCACTGGAATGCTGAATGCATTAACAGCAAAAGACATGGGTACAGTAAAATGATTTTAGAATTAGAAAATATCCTGCATGAAGAACAAGTAAGCATATGCTGTTTGCAGGAAACCCATCTTAACAACGACATAACCTTGAAGATTAGGAGATACCAGTGCCACCGATCTAACAGAAAAAAAGCAGACAAAAGGGCGGAATATTGACACTTGTAAAGAACATCAATGCATGTCAGATTGAAGTGTATATGGATGGGGCGGAATATCAAATACTGCACCTCGGGACAGAAGTACAGACTTTCACCTACTTAACTACTACGGCCCGAGTGACCGCCCACTAGCACTAGACACAATTACATTAAAAGAAATAATAATTGTATGTGGAGACTTTAACAGCCATTCATAGAGCTGGGGCTATGAAGATATGGACAAGAGAGGTGAAGAACTTGAAAATTGGCAGGATGACAATGGGCTTATACTATTAAACCAAACATCAGATCCACCAACATTCTACTCCAGATCATTCTACTCCACATCTACACCAGACCTTGCTTTCCATTCACCAGACCTGGATTGGAATATCACACGTATTGTTGGGAAACAACTTGGAGGCAGCGACCACCGACCAGTCTTTTTAGTGGTGCAAAATGAGGCCGTCAGGGAGAGCAGCACTCTCGCCAAATGGAATTACAAAAAGGCAGACTGAAAAATGTATCAACATTGCACCAGTGTACTGACTAAAGATCTAAATACAGACAGAGACATAAAAAAATAGTTGATGAATTCAACTAATAATACAAGTTGCCAGTGAAACAATACCTAGAGGGGCACGGAAATACTACAAACCATACTGCAGTAGTGAACTAGAGCAACTGCACAATAAGTAAGTAAAGTATCCCCGTCACGCCAAGTGGCGTATAGGGAAATATGGTGTTAGTGACCCTATATTTTACAGACCTTCAGTACATGATTTTTGGGGTAATGTGGTCGGTATAACGCCCGTGCTGCTTTACTTTCCCAGACAAAAATCCGGTACCCATTTAAGGCTGGGTGAACCCGGAAGCCGTCGATTGGGATCAAACCCTACCCCTTGTCCTTTGTCGTCCAGTTCACTAACCACTGAGCTATCGCGGCTCCCTAACTGCACAATGACTTGGAAATACCTCGAAAGCAAGCAGAAAATAACCCCTGCCAGGAATACCACAATAACTATCAGCATGCCAAAGCCAAATTTCAATGGGCTAAACTACAAGCCAGACGGAGAAGCTGGAAAGAGAAAACAGAGTCCTTGAATCTTGAACGAGACATAAGAAAAGTGTGGAAGCTTGTAAAACAGCTGAATGAAGAGGGTACAGAAAGAAACACCAAAATTACACTGAAGAAGGATGGAAACATCCTAACAGGTAAGCATGCAGCAAATCACTTTGCAGACTCCTTTGCAAATGACAATAATATTGAAATTAGCCTAGAGAAACGACAAGAGACCCGTTTAAAACAACAAAATGCAAGACAAGAAGAGACCGCACATGAAGTCATGGAAATACCCATTACACAAAGAGAGCTAGAGCTGTCAATATCCAAATTAAATATGAAAAAGTCACCAGGCAGTGATGCAGTGTCAAATGAAATGATTAAGAACTTGGGAACTGCAGCTAAAGCAAAACTACAGCAGATCTACAACATTTGCTGGATCACAGGTAGAGTGCTACAGGCATGGAGAGAAGCAATTATGATACCATTACTAAAGCCAGGAAAAGGTGGTTCAACGACATCCAGCAATAGACCAATCAGCCTTACAAGCTGTTTGTGTAAAACAATGGAACGTATAATCAATCTCAGACTGCAGTGGTACCTAGAAAGTGAAAATCTCCTTGTCCCACAAAAAGCAGGCTTTAGACAGTGTTACTCTACCGAAGATCAGGCAACCTATCTTTTCCAGGAAATTGAGGATGCGTTTCAAGAAAAGAAACTGGTACTAGCAGCATGGATAGACCTAAATAAAGCATTTAATAAGGTATGGAAGGAAGGGCTTTTGAAGAAACTGAGAAATTATGGAGTAAATGGCAGGATGTACAAATGGGTCAAAGCATACCTGCATAACAGGAGAGCCAGAGTGCAAATGGATGGTCTTAAGAGTAAGAAGGCCTTACTGCGCCAGGGCGTTCCATAGGGAGGGGTACTATCTCCAACACTTTTTCTGATCTACATCAATGATCTAGTTACTGAACTACCACATGGCATCAAAGTGGCAATGTATGCAGATGACTTGGTAATATGGTGCACAGAGGAGTATGCAACAGTGGCCTCCAAATTGTTACAAAGAGCTATGTATGCACTGAATTCATGGACAAATAGATGGCGTATCAGCATCAATACAGACAAATGCAGTACTACACGTTTCACTCTCTCCCCAAAACAAAAAGCAGGGGCCATCTACATAAACAACGAGCCTGTATAAGAAGACATACAAGCTACGTATCTCGGAGTTACATTTGACAACAAACTATCCTGGAAACAGCAGATAAATAAGGCAACCCAAAAAGCAAGGAGAAAGTTGACAGTTCTAAGAAAGCTGTGTGGAACCACGTGGTGTGCGAGTGGGAAAATACTTAGTAACGTTTACCAACAGAGTATACGCCCACATTTAGAATATGGATCATCTGCATGGTGCTCAGCATCAAACACCACACTGCAAGAACTGGGCAAAGTACAAAACCAGGCACTTAGGGTCATCACAGGAGCGATGAAATCAACACCAATACTGGAGATAGAGAAATTGTGGAGGATACCAGCACTGAGAGAACGGAGGGACACAAAGGTGCTGATACAGGCAGAAAAATGTGCTTGCATGCCGAGGCATCCAATGAAGGACCGATTCCAAAATCTTGCATTGGGACGACTTAAGAGAATCAGTTTTATCCACCAAGCCAAGCGTATTATTAGACAAACACTACACATGCCAAGAGTTGTTAACCCCCTTCTGCCCATACCAGAACAGACTCTCTGGACAGAAGAATCAGGATTACCAATACAAATACGGACAGAAGCGAAAGGAATAGTTGACAAAGAGGAACAGAATAGTCTACAGCGAAAAACAATAACTCTCAGTTTCATGGGTGAAGAATACCCACAAGACCTATGGATTCGTGTGTACACAGATGGATCAGCACAAAATGCAGTAAAGAATGGGGGAGCAGGTGCATATATAGAGTACACAAATAACACTAGAGATATGAATAAAATAGCAACTGGGAAATATTGTCGCAATTATGATGCAGAAATACAAGCAATAAAGTTGGCAATAGAAAAACTGCTGAACAGTAATCTTAGCCCACAGCCTGCAGTGTTTTTGACAGATGCAAGATTCAGTACTCCAGGCACTACAATCCTGAAAATTACCACATCTGCAAACCTTATTGGCTGAACTTTGCAAGCACCACAGGGTTGCCCTGCAGTGGATCCTATCTCGCTGTGGAATACCAGGAAATGAGAAAGCAGATCAGTTGGCAAAGGAAGGTTCAACAGGCACACAACTAGATACACCGGTTACATTCCATCATAAGAAACAGATAATCAAATCAATCAGAGGACCATAAGCCCCAAATCAGGATGCATTTCATAATATGAGTAGATATGAACAAGTTATCATTAAACGCCTCAGAACAGGACACAATCGACTACATAGTCACATGTATACAAAATTCAAGATCGGCACCTCAACTACTTGTACATGTGGACAGGCGCCCCAGACTGCTGAACACATACTTCAAGACTGCACTGAATATAGTAGACTGAGGAAAGTCCATTGGCCCATAGATACAACGCTACCGACAAAACAATATGAGCCACTTCAAGAATTACAAAAGACAGTAAAATTTATACAGGAAACGACATTGCAGATATAGACAATACTTCAGGCGAACGAAATATAGATACACAAAAGTAAAATGCCGTACAAAATTATCAAAAACAACATAAATACTTAATTCGGATCAAATTGACAGATTAAAAAGTAATATAATCACACATCCTTGAGTTTTTTTCTTTCTTGTTCTCTCTCCATCCATCTCTTGACACATGTGCTCGAGTGCCTATTTTAGGACTGACAACTCTTACCTAGGCTTTGAAAACATACGAATAATAACAATGTTATACAGTTTCTAGGACACAGCAGATAATCACATTAATCGCATGCTGTACACCCAAAAACTTGAGTGCGGCTGTGCTGAAACGTTGTGAAGTCACTGACACGGGGACGGATATCCTAGTTACAAAACACCACAAATCCTGGAGCACTGACGCGGAAAGAACATTTTTCTATCCACGTTGAAAGACAATAGGCGCAGCAGAGAGTAAGGAAACACACTAAGTTTGTGTAATGCCAGAATTATTCATGATGTGGTGGTGGGTGGGAGAGACAGACGCAAAACAAAAGTAAATGTACCGCAAGAATGAGAATTAAAAGGACTCGCCGAAATAGTTAAATTACAGCCAAGCAATTGTGAATTTTTTATTGAAAAGAACAGCGTGAGCATCATTTAAACGAAAGCTTATCAATAAGTAATTGATACGATCGATGTTCTATTTGTCCGGTTTTTCTATTCAGAAATATGTGTATATACATGCAGATATCGGCATCATTTATCTAACTTCTTCAATAGGAAAGAAAGAAGAAGACATTTTTCTTTAGAAAGAAAGAACGTTTGAAGACACAACTTGATGATAAATTGATCAACTCCAATCACAAGATGTCAGTGATAACAAGTCGAAAACACTTTCTTACGCATCTAATCTTCTTGGCACCGAATTTTATTGTACTGTATGACTCTTGCTTCTACGTGCTTCCACATACTTCCATGCCCGAAACAAACTAACATACATATCGAGATGTATATACATGTTATACTATACTAACATTTATATACTAACATTTATATACTAACATTTTCTGGATTATTTTTACATGTTCGAATATGGCTGATATTCCTAGTGCTCACCAACCAAAACTCTCTCTCTCACTCTCTCTCTCTTTCTCTGTCTCTCTCTCTCCTGTGACTCTGACGTCTTTACAAATACCCATGTCTGGTGCAAGATATGCAAGAGTAACTTTTTTTTTCTTGCCATTTGACCAGAACTCGTTTATGTTTTGTCTATACGGTGGTTGAATAATTGATGGTTCTTGCGAAGACTTTCGATAATCGGACGTACTGCATTTGCAATTTCATATATATGATTTTTAAAATTATCTGTAAATTCTTTTTTTTTTTTCATTTCTCCTTTCTCCATTCTCAAAATGAGCGATTCCCTTATATGAATGTGAGTGTATGCATTTTCAGTATGAATTCACGTGCATAATTTGTGTTATCACACTTTAACGATATAACGATTGAGTCAACACTGTATTTTTAATCCATTCACCAATACTCCATCCAGTGCCAAATGGCGGACAATGTCAGACATCTTTAAAACTGTACATAACCTTGGTACAAGAGCCGCATTTAGTAAATTTAAGTCCAGCAGTAAATATGGCAAACCGTTTATATATATATATATATATATATATATATATATATATATATATATATATATATATATATATATATATATATATATTAGCCATGGTACAATGTAATAGTAATGATTTAGTTTTAACACATCTACATAATCGTGCAAGTCTAAGCTGCACTCTTGTGATTTATACCGCTAGGGTATAACTCCAGAAAATTACAGATATGGATATTGCGAAAGTAAAAATAATTACCCTTGAGGCGATTGTGCCTAAGGTTAGGAAAAGGAACAATTTATATTAATTGACAATCAACATTAAAATATAAAGAATCCGAAAAAAAAGAGATAGAAACAATGAAGTTCTTGGTTTGAGCTTCTGCACAGATTTTATGATTTTCAGGAAGAGAAGAGCAGTGGAGATTGAAATTAAAGAATATCTAGCATTAAAAAGTGATTTTAAACATCATCATCATCAAGTACCGGGCCTACTGGCGTTGGTGATCATGTCTCTCTACAACTTTCGATCTCGGCAGCTCTTTATCATTTCTGTTGTTGACCTTCTGCCAAGCCATTCTCTTAAGTTGTCTGTTATTTTTTCTCTTTGCTTCCCTCTATCTCTTCGTCCCTCAATTTTTCCAGTTGTTACAATATATTCCAGTTGTTCTCTTCTCATTACATGGCCAAAAAATGATGATTGTTGCTTCCTAATATTGGAAATTAGCTCTCTTTTTGCTTTGACCTCTCTCAGAACATCTTCATTACTCTTCTTAGCTGTTCATGGTACTCTCAACATTCTTCTGTAAAACCACATTTCTACAGACTCCAGTGATTTTCTTGTCTGTTGTCCTATTGTCCTTGATGCGCATCCATATGATAAGACTGGTTCTACATAACATTTAAGAACTCTTTTTCTTGTATCTATTGTCAAAAATGGATTGCATAGTATCTTCCTCATTTTTTGGAAAACTGCTTTTACCTGAGCCATTCTGCATCTCACCTCTTTTGTACATCTTCCGTCTGAGGTTAACAAAGTTCCCAAATATTTAAATTCATTTATCTGTTTTAATATTGTTCCACTTGTCTTTATTTTCCACTGAGGTGATGTCTTTTTAATTAAAACATACCTTATTTTAATCAAACATACCTGATTTTAAACATACCTTATATATAATATAATACAACACAGTACAGTACAATATAACATTATAATATATTATAATATAATATAACATTATAATATATTATAATATAATATAACATTATAATATATCATAATATAATATAACATTATAATATATCATAATATAAAATAACATTCATAATATAATATAACATTATAATATATCATAATATAATATAACATTATAATATAATATAGTATAATATAATATAGTATAATATAATATAATATAATATAATAATATAATATAATATAATATAATAATATAATATATAAAATATAATATAATATAATATAATATAATATAATATAATATAATATAATATAATATAATATAATACAGTAAAGTCTCGATTATCCGGAATGCTCGGGGAAGAACCCATTCTGGATAATTGAATTTTTCAGGATAATCGAGAGTAAGAAAACCAAACTCAAAATTTATGAAAAAACATGATTGAAAAATTGCAATGCTCAGAAATATTTAAATTCGTGTGACATTCACTAGCTTTCTCTATCAACATGGGTCCTGATATTGGCATTCCTTTTCTTCTTCTTTCTAAAAACCACACATAAAGGACGTCGTCGAGTTTTTCAAATTTTGGCCGTTTCATACTTCGTCTCTGGTGTATATTGTTGCTGCTTTCAGACTCCGACGCAAACTTAAACAACTCATCTTTTTGATTTCGTATGTCATATAATGTTGAAGAGGCTATGCCAAATTCAGTCATCAAAACGTTGCGATTAACGCCTTTTTCAAGTCTACTAGCGATTTCAATCTTCTGGTTCAGTGTCAATACAGTTCGCTTGCGTTTACCTTTGCGGGAAATTGAGGTGTGGTTTGCACTCGCAGAGGCCATTATTTAACACAAAAATGTATTCCGTTAAAAAGTATGCACACATGCGTTTATAGCATATCATGTATAATTTATACTGATGGAACGAATTTCAGCTTGCACAAATGTCTGAGACAAACTAACGTCAAACTCTGTATCTTACTCTTTTTTTGAATTTCCAGTCGGTAATTTTTGAACCCCTCCCCCTTTCTTCTCACCATCTCTATGTCACTGCACGCCGGCTGCTCAACCTTTGATTTATAATCATCAAAGTTATGGGCTCTTCAATTTTCACAAACAATACGTCTGCTTCTAATGTTCGGTCAGACTGTCAAACGCCATATTTTTGACAAATTCATGACCAACTTTAGATCTAAAGCAGGCTATGAGAAAATTAAGCAAATTTGTAAAATCATGTAGATAAGTGTTTTTGGCACGACTAAGATTTCCCGACAAAAACATTTAGTCGGGGGAAAAAGTGAAGATATAGACTGTCTGTCGCTTTTACTTGGAATATTTGGAGACACAATGTCTGGATTGAATAAAATATGTTCGCTCCTATTTGAAGTATATTACTGTAAATACACTATTGTAAACGCAATATTGTGTAATGATAGAGCCTGTAGAAGTAAGCGCAGCGCACAAACCGTGTTGTAGCGTTTTCGATTTCCGGATAAAGGCATTTAATTTAACTGAACAAAACATGATTCAAGCTTTCTCCCTATAATATTAAAAAAAAAAAAAAAGTCCGTTAAATTGAGAATTCCGGATTATTGAGTACAGCATAATCGAGACTTTACTGTATAATATAATATAATATAATATAATATAATATAATATAATATATAATAATGCTATATAGCCACCGAAGAAGAAATTGGGAATGAAATTATTTTTAAAATAAAAAACAGCTAGTAGAATCGGCAAGTGCAACATTTCAAAGCTAATTAAAAAGAAGTACACACACATATATATATATATATATATATATATATATATATATATATATATATATATATTTATATATAAAGAACAAGAGGTTTCAGGTTCATCCAGTTTTAAATGGGCAACGGATTTTTTTTTCTGGGAAAGTAAAGCGGCACGGGCGTAATACCGACCACATTACCCCAAAAATCATGTGCCGAAGGTCTGTAAAAATTATTTTCACTAACACCATATTCCCTTTTCGTCACTTGGCGTAACAGGGCGCTTTACTTATAAAAAAAAAAAATTAACACGAAAGACATAAATTAAAACCGAAGAGGCATCCGGTTATAGATAAACGTGTATTTTAGCTAATGGACACATGTCAGCAATGCGGAAACACAATGTAAGAAGTACAGGTGACATACTGGGAGCGTCACTACGGTAATGTTAACCAGGATGTTGATCAGTTCTGGGAGAAAAACAGTCAGCTACTAGTTTCTGACGACATTTTTCAGCTCAATAATCAATAAGATTAATAAGATAAGATAACATCAGTTATCAACAAAATAATCAATAAGATAAGATAACATCAGTTATCAACAAAATACTGTTAATTAAAATGAAATTAAAGTATCATGATAACAATGAAACTTACTCTGAAGGCTACATACTGAAGGGAGGTCAAAAAGTAATGCACACCACTTTTTTTCTCGGAAACTATTCGGGCAAAATGTGTGAAATTTTCACAGATTGTAGCTGAACATCCCCTTGATACTACCTATTTGTCAACATAATCTCCGTCCAAGCGTATTGCCTTGCGCCAACGCGAAACTAGGTCATGAATGCCTCGTTTGTACCAAGTTTTGTCCTGCTCGCGTAGCCATTTTTTAACTGCACGGGTCACATCCTCATCTTTGTCAAAGTGTGTCCCATGCAGGAATTTTTTGAGTGGTCCAAACAGATGGAAATCTGAGGGAGCCAGATCAGGGCTGTAAGGAGGATGGGGCAGTACAGTCCAACCAAATTTGTTGATTGCTTCCCGTGTTACCAGACTTGTGTGAGGGCGTGCATTGTCATGTTGAAGCAACAAATCTGCAGATGGCTTATTAGGCCGAACTCTGTGGAACCGATTTTTGAGTTTTGTCAGTGTATTGATGTAAGCTGTCGAGTTGATTGTCTCACCTCTTGTCATTACATCAACAAGAATCACACCATCAATGTCCCAGAAGACAGTGATCATCACCTTTCCAGCTGATGGAGATGTTTTGAATTTTTTTCTTTTTGGTGACTGCGGATGATGCCATTCCATTGACTGCATTTTTGTTTCAGGCTCATAATAATGTGCCCACGTTAACAATTTTTGACAAAAACATTTCTCCTTCAACACCGAAACGCTCCAACATTTCAGAACAGAATGTTTTCCTTTGAACTCTGTGACCATTTGTTAGGCACCGAGGAACCCGTCGAGCGCAAATCTTTGAATATCCGAGAGTTTTAAAAATTGCGATTGCATTTCCCTTGCTGACTGTAAGCTGTAATGCCGATTGCTGACTAGTGATACGCCTATCCTTACGAATAATGGCATCAGCCCGGTTTAACATGTCTGTGCTGGTAGCCGAGGCAATACGTCCAGAACGCGGTAAATCATGCAGCTCCACTCGTACACTTTCTGCAGCTTTAATTCTCTGAACCCAGCGACTAACTGTGCTCCTATCGACTGCAGAACATTTGTACACTGAACACAGTCGTTTATGAATGTTTGCCACAGTTTCTTTCTCCGCAACCAGAAATTCTATGACAATTCGCTGTTTGTAACGGACATTGTTGACAAGCTCCATTTTAACGGTTCATAGATTGCGTAATATTTATCAGAATGCTGTGCAATTTGGTGCACATAATTGGAACATGTCATATTCCAAGTGTGCAAAATTTCATATTCCTATCTTTATTATTAGCCGAGAAAAACATTGGTGTGCATTACTTTTTGACCTCCCTACGTATATAAAAGAGGAGAAATGTAATGCCGCAAGCAGAAAGTGCACAACGGGATTCCAGATAATATATGATTAAAAATGTAGAAAGTACACAACAAGACCCTAGACAATACATTATTTAAAACGCAGAAAGTGCACAAGAGATCCTAGACAATATATGATTAAAGATGCAGAAAGTACACAACGAGATTCCATACAATATACGATTAAAAATTTAGACAATGCACAACGAGATCACAGACAATGTATGATAAAAAAAATGCAGAAAGTGCACAACAAGACCCTAGACAATACATGATTTAAAATGCAGAAAATGCACAGCGAGATTCCAGAAGTATGTGATTTAAAATGCAGAAAGTGCACAACGAGATCCTAGACAATATATTATTAAATACCTTATGTTTAATTGATAAGGACACCAACAGAATTTTACATCACTAACGCGAACGCATAAAATAAATAAAACCCAAATAAAATCAAAAGCATTGTTATATTTTACGAGGAATTTAAAATGGCAAAAACCAAGTGAAAAATCATTAGCTCATCGTGGTGATCGATAATTCCAGCTTGGGAATTGCTTTCTTTTTTTAAAGTTGACAGAAAAAAAACTGAGCTTGTAAAGATGCGGAGAAACAAATATTACAGAGATGGTGCATTATTATGTTACATACCTTCTAATATATTCTATAATAAAAAGCGGAATAGCTCTGGTCAAAAAAGCGTTTCAGAAAATGAAAAAAGTCTTGTGCAACAAAGCTATGTCAATGGAAGTGAGAAAGAGAGTTCATCGATACTATATAGAACCAATTCTGACCTATGGAAGCGAATCATGAACAGCAGAAAAACAAATGAAAATACGATTAGAGGTGACAAAGATAGGATTTCTCAGAAGAATGTTAAAGTTCTCTTGACAGCCAAAAGGACCAATAAGGAAATTCTCAAAGAGGCCAACACAAAGAGGGAGCTCCTAAAAACCACCAGAAAGAAACAATCAACTTTATTCGAGCACATCATGAGAAAAGGAAAAGTGGAGTACTTGGTTACTTACAACCGGCAAAATACATGGAAAGAGAGATCGCGAACGACAAAGAGAGAAGATACTAGATAGCTTAGTTGCATGGTATGGAAAAGAGTGAACAACAAAACTGATACGATGCACTGTTGAAAGAAATTTGTAGAAGGACATGATCGCCCTCGCCAATTGGTATGGCACACGATGATGAAGAGTATAATATGAGAAGCCTCAGGGCGTCAAAAAGTCCAGAAAAAAGGCAATAAACCCAGAATGAACACATGTCGTATCTAACACACTCTAACACTGGTTCATACCAACGAACTTAATTTAAGAACTTCACTAAAATATAGAAATAGAAAAAGGGAGAGAGAGAGGAAGAGAGAAAAAGTAGTATGTTATTTATTTTATTAAACTGTGATCATCTTTTATAGTTTTACTTTAACGCAAACATTTTCGTGAATTTGCTGAAACACAATTCACAAAACAAACAAACAAAATAAGCTGGAGAAAAAAAAAAGACAACTTTCGACACTTGAGTCTATCAGCGTAATTACGCATACGGCAGAATAGTTTAAAACACAAACACAGAGAACAGTAACACGCATATTACAACTAGGTAGCTAAAGCTTACGAGGCTGCGCAGCTTTTACAATTAATACTTGAAGCCTTCAATGTCAGGGCAAGGCCGCAAATAAACACTGAAGTTGCATTATCTATTTTTAGAATATAATTTGCGGAACAAATGCTAAATAAACATAAGAAAAGCCTGGGACAAGGTCAAACAAAGGGAGACCAAATATGAATGCAGCAATGTATGGCTTGTGTGCATCTTTCACGTGATTAATTATAGAAATTCGCGGATTCGTCTCAAGTCAACGAGGACCTCTAATTTTGGAATCAGCAGTTCAGTCGTCATTTTTCGTCAGGACGAAGTTGAGTGTGAGAAGTGGATCAGTGGAGATCACAGCAAGCAGTTCATGGCCCCCACAAGGGAGAGGCTGACGGGATTTAGACTGGGAGCGCAAGATTAGTTCGGGATCCGGGTGTCTTTAAATGAGAGAACAGTCGACAGAACGTTACCTTTATAAAACAGTGACTTTTGTTTTGCTCATTCAACTGAGAAACCCAATCTAATAATTACTTTATTAGGCGCATTTACCATCCCATTGTACGAACTATGTTGTTTCTTCTTTTCTCATTTATCGAGAGTGGGTGGCCGAATCGATAAATTGTCGGACTCCAAACCAGGAGGATACAAGTTCGAATCCCGGTAGTGTCAACAGTTATTTCTATTGAGGATGAGATAAAAACTTAGACCCGAACACGTCATGGCGACTGCACTGGACAAGCAGCCTCTATTCACCGGTCCTATACGTCCTCCCATCAGACCCTAGTATTTAAAAAAAAATTTTAATATTGTTTCTAAAGCGTCGGCTGAAATCGGATGTGTTGGGCCGAAAGGCGCAGATATCACAGTGTTTCACTGCAAACTGCAACACAACGTAACTACGTCCACTTAACGTCCTTTTAAGGGCGGATGACGAGGAGGAAGTCTACGGTTCGTATCCGTTAGAATACCTCAAATCATCGGACGAACGCATCATCATCATCATCATCATACCCTTATTTGTAATATTCAAACGGATAACACGAGCATGTGTCCATGCATATTAAGAGGAAATATATATATATAATATATATATACATTATCACCATGCCTACTGGCGTAGGTGATCATGTCTCTCCACAATTCTCAATCTCGGCAGCTATTTATCATTTCTGTTGTTGACCTTCTGCCAAGCCATTCTCTTAAGCTGTCTGTTAATTTTTTTCTTTGCTTCCCTCTATCTCTTCGTCCCTCAATTTCTTCCAGTTGTCACAATATATTCCAGTTGTTCTCTTCTCATTACATGGCCAAAAAATGATTATTGTTTCTTCCTAATATTGGAAATTAGTTCTCTTTTTGCTTTGACCTCTTTCAGAACGTTTTCATTACTCTTCTTAGCTGTTCATGGTACTCTCAACATTCTTCTGTAAAACCACATCTCTACAGACTCCAGTGATTTTCTTGTCTGTTGTCCTATTGTCCATGATTCGCAAACATATGTAGAATGGCTCTACATAACATTTAAGAACTCTTTTTCTTGTTTCTAATGTCAAAAATGGATTGCATAGTATCTTCCTCATTTTTTGGAAAGCTGCTTTTGCCTGAGCCATTCTGCATCTCACCTCATTTGTACATCTTCCGTCTGAGGTTAACAAAGTTCCCAAATATTTCAATTCATTTACCTGTTTTAATATTGTTCCACTTGTCTTTATTTTGCACTGAGGTGATGTCTTTAAATATATATATATATATATATATATATATATATATATATATATATATATATATATATATATATATATATATACACAATATATACATATTTTTTTTTTTAATTTACAAACACAATTAAATATAAGGCTATTTGTTTCTATTAATAATGTGATCGCTCTTTGACTGGTGCTTGACAACAAAGAAAATCATCCGACCATTTCGCCCCCCTCTCCCCTCGCAAAAACAATTATAATATTCACTTAACAAAACTGTCATTTTGTAATGACTGCCCTCCCGTAGGTAATAATTTAGTAATAAATAAGTTACTTATTTTTTCTTGAACACGTACTAAAAGTAGTTCCGTCAGTCATTGTTAACTGGATTTTGCAGCGCCCCTAAGAAATTTTATTTTTTTTTTCTTTTCATTCGCCATGTAATCTCTTTTTACATGAATCTATCTGCTTCTTCTTTGAGTTGGAGCTTTAGTGTGTATCCAAAGATTGCAGGTCTGCAGATATTTCTTCCCAGGCCGCAGAGTTTATGTTCAGAGTCTTCATGTCACGTTTATCATCATCGTCATCAATTACAGTGCTTGCTGGCGTAGGTAGGTGATCATGCCTCTCCACAACTTTCGATCTCGACAGTTATTTATCATTTCTGTTGTTGGCCTTCTGCAAAGCCATTCACTTCAGCTATCTAGTATCTTTTCTCTCTGCTTCCCTCTACCTCTTCGTCCCTCATTTTTCCCAGTTGCTACAATATATTCAATCTGTTACCTTCTCGTTCATCATCATCATGTGCCACACCGGTTGGCGTAGGCGATCATGTCCTTCCACAATCTTCTATCTACAGTGCATCGTATCAGTTCTGTTGTTGACTGCTTTCCATGCCATGACACAAAGCCATCTAGTATTTTCTCTCTTTGTCATTCGCGATCTCTCTTTCCTTTTATTATGCCAGTTGTAACCAAGTATTCCAACTTTCCTCTTCTCATGATGTGCCCGAAAAATGTTGATTGTTTCTTTCAGATAGTTTTTTGGCGCTGCCTTTTAGTGTTGGTCTTTTTAGCTGTCCAGGAAACTTTCAACATTCTTCTGAGAAATCCCATCTCTGTGGCTCTAATCGTCTTTTCATTTGTTTGTCTACTGTCCATGATTCGCTTTCATAGGTCAGAATTGGTTCTATATAGCACCGATGAACTCTCTTTCTCATTTCTATTGACATAGACCTTCTAGTTACATGGCCATAAAATTATGATTGCTATTTCCTAATATGGAAATTAGCTCTCTCTTTGCTCTTTCATAACGTTTTCATTACTCTTTTTAGCCATTGTCCATTGTATTCCCAACATTCTTACGTAAAACCACAATTGTATAGCCTCTAGTAATTTTCTTGTCTGTTGTCCTATAGTCCATGATTCACATCCATATCTTAAGACTTGCTCTATATAACATTTAAGAACTCTGTTTCTTTCTTCTATTGTCAAAATTGGATTGCACAGTATCTTCCTCATTTTTTTTGGAATGCTGCTTTTGCCTGAGCTATTCTGCATCTTACCTCTGTTGTACATCTACCATATGAGATTAACATTGTTTTCAGGTATTTAAATTCATTTATCTATTTTAAATATCCATTTACTATATGGTGCAGAAACATGGACATTAGACAAGAAAACAGAACAGAGAATTGAAACCTTTGAAATGTGGATATATAGAAGAATAGGTAGAATTGGATGGAAGGAAAAGAAAACAAACGATGAAGTCTTAAAACAACTAAAAGTGAAAAGAGAACTACTAAGCACAATTCAAACAAGACAAATGAGATGTTTTGGGCATGTTAAAAGACACAACAGACTACTAAAAGTAATCCTGGAGGGGAAAATACAAGGTAAAAGAGGCAGAGGCAGACCAAGACTGACATGGACGAGTAATATCAAAAGATGGACAAACCAGCCTATGACAACCTGCACCATCAAAGCAAGAGACAGAGCAGAAGGCGCTCCGTGGTAGCCAACCTTCGATACGGAGATGGCACTCGATGATGATGATGAATGACCTGTACAGTCTGCCGAAAATTCAAAATATAAAGCCGTTTCTTTCGGTTTATTAAGTTGGTGCATTATTTAATTATTGTTCTAAATGCATACCAATATCAAAACACGACAACAAAAATATAATTAAACTACGGGATTAAAATTGTTTTAAAATAAAATAGTGAAAGCACGAATGGTTGGCCTTGGCGTTTTTGACTTCTTGTAGAGCTTGATCGTTCGACCTCAGACTATTAATTTCTATGCCATCAAAGTACTATATTGTCACTTTTCTATGCAAGTAGTTTAGGGAACGCGGTGCTAAGTACTTGAGTTGTCAGTGAAGTTAATACAAACGCCTGTATACTGTATGACCTTATATATCTACAAAATAAAAGTTAAAAAGCGACACTTTACCCATTTTTATCTCCCTTAGTTACGAATTTCAAGAGAAATCTTTCCATTCCGACTATTCGCTATTTAGTCTAATAAATTATACTTTAATTTTCTTTTTACTTTGTTTTACTTCTTAAAATTTAACAATGTGCGGTACCCATTTTCACCCTCTTAGAGTTCGATTTTTTTTTTTTGTAAATCATTTTCTTAGTGCGTTCGCGCACACACCATGACTATCAAAATACGTAAATATCATGTTTTTGAGCTCAACAATTTAGACAAGGTGTTAACCAGTCTCATCAACGCATAGTATCCATTGTTATTCTCTTGTGGTTGAAATTTCATCATCATTGAGTGCCGTCTCCGCATCGAAGGTTGGCTATCATGGAGCGCCATTCCACTCTGTCTCTTACTTTGACGGTTCAGGCTGTCATAGGCTGACTTCTCCATCTGTTGATGTTACTCTTCCATGTTGGTCTTGGTCTTCGTTTGCCTCTTTTACCTTGTATTTTCCCTTCCAAGATTACTTTTAGTAGACTGCTTGTCTTTTAACATGCCCCAATCATAGCATTTCTCTTGTTTGAATTGTATTTAGAAGTTATCATTTCATATTTCGTTGTTTTTTTAGACTTTGTTTTTTTTTCTTTCCATCCAATTATACCTATTCTTTTATAAATCTTTATTTTAAAGGCTTCAATTTTATGCTCTGTTTTCACGTCTAATGTACATGTTTCTGCGCCATATATGTGTGTTGAGAAGATATCACATTTTGCTATTCTTAGTTTTAACCCTGGTGTTATTTGTTTTAATATTAGTATATTTTTCATGGCATTAAAATTACCTTTTGCCATTTCTATGCTTTGTTTATTTCAGCTGTACATTTTCCATCACTGGTTATAGTATGTCAAAGGTAGTTGTAGCTATGAACTATCTCCAGGTCTATTCCTTCAATTTGATATTCACTTGTAGGTTTTGAGTATTATCTTTGTTTATGATAATAGTTTTAGTCTTTTTTATATTCATATCTAATCCATATTTGTTATGCTTATGTTTATGAGGTTGTGGGTTCAAATAACGGCTGAATCAGTTCGGATTTTTATTTGCGATTTCTCTATGCAACAACACCCCTGATCTCAGCAACGAGGCCCGGCCTGAAACGTCAATAATTCATCAACGGAAAAAATTATGAGTACCTCCAAAGACGGAGTTATCTGCCAGTGTGGCGTGAACCCCTGTGCACACGGCTGCCACAGTGAAAAACGGATGAACACGCAAAATTCAGGTTCTAATCTCTAGGGACTTCGCCAGAGGTCAAAGATGGCGAACGCTAAAAAAAAATATCTTTTGGGTTCACATTACGAAAAAATCATCCCTTCCTAGACAATAGTGTCTATGTCACAGAAGGAACACAAACATTAAATTTCATCGCTCTAAGTTAACTGGTTTGAGCAGGGCAATGATAAGTTTACAAGTCAGTAAACGTTGTACAGGGTGTTCGTAAAGTCGCAGTGCAGTGAATATTTCTAATATTCAGTAAATGACGTAATCATCATCTACGTACCACAATTTTGTAAACCACATTTATGAACAAACCGCTGCTTCCTTTAAGGTTTTATTTACGTAAAGGACGGGCACTACGCTACTTTCACTGTCTCATTGCTTGAAGGAAATGGTGTTGACGATTGAAAACAGGGTATTTCTGGTTGAGCATGTCTTCCGTAATGGCGGTAAATATACGAATGAGGTCATTAGACAATTCGTGAGGAAATTTCCAGACTCACAAGTCCCTCACCGAAATTCTGTTACAAAATTGATCAAAAAGTTTCGTGAAACCGGTAGTGTGGTAGATGCATACCGATCTGGAAGACCTTCAATTTCACAAGACCAAATTATGGAACTCCAAGACAGAATTACAGTGAGTCCAAATGCATCTTTAAACCACTTGTCTCAACAGGTGCAAATATCTAAGAGTTCTGTTCACAAGGTTTTAAGAAGTGAACTACACTATCGTCCATACAAATTAACTGAAGTGTCTCAACTCCAAGAAAGAGATTATGAATCCCGTTTAAACTACTGCATGTGGTTTCAGAATTTTATTTATGAACATGGCGCTGCCATCCTTGACGTCACTTTTTTCACTGATGAGGCCTGGTTTCATTTATCCGGTTATGTGAACAGTCAGAACAATCGGCTGTGGAGCAGTGAAAACCCCCATGAATTTCATCAAGTGCCGCTTTACGATCAAAAAGTCGGAGTGTGGTGCGCTATAAGTCGTATGCGGATAATAGGACCTATATTTTTTAATGAAACAATAAATGCAGAACGTTACCGTACTTTAATTCTGGAACCGTTCATAGCACACCTTACAGAACGGGAAATTATGGAATCCTGGTTTCAGCAGGATGGGGCAACAGCACACACAGCCACAACAACACTCAATTATTTAGAAAGCATATTTGCAAATCGCATTATTTCACGTGGAATCTGGCCTGCTCGTTCGCCAGATCTAACACCCCCAGATTATTATCTGTGGGGGGCATTGAAGGGGAAAGTTTATGAAAATAATCCGCAGACAATTAATGACCTAAAGACTGAAATAGTAGACAAGATTAAACAAATATTACCAGACATTATTCTGAAGGTTTTCGCAAATATGGAAAGACGAATCACGACATGTCTTGAGGCCCGTGGTGGACATTTTCAACATATGCTTTAGGCACAACTTTATTGTGTTAATACCAATATTACCCATTATAAGCTCGCCGATAGCAGTCAAGTATATTTGAATAATACCATTTATTTTACAATTTGTGTGACGCATTAGTTAACCGCATTTCTGGTGACGTTTTTTCTCTAGAGAGTATAAATTCACTGCACTGCGACTTTAAAAACACCCTATATATCACATACGGAGAGAGAGAGAGAGAGAGAGAAAGAGAAAGAGAGAGTAGATATTGATCTAAATATGTTGTTTTCCGCCCAAGAACGATGAAAGCAGGTCAGTCCTTCAAATGTCACTAGAGGAGTGGCTCTTTTCTAGAAATGAAAAAAGAACATTAAAATAAAAACCCCTTCAAAGAAATAATTATACATTTAAAATAGTATATGAATCTGTCATGGTTATGTTGTTTTTTTTTTATTTTTATTTTTTTTTTTTGTTATTTGCATTCGCCAATTGTATATCTCTAGGGAAGTCTTGAGGGCCTTAACTTTTTTTTCTATTTTTCACACAGTCTGCCTTGTTCTCAGATGTTCCCCGCCATATAGGTAGATATTATCTGACTTCAGATGTACTCTCATATTATCATCATCATTGACAGTTTTAAAGTTTTGGGTAGATTTTTCATTCCTATTAATTTGCAGCAATTTCTATTAATCCAGCAGCTGCCATTTTTTGCCTACTATTTTCGATTCCCATATGCCAAGGGGTTTTTAATGTGCACTGAGTGCACACGGGACCTCCTGTATTTCACCATCATCCAAGAGTAAAAAAAGTAAAGAGCCCCCGCCACGCCATGTGGCGTAAAGGGAATATGGTGTTAGTGACCATACATTTTACAGACCTCCAGCACATGATTTTTGGGGTAATGTGGTCGGCATTACGCCGTGCTGGTTTACTTTCCCAGAAAAAAAATATGGTACCCATTTAAGGCTGGGTGAACCCGGAAGCCGTTGGTTGGGATCGAACCCTACCCCTTGTCCTTTCCAGTTCGCTAACCATTGAGCTATCGCGGCTCCCTAAAAGTCTACCGTGTTGGACTTTAATTCATATCATTTAATTTGCGTTCGCCCCTCCACTGAGAGGCCCGAAAGAGAAGTAAAGAACTGAAGCGATGTTCCCTACCAGGCATGTTAGTAAGAGGCGACTAAGGAGGGTTGTGCATGGGACTGGCTATCCTGTATTGTAAAAAAAAAATAAGTCGAAAAAACTTCACAAACATGGACAAGTCAAAGAAAAGAAAAACAAAGTACATCCGCCATCCAGGAAAGATAAGGGCTCTCTGTCTAAGAGACGTATGACGCAATCTGGAGAAAGCCGCAAGGAGTCCGGGACGCCGACTCACATTTTGTCTACCAGGAAATCCTCCAGAATTGACACCTGGAATGTACATACTTTAAATGAACGAGGAAAAGCTGCACAAGTAGCAGCAGAAATGGCAAACAATAAAACGGATATTCAAAGAATATGCGATGCAAGATAAGGGAGCCTAGTTTTTTTGGTAGCCTAGTTTTTTTGGTAGCCTAGTTTTTTTGGTAGCCTAGTTGAGAAAACCACCCGAATCGGCTACCGACGTTCGGACAACCCGTATTTGATTCCTGCTGGAAGCTATGTGAACTACACTCGTGGTTAGAAAAAAAAAATACCCCAGCGGTCGACCCAGCCGCTGGCTGAAATGGGTACCAGGGTAGTACTATGGGAAGGTGAGTAATGCCGCCTCGCATCGTGAGTTTCGAGGCTTGAAGCGACACTATCCAGAAGTCTCCGAACACTTCTGGATAGGCGGCCGAGCACATATGGGTGGAAACTCTCGTGCTTAGACGACGATTCAAGTCTCGTACTTTGCCTTTACAGTGAATAAAACTAAACACATGAGAGATGGTTTTATCATCAGGAAACCAGGAACCCGGCGCACAACATAGTAAAGGGGTAACTATAATTCTTCAAGGGAAGCACAGAAAGATAGAATGGGAAGCAGTAGGGGGAATACTAATTAGAGCAACATTCAAAACAACAACAACAACAAAATAATAAAAATACACATTATCCAATGCTATGCACCAACCAATGAAAAGGAAGATCTAATTATAGATGAATTCTATAAACAGTTGCAGTCAGATGGATGAAAGACAAACGAAAGATATAATCTTTATCATCATCATCGAGTGCCTTCTCCACAACGAAGGTTGGCTACCATGGATCGCCATTCTACTCTGTTTCTTGCTTTGATGGTGCAGGCTGTCATAGATTGATTTGTACATCTTTTGATGTTACTCGCCCATGTTAGTCTTGGTCTGCCTCTGCCTCTTTTACCTTGTATTTTCCCATCCAATATTACTTTTAGTGGGCTGTTGTGTCTTTTAACATGCCCCAAAAATTTTATTTGTCTTGTCTTAATTGTATTTAGTAGTTCTCTTTTTATTTTCAATTGTTTTAAAACTTCATCGTTTGTTTTCTTTTCTTTCCATCCAATTCTACCTATTCTTCTATAAATCCACATTTCAAAGGCTTCAATTTTCTGTTCTGTTTTCTTGTGTAATGTCCATGTTTCTGAACTATACAGGAATACTGAGAAGATGTAATATTTTGCCATTCTTAGTTTCAGCCCTGCTGATATTTGTTTTGTTGTTAGTATATTTTTCATGGCATTAAAATTACTTTTTGCTATACCTATTCTTTTGTTTATTTCAATTTTGCATTTTCCATCATTGGTTATAGTATGTCCCAGGTAGTTGTAGCTCTGGACTGTCTCCAGATGTATTCCCTCAACTGTGATATTTAATTGTAGGTCTTGAGAATTTTCTCTATTTATGATCATAGTTTTAGTCTTTTTGATATTCATATCTAGTCAATATTTTTTGCTTGTTATGTTTATTACATTAAGCAATTGTTGTAGGTCTTTAGGATTTTCTGCTAGTAGAACAGTATCATCAGCATATCTTAGGTTATTGATTATCTTTCCATTAAAGTTTAGGCCTGGCATCTCTGAGATGTTTTTAAAGATTTGCTCAGTGTATAGATTGAACAAGCTTGGTGATAGGATGTATCCTTGTCTTACTCCTCTTTTTATGTCCATGGGTGTAGAGTTCTCCTTGTTATATTTTATTATTGCTGTTTGCTCCCAGTACAAATTACATATTAGTCGTATGTCTGTGTCGTCTAGATTTATATCCTTTAGGCAATCTATAATTTGGTTATGGTGTATTCTATCGAAAGCTTTGGTGTAGTCTATGAAGCAGGCATATATTGGTTTGTTTACTTCTATGTACTTTTCGATCAAAGTTCTCATGCTAAATATGGCTTCTTTTGTGCCACTGTTTTTCCTGAATCCAAATTGTTGCTCATCTAATTCAGTATTGATTTTATTCCGAGTCCTTCCCTGTATAACTTTTAGTAAAATTTTTGTTCATTAGGCTTATTGTTCTGATGTCACTGCATTCAACTGCACCAAAATTTTTCACTAATCTTTATGGGAGATCTAAATGCAGAATACGGATTCGCCATAAAGTTTATTAACCTGATAAGAATAGTGTATGAAGGAATAGAATGTAGTGTTGTGCACAAAGGGTAGCTTACAGAACCATTTGAAATAAGAATAGGTGTAAGGCAGGGATGCCTTCTGTCTCCATTTCTCTTTCTACTTGCCATAGATTAGATTATGAAAATAACTCAGTCCAACAGAAATGGAATCCAGTGGTCACTGACCAAGCAACTTAATGATTTCGACTCTAATGATGACATAGCTCTCCTATCACATAATCATAAACAGATGCAAGTTAAAATGAACATATATGATGTGAGATCACAGCAGCGAGGACTGAAAATAAATAGAGATAAGACCAAAATTATGAGAATTAATTGATAGTGCAGTTGGCAATAATCAAAGAACAATAGGAGAAATGTCTCTACTAAACATACGATCTTACATATATCTTGTCAGTAATAATATGGACAAAGAGGGAGGAACAGAGAATGATGCAAAAATAAGAATATCAAAAGCAAGAGGAGCATTTGTTGCACTAGTAAACATTTGGAAATTCAAAGAAATTAGGTTATGTCTTTAACCATACAGCTTTGGGTTTTCATATGATCAGATTACTCAAAAACATGTGCTGTTCAAACATTTTGGGTAGCTTTCTTAGAACATGGTAGTAGATACTGTTGGTGAGGTCTTTATAATTATGAAAATACAAAGAAATACATTCTTCTTCTTCTTTCCTTCCTCATTTGCCTTTCAGTGTCGATGGGAGATATATATGTGGTCTTTTGCTCTTCTCTTCAGCTCTCCTGCTGTTATGTTTCTTGGTGTTTCTAATATTCTGTCAATCCATATTTTACTATGTCGCCCTTTGGGTCTGGTGTTCTTGCAACGTTTATTGGAGGCACATATGTTGTGTTTTGATCTTTCTGCCTTGTCATGTGGCTAAACCATTGTATCTGTTGTTTTTTTTATATATTCTATGGTAGGGGGTTATTCCTAGCTTTTTGGTCAGTTCTTCATTTATGATCTTATCTTTCAGGCTGTTTCCTGTCATTCGTCTAACACATTTCATCTCAGCAAAGGTTATTTTTCTTACTGTTCATGCATCTTGGGTCCAGGACTGGCATTTGTAGCACAACTTTTGGATGAAAATTGTATTGTAGAGTGCCCTAGAGTTATTTCCTTGTTGGACAATAGTGGTGATAGGTGTCCAATGATTTGACAAGCTTTGTTGCATCTTTTGAGTCTATTTCTGCTGTGTGAATTTGAATAATGTAAATTATAATTTACATTAAAACTACATTATCACTATTCCATTATATACGTGCCCACAAATCTACATTACTGTATGAATCTCTACATGTTTTATATGCATTTGGGAGGGGAGAAAGGAATTGTAAGAGAATAAATCAGATGATAACAGATGTCAATATCTAAATGTCTACTGCATGGACATCAAATATAATTGATCATATATTTCTACAGCCCTCATTTACCGTCATTAACATTCTATAATTACAAATAAAAAATAAGGGTCAAGTAAAGTTTTTCATGTTTAAAACAAGGATGTATTTTATCGGCTTTGTTATTTGGAGTTGTTATGGACTTCATAATGAAGAAATGCTGCACTGGTAAATAAAGGCATCAAATGGATACAAGGAGACCATTTGGAGGACCTCGACTTTGCTAATGACATAGTCCTCATCAGCAGTCAGATAAAAACAATGCAGGAAAACACAAATGAACTATCATCAATAGCCAGCAAAATTGGGCTTCAGATCAATCATGAATAGACTAAAGTCATGAAAAGCTTAGTTCCAACAGGTGACAGAATATACATGGAAAACAAACCAGTGGAAGAGATCGATCACTTTATCTATCTTGGAAGTCACATGGATCAGGAAGGGGATACAAGTAAAGAAATTAGAATAAGAAAAGCTAAAGCAGCAATGTCTTTCAGAAGCCTTGAAAAGTTGTGGAAATCAAAACTCATCAGCACAAAACAAAAACTTAAACTATTCAAATGAAACGTACTATCAACCCTTACGTTCGTATGTGAGAGCTGGAAAACAACAAGAGAAATAGAAAAAAGGTTGAACACATAAACAAATTAATGTCTAAGGAAAATACTTGGTTTATCGTGGAACGAATTCAAAACAAACGAAGAAATTAGAGAAATCTCCAATCAACCATTAATATCTTCAGTAATCAAGAAAAGACGATGGTCATATGTTGAACATGTGATGAGTAGAGATAATAACCAAATGGCAAAGCAAGCCCTTGTGTGAGAAACAACAGGTATGAGGAAAAGAGGCCGACCCAGAGA
This sequence comes from Megaustenia siamemsis, assembly GCA_032433765.1. Lineage (NCBI taxonomy): Eukaryota > Metazoa > Mollusca > Gastropoda > Stylommatophora > Ariophantidae > Megaustenia > Megaustenia siamemsis. Next base: position 40,490,289 of record JAVIAB010000092.1, read on the forward strand.
GACACTGAGAAGAACATTGATCAGAGAGGTAAGAGCAGCAGGAATTGGCTCCCTCAATGAGATAGAGTTGCTTACACAGAACAGAGACAAATGACGAGATTTGATAAAAGATCTTTACAAGGATTTAAAACTGCTAGAATAAAATTTAGATAAGAGAAAGAGTATCTGGGTCTATGCCCTATGGACTGGCTACGACTCAAAAGGTCAATAGATAAATAGATAAAAAGTTTGTCTGCTATGGTACTACTTGTGATTTTTAAACCACTGACTTCAGAATGACTGGAAGAGTTTAAGGCAGTAAACCTGGACAAAGATTTCATAGGAGAAATCCTAAGGCAGTTGTTAGCAAGTTGTGTCTTAAATTTTCTTTCATTCCTTTGCAAATTAGCTTCTATTTTAAATGTATGGACTCCTTTAGAACAACTTGAAGATGAGTCAACAGGGGATCAAGTGTATCATGGGTACAGCACTGACCCCATATTAACTATGCAGGCAAATGAAGACTTCACATTTTTCTTTACTTACATTGTGCATACAGAATGGAAAGTAAATGCTATGGTAAGAAGTAACCTTAAGAGGTCAACATTAAAATAAGAAATATAGGTACAGAGATATAAAGTTAGGGAAAGACATGATTATCATATAGTATAGCCTAGACCAGCAGACATTACTTGAAGGTGATGGTGTTACAATACATTTATCATATTGAATAAGTAACAACAAATATAAACAATGCAATCCTATAACTTCAGTTGTTATAACAGTAAATTGTAATATATTAATAAGACTTGTAAACTGCAGTAAACGTCTTCATAATTGTATGTCTATGCAACAGTGCGTCAACATCATCATGTGCCATACCGGTAGGCATAGGCGATCATGTCCTTCCACAATCTTCTATCCACAGTGCATCGTATCAATTCTGTTGTTGACAGTTGTCCATGTCACGAAACCAAGCTATCTAGTATCTTCTCTCTTTTCGTCCGCGATCTCTCTTTCTCTATATTTTCCCAGTTGTAACCAAGTATTCCAAATTTCGTCTGGCCATAATATGCCAGAAGAATGTTGATTATTTCTTTCTGGTGTTTTTTTAGGAGTTCCCTTTTTGTGCTGGCCTCTTTGAGGATGTTCTCATTGGTCTTTTTAGCTGTCCAGGGAACTTTCGACATTCTTCTGAGAAATCCCAAATCTGTGGCCTCTAATTATTTTTTCATTGTTTGTCTCATGTCCATGATTCGCTTCGTGCATCGTACATAACAGAACACAAACTCAACTGACTTACAGCTACAGCTAGTTGAGTACTCTCTCTCTCTCTCTCAGTACTCACACAATTTCAATGAAATAAAAAAATTAATGTATAATATTTGTACAAAAAAGTAAAGAACTTACTTTACTTACCACCTATAAATAAGTTACTGAGTTCAGTTATTGAGTCATTCGCGGGTCATCATCATTGCACCCCGAACATTTCCATTGGTGGTGCTCTATAAATAAGTTATAAAAGTTCTCAAGCGCGGCTTGTTCAAGTTTATTACAAGAACATTTTTTATGAAAATTAATTTTACATTTTATACGGATTTAAAAATAATAATAATAACAATATTTTCCCTCAAATTTCTTTAAATTGGGGAAAGATACTAAAAATAGGACTTGAACAATGAGAACAATAATCTCAACTTCTGAACAATAGAACAACTACTTGTCAGCTGTAACTCAAACTGTAGTTGTAGTTTAGTTATAATAATAAAGTATATAAATTCTAATTTAAACTCGCTAAGCTAGGCATCTAGAAGAACGAGACGTTTTTGTAACAAGACAAAAAAAAGAATGAAAGAAATAAAATTCACAATCACAAGATGAACAACCACAAAAAAAAAAGACTTAAAACTTTTAAAAGATAGATATTCTCTTCTCTTCTCAATTCTGATATATCGGGTTAGTTAGTTTAGTAAGTTAGTAGTTACTCACCAGTGTCGTTAAAATTCATTTTTTGTTTCTCTCTCCCGCATACACGAAACTGTTTTCATCTGCTATCCTTGTGAATGAAAAGAAGTCAGGTTAGCACACAGATGTTGGCATGCCTCCTACTGTTGTGGAGTCCCTGTGTACACGGGTCACCAAGGACATGATCCTACCGGATGTGACTTCTGCTGTAACGGTTCGACTACTTTTCTCCAGGAGAACGAGAGGCGACCACAACAACAACACTGGCTAGGATCCACGTGTTGATCGCTTCAGCAAGCCTGTTCAGTGTTTCCTGGATGTAACAAATGTCACCTTCAAGATTCAGTGTACCTTTATAAAATGTTAGCATCGTCGACACCTTTATTATAGTTTTAAGAGAAGAGGAATGCTGGGATCAAGCGCTCCCAATCATTGTGATTAAATATTAAAATTTATTTACCTAAATTCTAAATTACCTCCTCAGTTCTGTCTGAGTTCAGTTGAGTGCCACTGTCACTAGCTAGTGTGTGTCACTACCAACTTTTATCAAGTGTCACATTAAATAATTATATACTTTTCATTGTCACTTGTGACTTTCTTTCCAGTTAATTCTCATTTCTTAGCAATATTCAGTATTATAACCACAGTCAATTTGCTAGATTAATCACAATTATACTAATCATAATCATATATAATAATATATTCAATTATTCATATATCATAATAATACTAGCCAGAGGCCCATAATCGGGCATTTGTCTTTCTTGATGAACTTGGCATGGTTTAGTACCATTTCATGTTCCCAATAATATCTGCCTCTAAACAGAACAGCATCAACATAACTGTACAAGGCAGGCAACAAAACAAGTAGAGAAATTCAAATAGTATTTGAAATACCTAGGAAGTTTAGTGACACGTGAATTTATGACAAATTGTCTTTACTATTTACTTTGAGTGTATGACTACTTACTTACTACTTTTATAAACAACACTGAGTGTAACACTGTAACTTATTAATAAGTGTTATTAACAGTAATAATAACATTTTAATTTTAAACTTTAACACAAACTACATTATAATCATTATTTCGTGTTACAGAACTAGAACTCAAAATACAAGAGGTCTGGTACAGTGTGTAATGAATGAAGGCCTGTTAGTGATAGTCTATAACTCAGCTGAGCAGAGAAGCAGAGGATTACCAGTCAGAGTCGAAGCTCTAACTAAACTATCTTTGAAAAATAATATTCAAATGAGCAACAAATGCATAAATTAGAACTCAACCCTCAGTTGATGAGCATCAAGTGCCGTCTCCACAATGAAGGTTGGCTACCATCAACCATGGAGCGCCATTCTGCTCTGTCTCTTGCTTTGATGGTGCAGGTTATCATAGGCTGATTTGTCCATCTTTTGATGTTACTCGTCCATGTTAGTCTTGATCTGCCTCTATTACCTTGTATTTTCCTCTCCAAGATTGCTTTTAGTATGCTGTTGTGTCTTTTAACATGCCACAAAAATTGCTTTTTGTCTTGTTTGCATTGTGTTTAGTAGTTCTCTTTTCATTTTTAGTTATTTTAAGACTTCATCGTTTGTTTTCTTTTCTTTCCATCCAATTCTACTTATTCTTCTGTAGTATATATCCACATTTCAAAGGCTTCAGTTCTCTGTTCTGTTTTCTTGTCTAGTGTCCATGTTTCTGCACCATATAAGAATGTTGAGAAGATATAACATTTTGCTATTCTTAGTTTTAGCCCTGGTGTTATTTGTTTTGATGTTAATATATTTTTATATATTGTCATGTGGCCAAACCATTTTATCTGTTGTTTTATTTAAATATATTATATGGTGGGCGCTATTCCTAGCTTTTTTCTCAGTTCTTCATTTCTGATCTTGTCTCTCAGGCTGTTTCATGTCATTCCACATTTCATCTTAGTAGAGGTTATTTTTCTTGTTCTTCTTGCATCTAGGGTCCAGGACTGGCATTGGTAGCACAACGTTGGGATGAAGATTGTATTGTACAGTACCCATTTTGCTTCTAGAGTTATTTCCTTGTTGGACAATAGTGGTGATAGCTGTGTCATCTGCAGTGATGTTTGATAATTTTTAAGTGATCTCTAATAATTTAGCTGCTCGATACAATTTCCTTTTTACATTTGCAGCATCGCATTCACATTTAATTTTCACAACAATAATCACTGCAAGCACTGTAGATTTTTGCTTCTTCAAGCTCTTGTAAACATTAATAATAATTTATTACAATACATTATTTGTAATATAATTTAAATAACCAGAGGACAGAATTACCAAATAATATATTGTATATAATAATGTTACATTTTTAAAAATCTGATTATAATTTTATTGTGTTGGTTTTGTGTTTTTATACATAATAAGTATCACATTTTAAAAAAAAAGGATTTTTGTAATTGGCATTTTCTTTTTGTATTTGAGCTAATATCTATTCTTTTTGATTGTTCAGTGTAGTTTTAACTTTATTTTTGTTGTTGTTGCCCAACCTGTACTTTTGGTAGTAGTCTTATATTTTGAAAACAACATGGCTTCTCAATTTTTCCTATTGTGAGCAGGGACAGCTTGTCACTATCCATGTTGACAGCGATAAGAATGGAAATTCCGTTGGAAATCTTGTAACCGCTGTACCTTTCCCCTTTTTCAGCAAGTGTGCAGTTTGGGACACACAAGAGACCTGTCTTGTCCATGTTGTATATATTCTTTGATTTAAATTGTTTGAGAGTTTCCTGTAGTTCACTTTCCTTCCACTTATCTGTTGTTTCTTTTGAAACTGAACCAGTTTCACCACAGACTACTTTCACAGCAACTCCATGTCACACTTTAAATTGGTTCAGACAGCCCATACTTGGGTTGAAGTTGGTATGACCGAGACTCTCAGCCAGCTCTTTTCCCTTTTCAATAAGGATGGGTCCTGAAATCGGAGATAATATATTATTATATAGTAACAAATTATTAAACATATATGTATATATATGTTAGGATGTCTGTTATTTAATTTATTCTCATTTCTTAGCAATATTCAGTATTATAACCACAGTCATTTTGCTAGATTAATCACAATTATACTAGCCAGAGGCCCAATCTGGCATTTGTCTTTATTGATGAACTTGGCATGGTTTAGTACTTCATCTCATGCTACCAATAATATAATACCAGAACATCAACATAACTATAGAAGGCAGGCAACCAAAACAAGTAGAGAAATTCAAATACCTAGGAAGTTTAGTGACAAACGATAATTCACAAACAGCAGAGATAGAATCAAGATGCAACATAGCTTGTCAAATCATTGGACAGTTATCACCACTATTGTTCAACAAGGAAATAACTCTAGAGGCAAAATGTGCACTATACAATACAATCTTCATCCCAATGTTGTGCTACCAATGCCAGACCTGGACCCTAGATGGAAAAACCATTTTTAAAATAACCTCTACTGAGATGAAATGTGTCAGACGAATGACAGGAAACAGTCTGAGAGATAAGATCGGAAATGAAGAACTGAGAAAAAAAGCTAGGAATAGCATCTGCCATAGAATATATAAAGAAACAACAGATAAAATGGTTTGGCCACGTGACACGGCAGAAAGATCAAAACACAACACATCGAGCCCTCAATAAACGCTGCGAGAATACCAGACTCAAGAGTCGACCATGAAAAAAGATGAATCGATGGAAGCACTAGGAAACATAACAACAGAAGAGCAAAAGACCACAAATTATATCTCCCCACGATACTGAAAGGTAAATGATGAGGGAAAGAAGAATCTGCCAAGTAATCAAGTGAGGAAGCCATATCAACTTTGCCTAACTCAGCAATCATTTCCACTGCAGCTGCTTTTTTTTTGTAAATGCCTACACAAAATGTTCATTGTTCTCAATGCTGCTGTATTTAAGACATTCTTAGGATCTCTAAACAGCTCAGTATTAAAGTAAGTTTCTCTAGAACAATTATCAACCCATAATTGGCCAAATATGTGGCAATCTACAAGTCTGTGTGGCCTATCTTCATGCTAACATATGTGATGAGACCAGTTTTATTATTTACAAGTGAATTTTCAGTCTAATCTATCACATACTTTTGGTTGTTTTTATTTATGAGCCTTTCTAATAGTCATGATAAATCTTCTTTTCTTGGAATGTGATTGTCACTGTGCAGCTCCCACTTTTGCTAGTCTGTCTACTCTTGTATTTCCTGATATGCCCCAATATGCTACTCTCTGTAATACCACTTATCTTTTTTGGTGTTCGTTTCATGCAAGACATTTTATCAGCTCTTGTAGTTTTATTTGTGTCTCTGCGAGTTTTTTTAAAGGCAGACATTAAGAAATGGCATATTTCAGATTAATACTTGATCATTATAGCGTAATTTAAAAAAAAAAAAAACAGACTTTAAAAATATTGTGAAAAATTGTTGGACAACATGTGGAAAAATTAAGAGACGGGTCCATCTCATGAATATAACTGCGGGGTTATACCAGTTACTGTTGTGCTTCTACAATAGTTTGTGATATGGTTTCAGATTTAAGGTGACGCTAAGAGTCAGATGGACAGACAGACAATATTACAAAAATCCTGTGATGTTATGTACCAACTATATGTAGTAGTAGCCTCTGTCAGTCATAGTTGACCATGGATTTTTCAGCACCCCTAGAAATGTTATTATTATATTTAACGTAACATGGACCTACTACAGACGTAGGGTACGATATGATTAGTATTTTGACTATAAAACATATTATTTATTGTGATAATTTTGCTTGCAGGTTTGAATAACTGGATAAAGAACTCCATCAATGAAATCTTGAAGGGTTATCAATTTCAAATGTGAAAGATAAAAATGGATATTCTGCAAAAACGAATTACATCTTGGATGACCTGTAAAGAGGCTACAGTTGTTGATGTTTGCGTGATCTTGAAAAGCTTAAACCAATGCATACTGAACTCCTCTTTAGTTGAAAATTCACATCTAAAACATTACTGTAAAAATATTTTACTCAAAGAAGATATTAGCATTGGCAAGGATGTAAATTTGCTTGATTCGAAACTTGCCAAAACATATGGTATATGCCACATCATAATTAAAAATTGCTCACCAGTGCTTGATAATGACACAGACCATTTTATAATAACGCAAAGAACTCATTTTGAAATCAGTGAAGTGCAGAGTGAAGACTTTTATAATTTAAAAATGAATAGAATACCAGTATTGTTTGGAGGATTTGGGCATGAAATTAATCAGTTATCCTGTTTAATAAACTACAGCAAGTCTGCCATTAGTTCGTCACTTCGTCCTGTAGGAGTTCTACTTCATGGTCCATCAGGCTGTGGAAAAACATCTTTGACAAGGCATCTTGCTTACACTGTCAATGCTGTATTTATCAAAATAGAAGCTTCAGATGTTCTTCAATCAGAATTTGGAGTAGGTGCAGCAAACTTGCAGAGTTATTTTAAGCGGGCAGTTTCATTGTCAAAGGAAGGGTCTGTAGTTTTATTTATAGATGAGATCGACACTCTTTGCCCAGGAAATGAACGTGCAAGTCTTGGTAACAAACAACTTACTAGTGCTTTAGTTACAGAGATGGATAGTCTACGTATTAATAATGTGCATAGTTTATTGGTTATTGGTGCAACAAATTATATATCAAATGTTAATGCAGCATTGAGGAGACCTGGCCGATTTGACCAAGAGGTAATAATTTCTCTGTTTTTAGCCAATGTCTTTCATTTTTATTTTGTATTTTACATCAACACATGCATGCACTCATACACCTTCCATATATTTTTTTAGACTAACCTGTACACCAGATCAAAAAAAGCCATACAAATAGAAAAAAGACGTACATGTAAATTTGTAATGCTAATTTATAATAATAAACATTGTTAATAATAATAATTCTTTCAGTAGAGACAAATTATTGAGCAGATATTGTCATCAAACAGGTCTGTGGGCTTACCAATATCAACACTGGCAAGGAGTGGATACTGGTGCCAACGTCATTCTGGGGGACATTCTCATGTATTGTCACACTCGACAGAAAATGTAAGGAACTGAACCCAGTCGTGGTCAATGCGGAGGTCAGCGGTTTCATCTGATAACACTATTGAGAACGCTGCAGTCATCTATACAGACAGATCTGTAATACAACACAAAAGGAGTGCATGGGCATTTACAGCACGCTCAGCTGGCAGAATAGTTATGGAAGACAGTGGTGCATATGTTATGACCACGAGTAGTATGATGATATAGGTGATGGCAGTAACTAGGGCATTCATCTGGTTAGAGTCACAAGACTACACTCACGCCTGCATACTGAGTGATTTGATAACATGATTAAAAACGCAGAGGCCGGCTTTGTATACATGCAATTGGTAGAGTCATTGCAGCAGTCAAAAATACATAGGGTCACCTTTGGTTATGTCCCAGGACATGCAGGAGTACAGGGAAATGAAGGAACGGACAGGTTGGCTAGCTGCACTGTCATTGAAGATGGTCAACCATTGGATCAGGCGGATATCATCACTGCCCTCCAAGATATGGGAAGGGCACATGGCTTTGACAATGAGTCCACATCACTCCTTCGAATGAAAGAGATGGGCACAGCCAGAAACGAGAAGCGTAATACATGTATATAATAAATAATTAGCGGCGAATAAGAAAACTTATCAACCAACACAGAACTGAAGTCGTCAGTCACTGGACACTGCAGGACATGCAGAGGGGGACATTTGAGACCTATGGACATGTTTGGAGTGCAGTGATGATGAACAAATTATATTTTGCAAATAACTCAATTGTTTCAGTGAGTTCTGACTTGGTGACTGGACATAACACCCTCAAAGGGATCATCAGATTTCAAATTTTGCATTTATGTTCTATTTAACTTTAAATTAGTGCTGGAGACTGGTTGATCTTGAGGCAAGATGCCGATCTTGAGACAGAGGTTGTAGGTTCAAATCCCGGCTGCACCAGTTTTGACTTTTATTTGTGATTTCTCTCTGCGGCAAACACCCCTGGTCTTGGCAACCTGAGGCCCAGCTTGAAACATCAATTACTCATCGACGGAAAAAATATGAGTATCCACGTAGACAGAGTTATCTCCCTGTGCTGTGAGGAACCTCTGATTAAACAGATTAACATGCAAAATTCACTTCCTAGTCTCTAAGAACTCTGCCAGAGGTGAAAACACACAAAAAAAAAACTATTGTTAAATTTTAAAATCCCTTTTTTTAAAAAAAAAAATACTATCCAGCAAATTAATTATTAAACAATTTAAAATTTTGAGTTATAAATAGAAGCGAGTGATTTGACTAGCAATTAATATGGCCGGCATATTGCTTTTCTAGTGGAAATGCTCCCTTTCCTTAAAAAATATTATTTTGGTGCTAATTAATAGAGAGATCACTTTCAAATTTTGTAAAAATAAATTTAAAATTGTATTTGGTAAGTGTTTAGATGGATGCCGAATTAAAAAATTCATTGTTTTTAACTCTGCACTAGTAATTTAATAATAATTTTAAAATATTGAATAAAGCACACCTATTGCATTCATTCCAATGTCTTAAAATTTGAAAACTACCATACAACAATAAGTGTGCCAAAAATCAATAAAATTTTTTCATCCCATGGCAACACAATGGAATACTATATTTTTATCATCTTTCTCTAGCGGGTTTTGCCTACTTCCTGGTGGGACGTGATCCATTCAATCTTGACTATGTCTTCTAGGTTATTTAGACTGCAATTGCCATCCAAAAAATAAAAGTGAAAACTACTTTAGTGCTGGAGCCCATGTTTGTAGTCAGCGAATTGTATTGTGAAGTTATGTTCCTGATCTTTCACCTAAATATGGGGAAGATGCAGTCATCTATGCAGGCGGATCGTAATACGGCACCAGAGGAGTGCATGGACATTTACATCACGCTCGGCAGACAAAATAGTCAAAGAAGACAGTGGTGCATTGGTATGACAACGAGTAGCATGACAATGGAGTTGATGGCAGTAACAAGGGCATTCATCTGGCTAGAGTCACAAGACTACACCCATGCCTTCATCATAAGAAAAGTGAGGTGGGTTCTAAACGCAGGCAATGGGTAGAGTCATTGCAGAAGTTAAAAATACATAGAGTTACCTTGTCTACATCCCTGGGCATGCGGGAGTATTTATTACATTTCTTCAACTGTGGGTTGATTATTTCTTTTCTCCAGTTCATCATTCCTAATAGTGTCTAGCCATATGATCTGAGGTATTCTTCAGCAAGGTGTTTATAAATGTCTGAGCAGTTTCTTCATGTTCCTCATTGGTATTGTTCTTTCAAGTTTGGTTGCTATAGACACTTCCTTAGCTTTTAAAAAAATGTTATTTACATATACAAAAACTCTTATAGCATTAAGGGTCTTCCTAATTCTTGCTGTAACATCTTCTATACTTCTTTCTATGCTGTTGATACTACCAAGGTAAGTAAATGCACTAACATCTTCCAATTTCTTGTCTCCTGTGGCAACTGAATTAGTGTTCACTGTGTGTAAAGATACACTATTTGTTGACATTTCCCACAAGTACATGGCATGCGTGGGGTGTCATGTTAAAAACTAGCAGGAAGCTCTTATAGTTATGCATCAAGAGACATCATGGAAAAAACAGTCTCATGCATAATCAGATTCCCAAGCCTCTGGAGCTAATCTGCAATGCAAATTCTTGATGAGATGTCTGCTTTTGGTATGATTTTATGTTTTCCCTCACCTATGTAAAGTTGTAAATACACCACTTTTTCCTTTATTTTTCTTTTCAACTTGACAGCAGCTTCACATTTTTATACCTTTATCCCTTTTCTATGGTTCTGTTAAGCTTTGGAATTGCCACACATGTATGCAAATGGATTTAAAATATGGAATAGTTGTAGAACATTTTTATTTGGAATCAATAAAAGAAATTGTGTCTTCTTCTTTCCTTCCTCATTTGGCTCTCAGCATCGAGGGGAGATATAATTTGTGGTCTTTTGCTCTTCTGTTCACCTCTGCTGCTATGTTTTCTAGAGTTTCTAATATTCTGTCAATCCATCTTTTTAATGGTAAGTCCTTGGGTATGGTATTCTCACACTGTTGATTGAAGGCTCGTTGTGTTGTGTTTTGATCTTTCTACCTTATCACGTGGCCAAACCATTTTTTCTGTTAAATATTATTTATGTTGGACTGCAGAAATGTTCTTTTTTTTTTAAGGTACTCATTAATGTTCCTACAAAAGAACAACGACTCCAAATTTTAGAAGTTCATACAGGAAACTTACATCTAGCTTTAGATGTTTCACTTTCAGAAGTGGCTTCATGGACTGTTGGTTTTGTTGGTGCTGATTTGCAAGCATTGTGTGAGGAGGCATCAAACAATGCACACAATTCACAATCTTTTCAGGACTTTGAGGTATTACATAATCTGATATTAATAAATTCTTTCTTTATTAATTGTGTCATGAATGATTATTTTTCTTTGTTTCTGTGTAGCTGTTGTTTTGACTTTACAGCTATTGTTGATGTAGACTTTTGATTAGGTTTGTTAGATGTTGGCTTACTCCGTACTGTGGGAGACGCTGTTAGTATCTCCCACAATTGTTCTCTGTTTACTTGGCCGAATGCTTTTTCCTGATCAGTATCTATCTATCTATCTATTGACCTTTCGAGCCGTAACCGGCCCATAGGGCGTAGACCAAGATACACCTTCTCCTATATGAATTTTTGTTCTAGCAGTTTTCTTTTAAAGATATTTTATCAAATCTCGCCATCTGTCTCTGTTCTGTGCAAGCAGTTCTATCTCATTGAGGGAGCCGATTCCTGCTGCTCTTGCCTCTCTCATCAATGTTCTTCTCAGTGTCTCCCTGGGTCTTCCTCTTTTTCTTTTACCTGTTGTTTCCCATATGAGGGCTTGCTTTGCTATTCGATTATTATCTCTTCTCATCACATGTCCAACGTATGACCATCGTCTTTTCTTTATTACTGAAGATATTAGTGGTTGATTGGCGATTTCTCTAATTTCCTCGTTTGTTTTGAATTCGTTCCATTCTATACCAAGTATTTTCCTTAGACATTTATTTTCGAATGCGTTCAACTTTGTTTCTATATCTCTTGTTGTTTTCCAGCTTTCACACGCATACGTAAGGGTTGATAGTACATTTGATTTGAATAGCCTAAGTTTTGTGTTTGTGCTAATGAGTTTTGATTTCCACAACTTTTCAAGGCTTCTGAAAGACATTGCTGCTTTAGCCAGTCTGATTCTAATTTCTTTGCTCGTATCCCCTTCTCGATCAATGTGACTTCCAAGATAGATGAAGTGATCGATCTCTTCTACTGGTTTGTTTTCCATGTATATTTTGTCACTTGTTGGAATTAAACTTTTCATGACTTTAGTCTTTTCATGATTGACCTCAAGCCCAATTTTGCTGGCTATTGATGATAGTTCATTTGTGTTTTCCTGCATCGTTTTTATCTGATTGCTGATGAGAACTATGTCATCAGCAAAGTCCAGGTCCTCCAAATGGTCTCCTTGTATCCATTCGATGCCTTTATTACCAGTGCAGCATTTCTTCATTATGAAGTCCATAACAATTCCAAATAACAAGGGCGATAAAATACATCCTTGTTTAACCCCAGTTTCTATTGGGAAACATTCGCTCAGTCCTTCCTCTGTTCGAACTGCACATGTGTAACCATCATACATGTCTTTGATAATATTTATGATTTTTGATGGTAAGCCATATTGCTTCAGAATTTTCCACAAAGAATCTCTATGAATACTATCAAATGCTTTTTTGAAGTCGATGAAGTTAAGTACAAAAGGTTTTTGCTTTTCAATGTGTTCCTCCAATATAAGTCGTAGAGTGAAAATGTGGTCAAGACAGCTTCTCCCTTTTCTAAACCCAGCCTGTTCTTCACGCATTACTGTATCTATTGAATCCTTTATTCTATTTAGGATGATTTTACAGAATAATTTTGAGGCAACTGACAAAAGTGTCACGCCTCTCCAATTGTTACAATCTCTAAGATTGCCCTTTTTTGGGATCTTAACAATGATTCCTTTTTTCCATTTATGAGGCGTCTTCTCTGTTTTCCAAATGATGTTGAACATTTTTTGGAGATGTATTAAATTATGGCTATCAATTGCCTTGAGGATCTCAGCTGTTAACTTATCCTCTCCAGCAGCCTTGTTATTGGTCATTAGCTTTAAGGTGGTTTCTATTTCACTCAAGGTGAAGTCATCTAAATTTACATCTAATTCTGCTGCTGGTGTTTCAGCTTCAAAATCTATTAAACTGTGAGGTAGTGGACGGTTAAGAATTTCTTTGAAGTGTTCCGCCCAACGGGCTTTTATGTCTGCGCTTGTTGTTAGCATTAATCCAGATTTGTCTAGAATTGGTGTTCCACTGGATGTATAGGTGTTTGTCAGCATCTTTTGTACAGTATAAAGAGTTCTGCTGTCTCCTGTAATTGCAGCTGTCTCTGCTTTCTCTGCCAAGTTGTCTATATAAGCTCTTGTATCTCTTCTTGCCGAACTTTTCACTTTGTTGTCTAATTCTTTGTATGTTGCTTTTGCCAGAACCTTTCCAAGATCTGTCTTTACATTAGTCATGGCTCTCTTCGCTTCTCTTCTTTCTTTGATGTATTTCCATGTGGTGTCTGAGATCCAAGCTCGTTTTTCCATTTTCTTCAGTCCAGCACTTGCTTCTGCTGCTGTCATTAGTATTTTGCTCTGTGAGTCCCACATTTCATTGATATCTAAGTCTATTTCACCAAGTGCTGAATAACAATTACTTAGCTCTATGTTAAACTTTTCCTTTATTGCTTCATCTTTCAGTTTATGACTATCAATTTTATGTGTAATTGACCTCTTCTGTTGGTTTCTAAATTTTAATCTTATTTTCCCAATGCACAGGTTGTGGTCACTATTAACATCAGCACCTCTGTATGCTCTTACATCTATTAATGATGATCTGAATTGTTGTTTAATACATAGGTGGTCAATTTGATTTGATGTTCTATCATCAGGAGATATCCATGTTGTTTTGTGGATATTTTTATGTGGAAATAATGTCCCACCTATAACTAAATTTTCTATTAAACATAATTCTATTAATCTTTCTCCATTCTGACTTGTTGTATTACAGCCTTCTCTCCCCGTCACATGTTCCACTCCTGCGTTATCTTGTCCTACTTTGGCGTTGAAGTCTCCCATTACAATTAAAAGATCGTGTTTTGGTATTTTGTTTATAATATACTATGTACAAATTTTGATTGTGTTCTGTCGTCTTTTTTATGTTAGCTGTTTTAAAGTAAATAGAGTGTCAGTACATTCTCTGTTTTTTCGAAACACCATTTGAGAATCACTTAACTGTAATTCTATTATTGGTCTCAGTCTTTTTTCCACTACATGGTTGAGGTGCAATACACCTCTATATTGATTGCAGTCTCATGACTCCAAGCAATCTAACTATATAAAAGAGAACTCAAGAATATTAAAAGGTTTAGCTTGGAAATTGTTTTTTTAAATACATGACATCAGAACATGTCATGTGACAAGATTAAAAGTGATTACTCCAGAAATAATAATAAAATACCCCAGTTATGGTCAGACCACACAGTAATGCCAACTGCATGTGACCTTTCGTCAGTTGTGTGTGTTGCACATAGATGTGTTGTGTAGATTTGTAATTCTTATGTTTATGTATTGAGACTAGAATAATGGCTTGCTTTCTTTTTATTTACATCCAATGTGTTAGTAGATTAAAATAACAAGCAAAAATGCATATTTGAAGAAATTTTATATTTACATATTAGTAATCTTGAATTTCCTGTGTGTTACCTGGGCTTCATTATGAGGGAAATAAAGAATAGTGACACTGTGACCTTCCAGGCATGTCGTAAGAGGCGACTAAGGAGATTGATCGATGGCTTGACAAGCTGTCATTGTAAAAAGTATTGTTATGGAAACAGCACCATATATTTTAGAGCAGTGATCTCTGCAATATGTGCCATTTTGGCATGCAAGGTTTCTGTTTTTGAGATTGTGGTTCTGCCCTATGTGCCGTCTTCGGCTCGAAAGGACAATAGATAGATAGAATCTTGAAATACCATTTTAAAAGCTTAATATATTTTTTCTATAGCAAATGTCAGTTCATAAATTGTGAAAAGCATGTTGTATTAATGTTATTTAAAGAATGGGAAATAAATAATTTTGCTTTACTTTTGTTTTTCTGAATTAATTATGTATTCATTACTGATGATAGTTGATTTTACTTGTCATTTTCCTATGTTTTTGATGTTGCTGTTAGAATGCTGGCCAGCATGTTGAAAAATCAATTGAAATACAGGTTAAAAGTGACTAAAATTGTTGGATGCTACTAAACCCTATAAGTAATTTTTCTTCTTCCTCATAATTAGTTTTTCTTTTTCTGGGGCTTGGTGGTCTAGAGGTAAGACGACAGCTTCTGGACAAGGAGTTCCCAAGTTCGATTTTTTTTCACTTTGAATCTGTGGTTTCTTCTTAGCTTTACTCACCCTTCCCCTGATCTTTAGATTTCTGATGTCTAGCCCTCTTTGTAAACGGGACAAAAGACAGGAGACCTCATGTGCATTCTGCACATGTTAAAACAGCACTTGGTGGTTGGAAATAATAAAAGTACTAGGCAAAAAATGGCCACTGCCTTGATAGAATTGATAGTAGAAATCTACCCCAAAATGTCAAAACTCTCAATGATAAAAAAAAATGAGAATACTTCTGAAGGCAGAGGGTATCTGCCTGTATGGCAGGGGTACATCAGCGCACAGCTACCAGTGTGACAATAAATAGGAAAAAGTGTGATGTGGTGCAAAATTCAGTCCCTCAAGACTTCACTAGAGATATAAAGCTATTGTATGCAAAACAGAACTGTATTTTCAACCCTGAAATCCAGTTCATCTGTAAATATATATATATATATAGTAAAGTAAAGTACCCCCCATCACGCCAAGTGGCATATAGGGAATATGGTGTTAGTGACCATAAATTTTACAGACCTTCGGCACAGGGATTTTTGGGGTAATGTGGTTGGTATTACGCCCGTGCCGCTTTACTTTCCAAGAAAAAAATCTGGTACCCATTAAAGGCTGAGTGACCGGAAGCCATCGGTTGGGATCAAACCCTACTTCTATATATATCATCATCATCATCGAGTGCCGTCTCCGCAACGAAGGTTGGCTACCATGGTGCGCCATTCTGCTCTGTCTCATGATTTGATGGTGCAGGTTGTCATAGGCTGATTTGTCCATCTTTTGATGTTATTCGTCCATATTAGTCTTGGTCTGCCTCTGCCTCTTTTACCTTGTATTTTCCCCTCCAGGATTACTTTTAGTAGCTGTTGTGTCTTTTGACATGGCCCAAAAAATCGCATTTGTCTTGTTTGAATTGTGCTTAGTAGTTCTCTTTCATTTTTACTTGTTTTAAGACTTCATCGTTTGTTTTCTTTTCCTTCCATCCAATTCTACCTATTCTTCTATATATATATATATTTTGTAAATACATAAACATGTAAATCATTACTTTTTTATGCAATTATCATCCATTTATGACAAAATGTACTTTTATATAACCTTAGGGATTCTGGTTTCTGATTTTTAAAAAAAAAGTATGTTATTTTTACAAGGATGTTTAGTTGTACTTTATTTTGAATACACCAGTGAAGAGCTGAGAATTACTGTTTTTATGGAGTGTATAAAGATAATGTTATTCTTTGCTGTTCAGAGTTTTGTATTTTTTTTTATCCAGCTACCTGCAGTGCAGATGTCAGATTTCATACATGCATTCCATACAATCAGACCATCCCTAAAGAAAGGTCTAGATTGTGTTGTTGAGTTGCAGCCAGTCAAATGGGAAGATATAGGAGGCCTTGAAGAGGTCAAGGCAGAAATTAGGCAGGCAGGTGAATGTTTGTTTTATGATATGAAATAAATTCAACTCTTTGTAAATAGACTATATATAGAACTCTGCGGTCAATCATATTTTTTTTGCAGCAAAGCAGTATTGAACATGCATAAAAAATTTGTCTTGTTTAACCCTAGATTACGATACATATTTGTGGGTGCTGTTTTCACGATACCATCGTAAGAATAACTACCACCTAAATGTTACATTTGGGTTCCAAGAATAGTATTTTCTTTCAACTTTTGCTACACAACTGTGTGTTTAAGCAAGCAGAAACCTGGGAATTGCTGGCAATCCCGTGTTACAAAGGTTTCTTTTGTCTTGTCGATCGGAAAGATTTCCCGTCAATGGAGAAAAAATTAATTTCTTGAAAATTTGTGAAATTAATTTTTTTTTTTTTTAACTGTCTCCTAACCTATGATACCGTCGTACTTTTACAATGCACTTGGTAAAGAAAAATCCAACATTAAAGGAAACAAAATTCAACACTCAGGGACCACCAGAAGTAGTAATTAAGAAGGTTGAGAGGGGGGAGGTGTGTTTGTCCAAGCATACTGTCAAATTTCAAGAATTTTTATTTTGGGTGAAGTGAAATGTGATAAACATAAAACAGGAAATAGTCTGAGAGATAAGATCAGAGATGAAGAACAGAGACAAAAAAAGCTAGGAATAGTTCCTGCCATTGAATTAATAAAGAAATAAATAAAATGCTTTGGCACATCATAGGACAGAAAGATCAGTAGAAAACACAATGAGTATTCAATAAAAGCTGGAAGAATTCCAGACCCAAAGGTTGACCACAAAATATGATGGATTAATGGAATATTATGAACATTAGAAAATATAATAGCTGAAGAGGTCATCTGAAGAGTAAATTACCATTAACTATATATCTCCCCTGGTGCTGAAAGGAAATAAAACACGAACGAAAAAGAGCCATAAGAAAAGCTGTTTAATAAAGTTATTATCAAACCTTAAAAATAGTCTGGTCAATTAGCTTTTGAAAATCACACTTTAATAAAACCACTATTATGGTTTATGTCTGAACTATGCAGTTTTAAAACTTTATTTTGGCATAACATAAATAATATGGTCTCCACTTTTCTAGAAATTGTTCTTTAGGCATTGTTGAAGTAAGGATATTCTTTGGAAACTAAGATCTTCACGTGTAATATCTCAAAAGTATTCAAATGGATAAAAAGTAATAAAACATATGCAAGACAATTTTCTGGAATAAGTTTTGAATACACATTATGAACTTGACTGGAACCCATGGGGAAAGAAATGGCTGCAGTCTAACACTGTCAGATATGAAACAAAAATAGAAATAGATGATTAGTTAATATTGTGAACAATATTCAGAGGAAGCTAGAATAAGCAAAATGAGTTATAATCCAGGCGTATTCATTTTCATATATTAACAATTCCCTGCCATATGATAAATATTAATAATTAGCTTCTGTTTTTTCCCCACAATTATTTATAATCATACATCTGCATTATTTTAGTCCATCGAATGGCCTCTGTTGTATCCTGATGCACTTCATCGAATGGACTTGTCAGTAACAAAAGGAGTACTTCTGTTTGGACCTCCAGGCTGCTGTAAAACAACCCTGGTCCGAGCTGCAGCTACTTCTTGCAATGTGACATTCTTGGCTCTCAGTGGTGCTCAGGTGTATTCACCGTATGTTGGAGAATCAGAGAAGATCATTTCAGAAGTTAGTCACCACAACAATCTCACTAAAAGATTCTTTGATAAAATTCAGAAAGGTTTATTTATTTTCTGTATCATCTTATATTTTGCAAAACAGTAATTTGCCTTGATTGTTCATAAGTTTGTATTATTTTTATTGTTAGATTTTTTTTACATTTTAGTAATAGTCAGAAATGATGCAATTTTTTTTTTTTTTTATTTTCCCTATAACTGGAGAAGCAAGTGGCCAAACAGATTAAAACCTATCATTCTTTAATAAAATGAATGCAGGAATAAATTATAGCAGATTAGAATAAGTTTTTTTCTACCAAATTTCAAATAAAACTCTAACCAAATTTTCCTTATAGTGACTGCACTGAACATGCAACCCTTATTCTCCAGCTTCATAGAAAACTTTCAGTATATCCCAAAAAGGAGACTAATCCCAAATATTAGGTTGCCTAACTTTGAAACAATGTGACAAAGCTAAATTTAAATTTGAACTGAGCAAAAACATTGTCAATAAAAGTATGCTCGTGTGTGATATGTTCACTGGTGATATTAATGAATAACCAAGGCATAATTGCAGATACAAATTCACTGTATTTTTGTGTGTGTGAAGTGGTTGATTGTAGTATCAGTTCATATTCAAAATTAAGACTCTGGAGGAGGGTTGCATAATAGTAAGATGCCTCATCATCACAGACCTACACTTTTTTAAAAAAAAAAAAACAATATCAGATTTGCAGGTTATTGTCATGAATTATTTTGTCTGTTAAATATTTTTAAAATGTGTATATTTAAGTAGATTAGAAGGCTTCTTCTTCTACCTTTTAGCTCCCAGTGGAGCATAGGTCTTCAACAAACACTTTCCAAGTCGTTCTGTTTTTTGCAATTCTTTAAGATCATTCCATGTCTTCCCCATCATCTTCATCTCTGCTTCAATCTGTCTTCTCCAAGAATTCCTTGTCTTCCTCTTTGTCTTTTCCCCTGGGGATTCCAAAAAAGGGCCTGTTGTGTAATACTCTCAGTTGGTTTCCATAGTGTGTGTCCTATCCATCGCCATCGTCTTCGCTGTATTTCTTTATCCACTGGTATTTGACCGGTACATTTCCATAATTCCACGTTTGTGACTTTGTCCTGCCATTTCCATCCCTTTATTCTGCGCAAGCATCCATTAATGAAAGACTGTACCTTCGTGATTGTCAATTTTGTTATTCTCCATGTTTCACAGCCATATAATAGAACCGACTTAACATTGGAGTTGAAAATTTGTATTTTTGTATTTAGCCTAATTTCTTTGGATTTCCATATGTTTCCAGTTCAATGAAAGCTCCTCTTGCTTTTGATATCCTTATTTTGGTATCGTTTTCTGTTCCTCCCTCTTATCTATATTACTGCCCAGATATATATAAGATTGTACGTCTAGTAGAGGTATTTCTCCTAGTTTTATTTGGTTATTGCCAACTGCATTAATTCTCATAATGTTGGTCTTATCTCTATTAATCTTTAGTCCTAGCTGTTTTGATCTCTCATCTAATATACTCATTTTATCTTGCATCTGTTGGTGGCTGTGTGATAGGAGAGCTATGTCATCAGCAAAGTCTAAATCATCAAGTTGTTGGTCAGTGACCACTGGATCCCATTTCTGTTGTTTGAGTTATTTTCATAATCCAATCTATGGCCAGTAGAAAGAGAAATGGAGACAGAAGGCATCCTTGCCGTACTCCTGTTCTTATCAAATGCTTCTGTAAGCTGTCCTTCATGCACCACACTACATTTTGTTCCTTCATACATTGTTTTTATCAGGTTAATAAACTTTATGGGGATTCCATAATGACTCAGCAACTTCCAAAGCATTCTTCTGTCTAAACTATCAAATGCCTTTTCGTAATCTATGAATCCAATATAAGTGGGGATTTTAGTTCTAAACTTTGTTCAACTATTATACGTAAAGTAGTTATTTGATCAGCACATGATCTGTTTTCCTAAAACCTGCTTGTTCATCTCTCAAGTGTTTCTCTATAGCCTCTTTTAGTCTCTCCAGAATGATTCTGCTAATATTTTTCCTGGCACTGATAGTAGCATAATTCCCCTATAATTTGTGCACTCCTGTAAACTTCCTTTCTTGGTAGTTTGATCATATAACCTTCTCTCCAGTCTTTAGTATTTCTTCCCTCTCCCAAATTTTATCCAATAGATTATGTAACATCTTGGTAGAGGTGATAATATCTGCTTTGATGGCTTCCGAAGGAATTTCATCTGGTCCTGTGGCTTTACCATCTTTTAACAGTTTGATGGCTTTCATTATTTCTTCTTTGCTTGGTTTTCCGCAGTTAACGTGTAATTCTTCTTCTGCTGGTAGTATATCTGGAGGATTATTTGAGCCAGGTCTGTTCAAAAGTTCTTCAAAGTGCTCCTTCCATCTCTCCATTTGTTCCTTTATATTACTAAGCAGATTTCCTTTCTTATCTTTGATAAAGGCGTTGATCTGTTTGTATTTTCCACCTAATTTCTTTGTGCTGTTGTACAGTTCTTTCATATTCCCTTTATTTGCTGCTTCTTCTGCCTTTAGCTAATTCATCTATATATTTCCTCTTATCCCTTTTAATGCATCTTCTCACTTCTTTGTTCACCTCTGTGTAAGCTTCCTGTGTCTTGCTTTATTACTTCTTGTTTTGCTTTTATTTGTCTGCTTTCTTG
Source organism: Megaustenia siamemsis (assembly GCA_032433765.1). NCBI lineage: Eukaryota > Metazoa > Mollusca > Gastropoda > Stylommatophora > Ariophantidae > Megaustenia > Megaustenia siamemsis. The sequence goes on from JAVIAB010000092.1 coordinate 40,511,600, forward strand.
TTCTTTCTTTCTTTAATTTTATCCAGGGTCTCTGCTGTCATCCATGCCTTATTCTGGCGTTCTCTTTCCCCAGTGTTTCTTCGCATGTCAAGATTAGAAGGCAAGTCTCACTAAATATTTTATAATTGTCATAAAACACATCACACCAGCTTTTAGTTCTTTCATTTGCTACAGTAGCACAATCCAATGGCCGTGCTCATTTTACTTTAATTTATTATAATTCATTAATATATTTTGACAGGCCTTTCAAAGAGCTAGGACTCTGTCACCTGCAATACTATTTTTTGATGAGATTGAATCGATTGTTGGCTCGAGGTCAACTAGTGGCAACCTGTCAAGAGTTCAAGAGCGTATCCTATCAACCATGCTGAATGAGATGGATGGTGTAGGAATTAGGTTAGACAGAAAGATGGATGCTGCTCTTACTAAACAGGCAGATGGTGCTGACAAGGTAATGTTGGTAGATGCAAGTGATCAGAATGTGGGAAAGGGATCTTAATTGGACCTTTTTTTTATGGTATAATTATCTAATATTACATATATTCAATTGCAGGGATCAGCTGGAAACTTTGTATGGGATATATGAAATATATAAGCAACATGTCCACTGTTGTTGTCATATGATGTACATATCGGGGTTTTAATTTCACAACTTTTAAGATATCTGTCTAAAATATATAACTTCCAGAATAAAAAAAAGAGAACAACATGAAAAGCAATTCTTAAAGAAGAAAAATGTTTAGTCAAAAATAACAGCCGTTCGTTTGTTATTGATTTAACAGTGCGTTTTTTTTTTTTATGTCCGTTCATTTATTTTGGTAAGGTCAGAAGAATAACATTTTTGTCTTTTATACATTTCTGACAAGATTCTTATAGCAGAGTTGCCTTTTTATTCATATTGCGTATATTTGTGAATTACATGTGGCTCATGAACTCTGTTGGAGTACAAACTATGACTTGTCACTATTTACTCATAGAATATCTTAAAATTTTCCATAATTAAACAGTGTGATTAGTGTACACTAGAATTATGCCTTCTATGATGAAGAGGTAGATCTATATCAAAACTCAAGAGAGCGACAATTCAATGATATATGTTATGCATGACAAGGGGCGAGAAGGCTATTCTCATCATCTTCTTCAGCAGTTACCCATATAGTGGGCATGAATACATTGTGTTACTAGTTTATGGCAAGCCATAAGACCTGCAGATCATAGCACATGGAGTACAAAAATAAAAAATGGCACAGCAACTTTCGAGGCAATGCTGATATCAAATTGAGAAGAATTTCCTAGAAGAAAACTGACAAAGGAATTCAAGAAACTCCCCAATGAAGTAAGCACTGTAGAGGAAGAGTGGAAACAGTTTAAGAAAGCATTAATCAAGATCTGAAAAACAATATATATAATGAAGCTAAGGACAAGAGAAGGGAAAAAGAGCACCCCGTGGGTGGTGGAACGAAGCAATCAGAGAAGCAATTAAAGAAATAAAGAAACTTTAAAAATTTTAGGGAAAATAAGAACCTAAAAGAATATGAAAAATATACCTTAGTTCGGGGGAAAAGTTAAAATTTTGATCGAAGGCACAAACACTGAAAACAAAATGTTGAAAGAGGAAATCGAAGAAGTAATTAAATATGCGCCAAGAAATATAGCCCTGGGGATAGATAACATACCAGTAGAAACAATAGCAGCAGCAGAAGAAACAGGAGTTACATGGCTGCACGGAATATTCAGTACAGCATGACACAAACAAAAGGCCCCAGAAGACTGACAACAGGCAATCATTGTGCCAATATGGAGCATGAAAGGTAGTAAAAGAGACTGCAATCAATATAGAGATATATCGCTTCTCAGCCTTGTAAGAAAGTTATACAACAAAATTGTGGAAAAAAGGCTGAGACCAATAATAGAACTACAATTAAGCGATTCTCAAATAGGGTTTCTAAAAAAAAACAGGATGTACTGGCACTCTATACTCAACGGCACAGGCACAAAAACAACATGAAAATCGACAAAACAGAAGTCATAGATATTGCCAAAGAGAAACAGAAAATCAACATAACTATAGACTGCAGACAAATAAAAGAAATAGAGGAATTTAAATACTTCCTCAGAGGTCTAGTGACAGATCACAATTCACAGACACCAGAAATAGACTCAAGATGCAAAAAAGCTTGTCAAATCATTGGACATCTATCACCATTATTATTGTCCAACAAGGAAATAACTCTAGAGGCAAAACAAACACTTTACAATACAGTCTTCATCCCAAAGGTGTGCTACTAATGCCTGTCTTTGACCCTAGATGCAAGAACAATAAAAAAATAACATCTACACGGATGAAATGTGTTGGATGAATGACAGAAAACAGACTGAACGATAAGATCAGAAATGAACTGAGAAAAAAGCTGGGAATAATCCCCTCCATAGGAAACAAAAAGAAACAACAGAATAAAATTGTTTGGCCACGTGACAAGGCAAAAAGATCAAAGCACAAAACAGCGAGCCTACAATAGAAGTAGCGAGAACATCTGGCCCAAGGGTCGACCATGAAAAAGATGGATTGACAGAATATTGGAAACATTAGGAAACTTTACAGCAGTAGAGACGAACAGAAGAGCCAATGACCATAAATTATATCTCCCCTTGGCGCTGAAAGGCAAATAAGGATGGAAAGAAAGAGATTGTTGTGGTGTGCGGTTTAGAGAGAGAGAGAGATCAATTACTAAAAGTAATGAGTGGTGGCATGCTAGACATTAGCAAGTTAACTTTACTATTGGGAGGTTTGCAGGAATGTGTGTAACTAGTGAGTTATAAGAACAGTCAGCGTGCATCTATTGAGAGAAACTGAGTGCCTTGTTGTCATTTCTTTGAAGCAGTAAATCAATTACTTATCTATCGACCAGGATTTCCCAGTTAAATTGTATTTTATTTTGTCACTCCTTACAGTGAGTACTCCTAAATGTTTAATTGTTACAGTAGTTTTCATGCTGGAAGCCAATGTGAGATCATGTAAATATGCTTACGACCTTTTGTTACTGTGACTTTTGCATCTTATTTTGGTATCCTTTTATTTTGTGTTTGCTATTTTCCTCTTCTTTGATTATCATCAAGATTTTAATATAATCCATGTCATGCCAACAGGCATAGTTACTGGATGATGATGAGTGCAACATTTACATCATGCTTAATTTGTTTAAAAATAGTTCTTCCATCTGAAGAAAAACAATCTATCTTTGTTTTCATAGTAATGATGATGTACTGATAGCTTGTATTATTTTCAGACTGACAGTTCTTCAGATATTCAAATGTCTCATGTTATTGTCATTGGAGCAACAAATAGGCCTGACATGCTAGACTCTGCCATTCTGCGACCAGGACGTTTAGACAAATTAATTTATGTCCCTCCGCCAGATCTGCAAGTAAGACAATATATATTTTTACCTCTAGTAAATGGTGTGACAAATTTATTGTAGTATTTATCATCTGTTATTTCACTCACCACTCCAACATAAAATTCATTGATGTGATCTATCTATCTATTGACCTTTTGAGCCGTAGACGGCCCATAGGGCTTAGACCAAGATGCTCCTCCTCTTATCTAAACTTTTGTTCTAGCAGTTTTCAATTCTTTTAAAGATATTTTATCAAATCTCGCCATTTGTCTCTGTTCTGTGCAAGCAGCTCTATCTCTTTAAGGGAGCCGACTCCTGCTGCTCTTTCCTCTCTCATCAATGTTCTTCTCAGTGTCTCTCTAGGTCTTCCTCTTACCTGTTGTTTCCCACATGAGGGCTTGCTTTGCTATTCGGTTATTATCTCTTCTCATCACATGTCCAACATATGACCATCGTCTTTTCTTGATTGGTGTGATACTTAAGTTCAAATGCTTTTCTTAAAGTGTGTAATTGTACATTGTGTGTTTTATCTGGAGTTGTGGAAAATTTCATCTACCATGACAATTTAAGTAAAACATAACAAAAAAATGGTAGTAACATGGTAGAAGAAAATGGCTCAACCATACACCAAGAAAACTAGTCTGCATTAAAATTGCAAAATACATGTAGGATTGCTAAAACCAAAATTGGTAGAACACAAACAGCCATCATGTATTTCACTTATATTGTATCTAGTGCTTTACTTTTGAATAATTCAACTTCATCTAACATTGCTACTAAGATAAACACCTCAGCACATCTTTGAAGAGAAATAAAAAAAAGCCTTTTATATTTTCCATGTTTTTTTCCTCCATAGAGCCGTGAAGCAATACTCAAAGTCCTTGTTTCCAAAATGTCAACATTAAATATAAATTTAGAGGAACTGAGCAAGAGGACAGAATATTTTTCTGGCGCAGATTTAAAAAATTTGTGCTTAGAGGTAAATTTATTTTAGGTTGACAGTCACTTTGTTGTTATCTTTTTTCATTAAAAAAAAAGCATATGTTTTAAATCTTATTCTGAAACTGTTCTTTTTAATGAGTTTTCACGATTCTGACTCTAAGGACAACTTACTTTTTATATTATTTTTGAGATATAAATTATTAGTCTGTATCTTAACTGTGCATGACTTTCAACTGTTTCTAAGTGGTAGAAATGTTTGATTTGTTTTATACATTTTGGCTTTGGCCTACTTCATATTGCTGTGTAATTTTAAAACTTGTAGTTATTGAATTCAACATTTATTTTCTATGTTCATTTCTTAGTTTTAAATTCATTTTTATTCCATGCATTTTCCTCATTTGTTTGGTCTTTTGGGTGTTAAATTTGATGCCTCTATTTTCTTACAGTAGTCTTTACGACCTATGTGTTTACTTTAGTGCCTATTGTTTTTATTTTGGACCCTCGGCACATTATTTTGGGGGTGATGTGGTCAGTATTATGCCCATGCAACTTTTCTTTTCCAGAACAAAATCTGGTACTCATTAAAGGCTAGGTGAACCTGGAAGCTGTTGATCAGGATCAAACCTGACCTCTTGTCCTTAGTAGTCAAGTTCACTACTGAGATATAGCTGCTCCCAACCATAAGGCTATTTAATTCTTCTTCTATTGGACTTTAGAAAATATTCCATAATCCAGATGATGCAAAATGAATAGTGGTGAAAAGAATTTGTCCCTTATTTAATCCAGTTATATTTTAAAATTTCTTCCTGGGAGAGTTGTTACCAGTAACTATCATATAGTTTAATGGTAAAGAGGTACATTCATTTCTTCACTCAGTTTTAGTACCTTTCTCTTTCAGTAGTCTAATGTTGCATGATTTCACCACATTAATTTGCTTCAGGTTTGTTCTTATTGCAGATAAACAATTTAGATACCATAATTGGTTACAAATTCTTTATTAATTAGCTGTTGATTTTGTTGAATGCATTCGTTATGAAACTTTCACTGTTAAGTACTGGCTTACTGGGATATTAAAATACAAGAACCAACCCTTTTCTTACAGGCTGGACTAATCACACTGAGAGAGAACCTTGAGAGAGAGAAAGTGGATAATGACAATCTCTTTGTCACCAACAAGCACTTTACACAAGCTCTAGAAGTTGTTAAACCGTCCCTGACAGAAACATGCTACCATCCATAGATTGCTTTCATAAAACTGATGAAATTGAATTTTTTTTTAAAGGCAAACATTTGTTTATTTTTGGTAACTTATTCATTCAAATGCACAACTTAAAAGATTGAGAGCAGTACTCAAACTAACAATGCTAAGTATGTATTTGGTAATTTAATATGAGATTATATATATATATATATATACACATACATATTTGTATGAGAATTACTGGTTCATTTATATGATAGAATATTTCAAAATAAAAAATCAAAGATAGACTTAAAAAAAAAATTAGGACCAAGAAAGACCTTTAGTAGACATATTATGGGGTGCTTATGACAATTTCCTACTGACTTCTAGATTATTGGCTGCAGCCTATTTCATTGTGAAGTCTGCTGAATGTAGTATTGAACTTAGCTGAAGAGGAACAAAACAGTAAATGTTAACTATTAGCAGAAGGGATTTTTATATAGTTTCAATTCTTAAATTACATAGAATAAGCATAACTCTGTTATGATAGCTAGTACATGTTGAGTACACTTATGGTCATCAATGTCTAAATAACAAAATTGGTCCAAATTATATATGCTGATTTTTTTTTCTTGGTTCTCTGTCCTATATTTTGACTTTCCTTCATCTATATTTAGAACTGATTTGCATGACTAGAGAATTATTGGTGATGCCCTGTGATCTAAAATTTGTATACAGGAAGTCAAATTTGATTTGGACCTATAATCAAAACAGGCTACATTATGATTTGCTTTCAAATGGCTGTTCAGTATGGCTTCATGTTAATAGTTCATAGTAACAGCTTGACAGTGCATAGATATGTGTGTTGCACCGCATGTGAGAATGCAATACAGAATGATTTTTGGCTGAGTGGTTGCAGGACAGCTTCAAGTTTATATAATGAATGACCAGGCAAACTGTTTAAAACATTCATATGTTGGTTGGGTACAAGTTCTCTCAACAGCTTTAATGAGATATTGAATCTGCAAGGCATGCACAATAAAACATTCCAGAAAAAGGCAACCTACTGTATAATAAACTGCAAGACTTTACAAATGTTATATTGACAGAAGTTGCAGCCCAAATTGGCAGCATTCATGCATCCACAGGCTGGTATTACATTTGACAGAGATTGACTAGAGGACATATTGGTGTAGAATCTGTCATTAATGTTTTTGATAGGCATGCACATTGACAGGGAGTTCTGGTAGCTCATTGGTTTGTTAACTGGACTATTGATGACAAGAGGTCAGGTTTGATCCTGTTAACAATTTTCAGGTTCACCCAACTTCAAATGGGTACCAGATTATTCTGGGAAAGAAAGCCAGCACTGACGTAATATTGATATTTTGACATTGCTCAAAAAAATATGTGCCGAAGGTTTGTTAAAAAATATGGGCTCTATTAATACTACAACGTGGCATAGTGGGGCTCATTCTTTCATGTGTATCGATGCACTTGTGATATGTTCTTACTGCCAGAGGTATGAAAGAAATCTCTGGAGTATGCACCTTGATAAGAGTGGAGAATCATTAATGCAAAATGATTTGATCCGTTGAGCAGATTTTTTTTTTCATATCTCATTTCTATTTGAATTATAATCTCATTTAATGTTAAAATTCATTGCTTCCTGCTCTGTTGTTGCAAGAAGAGTAAATGTGTATGTAATTTGTTTTCATATCCAAAAATGTGCAACAGTCATGGAAAGATGTGGTTACTTTCTTTTTCCCATACATCTAGCATGGAATGGGGGAAAATATTTTTATTTTCCTTTTAATAATTACTTCATTGAGAAATCCTGAATCTGAAATACAGCAAATGTTTCTGATTGCAATTTCTCCCACTGCTGTTCATGGTGCTTTCATTTGCTTAATTTTTTTCTGTTGGTTTCACTGAACAGTATCTTATCCCTTATTTACTATCTAAGTCTATCACGGTTTAGAACTTATTTATTCTTGATTGTGTCACTAGTTGGTTTGAACTGCAAGCAATGTACCATTCTGATATTTACTGTTCTAGATTTATTGTTATTTTCTTCTAGTTGATCATGTAATCTAATAAACTCAATGGATACACTTTTCTCACACAGTTCTTCCTGAAAATCCACATTTTAAGAAAATTGTAGATATTTACATGTGATTGAATGGTTTATGACAAAGAAGATAAAATAAAATTAGGGCCATATCCCATAATGGGAGATTGTGAAGTACATTGACAATTAATAATGCAAAACATTTAACAGATGAGTCCATCAATCTCGATTGTTTTCAAATTTTCATTCTCCTATATGCATTTTTCACCTGGACCATCACATTTTCTTTCTCCTAGGTGAATATCTATCATGTTTTCCTTCTCTTCAAGTGTCTTTCCTCCTAGTTGAATATCCACTAAAACTGTCACATTTTTTTCTTCTTTTAGGTAAATTTCTCCCATCATCATTATCGAGTGCCTTCTCCGCAACGAAGGTTGGCTACCATGGATCGCCATTCTACTCTGTTTCTTCCTTTGATGGTGCAGGCTGTCATAGAATGACTTGTCCATCTTTTGATGTTACTTGTTCATGTTAGTCTTGGTCTGCCTCTTTTACCTTGTATTTTCCCTTCCAATATTACTTTTAGTAGGCTGTTGTGTCTTTTAACATGCCCCAAAAATTTCATTTGTCTTGTCTTAATTGTATTTATAGTTCTCTTTTTATTTTCAATTGTTTTAAAACTTCATCGTTTATTTTCTTTTCTTTCCATCCATTTCTACCTATTCTTCTAAAAATCCACATTTCAAAGGCTTCAATTTTCTGTTCTGTTTTCTTGTCTAATGTCCATGTCTGCACTATACAGGAATATTGAGAAGATGTAACATTTTGCCATTCTTAGTTTCAGCCCTGCTGATATTTGTTTTGTTGTTAGTATATTTTTATGGCATTAAAATTACTTTTTGCCATGCCTATTCTTTTGTTTTTCCTGTGTGTTACCGGGGCCTCATTATGAGTAAAGAATAGTGACACTGTGTCCTTCCAAGCATGCCATAAGAGGCGACTAAGGAGGTTGATCGATGGCTTGACAAGCTGTCATTGTAAAAAGTATTGTTATGGAAACAGAACTATAGATTTTAGAAGCAGTGATCTCTGCAATATGTGCCATTTTGGCACACAAGGTTTCTGTTTTTGAGATTGTGGTTCTGCCCTATGTGCCGTCTTCGGCTCGAAAGGACAATAGATAGATTCTTTTGTTTATTTCAATTTTACGAATTCCATCATTGGTTATAGTATGTCCCAGGTAGTTGTAGCTCTGGACTGTCTCCAGATGTATTCCCCAACTGTGATATTTAATTGTAGGTCTTGAGAATTTTCTTTGTTTATGATCATAGTTTTAGTCTTTTTGATATTCATATCTATTCCATATTTTTTGCTTGTTATGTTTATCACATTAAGCAATTGTTGTAGGTCTTTAGGATTTTCTGCTAGTAGAGAAGTATCATCAGCATATCTTAGGTTATTGATTATCTTTCCATTAATGTTTAGGCCTGGCATCTCTGAGATGTTTTTAAAGATTTGCTCAGTGTATAGTTTGAACAAGCTTGGTGATAGGATGCATCCTTGTCTTAGGGGACCTCGGTAGCCGAGTTGGGAAAACCACCCGACTGGACTAATGACATTCGGACAACCTGTGTTCGATTCCCGCTGGGAGCAGTGTGAATTCTACTTGTAGTTGGAAAAAAAATACCCCCACGGTCAACCCATCTGTTGGCAGAAATGGGTACCAGGGTATTACCCTGGGAAGGTGAGGAATGTCGCCTCTCATCTGGATTTCGATGCTTGAGACAACACTATTCAGAAATATCCGAACATTTCTGGGTAGGCGACCGAGCACATATGGGTGTAAACTCGCGTGTTAAGACGCCGGTTCAAGTCTCGTACTTTATCTTTGTCTTACTCCTCTTTTTATGTCCATAGGTGTAAAGTTCTCCTTGTTATATTTTATTATTGCTGTTTGCTCCCAGTAAAATTACATATTAGTCATATGTCTGTGTTGTCTAGATTTATATCCTTTAGGCAGTCTATAAGTTGGTTATGGTGTATTCTATCAAATGCTTTGGTGTAGTCTATGAAGCAGGCATATATTGGTTTGTTTACTTCTATGTAATTTCAATCAATGTTCTCATGCAAAATATGGCTTTCTCCAGTTTCTTGTTTTTGCTGTTTGTCCTTTCTAAGCATTTCTTATTCAGAATTGTGAGGCTAATACTGTCTAGGCATGTTTTAGTCTTCTATTGATTTATCTTGTTGGATGTCTAGTTTTGTCTTAAAGTTGTGAGGCTTCTATTGTCTAGTTTTGTCTTAAAGTTGTGAGGCTTCTATTGTCTAGTTTTGTCTTAAAGCTGTGAGGCTTCTATTGTCTAGTTTTGTCTTAAAGTTGTGAGGCTTCTATTGTCTAGTTTTGTCTTAAAGTTGTGAGGCTTCTATTGTCTAGTTTGTCTTAGTGTTGTGAGACTTCTACATCAAGGCATGTCTTATCCAAAACTATGAGTCTTGTAGTATCTGGGCATGTCAGATCTGTGAGAAGTGGATCCAATAATTTCACTTGACTTTTAGTTCTAACACCTCCCTTAAGTTTACCTGTTCTTGATTTCTTAAAATGTTCCTCCATTGAGTGGTACAACCTGTTGGGGTCATCTGATAGTTTGGGAACCAACATTGGTGCCTACTGATATTAGGTATGCTACAGTGTGTGAGTTTAATATTCTTAAAAAAATGTCTAGAATGACTTTCACACAGTATATGTTCATTTTGATGCTATTACAGTGAGTGTGCAATACTGATAAATACAAGTGTTATACAGATTCTGTTGATATATGTTTTATTTTAAATAATAGTCTTAAACATCTAAAGTCTAAAATATCAAATGTTGGTATATTTCCACATTTTAACACTGTGTGATTTATTTATTAATTTCAGCATCCTTTCTTTACTCACAAAGTTTTTAATCACTACTTTTTTTTTTTAATGAGTCTTCCAGTCTTAAGTCTTACAAAAATTGTTTTTTATATTAAAAATAGAAATAAGACTCAAGCCGCTATAATGATCATTACTCAAGATGTAGCCAAGAATGTAGGGAAATAATAGAGTTGGGGGACGGTGTAAGGAGAATTGAAAGAACCATCGTATGTTTGGGGGAGAGTGATATTCACGGGATGATGGGGTGAGCTGTTTGTTTGGGTGTGTAGAGATTATGGAGACTGGTGAGAAGCACAGAGGAGTTTATAGACTTAAGGGAAGTGTTAGGTGAGATAGAGGCTATGTTGTGAAGAGATGTCATTGGCTGGGAAATTACTTAGGTAGTTGTTGATTGGCTGAGGTACGAGATACTTAAGGCTTGGCAAAGGGTTTCCAGAGGAGAAATCACATGTAAGCTAAGGAAATAGGAGACTGGCCACACCGCTAGGGCATTGGGCCCTTGTAATAGTAATCAAGCAAACGGTATTTATTAGTTAGGATTGGGTAAGATGAAGTTTCCGAAGAAGAAATTTAGATGGAAATGAAGTAAATATAAAGACACAGTGGATTTAAGTTAGGCTCTTGTAGCAGTACCCGAGCAAAAGCTTTTTATTAATAAGAGTGGGTAGGATGGAGTTTCAGTCAACTTAGATACAAGGTGGAAACTAGGTAGTAACCAGGACGACAGAGTTGAGCTAAGCTAGTAGGACCTAGCAAATGTACTTTTAGTGAGAAATGAGTTAGCATATAATGAGAGAGCCTTGAGAGTGATTACAAGAGTTGGAGGTAAACGATATTTCCTTAGAATTTACTTTGATACCCGAGCGGCGATGTCAGGCCGTTGGACTTTTTATATGGATGCATTTCTGTTTGCTGGACTATGTCAATAAAGTCTTACTATTATGTTATACAAGAGACTTGAGTCTGCAAATAATTTCATGTAGACTGTGCTGTATTCAAACCCAACGAACGAATCTGACACAACATGAAGTACGTAAATTTTACAGCCTACACCAACGACTGAGTACGGTCATTGAAGACGAGAGCGAGCAGCCATGGTGAGATTAAACCGCCAAAACCGAAACAAAGAGCGTCTACATATTTGACATTTGAGGTTCTCTCCACAGTTGGGGCCTTCCTCTCCATAGTATGAAACTTCTACACATTTAAAGAAATGTGCACAGTGAGAGCACTTCTCCATTATAGTCTCCACATATGAGTTCTCTACATCAAGAGCCTCCTCTACATATAATCTACAGAGTCCACCTACAATTACTTTGTTATTCTTTTAAAAATAGAAAATGAGTGCTCTATTAAGCTTGTAGTACAAGGTATAGTCAAATTAAGTTCACTTAATTTTTTTTAACTCTTTCAGTTTGGGTTATTGGGTTATTTGCGGGTCATCATCATTGCACTCCGAACATATCCATAGGTGCTCAGATCCCCTCCTCACCAATTCCCTCAGTGTCCAGCGACTGACGACTCCAGTTCTATGTTGGTTGATAAGTCTTCTTACACGCCCACTAAGTTTCTCATTTCTGTCTGTGCCCATCTTAACTCCCATCTCTCTTTCTCTTTAGTCTCTTATATATTTATAACTCTTTCAGTCCAGAATCTAAATGATTATCTTTTCTAAACTTGACAAGTTCAAATATAGGTAACCTTTGAAATTCCGGATATGCATAAATTAAGGTTAGTTCACTACTGCTACCAAGCCAATCTTAATTTACATATGAGCTCATCAGGAAAGGTTTCTTTGTGATTGTCACAATTTATTTGTCAGATACTCCAATATATAGTAATTGTAAATCTCCATAATTTATATATATATTTATACAACAAATAGAAGAAACTTAACTTAGAACTGTATGGGAGAGAAAAAATGACAGTATAACCTATTGGAGGCTGGGTGGTTAGTGTTCTCTCTTCCTGATTAGAAAGATCTGGGTTTGATCCCCAAAGTGGATCTTTTTTTTTCTAATCGATAGGGCTCTTTTTCTAGTTTTTTTTTTTTTTCTGGGAAGTAAAGACGGCCTGGCGTGAAACCAACCACGACACCCAAATACAAATATGCTGTGGACATAGAAAAATATGGTCACTAACATGACATTCCCCATTTACCTAGAAAGGTGTGGAGGGAACCGTTACTACACAAAGAGCACCCGTATGGCTAATCTAAAATTAGGCCTGCTGAGGCCTATTGGGCCGAAACGTCGTTTAGTCTGTGTCGTCCACTTATCGCGTAAAGCTTCTTACATACCATTTTTTCTATTTTTTAATTTTTCCTCACATTCAGCTTTACTGCAGCTTCGCATTTTTATGCCTTAACCCTAATCTAAAATTAGCAACATTAGTTTCTCTAGGAACCACTGGGTCTTCTTCTTTCCTTCCTCATTTGTCATTCAGTGTCGAGGGGATATATAATTTCCGTTTTTTGCTCTTCTATTGGCCTCTCCTGGTGTTTCCTAGGGTTTCAATTATTTCATCAATCCATATTTTTTTTTTCCATGGTCGGCTTTTAAGTTTGATGTTCTCTCAACATTTATTGAATGCTTGTTGTGTAGTGTTTCGATTTTTCTGCCTTATCATATGGCCAAACCATTTTATCTTTTGTTTCTTTATGTACTCGTTGGCAGAAATTTTTCCTATCTTTTTTTTCTCAGTTCCTTCTTTATTGATCTTGTCTCTCAGGCTGTTTCCTGTCATTTGTCTAACAGATTTCATCTTGGTAGAGATTATTTTTCTTATTGTTCTTGCACTTAGGGTCCAGGTCTGGTACTGGTAGCACAACGTTGGAATGAGGATTTTATTGTGGAGTGCACGTTTTGCCACTAGGGTTATTTCCTTGATGGACATTAGTGGTGATAGCTGCCCTATGATTTATCAAGCTTTGTTGCATCTTGTGTCTATTTCTGTTGCTTGTAAACTGTCATTTGTCACTAGACTTCCTAGATTTTTAATTCCTCCACTTGTTTTAGTTTTTTACCATCCATCATTATGTTGATGTTTTGTTTTTCTTTTGTGATATGACTTCTATTTAGTTGATGTTGATTTTCATGTTGTATTTTGTGCCTGTGCTGTTGAGTTTATTTAAATGTTCTTGTTGGTCTTTTATTTATGTGGTAGTGCCTGATGGTCTGCAAATAGAAGCTCATTAGTCTCCGATGGGTTGGCTACGTAGTCCATGTAAGTAATAAACAATAGTGGTGATAGTACACACCTCTGTCTTACACCAGATCTAACTTCAAACTGATCTGTTTATTTGGTTATGGAAGGCCCCGGTATCGCTGCAAACGAATTACAATCCATAATTGCTCAACCGCCCGTGCCAGCGTAATTATCCGAATCTCATCTCCCAAACAAAGAAAGGTAAGTGTAGTCCCCATCATAGCAGTCTCAGCACACGCCAAAAGACATAAGGCGAAACCACTCAGAAAGTGAACACAGCCAACTGTTCCCTGTCATACATATCATCATTCATCGAAAGCAATTGGAATATCAAAACATGATCAAAACGGATGCGACACACAGCTCACGGTGTGCACAGAGCACTTAACTCAGTAGCTCCTGCAACAAGCCGGACTTGGAATATGAGGAAACTGCAACAAGGAACACTTTTCATACATAGCATTCAGTTGTTGCCGCTGCCTATCCACCATATGCCGGGAGTTCACGTCCTCTTGAAAATGAGGATCATCATATTTTTTTAAAATGTAGAGAGCAGCGCAGATGTAATAAGAAGATCATCACTTTTACTTTAACGCAGAAAATTACAATGGAGAACCGAAATTAATGAGACCCCGGATGCACTTTCTGTAGCGATCGAGAGGACGGGGACTAGATCCGCCATCTTGGAGACTGAACGAAAATGAAACAGATCCCAATCAGTCCTGAGTTCTTCAGTGACTTAAACCACCCCCTTTGTGTCCAACCACCTTCGATTTTCCTGTGCATACTCATAATCACTCAGAAAGTACAGTTGAGTGAAAGTTTGTGTATATAGCCAAGCCATTGGAATTCTGAATTTTCGCGTGATTCTTCCTATGCTTCGGCAGAGGTATCAAATAGCTGTGCAGCCAATTTTTCCTAATAGTTAAATTTTCCATATTGCTATTGTTGATGTCTGCCAGTTCCATAGCCCATAATTATCGCACCCTCGAATAGAAACAGTTGAGGGAACTGAAAAACCTAAATTAGAAAGGAGACATCTTCATCCCAACGTTGTGCTTCCAATGCCAGACCTGGACCCTAGATGCAAGAACAATAAGAAAAATAACCTCTACAGAGATGAAATGTGTTAGACGAATGACAGGAAACAGTCTGAGAGATAAGATCAGAAATGAAGAACTTAGAAAGAAAGCCAGGAATAGCCCCCGCCACATAATATATAAAGAAACAACAGATTAAATGGTTTGGTCACGTGACAAGGCAGAAAGATCACAACACAACGAGCCTTCAATAAACTTTGTGAGAATACCCAATGGTCGACCACGAAAAGATGGATGGATGGAATATTAGAAGCACTAGGAAACGCAACAGCAGCAGGGGCGAACAGAGGAGCAAAAGACCGCAAACTATATCTCACCTCGACACTGAAAAACAAATGGGGAAGGAAAGAAGAAGAATACAGGAGACTTCATCTGAGAAGCTGGAATTCACTGTTCTTATTTCCTTTCTCATTTGCCTTTCAGCGTCGAGGGGAGATATAGTTTGCAGTCCCTGCTCCTCTGTTGGCCCCTCCTAATGCCATGTTACTGTTACCTAGTGTTTCTCTTTCCTTTATGGCGTTCACCCAATGATTACTAACTAATGGAATCGACTTTCATCGCCATACATCCTTAACTGGGCGAGAAACGTTTTGTGCGTTTTCAGTAAAACTATGATATTTACGCCATCAAACCCAATACATCCGACTTCAGCACGGCATTTTTGAGTGCCGAGTTGCCTTCCCTCTTCGATCCCTACTCGCTTGGCCAGACTAGCCAATGTCTTTTTCAGAAGGCACCACTAAGAGGTGGGGTAAGCCCTGGATGGCTCTAGTTCACTGATCCTGGTTCATTGATCCTAGCGTACACCATCATGAGTCGCTGACAGCTTTCACATCTGTTGCTTCATGCGCATTGCTTCCCTGATGTTTCTAATATTCCATCAATCCCATCTTTTTAGTTGGCGGTCCCTAGTGTTCTCGCAGTTTTGATTGAAGGCTCGCTCGCTGTGTTGTGTTTTGATCTGTTTAGCTTGCTGACTGTGCTGTTGATGTAGATACTTTTATTTAGTTTGGTTATATGTTGGCTTACTCCGTATGTTGTTAATATTCCCCGTGGTTGTTTCCTGGACGCTAACACTAATTCAGCGCCCTGAACAATTTTTAACAACTGTAATTATGCTTAGCAATTAACATACTATTTTAAAATAATTTGTAGTAATTTCATTTGAGCGTTTGCCGCACGTATAGCACACAAAGATGGTAGGCTACTAGAACCAACGATAATTGGGCACGAGTTTGACCTTCAGCGTTGTTCTAAATCCCCGAACACCGCTGACACACTAAAATGACCTTTATCATTTGTTTTGGTTTGAAAACTAAATTTGTTGTTATATTCTGAGTGTTTTTTCTCAGGTTTAAGTAGCGAGACCAGATGCAGTTGGCTGACAATACAGAATTAAATGTTCAAGTAGAGGGTGATTTATCGCGATACTTCCGGGTAGCTAACCTTCACATCTAAAATCGAATTACTTTCTCGTCAGTCACATCGACATCCGAAACAGTCTGCTACGTTTATGGCTCTATACACTGAATGGAGTAAATTACTTCTATTGTGCCCATCACTCGCATTTTAGTCTTCCTTGGTGTAGCAAGACGAAAACTGGTTAGTAAGGAACATTTCCCTTGGCCATTGCAAAACGTGGGTGCCTAAAGAGTGAAGAGACAAAATCCGACTTAGTAACTTATTTTTTTAAATAACTGAACAATTTGTATAAAGGAAAATACAAACGATAAATGTGTTCAATAAAAACAGATACCTTCAAATATGTATGTGTTGATGTAGTTTTGTCATAGTATGTTGTTCATTAATTTTCTTGTTGGCTTTTTAATTGTTATGTTTCCTATATCGATCGATAATGCATTGAAAATATTTTCATCTGTTCACACGCACTTTTTGTATTTTATCTGAGCGAAACTATCTTACTTTTAATTGATCAACTTGAATATAGACTGAATCACAAGTTTTGACTTGTAAAACACAAATATTTGAATTATGATCTGAGCCGTTGAAGGTTCTCAATGTCAAAATGCCAGTGAAACTGTTGCTTAATCGCTTGCTTTGTGGCCGAGGTATAGATAGAAAGTCCACGTTTTCTTTTTCCAGTGACATCCAACAATCGGGAATGTTGACAACCCTTTGCCGTGTCTAAAATGTTTGTTTTGTTTTATGCGCCAACAAAGAAGTTAATCGAGTAATTTAATAATAAATATGTACCTGAAACATGCTAAATAGCAATATAATGTATTCATTATTGTCGTTGTGTCATTCCGATAAATAATAGTAATAATCTAATACAATAAGATGTGTATTGCTTCATTCGTGCGGATAAGACGTAAAGTACAGGTTTGAAAACACTGCTTTAGAAATGTGGTTTTAAAATAGCTAGTACCTTTAACGGAGTTAAAAACTGAACTGTAGCGTGGTAGACGTAGGAATGATACGGATCAAATAGATTAACTTAAAGAAATCCGCAGTCAATATTTGTGAAGTGTGCACTCAGTGACCTGCATTTAAGGTTAATTTTTTTATTTTTTTTTTTTTGGGGGGGGGGGGAGAAGACACTGATTTATACACAAACAGGTTGTCGACCATTTCTTAGACAGGATAAATCGATAGCATCAAGATCGATTGTCAGGAGAGAAATCAATACATGGCAGCCACTTATTGAAATCAGATTGCAGCAACGAAGTAATGAGATCCCTCGTATTTTAGAATGAATCTATTATTGTTGGAGTTACTGGCCTTTTGCTGTCAATCATCTGTTTCTATTTAAGGATTGTGATCACCTATTGTGTAATAGGTGTTTTAGTCAATTTTGGGATTGAAGGAGTCTTTGTAAACAAACAATAAGGTCAAATTACGTTGATAGTCTTTTTTTTTTCAAATAACACTAGTCAGTGTAATAAATCGAATTTCCTAGAAACGATAACTTCTTCTTCTTCTTTCCTTCCTCATCTGCTTTTCAGCGTCGAGGGGAGATATAATTTGCAGTCTTTTGCTCTTCTGTTCGCCTCTGCTGCTGTTATGTTTCCTAGTGCTTCTAATATTCCATCGATCCATCTTTTTCGTGGTCGACCCTTGGGTCTGTTGTTCTCACAACGTTTGTTGAAGGCTCGTTGTGTTGTGTTTTGTTCTTTCTGCCTTGTCACGTGGCCGAACCATTTTATCTGTTGTTTCCTTATATATTCTATGGCTGGGGCTATTCCTAGCTTTTTTCTCAGTTCTTCATTTCTGATCTTATCTCTCAGACTGTTTCCTGTCATTCGTCTAACACATTTAATCTCTGTAGAGGTTATTTTTCTTATTGTTCTTGCATCTAGAGTCCAGGTCTGGCATTAGTAGCACAACGTTGGAATGAAGATTGTATTGTATAGTGCTCGTTTTGCCTCCAGAGTTATTTCCTTGTTGGATAATAGTGGTGATAACTGTCCGATGATTTGACAAGCTTTGTTGCATCTTGATTCTATCTCTGCTGTTGGGAATTGTCGTTTGTCATTAGACTTCCTAGGTATTTGAATTCCTAACGATAACAAGGAATTCTAAACGATAACATTAAGTGATATATTTATAAACTCCCTATAAAGAAGAGAATGGGAAGATAATCAATAAACTAAGATATGCTGATGATACTGTACTACTAGCAGAAAATCCTAAAGATCTTCAACAATTACTTAATGAAATAAACATGACAAGCAAAAAATAAGGACTAGATATGAATATCAAAAAGACTAAAACTATGATCATAAACAAAGAAAATTCTAAAGACCTACAATTAAATATCAAAGTGGAAGGAATACATCTAGAGACAGTCCAGAGCTACAACTAGCTGGTAGATACTATAACCAGTGATGAAAAAGTAAAACTGAAATAAATAAAAGAATAGGTATAGCAAAAAGTAATTTCAATGCCATGAAAAATGTACTAACAACAAAACAAATAACACCAGGGCTAAAACTAAGAATAACAAAATGTTACATCTTCTCAATATTCCTGTATGGTGCAGAAACATGGACATTAGACCAGAAAACAGAACAGAAAATTGAAGCCTTTGAAATGTGGATTTATAGAAGAATAGGTAGAATTGGATGGAAAGGAAAAAAAAACATAATTGAATGGAAAGAAAAGAAAACAAACGATGAAGTTTTAAAACAACTAAAAATGAAAAGAGAACTACTAAACACAATTAGAGCAGACAAATGAAATTTTTGGGTCATGTTAAAAGTCACAACAACCTAATAAAAGTAATATTTGAAGGGAAAACACAAGGTAAAAGAGGCAGACCAAGACTAACATGGACGAGTAACATCAAAAGATGGACAAGTCAGCCTATGACAATCTGCACCATCAAAGCAAGAGATAGAGTGGAATGGCGCTCCATGGTAGCCAACCTTCGATGCGGAGACGGCACTCAATGATGATGAAAGAAGAGAGGAGTTGAATACCTCTGACAAAAAAGCTGCACAGGTACTCAAGAGTGAAACAAACCCACCGCTCCTTGTCCGTGTATGCCAGGAAAAGGAACTCTTCATTGTGTTGAATCAGCTTAAACATTTGTAGTTGAATCTTGGACAACATACGAGACAAACTTTGAACACAACAGAAATGTTGTTTGTGCATAAGTATGTTGAGAATATCAAGTGCAACAGAAAGGTAGTTATGGGGATATTGTGTTAGAGAAAAAGTAAAAGTTAACTTGTTACCAACATTACAAGGAAGCAGATATTATTTTATCTTGTAATTGAAAAGGAACAGTCGAGATTTTTGAGGCAATTGAAGAGATGATAAATGGAAAATGGAAGTGAAAAAAAGAAAACATTAGACAGTTTAAAAGGATAACGCTGTAGGCAAACAACATATGATTTTTAAATAGTTGTTTAAAATGTAGCTTTAGAATGTATTACTTTACACTGACCAGACTCTTCGGCTCTGATATTATAACGTTAGTTCAGATGATAATATTTTACTTTGAAGACTAATTAACTGTGTAGAGTTTATATTATACCTGAAATACATTAACTGATTATATTACTTGTAGTATTTTGTTTAATTTAATGACAATTTAGCTGTCAAAATGAATAGAGGCTGAGCAAACCACATAAATGTATTTCTGCCTTTTACATTGTTGTATCTTCTGTTTATGTATATTTGGTTTTATTTGGTATATTATTATTATTTTTACCCATTTATACAAATCATTGTGTCAAGTATAGAATGAGATAAATGTCCATTAAAAAAAGAACATACATAACGTTATAAAAAAACGAAGGGAAATAATGTAACATGTTCAAACACGTCATTATCAGTTATTTTAGTGTGACGGCAAATTAAAAACAGACGAACGTGGGAATAATTGCATAATGAGGGATAACAATAACTTAAATGGCAGACTTTGTTAGAACAATTGAAGTGGGCTTTGGCTAGGAATATCTAAATTCTATACTCAAGACAAATTCAATGAAGCCCCTATAGAGATGTTGATTTATATAAGAGTGAGATGAATTATATATTGGTAGCGAAGAAGACAAATATTAAAGTATTCAAACAACTGAAAATAAAAAAAGTCATTTTAACTGAACTATATGCCATTGAAACAGACTGCCACAACAACATTCTCACACAACAACTATTTATCTCACGCTTGTCCAATATAATGTTGTTCAAGGAATAGCTAATGACTTATAAAGAATTATTGTATAAATATATCAAAACATTCAGTGATTCTTGCTTTCTTCATTATAGTTAGTGTGAATGTTTGAAAGCGAACGAGTAAATTAAAGACCAAATTAAAATGTGGCGCTCAGTAATCCTTGCGCCTTTGATCAAATTCTACAGCTTTGGGCTAAATCTAAAAAAAACTAGGAAAATTTTGCCCAATTACGACATATATAGAAGTCATTCGCGTGGCCACTTTTATATCATATCTTTATAACGAGCAAAAATTTTAAGATATTCCATAGCATTTCTGCCGCTAGGCGAATGGGAGTTTTTTGGCCTTCACCAATAATCATCATCATCATCATTGAGTGCCGTCTCCGCAACGAAGGTTGGCTACCATGGAGCGCCATTTTGCTCTATCTCTTGCTTTGATGGTGCAGGTTGTCATCGGTTGATTTGTCCATCTTTTGATGTTACTCGTCCATGTTAATCTTGGTCTGCCTCTGCCTCTTTTACCTTGTATTTTCCCCTCCAGGATCACTTTCAGTAGGCTGTTGTGTCTTTTAACATGGCCTAAGAATCGCATTTGTCTTGTTCTAATTGTGTTCAGAAGTTCTCTTTTCATTTTTAGTTGTTTTAAGACTTTGTCATTTGTTTTCTTTTCCTTCCATCCAATTCTAC
Organism: Megaustenia siamemsis; assembly: GCA_032433765.1. NCBI lineage: Eukaryota > Metazoa > Mollusca > Gastropoda > Stylommatophora > Ariophantidae > Megaustenia > Megaustenia siamemsis. The sequence goes on from JAVIAB010000092.1 coordinate 40,532,756, forward strand.
CTATTCTTCTATATATCCACATTTCAAAGGCTTCAATTCTCTGTTCTGTTTTCTTGTCTAATGTCCATGTTTCAGCACCATATAGGAATATTGAGAAGATGTAACATTTTGCTATTCTTAGTTTTAGCTCTGGTGTTATTTGTTTTGATGTTAGTATGTCCTTCATGACATTAAAATTACTTTTTGCCATTCCTATTCTTTTGTTTATTTCAGTTGTACATTTTCCATCACTGGTTATAGTATGTCCAAGGTAGTTATAGTTCTGAACTGTCTCAAGGTCTATTCCTTCAATTTTGATATCCACTTGTGGGTTTTGAGTATTTTCTTTGTTTATGATCATAGTTTTAGTCTTTTTGATATTCATATCTAGTCCATATTTTTTGCTTGTCGTGTTTATTTCATTAAGTAATTGTTGTAGGTCTTTAGGATTTTCTGCTAGTAGTACAGTATCGTCAGCATATCTTAGGTTATTGATTATCTTTCCATTAATTTGTAGGCCTGGCATCTCTATGATGTTTTTAAAGATTTGCTCAGTGTATAGATTGAACAAGCTTGGTGATAGGATGCATCCTTGTCTTACTCCTCTTTTTATATCAATGGGTGTAGAGAACTCTTTGTTATATTTTATTATTGCTGTTTGCTCCCAGTATAGATTGCATATTAGTCGTATATCCATGTCATCTAGATGTATCTCTTTTAGGCATTCTATAAGTTGTTTGTGGTGTACTCTATCAAAAGCTTTGGTGTAGTCTATGAAGCAGGCATATATTGGTTTGTTACTTCTGTGTATTTTTCGATTAATGTTCTCATGCAGAATATGGCTTCTTTTGTCCCGCTATTTTTTCTAAATCCAAATTGCTGCTCATCTAATTCAGTATTGATTTTATTCTGAATCCTTCCTTGTATAACCTTTAGCAAGATTTTTGTAACATGGCTCATTAGGCTTATTGTTCTAAAGTCACTGCATTCAACTGCACCATTCTTTTTAGGCAATGCAATGAAAGTTGATGTTTTTAGTTCATTTGGTATGTATCCTGTGTGGTATATGTCGTTGCATATGTCTGTAATCACTTCAATGCCAAAATCTTCAAGTGCCTGTATCATCTCTATCTGTATGCTTTCAGGTCCTGCTGCTTTTCCCCTTTTCATTGTTTTTATAGCTTTTTCACTCAGATTTTAAGATTTTATAGCCTGATGTACATTTTATAACTGGTTTCTTGTCCCTTTGATCATGAAATAGTTCTGTTATATATTCCTGCCATCTATCTATGATATCCTTATTGTCTGTTAGCATTTTTCCTTTTTTGTCTGCAATGCATCCACCTTCTGTGGCTTTTTTATTTTTATTAGTCATTCTCTTTATTTCTGTGTGCATTCCTCTTAGGTCTTGTTTGCTTTCCATAGTTTCTATTTCTCTACATTTTGGCTGAGCCAGTCTTCTTTTGCCTTTTTGCACATTTTGCGTATCTCATTATCTATTTTATTGTATTGGGCAGTGTTCTTCGCTTGTCTCCTTTCTTCCATTTTTTCTAAGATGGTGTTAGTTATCCATTTTGTTTTTTGTTCTTTTCTCTTTTGGGTAAGGTGTCGCAGGCTTTGTGTATGCTTTTCTTTATGCATTGCCATTTGGTTGTTACTTTTTCATCAGGATTTTCTCTTCTGTATTGTTCAATTCCTTCCTCTAGCAGCTTCTGGTATGTGTTCTTTACTTGTATTGTATAGGTATCTTTAATATCTTTTGATTTAAAGCTGTTATGTCGAGTGGGTTTGTTGATGAATCAGATTTTTGCTTGTTTCTCTTTAGTTTGATTTTCATTTTAATCATTACAGGATTGTGATCAGAATTAATATCTGCTCCTGGGTAGGTTTTGGCTTTCTTTACGCTGTTACGGAACCTTTCTTTTATCATTATGTAATCTATTTGATTCCTCTTCCTATCTCCAGGGCTTTTCCATGTGTATAGTTTCCTTTTCTCTTGCTCAAAGTAGGTGTTACATATTATCAGCCTGTTTTCTTCACAGAATTGTATTAATCTTTCTCCTCTGTCATTTCTTTTTCCTAAACCATGATTTCCTATAATTGTCTTATATCTACCTTTTCCTACTTTAGCGTTCATGTCACCCATTACAATCAAGATGTCTGAAGATTTCACTTGCTTCATAACTTTATTTAGGTCTTCATAGTATGCCTCTATCACCAATAATAGTCCAGTATTATCGCATCAAATATCTTACTTCCGTTGTCAAAGGTCAGGTATATTTTATCGCAACCAGCTGGCTGAAGGATGTGTTTCCATCACTCCAGATATGGGACAACAGAAACATTTTACGTTGTCAGGATGGATTTAGAAACTACCAAATAAACATTTATATCTAAAAATTACAGTAGATTTGGCAAGCTGAAAAACATGCCAGTAATTTTCAAAGCAGAAACCTCATTTATTTAAGAAAAAAGCTTCATCAATTGTGAACGGACCTATATACTTACCCACCCATTTCATTTTTCACCAAATCCTTGAAGGGAACAGAAGATCTTCTCATGAAAATTCTTCTGTTTGCTGATTTCAATATTTCATGTTTTCTGTGAGGTCAGTAAGTTGGCTTCTCTAGGAAGTCAGTAGCTGAAGCAATAATCAACTATAGAGACAAAGAGTGTAGAGAGCTATGGAGATAACTACCGATGATACATCGTTGTGGATTCAGAAGTCTGTGAGCTGACGTCATTCGGCCCAATGCCTTGTAATTATATATAAACAAGTATTTCTGAGTTCCCTTGTAGTTACGTACTAGGTATTCCATTTATCAGGTCTTTTAGGAAGTAGAGTTGCTCTGATGTCAGTGAACTTTGGACAGTCATAAAGATGGTGTTTCATGTGGGTGCTCACAAAATGGGCATGCTGAAGTTTGGTTTCGTTGTATTCTGTTGATGCGGTTGTTCAGTGGTACATAACCAGTTCTAAGTCTGAAGATGGTGGTTTGGTCTCTTCCTTTTAGGTTATTAATGTTGTCGTGAGGGTTTGGCCATGACATCTATTTAAAAAGATCCTCTCCATGTATTCTTGCCATGGCCCATTCATTCAGCCAATCATTCTATACTGTTAGAATTTATTATTTATTTTACTATGCTTAATGAGATATAAGAAAACAGAACAAAAAATGTAGATTTATAGAAGACTAGGATGAATTTGATGGAAAGAAAATAAAACACAATGAAGTCTTGAAACAGCTAAAATTGAAAAAGAACAACTAAACACAATTCAAACAAAATACATGTTATTTTTGGTGCACGTTAAAAAACACAACAGTCTACTAAAAGTAATCTTGGAAGGGAAAGTACAAGGTAAAAGAGGCAGATGCAGACCAAGACTAACTTGGACAAGTCACCCTATGGTAATCTGCATCATCAAAACAAGAGAGAACGGAATGATACTCCATGGTAACCAACCTTCGATGCGGAGACGGCACTCATGAATGAATGAAATGTCGATGTTAAATTGTGTCTTTCTCGATTCTCTCTTATTTAATGTATCTGCTTTATCATTTCCTGGTGTGTTGGAGTGTCCTGGGATACACTGCATCACTAGCCTTATGTTATGTGTGTAAATAAGATTATCCATGTCTGTGGTGAGCTGTGTCAGTTCTGGTTTGTTTGTATTATTTCCTAGCACCTGCAGAGAGCTGATTTGAAATAAGTAAATATGATTACATTTGTTTCTTTGATGGTAGGGTATCAAAGATAGTATTCAGATGGTACCTGCTGTTTCTAAGGTTACTGTTTCTGCTTCACATTGTTGCAGGCTTCACCATATGGGCTACATAGTTCTTCTACTGTTGTATCTAGATAATCTATTAGAATCTCATAACCAGCTGTGATAGTTGCTGCACCATCAGTATATACATGTATCCAGTCATCTGGATAAGTATCGATGGTTTTCCATCTGGATAAGTATCGATGGTTTTCCTTGCGACGGTTGTTATTAATACTGGGTAGCATTTATATCAATTGTGTCATATATTTCTATACAGATTTCTGGGTTTATGTAATTTGCATTTGGTGACAGTTCTTTGGTGACTCTTGATGTTTGTTGACGTTTCTCATGTATTTTAGGATAGTCTTTCTCCTTTCTTTTTGTCTTTCATATAGCACCATAGTGGCCTTATCTCCTCTCATCCCTAAAGGTTCTACAATACCAGTGTATTTCGCATACTACATTTGGTGTGGACCTCATTGCGCCGCTGATAAACTGCAGTGCACTGTTTTGTATCCTGTTAAGTGACATGTTGGTTGTTTTGCTGCATGCTACTAGTAGTAAGCTACCATGTTTTACAAGAGAGCGAACATAACCCAGACTGAGGTCCCTAAGAGTTTTTTTTTTATCTGCTCCCCTTAAAGTACTTTAGAACCTTTCCATAAATTCTAGTCTTCAAGTTGCCTTCTTAGTCAGTTTTCTACATGTTTCTTCAGGTTCATTTGACAGCCTAGTTGTACACCTAAGTATGTGGGGTGCTCCATTTTTTTTGTAGACCTCTCTGTTGGAGATTAAGCTTGATATCTGCCCTAGCTGTTTTGTTACTTCTGGTAAATATTGTGTACACGATCTTCTGTGTATTGACATTTAAAGTCCAGGTATTACAATATTCTCTCAGACGTGTAGTTGTGATTCAACTACCCTAACGTTTTCGTTTGTATTTTAGATACCTAGGTCATCGGCATAGATATCTTTTTTCATTAGTCAGGGTTTTGGCCAGGTCGTTAATGTATACTGAAAAGAGGGAGCAGTTAAGAGGTGATCCCTGTGGTAGTGCTACATCGAGATAGGTGTTTGATCAATTTGTAACGTTTTCCATATTTATCCATGTCTCACATCTTCAATAAGAGTCCTTTCCTCACCGATGGCAGTAGGCGAGGTACTATAGAAGAATAACCTTATAGTTTTACTCGTATGGCTATCGGGGCACCGCGTTGAGGGGAGAAACGAATAGAACCACTGATACTTGCCAAGCATGTCGTAAGAGGCTACAAAGGAGATTTTTGCATCGTTGCCGTTGCAGTCCAGTAGGACATGCACGGAGCAACCTTGTCAACGGAATTTACCGATGCATTTAAGGAAATGCTGTGACAAGTGGATATGGAGAATTCCCCAATGCAATGAAGCTGGTTCCATGGATAGAATAGAATCTGATAAGTGGCGTCTTTTTGGTCCCCAAGTTATGTTTGTCCTCCGCCCTTTCCTTTACATTTCGTGTTATAACTTTTAAAGTGTTAAAAAAAAAAGTAACTTGTTTCTCTAACAGCTTTATCCATTAACTAGTAATGTTGTACACAGAAAGAGAGAGAGAGAGAGAGAGAGAGAGAGAGAGAGAAAGAGAGAGAGAGAGAGAGAGTCAAAATATGCAAAGCTGTTTTATTGCTGGCAAAGGGGAGAAAAAAGATAAAACAGCATGGGGTGAGAGACCACGTATTTCATTACAACACACTGGTTTGACAGACCACCTCATTCATTACAACACACTGGTTTGACAGACCACCTCATTCATTATAACACACTGGTTTGACAGACCACCTCATTCATTACAACACACTGGTTGACAGACCACCTCATTCATTACAACACACTGGTTTGACAGACCACCTCATTCATTACAACACACTGGTGTGACAGACCACCATATTCATTACAACACACTGGTGTGCCAGACCACCTCATTCATTACAACACACTGGTTTGACAGACCACCATATTCATTACAACACACTGGTTTGACAGACCACCATATTCATTACAACACACTGGTGTGCCAGACCACCTCATTCATTACAACACACTGGTGTGCCAGACCACCTCATTCATTACAACACACTGGTTTGACAGACCACCTCATTCATTACAACACACTGGGGTGACAGACCACCTCATTCATTACAACACACTGGTGTGACAGACCACCTCATTCATTACAACATACTGGTGTGACATACCACCTCATTCACTATAAGAGCCTGGTGTGAAAGACCACCTCATTCACTATAACAGCCTGGTGTGAAAGACCACCTCATTCGCTATAACAGCCTGATGTGAAAGACCACCTCATTCACTATAACAGCCTGATGTGAAAGACCATCTCATTCACTATAACAGCCTGGTGTGAAAGACCACCTCATTCACTATAACAGCCTGGTATTAAAGACCACTTCATTCACTAAAACAGCCTGGTGTGAAAGACCACCTCATTCACTATAACAGCCTGGTGTGACAGACCACCTCATTCATTACAACACACTGGTGTGACAGACCACCTCATTCATTACAACATACTGGTGTGACATACCACCTCATTCACTATAAGAGCCTGGTGTGAAAGACCACCTCATTCACTATAACAGCCTGGTGTGAAAGACCACCTCATTCGCTATAACAGCCTGATGTGAAAGACCACCTCATTCACTATAACAGCCTGATGTGAAAGACCATCTCATTCACTATAACAGCCTGGTGTGAAAGACCACCTCATTCACTATAACAGCCTGGTATTAAAGACCACTTCATTCACTAAAACAGCCTGGTGTGAAAGACCACCTCATTCACTATAACAGCCTGGTGTGACAGACCACCTCATTCACTATAACAGCCTGGTGTGACAGACCACCTCATTCACTATAACAGCCTGGTGTGACAGACCACCTAATTCACTATACCAGTTTGTAGTGACAGACGACCTCATTCAATATAACAGTCTGCAGTGATAGACGACCTCATTCATTATAACAGTCTGGTGTGGCAGACAACCTAATTCACTATAACAGCCTGGTGTGAAAGACCACCTCATTCACTATAACAGTCTGGTGTGAAAGACCACCTCATTCACTATAACAGTCTGGTGTGACAGACCACCTCATTCACTATAACAGCCTGGTGTGACAGACCACTTATTTCACTATAACAGCCTGGTGTGACAGACCACCTCATTCAATATAACAGCCTGATGTGACAGACCACCTCAATCACTATAACAGTCTGGTGTGACTGACCACCTCATTCACTATAACAGTCTGGTGTGAAAGACCACCTCATTCACTATAACAGTCTGGTGTGACAGACCACCTCATTCACTATAAAAGCCTGGTATGAAAGACCACCTCATTCACTATAACAGCCTGGTGTGAAAGACCACCTCATTCACTATAACAGCCTGGTGTGAAAGACCACCTCATTCATTTTAACAGCCTGGTGTGAAATACCACCTCATTCACTATAACAGTCTGGTGTGACAGACCACCTCATTCACTATAACAGCCTGATGTGAAAGACCACCTCATTCACTATAACAGCCTGGTGTGAAAGACCACCTTATTCACTATAACAGCCTGATGTGAAAGACCACCTCATTCACTATAACAGCCTAGTGTGAGAGACCACCTCATTCACTATAACAGCCTGGTGTGACAGACCACTTATTTCACTATAACAGCCTGGTGTGACAGACCACCTCATTCAATATAACAGCCTGATGTGACAGACCACCTCATTCACTATAACAGTCTGGTGTGACAGACCACGTCATTCACTATAACAGTCTTCTGTGACAGACCACCTCATTCACTATAACAGTCTGGTGTGACAGAGCACAAAATTCACTATAACAGCCTGGTGTGAAAGACCACCTCATTCACTATAACAGCCTGGTGTGAAAGACCACCTCATTGACTATAACAGTCTGGTGTGAAAGACCACCTCATTCACTATAACAGTCTTGTGTGACAGACCACCTCATTCACTACAACAGTCTGGTGTGAAAGACCACGTCATTCACTATAACAGTCTTGTGTGACAGACCACCTCATTCACTATAACAGCCTGGTGTGAAAGACCACCTCATTGACTATAACAGTCTGGTGTGAAAGACCACCTCATTCACTATAACAGCCTGGTGTGAAAGACCACCTCATTCATTATAACAGCCTGATGTGAAATACAACCTCATTCACTATAACAGCCTGGTGTGACAGACCACCTCATTCACTATAAGAGCCTGGTGTGACAGACCACCTCATTCACGATAACAGCCTGGTGTGACAGACCACCTAATTCACTATAACAGCCTGGTGTGACAGACCACATCATTCACTATAACAGCCTGGTGTGAAAGACCACCTCATTCACTATAACAGCCTGGTGTGAAAGACCACCTCATTCACTATAACAGCCTGGTGTGACAGACCACCTCATTCACTATAACAGCCTGGTGTGACAGACCACCTAATTCACTATACCAGTTTGTAGTGACAGACGACCTCATTCAATATCACAGTCTGCAGTGATAGACGACCTCATTCATTATAACAGCCTGGTGTGACAGACCACCTCATTCACTATAACAGCCTGGTGTGACAGACCACCTCATTCACTATAACAGCCTGGTGTGACAGACCACTTATTTCACTATAACAGCCTGGTGTGACAGACCACCTCATTCAATATAACAGCCTGATGTGACAGACCACCTCAATCACTATAACAGTCTGGTGTGACTGACCACCTCATTCACTATAACAGTCTGGTGTGAAAGACCACCTCATTCACTATAACAGTCTGTGTGACAGACCACCTCATTCAATATAAAAGCCTGGTATGAAAGACCACCTCATTCACTATAACAGCCTGGTGTGAAAGACCACCTCATTCACTATAACAGCCTGGTGTGAAAGACCACCTCATTCATTTTAACAGCCTGGTGTGAAATACCACCTCATTCACTATAACAGTCTGGTGTGACAGACCACCTCATTCACTATAACAGCCTGATGTGAAAGACCACCTCATTCACTATAACAGCCTGGTGTGAAAGACCACCTTATTCACTATAACAGCCTGATGTGAAAGACCACCTCATTCACTATAACAGCCTAGTGTGAGAGACCACCTCATTCACTATAACAGCCTGGTGTGACAGACCACTTATTTCACTATAACAGCCTGGTGTGACAGACCACCTCATTCAATATAACAGCCTGATGTGACAGACCACCTCAATCACTATAACAGTCTGGTGTGACTGACCACCATATTCATTACAACACACTGGTTTGACAGACTACCATATTCATTACAACACACTGGTGTGCCAGACCACCTCATTCATTACAACACACTGGTGCCAGACCACCTCATTCATTACAACACACTGGTTTGACAGACCACCTCATTCATTACAACACACTGGTGTGACAGACCACCTCATTCATTACAACACACTGGTGTGACAGACCACCTCATTCATTACAACATACTGGTGTGACGGACCACCTCATTCATTACAACACTCTGGTGTGACAGACCACCTCATTCATTACAACACTCTGGTGTGACATACCACCTCATTCACTATAAGAGCCTGGTGTGAAAGACCACCTCATTCACTATAACAGCCTGGTGTGAAAGACCACCTCATTCGCTATAACAGCCTGGTGTGAAAGACCACCTCATTCACTATAACAGCCTGATGTGAAAGACCATCTCATTCACTATAACAGCCTGGTGTGAAAGACCACCTCATTCACTATAACAGCCTGGTATTAAAGACCACTTCATTCACTAAAACAGCCTGGTGTGAAAGACCACCTTATTCACTATAACAGCCTGGTGTGACAGACCACTTATTTCACTATAACAGCCTGGTGTGACAGACCACCTCATTCAATATAACAGCCTGATGTGACAGACCACCTCATTCACTATAACAGTCTGGTGTGACAGACCACGTCATTCACTATAACAGTCTTCTGTGACAGACCACCTCATTCACTATAACAGTCTGGTGTGACAGAGCACAAAATTCACTATAACAGCCTGGTGTGAAAGACCACCTCATTCACTATAACAGCCTGGTGTGAAAGACCACCTCATTGACTATAACAGTCTGGTGTGAAAGACCACCTCATTCACTATAACAGTCTTGTGTGACAGACCACCTCATTCACTACAACAGTCTGGTGTGAAAGACCACGTCATTCACTATAACAGTCTTGTGTGACAGACCACCTCATTCACTATAACAGCCTGGTGTGAAAGACCACCTCATTGACTATAACAGTCTGGTGTGAAAGACCACCTCATTCACTATAACAGCCTGGTGTGAAAGACCACCTCATTCACTATAACAGCCTGGTGTGAAAGACCACCTCATTCACTATAACAGCCTGGTGTGACAGACCACCTCATTCACTATAACAGCCTGGTGTGACAGACCACCTAATTCACTATACCAGTTTGTAGTGACAGACGACCTCATTCAATATCACAGTCTGCAGTGATAGACGACCTCATTCATTATGACAGTCTGGTGTGGCAGACAACCTAATTCACTATAACAGCCTGGTGTGAAAGACCACCTCATTCACTATAACAGTCTGGTGTGAAAGACCACCTCATTCACTATAACAGTCTGGTGTGACAGACCACCTCATTCACTATAACAGCCTGGTGTGACAGACCACTTATTTCACTATAACAGCCTGGTGTGACAGACCACCTCATTCAATATAACAGCCTGATGTGACAGACCACCTCAATCACTATAACAGCCTGGTGTGACAGACCACTTATTTCACTATAACAGCCTGGTGTGACAGACCACCTCATTCAATATAACAGCCTGATGTGACAGACCACCTCAATCACTATAACAGTCTGGTGTGACTGACCACCTCATTCACTATAACAGTCTGGTGTGAAAGACCACCTCATTCACTATAACAGTCTGGTGTGACAGACCACCTCATTCACTATAAAAGCCTGGTATGAAAGACCACCTCATTCACTATAACAGCCTGGTGTGAAAGACCACCTCATTCACTATAACAGCCTGGTGTGAAAGACCACCTCATTCATTTTAACAGCCTGGTGTGAAATACCACCTCATTCACTATAACAGTCTGGTGTGACAGACCACCTCATTCACTATAACAGCCTGATGTGAAAAGACCACCTCATTCACTATAACAGCCTGGTGTGAAAGACCACCTTATTCACTATAACAGCCTGATGTGAAAGACCACCTCATTCACTATAACAGCCTAGTGTGAGAGACCACCTCATTCACTATAACAGCCTGGTGTGACAGACCACTTATTTCACTATAACAGCCTGGTGTGACAGACCACCTCATTCAATATAACAGCCTGATGTGACAGATCACCTCAATCACTATAACAGTCTGGTGTGACTGACCACCATATTCATTACAACACTGGTTTGACAGACTACCATATTCATTACAACACACTGGTGTGCCAGACCACCTCATTCATTACAACACACTGGTGTGCCAGACCACCTCATTCATTACAACACACTGGTTTGACAGACCACCTCATTCATTACAACACACTGGTGTGACAGACCACCTCATTCATTACAACACACTGGTGTGACAGACCACCTCATTCATTACAACATACTGGTGTGACGGACCACCTCATTCATTACAACACTCTGGTGTGACAGACCACCTCATTCATTACAACACTCTGGTGTGACATACCACCTCATTCACTATAAGAGCCTGGTGTGAAAGACCACCTCATTCACTATAACAGCCTGGTGTGAAAGACCACCTCATTCGCTATAACAGCCTGGTGTGAAAGACCACCTCATTCACTATAACAGCCTGATGTGAAAGACCATCTCATTCACTATAACAGCCTGGTTGAAAGACTACCTCATTCACTATAACAGCCTGGTATTAAAGACCACTTCATTCACTAAAACAGCCTGGTATGAAAGACCACCTTATTCACTATAACAGCCTGGTGTGACAGACCACTTATTTCACTATAACAGCCTGGTGTGACAGACCACCTCATTCAATATAACAGCCTGATGTGACAGACCACCTCATTCACTATAACAGTCTGGTGTGACAGACCACGTCATTCACTATAACAGTCTTCTGTGACAGACCACCTCATTCACTATAACAGTCTGGTGTGACAGAGCACAAAATTCACTATAACAGCCTGGTGTGAAAGACCACCTCATTCACTATAACAGCCTGGTGTGAAAGACCACCTCATTGACTATAACAGTCTGGTGTGAAAGACCACCTCATTCACTATAACAGTCTTGTGTGACAGACCACCTCATTCACTACAACAGTCTGGTGTGAAAGACCACGTCATTCACTATAACAGTCTTGTGTGACAGACCACCTCATTCACTATAACAGCCTGGTGTGAAAGACCACCTCATTGACTATAACAGTCTGGTGTGAAAGACCACCTCATTCACTATAACAGCCTGGTGTGAAAGACCACCTCATTCACTATAACAGCCTGGTGTGAAAGACCACCTCATTCACTATAACAGCCTGGTGTGACAGACCACCTCATTCACTATAACAGCCTGGTGTGACAGACCACCTAATTCATTATACCAGTTTGTAGTGACAGACGACCTCATTCAATATCACAGTCTGCAGTGATAGACGACCTCATTCATTATAACAGTCTGGTGTGGCAGACAACCTAATTCACTATAACCGCCTGGTGTGAAAGACCACCTCATTCACTATAACAGTCTGGTGTGAAAGACCACCTCATTCACTATAACAGTCTGGTGTGACAGACCACCTCATTCACTATAACAGCCTGGTGTGACAGACCACTTATTTCACTATAACAGCCTGGTGTGACAGACCACCTCATTCAATATAACAGCCTGTTGTGACAGACCACCTCAATCACTATAACAGCCTGGTGTGACAGACCACTTATTTCACTATAACAGCCTGGTGTGACAGACCACCTCATTCAATATAACAGCCTGATGTGAAAGACCACCTCCATCACTATAACAGTCTGGTGTGACTGACCACCTCATTCCCTATAACAGTCTGGTGTGAAAGACCACCTCATTCACTATAACAGTCTGGTGTGACAGACCACCTCATTCACTATAAAAGCCTGGTATGAAAGACCACCTCATTCACTATAACAGCCTGGTGTGAAAGACCACCTCATTCACTATAACAGCCTGGTGTGAAAGACCACCTCATTCATTTTAACAGCCTGGTGTGAAATACCACCTCATTCACTATAACAGCCTGGTGTGAAAGACCACTTTATTCACTATAACAGCCTGGTGTGAAAGACCACCTTATTCACTATAACAGCCTGGTGTGAAAGACCACCTTATTCACTATAACAGCCTGATGTGAAAGACCACCTCATTCACTATAACAGCCTAGTGTGAGAGACCACCTCATTCACTATAACAGCCTGGTGTGACAGACCACTTATTTCACTATAACAGCCTGGTGTGACAGACCACCTCATTCAATATAACAGCCTGATGTGACAGACCACCTCAATGACTATAACAGTCTGGTGTGAGTGACCACCATATTCATTACAACACACTGGTTTGACAGACTACCATATTCATTACAACACACTGGTGTGAAAGACCACCTCATTCACTATAATAGCCTGGTGTGACAGACCACCCCATTCACTATAACAGCCTGATGTGAAAGACCACCTCATTCACTATAACAGCCTGGTGTGAAAGACTACCTTATTCATTATAACAGCCTGGTGTGACAGACCACGTCGTTCACTATAACAGCCTGGTGTGGCAGACCACCTATTTCACTATAACAGCATGGTGTGACAGACCGCCTCATTCAACATAACAGCCTGGTGTGAAAGACCACCTCATTCACTATAACAGCCTGATGTGAAAGACCATCTCATTCACTATAACAGCCTGGTGTGAAAGACCACCTCATTCACTATAACAGCCTGGTATTAAAGACCACTTCATTCACTAAAACAGCCTGGTGTGAAAGACCACCTATTCACTATAACAGCCTGGTGTGACAGACCACTTATTTCACTATAACAGCCTGGTGTGACAGACCACCTCATTCAATATAACAGCCTGATGTGACAGACCACCTCATTCACTATAACAGTCTGGTGTGACAGACCACGTCATTCACTATAACAGTCTTCTGTGACAGACCACCTCATTCACTATAACAGTCTGGTGTGACAGAGCACAAAATTCACTATAATGGCCTGGTGTGAAAGACCACCTCATTCACTATAACAGCCTGGAGTGAAAGACCACCTCATTGACTATAACAGTCTGGTGTGAAAGACCACCTCATTCACTATAACAGTCTTGTGTGACAGACCACCTCATTCACTACAACAGTCTGGTATGAAAGACCACGTCATTCACTATAACAGTCTTGTGTGACAGACCACCTCATTCACTATAACAGCCTGATGTGAAAGACCACCTCATTCACTATAACAGCCTGGTGTGAAAGACCACCTTATTCACTATAACAGCCTGATGTGAAAGACCACCTCATTCACTATAACAGCCTAGTGTGAGAGACCACCTCATTCACTATAACAGCCTGGTGTGACAGACCACTTATTTCACTATAACAGCCTGGTGTGACAGACCACCTCATTCAATATAACAGCCTGATGTGACAGATCACCTCAATCACTATAACAGTCTGGTGTGACTGACCACCATATTCATTACAACACACTGGTTTGACAGACTACCATATTCATTACAACACACTGGTGTGCCAGACCACCTCATTCATTACAACACACTGGTGTGCCAGACCACCTCATTCATTACAACACACTGGTTTGACAGACCACCTCATTCATTACAACACACTGGTGTGACAGACCACCTCATTCATTACAACACACTGGTGTGACAGACCACCTCATTCATTACAACATACTGGTGTGACGGACCACCTCATTCATTACAACACTCTGGTGTGACAGACCACCTCATTCATTACAACACTCTGGTGTGACATACCACCTCATTCACTATAAGAGCCTGGTGTGAAAGACCACCTCATTCACTATAACAGCCTGGTGTGAAAGACCACCTCATTCGCTATAACAGCCTGGTGTGAAAGACCACCTCATTCACTATAACAGCCTGATGTGAAAGACAATCTCATTCACTATAACAGCCTGGTGTGAAAGACCACCTCATTCACTATAACAGCCTGGTATTAAAGACCACTTCATTCACTAAAACAGCCTGGTGTGAAAGACCACCTTATTCACTATAACAGCCTGGTGTGACAGACCACTTATTTCACTATAACAGCCTGGTGTGACAGACCACCTCATTCAATATAACAGCCTGATGTGACAGACCACCTCATTCACTATAACAGTCTGGTGTGACAGACCACGTCATTCACTATAACAGTCTTCTGTGACAGACCACCTCATTCACTATAACAGTCTGGTGTGACAGAGCACAAAATTCACTATAACAGCCTGGTGTGAAAGACCACCTCATTCACTATAACAGCCTGGTGTGAAAGACCACCTCATTGACTATAACAGTCTGGTGTGAAAGACCACCTCATTCACTATAACAGTCTTGTGTGACAGACCACCTCATTCACTACAACAGTCTGGTGTGAAAGACCACGTCATTCACTATAACAGTCTTGTGTGACAGACCACCTCATTCACTATAACAGCCTGGTGTGAAAGACCACCTCATTGACTATAACAGTCTGGTGTGAAAGACCACCTCATTCACTATAACAGCCTGGTGTGAAAGACCACCTCATTCACTATAACAGCCTGGTGTGAAAGACCACCTCATTCACTATAACAGCCTGGTGTGACAGACCACCTCATTCACTATAACAGCCTGGTGTGACAGACCACCTAATTCATTATACCAGTTTGTAGTGACAGACGACCTCATTCAATATCACAGTCTGCAGTGATAGACGACCTCATTCATTATAACAGTCTGGTGTGGCAGACAACCTAATTCACTATAACCGCCTGGTGTGAAAGACCACCTCATTCACTATAACAGTCTGGTGTGAAAGACCACCTCATTCACTATAACAGTCTGGTGTGACAGACCACCTCATTCACTATAACAGCCTGGTGTGACAGACCACTTATTTCACTATAACAGCCTGGTGTGACAGACCACCTCATTCAATATAACAGCCTGTTGTGACAGACCACCTCAATCACTATAACAGCCTGGTGTGACAGACCACTTATTTCACTATAACAGCCTGGTGTGACAGACCACCTCATTCAATATAACAGCTGATGTGAAAGACCACCTCCATCACTATAACAGTCTGGTGTGACTGACCACCTCATTCCCTATAACAGTCTGGTGTGAAAGACCACCTCATTCACTATAACAGTCTGGTGTGACAGACCACCTCATTCACTATAACAGCCTGGTGTGAAAGACCACCTCATTCATTTAACAGCCTGGTGTGAAATACCACCTCATTCACTATAACAGCCTGGTGTGAAAGACCACCTTATTCACTATAACAGCCTGATGTGAAAGACCACCTCATTCACTATAACAGCCTAGTGTGAGAGACCACCTCATTCACTATAACAGCCTGGTGTGACAGACCACTTATTTCACTATAACAGCCTGGTGTGACAGACCACCTCATTCAATATAACAGCCTGATGTGACAGACCACCTCAATGACTATAACAGTCTGGTGTGAGTGACCACCATATTCATTACAACACACTGGTTTGACAGACTACCATATTCATTACAACACACTGGTGTGAAAGACCACCTCATTCACTATAATAGCCTGGTGTGACAGACCACCCATTCACTATAACAGCCTGATGTGAAAGACCACCTCATTCACTATAACAGCCTGGTGTGAAAGACTACCTTATTCACTATAACAGCCTGGTGTGACAGACCACGTCGTTCACTATAACAGCCTGGTGTGGCAGACCACCTATTTCACTATAACAGCATGGTGTGACAGACCGCCTCATTCACATAACAGCCTGGTGTGAAAGACCACCTCATTCACTATAACAGCCTGATGTGAAAGACCATCTCATTCACTATAACAGCCTGGAGTGAAAGACCACCTCATTCACTATAACAGCCTGGTATTAAAGACCACTTCATTCACTAAAACAGCCTGGTGTGAAAGACCACCTTATTCACTATAACAGCCTGGTGTGACAGACCACTTATTTCACTATAACAGCCTGGTGTGACAGACCACCTCATTCAATATAACAGCCTGATGTGACAGACCACCTCATTCACTATAACAGTCTGGTGTGACAGACCACGTCATTCACTATTACAGTCTTCTGTGACAGACCACCTCATTCACTATAACAGTCTGGTGTGACAGAGCACAAAATTCACTATAACAGCCTGGTGTGAAAGACCACCTCATTCACTATAACAGCCTGGTGTGAAAGACCACCTCATTGACTATAACAGTCTGGTGTGAAAGACCACCTCATTCACTATAACAGTCTTGTGTGACAGACCACCTCATTCACTACAACAGTCTGGTGTGAAAGACCACGTCATTCACTATAACAGTCTTGTGTGACAGACCACCTCATTCACTATAACAGCCTGGTGTGAAAGACCACCTCATTGACTATAACAGGCTGGTGTGAAAGACCACCTCATTCACTATAACAGCCTGGTGTGAAAGACCACCTCATTCACTATAACAGCCTGGTGTGAAAGACCACCTCATTCACTATAACAGCCTGGTGTGACAGACCACATCATTCACTATAACAGCCTGGTGTGACAGACCACCTAATTCACTATACCAGTTTGTAGTGACAGACGACCTCATTCAATATCACAGTCTGCAGTGATAGACGACCTCATTCATTATAACAGTCTGGTGTGGGAGACAACCTAATTCACTATAACAGCCTGGTGTGAAAGACCACCTCATTCACTATAACAGTCTGGTGTGAAAGACCACCTCATTCACTATAACAGTCTGGTGTGACAGACCACCTCATTCACTATAACAGCCTGGTGTGACAGACCACTTATTTCACTATAACAGCCTGGTGTGACAGACCACCTCATTCAATATAACAGCCTGTTGTGACAGACCACCTCAATCACTATAACAGCCTGGTGTGACAGACCACTTATTTCACTATAACAGTCTGGTGTGCAGACCACCTCATTCAATATAACAGCCTGATGTGAAAGACCACCTCAATCACTATAACAGTCTGGTGTGACTGACCACCTCATTCACTATAACAGTCTGGTGTGAAAGACCACCTCATTCACTATAACAGTCTGGTGTGAAAGACCACCTCATTCACTATAAAAGCCTGGTATGAAAGACCACCTCATTCACTATAACAGCCTGGTGTGAAAGACCACCTCATTCACTATAACAGCCTGGTGTGAAAGACCACCTCATTCATTTAACAGCCTGGTGTGAAATACCACCTCATTCACTATAACAGCCTGGTGTGAAAGACCACCTTATTCACTATAACAGCCTGATGTGAAAGACCACCTCATTCACTATAACAGCCTAGTGTGAGAGACCACCTCATTCACTATAACAGCCTGGTGTGACAGACCACTTATTTCACTATAACAGCCTGGTGTGACAGACCACCTCATTCAATATAACAGCCTGATGTGACAGACCACCTCAATGACTATAACAGTCTGGTGTGAGTGACCACCATATTCATTACAAACACTGGTTTGACAGACTACCATATTCATTACAACACACTGGTGTGAAAGACCACCTCATTCACTATAATAGCCTGGTGTGACAGACCACCCCATTCACTATAACAGCCTGATGTGAAAGACCACCTCATTCACTATAACAGCCTGGTGTGAAAGACTACCTTATTCACTATAACAGCCTGGTGTGACAGACCACGTCGTTCACTATAACAGCCTGGTGTGGCAGACCACCTATTTCACTATAACAGCATGGTGTGACAGACCGCCTCATTCACTATAACAGTCTGGTGTGACAGACCACGTCATTCACTATAACAGTCTTGTGTGACAGACCACCTCATTCATCATAACAGTCTGGTGTGACAGAGCACAAAATTTACTATAACAGCCTGGTGTGAAAGACCACCTCATTCACTATAACAGCCTGGTGTGAAAGACCACCTCATTCACTATAACAGCCTGGTGTGAAAGACCACCTCATTCACTATAATAGCCTGGTGTGACAGACCACCCCATTCACTATAACAGCCTGATGTGAAAGACCACCTCATTCACTATAACAGCCTGGTGTGAACTACCTTATTCACTATAACAGCCTGGTGTGACAGACCACGTCGTTCACTATAACAGCCTGGTGTGGCAGACCACCTATTTCACTATAACAGCATGGTGTGACAGACCGCCTCATTCAACATAACAGCCTGATGTGACAGACCACCTCATTCACTATAACAGTCTGGTGTGACAGACCACGTCATTCACTATAACAGTCTTGTGTGACAGACCACCTCATTCATCATAACAGTCTGGTGTGACAGAGCACAAAATTTACTATAACAGCCTGGTATGACAGACCACCTCATTCACTATAACAGCCTGGTGTGACAGACCACCTCATTGACTATAACAGTCTGGTGTGAAAGACCACCTCATTCACTATAACAGTCTTGTGTGACAGACCACCTCATTCACTACAACAGTCTGGTGTGAAAGACCACGTCATTCACTATAACAGTCTTGTGTGACAGACCACCTAATTCACTATAACAGCCTGGTGTGAAAGACCACCTCATTGACTATAACAGTCTGGTGTGAAAGACCACCTCATTCACTATAACAGTCTGCAGTGTAAGACGACCTCATTCATTATAACAGCCTGGTGTGGCAGACAACCTAATTCACTATAACAGCCTGGTGTGAAAGACCACCTCATTCACTATAACAGCCTGGTGTGGCAGACCACCTCATTCAGTATAACAGCCTGGTGTGAAAGACCACCTTATTCACTATAACAGCATGGTGTGACAGACCATCTCATTCACTATAACAGCCTGGTGTGAAAGACCACCTCATTCACCATAACAACCTGGTGTGAAAGACCACCTTATTCACTATAACAGTCTGATGTGAAAGATCACCTCATTCATATAACAACCTGGTGTGACAGACCACCTCATTTCACTATAACAGCCTAGTGTGATAGACCACCTCATTCACTATAACAGCCTGGTGTGACAGACCACTTATTTCACTATAACAGCCTGGTGTGACAGACCACCTCATTCAATATAACAGCCTGATGTGACAGACCACCTCAATCACTATAACAGTCTGGTGTGACTGACCACCTCATTCACTATAACAGTCTGGTGTGAAAGACCACCTCATTCACTATAACAGTCTGGTGTGACAGACCACCTCATTCACTATAAAAGCCTGGTATGAAAGACCACCTCATTCACTATAACAGCCTGGTGTGAAAGACCACCTCATTCACTATAACAGCCTGGTGTGAAAGACCACCTCATTCACTATAACAGCCTGATGTGAAAGACCACCTCATTCACTATAACAGCCTGGTGTGAAATACCACCTTATTCACTATAACAGCCTGATGTGAAAGACCATCTCATTCACTATAACAGCCTAGTGTGAGAGACCACCTCATTCACTATAACAGCCTGGTGTGACAGACCACTTATTTCACTATAACAGCCTGGTGTGACAGACCACCTCATTCAATATAACAGCCTGATGTGACAGACCACCTCAATCACTATAACATTCTGTTTGTGACTTACCACCGCATTCACTATAACAGTCTGGTGTGAAAGACCACCTCATTCACTATAACAGTCTGGTGTGACAACCACCTCATTCACTATAAAAGCCTGGTATGAAAGACCACCTCATTCACTATAACAGCCTGGTGTGAAAGACCACCTCATTCACTATAACAGCCTGGTGTGAAGACCACCTCATTCATTTTAACAGCCTGGTGAATACCACCTCATTCACTATAACAGTCTGGTGTGACAGACCACCGAATTCACTATAACAGTCTGGTGTGACAGACCACCTCATTCTTATTAACAGTCTGATATGACAGACGACTTATTTATTACAACATTCTTGTGTGACAGAACACCGCATTCACTTATAACAGCCTGGTGTAGCAGACGACCATATACACAATAACCGCCTGGTGTAACAAACACCCCATTCATTATAACAGCCTGGTGTGACAGACCACCTCATTCACTATAACAGCCTGGTGTGACAGAGCACAAAATTCACTATAACAGCCTGGTGTGACAGACCACCTCATTCACTATAACAGCTTGGTGTGACAGACCACCTCATTCACTATAACAGCCTATTCTGACAGACCACCTCATTCACTATTAGAGCCTGGCGTGACTGACCACCTCATTCACTATTAGAGCCTTGCGTGACAGACGACCTCATTCATTATAACAGCCTGGTTTGACAGACCACCTCATTCACTATAACAGCCTAGAGTGACAGACCACCTCATTCTTTATACCAGTCAGCTTTCACTCAAAACGACCTTGATCTTGCAGTTAAAAATAGTTCGTTATTAACACGTTTTTTGACAAGATCAAAGGACTAAACGCACACCTTAAATTATATAGATCAATGTTAATTATCTGGAACGGTTTACTTTTATGTAATGCTTTTACGAATCAAGAAACGCAAGGATTACAATAATCACAGCCATGGAAGGTTATAAAGTACCTGTACAGAGTACGCATGCCTGATTCTACTTTATATCCATTCCTTGCTCCAGTTGATTTACAAAGTCTCGGCGCTGGATCAAACAAATCGCCGACCCGAGAGTGAGGCTGATATTGTGCAGCTCGCCCTCGCTCAGATCAAAATCACGCGCACGTCACTCTATTATTAAATCACTGATTCAAATAGTCGACGTGATCTTAACAACCGACACTGAACCAATTTTAACGTTGACTAGTGGTATGTATCGAAATAATTAATTAAATTAAAAGACATTTGCCATTTTGTAAAGGAAGAAAAGGAAAGTAAACTCGTCAGTTTTATATAACAGAGTCTTGGCACAAGTTAATCGGACATTAGGCATTGCCTAGATTGATGTTTTACAAAAGAATTCTGATAACACCATACACAGTTAAAAAGCGTAAAACAAGCTTTCAAAAGAGGTAAAGTTGTCCCCTAGCATGTATCATTTTGTGGGGGTAAAAGATCAAATATCATAGTACTAGGTCCGACATTTTGGAGGTGAGGGGACCAGTTTTCTTCTTCTCGTTGTCGCTACTTTTTCCCCAACGCTGTGAGTAAGGTACCCATTTCTTTATCAGCTGGGTTGACTGGATAAAGATACGTTTACATTTTCGTGAATAAGCTATCTGTTGTTTTGTGTGTAACATTGATCAAATTTATCAATTACAGAGTTTATAGGGAGCAGTGTAGTAGAAACAAAGCTCGTGGGCCGGACACACTAGTGGACGCTATATGTGACCTAACAGAAAGATTACACCCAAATACGGCTGACGTGATATCCTAACAGAAGATTACACCAAATACGGCTGACGTGATAGAGTGTGACCTAACAAAGATTACACCCAAATACGGCTGACGTGATAGAGTGTGACCTAACAGAAAGATTACACCCAAATACGGCGTGTAGAGTGTGACCTAACAGAAAGATTACACCCAATACGGCTGACGTGATAGAGTGTGACCTAACAGAAAGATTACACCCAATGGCTGACGTGATAAGTGTGACCTAACAGAAAGATTACACCCAAATACGGCTGACGTGATAGAGTGTGACCTAACAAAAGATTACACCCAATACGGCTGACGTGATAGAGTTGACCTAACAGAAAGATTCACCCAATACGGCTGACGTGATAGAGAAAAACAAGGGCAGGCTGTGCGGGCATCAATTCTGACATACGAAAGGCGTTTTCCTTAATTTATTCGAAGGACGTCATAACATATGGAGTACAGGTCTTTTCATTGGGCGGTGCAAACGGATGACCCTGTATACTAACCTATAGAGTTTCTGATAATCCTCAACCCTCTTGACTTTTAAAATCACAAGCTTCTAGACAAATTTGGTGTTCCTGTGATGTTGCTGCGAAACCTCAACACTCCAAACTCTGGTACCAGACTGCAAGTAAAAGTCTGCTTCAGAAACTTCGTTGAGACCACAGTGCACATTGATTGTAAAAAGTAAAGTAAGGTACCCCGCGTCACGCCAAGTGGCCTATAGGGAATATGGTGTTAGTGACCATAAATTATACAAACCTTCGGCATGATTTTTTGAGTAATGTGGTCAGTATTACGCCCGTGCCGCTTTACTTTCCCAGAAAAAAATCCGGTACCAATTAAAGGCTGTGTGAAATGGAAGCCGTTGGTCGAACCCTACCTCTTAACCTTTGTAGTCCAGTTCACTCGCGGCTCCCACATTGATTGTGCTTAGGTTGAAACAGTGTTCGCACCTAGGATACTACTAATGCCGTCTAAGAACTCCTTTCAGTTACAGAGACTGCAGTTCTCACCAACAAATTCAAGGGGTTGTCACTTACAATGGCAGACATATAGACATGAGGGTGGAATATTTGTCAGAATGTCAGTTCTACACGTTTCTTGCTCCAGACTGAGCGCACTTTAACCACCAGTGTCTTATACAACAATAAAATGATCTTCAGAAGAACAGTGATTCCAGCTGAAAGTTTCACCATCCTCTTCACCTTCAGACGGAATACCCCGGCTGTGATGTTAAGTCGGTCGTGGACTTTTTTTGTGATTGAAACATGCCCCGATGGAAAGTTGGGCTGACCTTTGCACATTAGAGGCGACTTTGTCAACTTCATATCTAGAATGTACCAAAATATTGATCATCTCAAAAATAAGAGCACGGACTTGTTGTGCGAATGCTCCAATCCCA